>JAJTIY010000004.1:1200000-2400000 GCA_021365275.1 Xylariales sp. PMI_506 | reverse complement strand
AGATTGTCGATCACTGCGACCATCCTTGTCTTCCTTCGCCAAGCTGACACTGTGCCACTGTGCAAGTATCCAAAATCATATGATATGTGTAAGTTAAGTGGACCATTTGATTTTCGGTCACGCTGAGGTGATAATGAACTTTGCAAGGCAAAATCCAACAACATCAAGATATAGCTCAAGGCACCCGATCAATGGCGCCATGCAGCAGGCTGGGCTCTGGGCCTGCAAGCTTTCATCTCAGCTCAAGAAGGAGCACTGTAGGGTTGGGTGTGAAGGTGCCCGGCCGATGCAAAGGGACCCTGTGTCGCGTGGGCTAGGCATATACATTGAAGGACCAAAACTCCTCGTTACGTGCTTTGACGAGATTAACAGAGAGCCGCCAAGATGAGAGAACCTCTCTTAAGTAAAACCTCATGGTATTCTAGCAGCACTTAATGCAATCCATGTGGTACAAAAGTTACGTACCTAGCTGCCCAGGCTGTTGCATCCAACCGCGCCATGATGCATATGGGACGAAGAGAGAGAATAAGGGAAAGAATGAAACAAAGGGAAAATCATTTCTACTATTATGTATCACAGTATATGCGGAGACGTGGGTAGAAGTGGGGAGTTCATCCTCCATAGTGGTCCGGTTAGCCTGCTCTGTACCCACCCTGCTGCGTCCCGCTCGGCGCAAAAGTAAGATGGCCGCTCTACTCAGGGTCCAAATGTAAGTTGCCCATACCTCCCTACTGAGTATCTCGTAGCAAGCAGGCTAGGGGGCTCGGCTTCAAACCCGAACGGGGCATCGCTCTGCGGAAAGCAGCTCTTTAGCGCCGTTGAGGCTGCCGAGAACTCGTACGGTGGTAGGGCCAGGGTCCCCCCGAGTGGAGCGGCCTATCCACTGTTCTCTGACCTGCAAGTAAGTGGCTGCTGCATCCTTTCTCGTTGTCCAGTGCCAGGTCATCCCGTTGGACCTCCACTACGTGGGTGGACAATGACCAGACTCCTGGGATGGGTTGGCACAGGTCCCCTTTCCCCGTTCGATGCCGTCGCATGATTGACCGCGCACCGCTTCCAATGCCTTCTGCCCCTTGGTCCTCCGAGCCTATTCCTGGGTACGCGGTATATGAATGCATCACCAGCCAATCGCAACCCCAACTCCACACACCTAGGCGCATATGCACATATAAAAAGTGGCTTGCGACTGGGTTTAGCTGGCAACCCATCCCATCCCATGCTTGGCCTGGTCTGGCAGCAGCAGCAGTACCAAATTCCCACCTCCTGCTGTACTGTACGTAACTTTCGTGCGTTGGGAGCCGGGGCGTCTACTGGGCCGGCTTTTCGCCCTGATCTGATCTTGACCCAGAGCCTTCGCTTCTGGCACCCACGTCCTAGGCTCAGATTTGTGAGCAGGGCCCTGCCGAGTGGATAGTTATTTTACTATCCAATACCCCGCCCACCTTTATATATAACCTCCATTTTGCATTCTTCTCTCACACCTCGCCCTGCCTACCCGCCTGTGGGGTTCGACCTCGAATGAATGGCATCAATCATCGCGCTCTAACTCACCAGCCAATTTGCTCTTCACACCAAGGCACTCCTCCGCTACTTGCGGTTTCTCTCTTCGGCCGTGTCACAGACACGTTTAACCAGGGTCACCCAGTGAGGCATTCTGCACTGGGCGTCGGATGGACTCGGCTCGACCGTAGGATGTGTTGACGAGAGTAATCTTCACACGAGTCTTTTGTGGTGCATCCAGGCAGAGTCTGGAGCTCTTGAGCCCTCAATTGGACCAACCAGGACATTAATAATCACACCGGTTGAGTTGTTATCTGCTAGGACGGCCGCCGCCACATCGATCTTTGTCCCCCTCTTGGACCTCCTGTCTCAGCAAGCTTGCTTTTTCTCAATTTGGAGCTCAACGCGGACTGGCTGCTACTCCTCACGCACCACACTACCGGATCCCGGAATTTGGATTCTGGATTGGGCAACTGTAGCCAGCCCTCAGATCATTAACTACTGTGCTGGTGAGGCTAGCCGACGAAGGGTACGCGATCGGAGCCGTTCCCTCGTGCCTATAAAGAGTCGGTCTTTGTTGCTGGACACCCCCTGTCCCCGTGCGGTGTTATTCCATGTCGGTTCTAGCCGTCGAGACCCCATCGCGCGGAGGTGGTCAGACCATTGTGAAAGACATGGCCAGTGCCGTGAACCACTGGGTGGATGAACCCCGCCACGATCACCGGCAAATCTCGTACTATCCTCGGGAGCAATCCCGTCAAAGTATACAGCTTCCGCCACCCTCCAGTCTGGTGGCAGACGCAGGCAGTGGAGGCAGCTCTGTTACTCGATACGAGGCAGCCGGCGCCCCTGCCTCCAGCGCGGACACGTACATCTCCGCGTCCCTTGCTCAGCGCCCAGTATCCCGGATTCCAATATCTAACCGCGAGATGCACCCCTCGTCACCTCCTAGTATGCCTCACCACGAGGCTTCTTCACGGCTTTCGCCGACCTCCTGCTCCACGACCAGTGATCGGTCCGAGGACATCGCAACTAGCCCACACGCTCTGGATCCGACCAGAGATCAGAATCCGTCTCAGACCAGGCGGAAAACGCCCACGACGGGATTCGGTACACTCCCTCCTGAATTGCGCCATTTTTCCGAGCAGCCACTCACACCCTACCCGACTTTCTGGAGAAGCGTTGTGCCAGAAAAGACTGCCTCTCAGAAATCTGCATTGACTTCCACTCTGGGAGGTACCACAGCCGAACCCCGACTTCCTAGCGGGATGAAGATTGCGGACCTGCTGAGTGAGGATACTCGGGCTTCATCACCAGGTACGTCAGATGGTACGCCAGCCACTTCGAGCACGCCGCAGACACCGGCGCCTTTCGTGACGCAGCATCAGTATAGAATTAGTGTCAGACAGCAACCTGCTGCCGCTAGGTCATGCGGCTTTGGAGATCGTGATCGTCGAGCAATCGATCCGCCACCAATCGTCCAGTTGACGGTCGACGACCCAGATGCCACCCCGGCTGAGATTTACTCCAAGTTTGCTAGAGAGGCATCCATGATGCACTGCACAATCTGGAACGAGGCCGGCGATCAAGAGTGCGCCTTCATGGAGCATAGGCAACGGAGGCTCATGGGTACAGTTGTAGCCTCACCCTTCGTGGGAGAAGACGAGAATGGTGTCAAGGGCTGCTTCTTCTGTTTCCCGGATCTCTCTTGCCGCACACCGGGCACCTTTCGACTTAGATTTTCCTTTGTCGTCATGCCGTCAGATCCCTCCATCGGATCTCGCACTAAGATAAGTGCTTTCGCCATGAGCGATAAGTTTACTGTGTACCATGCCAAGGACTTTCCAGGCATGACTCCGAGCTCAGCATTGACGAAGAAGTTGAAGGACCAGGGGTGCCTGATATCCATCAAGAAAGGTCACGACAAAGGCAACTCGGGCCACAATAGAGAAGATAGCCCAGACGATGACGACGGTGACGGCGATTGCGAAAATCCGGGAGAATCATCCGAGGGCAGGCGCAAGAGACAGCGTAAGGTCGCGTAAGTAGGCGCCAACCTTGTTTTCGCAGGCTCTCTTAGCATGTGTATTCCACAGGAGGGTGAATTTATGGTATTTTTATTGCATGGCGTTCCTGAGGGAAAAGCGAGGCTGGGTCGGATTTTGGACAAAATGATACCCATCGCCGGGCACGGAACAAAGGTCAACGATGGCGTAGTCAGTGGGAACAGGCAGGATTCTTACGATTTCGGACGGCAAGACGTCATCAAGGGCGAATATGAAGCACGGGCGCTGCGCTATGATCTGCTAGAGATCCCACAGCAAAAACAACAAAGTAACAAAGATAACAAAACAATCGCGAACACGACACAGGGAGGATTTAGCAGGCACAACTCACCTCACTTACTAGAGTCGAGGTACGACGTCATGAACAAAATTTTTTCGCTTACTAGAGTGTGTTAGTTCTGATGTCTTTCCTTTTTGAAGATGGCCATCTGAGAGATATCTTATCTCCCCTATTCATCCGGCTCCAACGAGCAACGATAAATACTCTCTTCTTAATAGCTGGCTCTTCAAAATAAAATTGTTGCCTTCTATATAGTACGCTGGATGTGCATATGCTGTAAAACTCGTATTGTGCGATCTTAAGAAATCTCTAATTCCACATCAAGGTCCATTACGTTTACAGCAGACCTCGACACATGCAATTATGTCGGCTCTTGATGAAGAGTGCTTCGTTTATATTTGAGGTGGGCAAAGGGTGTAAAAGTGTCTAGCACCCAGCATAAGTGAAAGTTTTGGGATTTTCCACCTAACAAGAGCGATGCCGGATATATAATCCAGGGGTGGGCTTATTCCCTAAGCAGCTACAGGAATGCCTTAGTGGCCCCTGCTGGTTTTGGTCTTGACAGACTCCGTAAGCAACAGTGTGGAGGAAATGTATTGCAAGTAGTCTGATTCTTCCTATATCTTGAAGTGTCACACTGCTAGACATCGAATAGTTAAGGGCATTAGTTCCAACACACAGCTATATGTTCTTCAAATAGGAAAGAGGAGAAAAGAATCTCAACGGCTTACGTCCATGGCCAACTAACTTTATACCACGAAATTTCATTGGTGGTCCTTTTTTGATTATTTGGTCCTCACTTGGCTCCTGCGGTCGGCCGCAAACTGGATCCCAACAAGCCGGCGCTCCACTTTTGAGCTCAATGGCGCTAAGCCGGAAAAATGCGCTGGGCTCAGGTACGTACCAACCAGATACAGCAATCTTGTATGAGGGAAATCCGGCTTGGTTATCTCTGCGTGAGAAAATCCCAACGCCAAATAATAATTTGTTCCTAGTCCGGAGGTTCCATACCCAAAAATCAACCCCCCAAGCACAGCTTCACACCTCCAACTCCCACCCCTTTACTACTTCCCTCTCCTCCTGTTTCCTCCCATCGGACTACGACGCATCAGTTGGCGTAATCATGTTCTCCCGTGCTTTGAGGGTGCCTAGAGCCGCCGCTCCCCTGCGCGCTGCTCGTGCTGCCCGCGCTCCCGCTCCCGTTGTTGGAGCTTTCAGATCCGTCACCACCAATGCGGCCTCAGCGTCCATCGAGAAGGGCGTTCCGGAAGTAAGCCTTGACCTCTCTAAATGTATCTGTCTTCTACTTGCGCATCCATTGGTCCACAATGACCTTGACTTGCTCAGGCACAACAATTGCTCTGCCAACCCAAGGAAAAAAAGAAGCAGAAGACAATCACTCTGTCGAGATTAGCACTGAAGTTGGGTACGAAATTGATTGCTTACATACTGACCACGGCGCTCACAGGAGGACGACAAGGTTTTCCAGGTCACCCTGAGCGACGAGAGCTTCGAGACGTATGAGCTCGACCCTCCCCCGTACACCCTCGATGTCACCAAGAAGGAGCTGAAGCAGATGTACTACGACATGGTCGTTACCCGGTACGAACCCACCTGCAACCACTAGAAGGCCTTGCGAGCCGTAGAAGGGAGCCATGAGAAGCTGACCTGATGATGATTTTGTAGACAAATGGAGATGGCAGCCGACAGACTATACAAGGAGAAGAAGATTCGCGGTTTCTGCCACTTGTCTACCGGTCAGGAGGCCGTCGCCACGGGTATTGAGCACGCCTTGACGAAGGAGGACGATGTTATTACCGCCTACCGATGCCACGGTTATGCTCTGATGCGCGGTGCCACCGTCCGATCCATCATCGGTGAGCTGCTTGGCCGTCGTGAGGGTATTGCCTACGGCAAGGGAGGTTCCATGCACATGTTTAGCAAGGGCTTCTACGGTGGCAACGGTATCGTTGGTGCCCAGGTCCCTGTTGGTGCTGGTCTGGCCTTTGCCCACAAGTACACCGGTCGCAAGAACGCCACCGTCATTCTGTATGGTGATGGTGCCAGCAACCAGGGTCAGGTCTTCGAGGCATTCAACATGGCTAAGCTCTGGAACTTGCCTGCCATGTTCGGCTGCGAGAGTAAGTTTTCCGCCAGAAAAGACCAACTCTTACATTTCTCCCTCGTTGTGATGCAGAACAACTTATTAACCTTCTCATTTCTCTTCAGACAACAAGTATGGAATGGGTACTGCTGCCAACCGTTCATCAGCTCTGACCGACTACTACAAGCGTGGACAGTACATTCCCGGTCTCAAAGTCAACGGCATGGACGTCCTCGCCGTCAAGGCTGCTGTCAAGTATGGAAAGGAGTGGACTGGCAACGGCAACGGTCCTCTGGTTCTCGAGTACGTTACGTACAGATACGGAGGCCACTCCATGTCCGACCCCGGTACCACCTACAGAACCCGTGAGGAAATCCAGCGCATGCGATCCACCAACGACCCCATCGCCGGACTGAAGCAGAAGATCTTGGATTGGAAGGTTGTCACCGAGGATGAGCTCAAGGCTATTGACAAGGATGCGCGCAAGCACGTTAACGACGAAGTCGCCATTGCTGAGGCCATGGCTATCCCCGAGCCGAAACCCCAGATTCTGTACGAGGACATCTACGTCAAGGGCAGCGAGCCTGAGTTCATCCGTGGCAGAACCACTGATGAAAACTTCTACTTTAACTAAATCATTACCCTGGCTAATGTACACCCTAACAACCCTACGCGGGTGCCACCCTAACTCTTTCCTACAAGTAAACTACCATCCTGTATTATAATCTACATAGAAAGGCAGGAATTGGGACTTGGGTCTTGGAGCTTGGAGTCAAGACTGATGTTGTTGAAGCTGGCTTATGAAAATAGCACAATTCCAAAACCAAAAAAAAAAAAAAAAAACCCTCCCCGACTGCGTTTAGGTGCTTCGTGGTACGAGTTCCGTGATACAAGGAGTTGGAAGCTCTCATCAATGGATATATGACTAGGATATTTGAATCTTGGTAAAATGTCCTAGTGAAGGAAAAAATATGCTGAAATATACCAAATTTTTTTTCCCTGACACAAACTGTATTCTTCCTGAGACTAAGAGTGGTTTGTTACAGTCTGACCGTTCATCTAAAGGTAGGTGGGATAGAGCACAGTTTTATTATGCCTGATCAACGGCATAGCTGCTGTATACCATCTCACACTGCTTTGAGGTATCGATGAATATTTGCAAGTGCTTTAACCTCGTCATCCTACTGTGATTCCTGTAGAAAACAGTCATTTCCCCACAGTTTTCGAATCCTTCATTTGTGTTTAGCGCTTGGTGAAGATCAACCAAGACAATAACTCCAAGGTAAAAACACTGGTGGCGCTGTAATGCTTTCGATTAGGGCGGTTGGTCTATGTTAGAAATTGGTTCGGTCCTTGGTTTTTAAGCATCGAAGACAGCTGTTTCAGCAGTGAGAGGGTATAGAAACCGTCTCTCCTCGCCAACATCAGTCCACGGCACAACGAGACTATCAATAGGACATACGTCGATTCCTGATTTCTCTGGTTAGTCAGGGATGATAATATCTAAGACAAAAGAGTTGTACTGCTTCTGCAGCTATTCGTTGTTTTCAGTTTAGTCAACTGGGGAGCATGAGACTGGGTGCCTGCAAGCACCTGGGTGACCCGGCGTACTAAAAGTTAAGGCGCAGCTGCATGGCGGCTGTCGGCTACCCAGAGCCCGAGCGCTGGTTGGCTCCGGTGCGTTCACATCACATCATCACCTCACTTCCATTGTCCCAAAGCTTCCCATAGCTTTAGCAAGCTTTCACAAATAGCTTCCTATCCATTCTCTTAGGTATTGACTCTACTGCGGATTGGAATAAGACAAACACCATTGGTCTCTAACCCTATTTTTGCCGAGAGCAGCGAAGAACGAGAGCCAGCAAAGTCGCGCCGACTAGTACAACCCTTGACGCCTGCAGCAAGGCTCGAGACAGTCAGGGAGTCAGAGAGGCTACTCATTAACTCTTTGTAGAGGATATTTACCTCTAAACGGTCAGAGATCTCCTTCTAAGATGTCATCCATTCCGACCCAGATTGCCGAAACGGTGCAGACGGCGCACCTGAACCGGGCCCCTTCGCCGCGGCACGACCTCAATCCGTCCACAGCTGCTTCCATCAAGGAGCCTGTGAGGCTGGTTGCGGGGGAGCTAGACGACGACGACGACGACATCGATATCGATCGGGACGAGGATGAAGATGACGTGATCTCGGTCTCGGTCCTGCGCCGTCCGCGGCGCCGGCAGAGCTTTCCGCCCATGCCGGACCTGCGCTTCGAGCAGAGCTACCTGCACAGCATAAGGGCGGCCGATACGTGGTGGAAGGTTGGTTGGATCACGATTCGGGACCAGGTATGTCGTTTTGTGTTGTTATTTCCCCTAACCCGCCTTTCTTCCACCCAAAGGGAGCGTCCTCCTCTCCTCCACACATAAACAACATCGCGGAACCTGCCAGGCAATTTCCGCCCGTATATTTGGGGCAACACTGATATTGTCGGCAGGTTATGATGCCGCTTCTCCAAGGCGTCTTGTACAATCTCGCTATATGCGGCTGGCAGTTCTGGAACAAGAATGCGCAGTACAGTGGGAGCTCGATTGGCGCAAAGGTGCGGCGGTGGTGGTATGGAGTCAACAATTGGCCGATACCCAGCAAGAAAAGGGTTTGAGCATTTTGACAAAAGCGATCGAGGATTCGGATCAGGAGGTTCATGGCCTTTGAACGGTCGAGTGCCGCACTATAAGTATGGCCACCGTGTGGACAGAAGCCAGAGACAACGGTTTACTTAGGGTCGCCTTAGCCACGCACCCCTGGCCGAGATACTTATGTATGAAATTTGAACGACCTGGACATCCGAAGTTCGTGGGACTGAAAGTTACGAAGAAAAGTGGAATAATATCGTCTCTATACTTGACATCAGATATCTCCACGAGATGATGTATCCTCGGGAGAGTATACATAGGGTTCGGAATCGGTAAAGCGAACCTGCTTTTTAGCTCGTCTATGTGTAATATAGCGGACCTGAACTTCAACTATCTCAAAATATAAGACAAGAGAGCACGAAAGAACCCTTGCACACCATTGTGCAGGTCCAGTAGCTGGACACAAAGTTAACGTCCTCAATTCAAGTTCATATCTCATCCACATCTTTCTGAATGCCCCCCCGCCCCCATTCCACGAGTAATTGCATGTAGTCCCTTCCACTCCAGGTATTTCCTTCCGTCTTCCTTAGCACTACTTCTCCATCTATGTCGATCAATTAAACATAAAACAACTTCACTGGAACCAAGGCCAGCTTTGTGGATGTAGAAAACAGAACCCCTTCTTTTTTCATCAACGCCGGTGGTGGTTGCTAGAAGACTCGTGTCATAAAGGTGGCTGGCATATCCCCCCAAAACTTCAACTTAGCTGAAGCCTTCCTCAGCATGTTCAAATCAACAACCCTTTATTTAACGAATGAGCCAGTTGTAACAGGCAGAGCTGTGGCTTGTGGCTTGTCTGGGCTTTCCCTAAAAGCCAGCGGCTTGGTTTGTATAGCATTCGCAGACGGCGTACGAGCCGTTCGCTCCGGCTGAGTTTCTGGTCCTGGCGTAGTCTGTTTCTTGGAAGCGACTGAGATCGACTCGGCAGCACTTTTCCCCTTCATCAATTGATCCTCATTCGGTAGATGCTTTGTTGAGTTTGGGTTTGATTCCGACTCCTGCTGATGCTTTCCATCTGTTCCACCGTTGTATCGGAATTTATCAAAATTGATCTTGGACAAACCCTCTTTGCCTGTGACCTTCAATTTTACCACCATACTCTTCGGACTGCTATCGTCCAAATCGTTGTCACCATCTGCCATCTCTTCATCTTCGTTGAAGTCATCGTCCTCATCCTCGCTCTCATCAGGCACATGATCGTCCTCTTCATCGTCGCCGAGCTCGGGCTCACTAGGATCCTCTTCATCGTAATCATCCATGGAATTGTAGCCTCGAGACCGCGATGAGGCCCAGCCATTGGTGCCGTGGTTGACAGCAGCAGACCGCCGCGGGCGTCCAGTCGGCCCAACAGATGATTCTTTCGATGAGGCTCTCCCACCATGGTCTTGATCCGGATCGGTGGTAACGAGATTGTTGGATGCATCTACAGTCATGCGGGACGGTGCTTTGATCTGGCGTCCACTAGCGGTAGTGAGGGGCCCAGAGGGCTCGGCTGGAGTGTTGGTGCCGGTGTTGCGCGAAGACCGGCGCACGCCAGTAGAGTCAGTCAAGAAATCTTCGTCATCCGAGTAGGTATACTTCATGCGCTTGCCTCGGGTGCGGCCTTCATACATTGAGAAGCCAGGCTCCGGGCGCTTGAACCTCTCCTTCTGCATCTGTCGATATTCACGTCTCCTGCGCTTCTCCTCCGAAGCCTCAAATCTTGGAATGGCCGATTGCATTTGCTGAGCTAGTTTTTTAGCCTTCGGGCCACCATCAACGGTAATGAGTTTATCAGCCAAGCCTTTGAGCTCGTCGATATCGCCTGCAACGCTCCACCATGTTCTGTTGAAACCAGCGGGGTTACTCTCACGGTAGACGCGGAAGTTGGTGTCGTCCAGACCCTCGATCAAAAAATACCGGCGTTTGTCGCTATCAGACCCCCATGGCTGAACTGAAAGAGGTTGATTGAGATCGTCCTCGCGACGATTTTGCTTATATGATTGAGCAATGATGTTGCGAACTGCCTCAGATGAAGACAAGGTCCACAGGACAAGTGTACGCAGGAGCGTGAGCTACGCCAATGATGTGTTAGCAATGTGAATTATTCTCATAGGATGTTTGATTCGGGTAGATTTGGTGTAGCAGCGGATGCAACAGGGCTGGCGACCGCCTAGAAGCTACATACCCGTTCGGTAGGGTTCATCGAGGTAAACGTTGCGCCGCCCGATAGGGGACTTTTCTCTTCCCAGTCTTGTGCCCATTGGCTCTTGTGCGTCGAAATAGCATCCTCCAGAGCTCTAGTATAGTGTCCAGGCCTAATTAGAGTGTTGCGTTAGCCGCGATATCTTTGGTAATGCGAGGGCGGTGCTTAGGAGATGGTATTGCGTCATACTTGACATCTTGCTTGCGATTTAGCAGCAAGCCCAGCAAGGCACACAAGAAATGTTCAACTCGGTCGCCGGGGATGGATTCGATGACATCGCGCTCAAGCTCCTGCGGTCCAAAGTTGGCGAGAGACTTGGGAAAAGCGTCGTTGAAGCGGCTCCGGAACATCACAATGAACTAAAGAGGCGAGAGATTGCCAGGTCAGCCTTCGCGATTGCACGCGCAGTTTCGCGTTTTGAACGCGCCGAATGATAAAATAACGTACTGCGATCGTCGGGTTGTCCGCCAAAACATAATCGTGAGGTGGTGAGGGCGGTCTCTTGGGTGCTGGGGGAGAAGGCTCTCGAGCAGGCTCAACGGGCTTGGTGCCTCTAGGAAGCTTGTGAAAGAACTTGAGAATGCCCTTATCCGTTTTCAACTCAATATCGCTGTCGTCTTCAGAAGGGGCAGGAGACAACGAGGACAGCGACGAGAGGTCGCTAGACTCGGCGTCAGCCATGGTTGTGGTGTGTCGTGGCTGGCAGAGAGTGCGGTGAAAGTGGAATGTGGAGGTTGAGGATCTAAAGTGGGAGCGGATGATGAAAGAGGGAAAGCCGACACCACAACGTCCACCCGCACGCTTTCACATTCACGCAATTTGGGCCGCACTAAAACCCGCCCACTGATCAGGCATTGAGCCGCATAGCAGGCAAAGGAATGAAATGCATTTGATAGGTGAATGAAAGATTGGCCAGCCTATGTAAGTATGTACCTAGGCTACGAAGTATCCTCTACTTCCTAAGCATAACGAGTCTAGCCAATGAAGTAAATATGAACTTCAACACCAACGACCCTCTATATATCCTTCCACTTACCGATGTCTATTTCCGACTAGTTAGAGAGTTCTGTTGATCGGGTCTATTTGTATAGCAAAGATTCAAAATTTCTCTAGAGGTCTGAGACTTGCAGGAATGGGAATAATCCCACTCAGACTAGTAGAGATAGGACCCGATGCCGTGTCCTTGTTGCATACTTCGCTACTAAGTGACTATATTTTCGTTGTGTGCCCAATACCTGGCGAAAATTCCAACAATAGTAACCGCCTAGAAACGATCAGTTTGTTTGAGTAGTATGGAAATGAGCATCTTAGTATGTGGAGCATCTGCCACAAATGGTTGATCTGGGACTGACTATGCCCTGACTTGTTGACAGACCATCCAACATGAAGAAGCGGGTATGATTTCTGAGTAGCAGTAGCCATGTTACTAAATGATGGAAAACCCTCTCCTGGCAATATTGGGTGATTGCGTGGAGAGTGCATCTCATGCGTATGCATCAAATATAACTCCATCTTTGGTCCTTTTTTTTGGGGGGGGGGGGGGGGGCGAGTCCTGGGGGAAACCACACTCCTTACAAGGACAATTGAGATTGGCCGCATCCCGATAAAAAAAAATGACGCTATCGCCAAGTCTCAAAAAACAGCAAAACGGTATTCATCGAGGAGAATCTTGCAATCCTGCTAATGCATCCTTGCCTGAAGAAATGTAGAGGAGAGCAGTGTGTCACGCAGAGGTGACAATTCCAGGGGAATAACCCAGCTTCGTGCACGGCTGTGCACTTCCCGAAAATCGCATACACAAGAGGCTCAGAGTCCTGCATCTAGTTGCATGGCATCTTCGCTGGAGCTCCGGATACCTGCAGCTGGCCCTATATGCAACAGCTGCATTCTGCTTTCCCCGAGCACGAGCCCCCCTCTTGGAGCACTAAAGTTCAAAAATCGCAATTGAGCGATCTGCACCGAGAATGGAGGAGGCGTTGCAATGTCCGGCAGAGAGTGTTCTTCTCACCAAGGGGTTGGTCGGCTTTCTCAGTAGGATCTGGGGCAGGTACAGTCGCCCAAACCGTGTCTTGCCTGCCCCAAAACAAGCTTCCGTCAGCCCGGGCTGCTGCCAAAGTGGCGATCATATCCACCATTTTAGACAACCACGATTTCGAGATGATAACCCTATAAAATCCGGTAGGAAGCAGATGCTCCCCGGATACAGCACAAAACGGTCATCCGCAAACGATGACTCATTAGATCGTAAGCTGCTCGGCCCGTGGCACCAAGGCCATATCAAGTCGCAGTCATATTCTGCTCACATACTGTAGTGGTGAGCCACACGCCGCCAGTGTTCAGGCTGCTGTGGGTGCTGCGGGCGTGGCAGACCAAGGCGTCAAGGAAGGGATCGCGACTTAAGCAAGGTGTCGTCAGGAGCATGACATACGTAGTCTCGCGTGGGTGGGCGGACGGAAAAAGGAGCAGGGGCGATCCGTGCGTCATCCGAATGGGAATGGGAATTGGGCGGCAGAGCCATAAAAATAAGCTCCGCCTCCTTACTCCCAGCTGGGGCTCAGTCGGAAAAAGAAAAACTTGGCGAGTGACGCGGGGCGTGCTCATTACCTTGCAGCAAACCACTAAAAGCTAACCCAGCCGCTGGCAGCACGCCGAAATCATAATTTTTTTGAGCCTTCTGGCAAAATCCCACTTTTTTTTGACCGACGTTTCGTTTCTGCTCAGGAACGCGACTGGCTTTATTTCCTTTCTGCTGTGTTTCAGTTTTCCCTTGGGTTCTTCTATCTTCCCAACAAGAACAACACAACTCTATTTTGCTCGTCCCGGCAGAAAGCACAGCCCAAGATGAGCGACGCCCAGGCAAGCGAGGCTGAGAAGAACGTGAGTTTGACCTTTATTTAATTTTTTTCTGGTGAAATCTCCATCCCACAGCTGCCTGAGGGCACCAAGTTCACCCCGCCTTAATATTGTGCCAGCTGGCCGCGTGTGGGATCTGACGCCGCACCAACCCTTGCCTCACGTTGCAAAGGAGGAATAAGCCATGGAATCGCTGCTGACACCTATGATGCAAACATTAGATTGAGATATGGAAGGTGAAGAAGCTCATCAAGCGCCTTGAGGCCGCCCGTGGAAATGGCACCAGCATGATTTCCCTCATTATTCGTGGGTTTCCCCTCCCTCCTTCCTACCCCGCCAAAGCCCCCCTTTTGGGCGGCGAAAGAGAGGGGCAACTAGCTAACAGAGCGTGACAACAGCTCCCAAGGATCAGGTATCTCGAGCAGCAAAGATGTTGGCTGAAGAATACGTAAGTGCACCTTTATAGTGGAAATGGGAGTTGAAGTGGTGGTCAGCGGCGCTGACCCCTCCTTTTATAGGGTACTGCCTCAAACATCAAGTCTCGTGTGAACCGACAGTCCGTCCTTTCCGCCATCACATCTACCCAGCAGCGTTTGAAGCTCTATAACAAGGTCCCGCCCAATGGTCTCGTCGTCTACTGTGGTGAAATCTTGACCTCGGAAGGAAAAGAGCGAAAGGTCAACATCGACTTCGAGCCCTTCAAGCCTATCAACACTTCGCTTTACCTCTGTGACAACAAGTTCCACACCGAGGCTCTGGCGGAGTTGCTGGAGTCAGATCAACGGTTCGGTTTCATTGTTATGGATGGTAACGGAGCGCTCTTCGGTACCCTGAGCGGAAACACCAGAGATATCGTCCACAAGTTCTCTGTCGATCTTCCCAAGAAACACGGTCGTGGTGGTCAGTCCGCTCTTCGTTTCGCTCGTCTCAGAGAAGAGAAGCGACACAACTATGTGCGCAAGGTTGCCGAGCTGGCTGTTCAAAACTTTATTACAAATGACAAGGTCAATGTGGCCGGTATCATCCTCGCCGGTTCCGCCGACTTCAAGAACGACTTGAACGCTTCGGATATGTTCGACCAACGTCTAGCTACCAAGGTTATCAAGGTTGTCGATGTCTCGTATGGTGGTGAGAACGGTTTCAACCAAGCCATTGAGCTGTCTTCGGAGACTCTGGGCAATGTCAAGTTCATCCAGGAGAAGAAGCTCATTGGCAAGTACTTTGAGGAAATCAGCCAGGATACGGGCAAGGTTTGCTACGGTATTGAAGACACCCTCAAGGCTCTAGAGCTTGGTGCCGTTGAGACTCTGATCGTCTTCGAGAACTTGGAGATCACTCGCTGGGTTCTTAAGGACAGCGCCGGTGCTGAGACCATTCTCCATACCACGAAGCAACAGGAGACCGGTGACCGTGATAAGTTCATGGACAAGGAGACCGGCCAGGAGATGGAGGTTGTCTCGCAAGACTCTTTCATTGAATGGATCGCTGAACATTATAAGGATTTCGGTACCAACCTGGAATTTGTCTCTGATCGTTCCACAGAAGGTAACCAGTTCGTCAAGGGCTTCGGTGGTATCGGTGGTATCCTTCGATACAAGGTGAACTTTGAACAGCTGGCCGAAGTGGATGATGACGATGATGACTATTACGACGATTGACAGTATGAATCCCTCGATCGCAACGAGGGACAGACTCAAGCCATTACATCATCCCCGGTGCCTGTTGCCGAAGAGCCGGAGTGCCTCACCCAGCCGCAGTTACTCAAGGCCGAGCCAATGTCCTTCAGAGAGCGGCGCCAGTTGAAATTGGGGCCAGCCAACTCTCTGCACACCGCTGGACAAGTTGCCCGACCAAGCAGGCTTCGAAATATGATGACGGCATCTTGAGTTGACCACATAAAACGGAAAGGAGGTACGTATGCGTTACGCTGCGAAATCCAACCCTTAATAACAGTCTCAGATCATGACTAATATCTACAAGGTCAGACTGGTGAAGTGCTTTTCAAGCGAGGCAGACTTGCAGTCAGGAGTCATGGAGGCACCCACAGCGCGGGGGCTGTCCAGCGTAGCAGGATCAAGGACTGGATACTGGCTGTCTTTGACAACGAACCACCCTGGTTTTGAGCTCTGCATCGATAATTGTAGTTCAGCATTCGCCCTCTATGAGCATTGTAGAGGGAGGGTGTCGCAGCCGGGGTAGGTGAGGTGAATTCATTTAATCTTCTGGACTTGTAGATAGTGAATCAACTATGTCACTCGTTACTGCGATCTCTCAATTTTATAGCTTGGTCCTTGATTATCGCCCATCTGCTTGATTTTATGTTCCCAGACAGCCATGATGCAACACCTAATTAAAATTTTGGGCTACCAGATTCGTCACTTAGTCTATTTGTTTCCTGGTATGAAAGGACGGGATTCCAATGTCTATCTTTACATGCCAGGGCGTGCGGCCTAAATGTGTTGTTGGTTGGGTGGTCTAGTAGCCAGTTAGTGGATCCCGACTGGCGCCCTACGGCAGATGCGATACCGCGCCCTTCGGTAACGTCAATTGTGTGAAGAATTAAACGTCGGATTTTCCGAGAACGGAGCCTGGCCACGGTGAACAAGATCGAGGAACAACCTCCATAAATCGTGCCAGCATCGTTTTCTTCACCCCAGAAAGGACGGCACGTCGGCGTGACAGCTTCTTCCGCCAATCTCAAATTGTGAGGAGCGAGTTAATTTGTAAATTCGGCCTGACAACCGGCAATCTCTGGTTCAGAGCTGCGTAATATCAAACGGCACATACTACGCTCTTAGCCTCGTTGAACTCAATTAAATTCGAAAACAACGAGGACGTTCAGGGAGCTAGTAAGACAAATGCCTGCTAATCTACCTGTAGAAGAGATGTCCGTGAGCCTGAAGCCTGTAGTGGCCTTCTTAGGGCCGGTCACTTCTTATACTCATCAGGTATGCTAAAGCCCCTCATGCGAGCGGCCACCGTCAGAGCACAACTTACACAACTCAAACCTGTAACTAGGCAACTCTGCAGCGCTTCCCCCCTCAAAAATTCGAATTACTCCCAGTCATTTCGATCAAAGGTACTGCACTTCTCTCACCATATTCTTCAGGGCACTGCGAAGCTTACATATTGTTCAAAATCTAGATGTATTTGATGCAACGCAGTCGGGACGCGCGGAATACGGCGTAGTCCCCTTCGAAAACTCCACCAACGGCTCAGTGGTATTCACACTGGACCAGTTTGCCGACAGGGATACCTCATATCCAGACCTATCGGTGTGCGCCGAAATATACCAGGAGGTCCACCACTGCCTGCTCGGTCGCGCCCCAGCACTGGCTCCGTCTTCCAGCGAGGCTGCGGAGCCGGTGCCATCGGCAACAGTCGCTGCGGTGGTGAGCCAACCCTTGGCCGGCCTGACCCACATCAAGCGCATATACAGCCATCCGCAGGCCTGGGGCCAGTGCGTCAACTTCTTCCGGCAGCACCTCCGGGGCATCGAGACCATCGACGTGAGCTCGACGAGCCGCGCTGCCGAGCTCGCCGCCGAGGACGCCACGGGCACCAGCGCGGCCGTGAGCAGCGCGCTCGCGGGCGAGCTGCAGGGGCTCGACTTCCTTGCACGCAACATCGAGGACCGCGGAGACAACACGACGCGGTTCTTCGTGCTGAGGAAGACACCGGCGGTGACGGCAGCATCAGCAGCAGCGGGTGTCTCGTCGGAACCGGCGGATCGCAGCAAGACAAAGTCACTCCTGTCCTTCACGGTGCCGCACCGCAGCCCCGGCGCCCTCGCGGACGTGCTCGAGTGCTTCCGCAGGGGCGGTCTCAACCTCACGAGCATCGACAGCCGGCCCAGCCTGGTCGAGCCGTTCCAGTACGTCTTCTTCGTCGAATTCGAGGGCCACCGGTATGAGGACCCGGAGGATAAGGTCAGCTCCGTGCTGGAGAGCGTGGCCAGGGTCGCTGAGAAGTGGCGCTGGTTGGGGAGCTGGGTCAGCGTCAGGTGGTGAGAATACCACCTGCCGCGGTGATGGAAAGAGCACAGCGGAAAGGGAGGCTAAGCGAAGACAATGTCATGCTGCATAGAAAAAAACAGGATGGACATCTCGGGCAGGCTTTTTGGGGTAGGTCTGGTTTAGAAAGAAGAAAAAAAAGGATTGAGCGCAGAGCAATAGCTCCAACAACAAAATGAAATCAAGATGGACGGCTGGAAATTGATTGACAATTCGGTATGCTATTCCCATGAAAAAGTCTGAATAAGCAACATAGGAGTTTTGACCTCAATACCAACTTTGACAGAACACAAGCCTGGGTTTACCGAGCTCACTTAGTGCATAATAACATAGCTGTGACTTACACGAGATAGAATGACGTTGTAGCAGCTTTATTATACTGATGCTGACACGTGGGAATTTAACTGGCAATATAGCTATGCAGTAGGCTTCGTGATTTTATCAAGACTCCACAACTCTCCCACAGCTCCACCCAAATCAATTTGTTCTGGTAATCTGAGATCTCTATGTGATGAATAAACTGTAACAGATAGCAGGATGATACGGCCATATTAGCAATAATTCGCTTCCAAGTCATCTCACTGAATGGGAGGTCGAGACTATGATGCTACATCGATGTAAACTGTTATAAATGTAGCTATCTTGGGATTGTCATTCGATGGGTAAACGAGAGGAAACTTCCAACTAGAAAGTTCACTCAGGCAAACACACCCAAAACTGTTAACCTATGTGCTTTCCTCCTGGCCTGCGTGTTTACAAGGCAGAAGCAACAGAGTCCGACACTTGGTTAATGTCGGACAGGAATCTAACGACTCTATCCGCCAGCCACTTTTGTGAATCTGGTTGATCAACTCGATGGGTAGCGCCAGGAATACATGCGGAGAGATCGCTTGCGATGCCCGGTCGGCACATGGACTTCCACTCCTTTATCAGGGCCTCCTGGTCAACGGTACCAGGAACATATTCGTCCTCGGCGGACGGCACAATCAATAGAGGTTTGTCTATCCTCTGCCATAGCGGAGCGGCAACGTCCTTGGGTAGATCATGCGAGAAATAGTTGTCCTCACCACTATAGTTCTAGGCGTCAGCTTTTCACATCCAAAACCCTGATATATGAACGACGATGCAAGAGGGTGTCCTTACTCAACGGCTGTAAGCGAATACCAGCGATTGGCGGAGACAGCCCCGCGGAATTCCTTTGGCATGTGCTCTACAGGCATGCGGGCGGATCCATTGCCAGAATCGATAAGCTCCTTTGCCACCTTTATGCTGTCCTTCAGTCGCTGTTCACCAAAGGAGATTTCAAATGCCCCGCGGTCAGACACGCATGCTTGAAGTATCAGACCCTCAACGGGGGCATTGTTATAGGATGAGGACATATATTCCATGAGATCCTAGCGGACATCAGTGAATCGTACGAGGAGTAGTAGGCACCATAACAAGATGGGCCTAATTATTGTAGGGTACGAAAATGAGCTCGCAAGTACCTGACTTCCGGTAGAGTGGCCCATAAGCACCACCTTTTCCTTTCCGATCCCACGAAGGTACTGAACAAAGGCTGAAATATCAGCAACGTCGTCTGCCAAGCTCGCGAAACCAAAGCCGGAGAAGGAGCTGCGCAGTCTCATTTCAAAGACAGTGTAGCTAATATCAGGATGGGTTTCCAGCTCCTTAGCAATATGGAAGGGATATGGCACTGTATGCGGGCCATCCCCCAGGCCACCACTTTATTTTGTTATACAATTAGTTAACATACTCCATGGTCAGATGGCCAGATGGTACAGGAGAACCGAAACAGGCATATAGTTCTGAAGGGTACAGTAAACCCAAGGTCTAGAATTCTTTGCTATTCACCCTTGGTATCTGGTCTGCCCTGACACCATGTTGGAATGAATGCACAATCAAAACCTGAACAGGGGTAAAGGATTTTTTTGCAGTTCACGTACACAAAGACAAGTGCGTTTTTGGCAGGAGTAACGCCCCATTCATAAGCGCTAGAATGGAAGTTGGGCGTCGAGAACGGGTGGAGTGTGGTTACATAGACGGTTGAAGGCGCCATCTTTGCCGGATTTTTGGTGCTGCGTTGAAGTGGGTAGAAGAAACCAACCAAGTACGAACGGCGTTGCTATGCAAAGAGATCCCAGTGGAAAATGGGACTCTACCAGCTGTAGGCGTAGACTACCGCTATATGTCCTAAATGACCCCTGACAGCAACGATCAGAAATTAGTAAGGAGCTGTGTTTTGTGTTCTGGAGATCATGTCCGTGGCTGGCAACGTTGAGGCTAACAGAAAGCACTAGGTTCGGCTAGCTTGGCCGGCCTGAGTCAACCGGAGAGGCGCTGTCCAATCAGCGTACACGCACTGACTGCCTGGAGCTGCCCGAAGCGGCACGCCGCTGACAATTCCATCAAACCAAACATGGGACCTTTGATCCTTCTCGTCTATGCACTATTTGCCCAACCTTGTCACCGGGCGTGCATCTAGGAAAAGGCCAATACGGTGAACTTGGGGGATTGTTATCCTAAAACAATATGAGACCTTTTCAACATGTCTTCTGATCCCACCACGACGCGCAATGAGTTTTTCAAAGAGGTATGTGTTTGCCTGGAGGGCCGGTTTTTTTTATGGCAACCCCGCTAATCCCCGACACAGCTTAAGCCGCGCTGTGTCGCCATCAACGATCTGGCTGTGCGCTCTAGAGATCGAAAGGCCAGCGTGAAACAGTTAATTTCGGTAACAGAGGAGTTGTCAAATGTGCTGGATCGACAAGTGCGCAGAGACTCCACCGTGCTAGATGATAAATTGGCCGATTATGTCTTCTTCCCGCTTTCCAACATCCTGCGGAACCAGCAAGAGTTTCCCTTCCGGGTGACGGAGCTCACGGTCAAGTGCATGAGCATTCTGGTCAAGTATGGCTGGAAAAGCAAGATCCCTCCGGAGCTTTCCCAGCAGCTCCTCATCTTCCTTACTTTCATTGTCGGAGGAGTGCCGGGCAAAAAGCGGGAGGATCCAACTCCTGAAGAAGCGAAGCTGGAAGCTTTGAGGGCAGTCTCGGTTATCTTTGAGGCAACTTGTTTGTCCGTTGCCGGTGCCAAATCTCTTGTAGAGAACAAGAACCTGCCGGCACTTGGGCACTCCATCACGGTTCTGTTGGATACGTCTACGGACGGCGAATCGATCGACATCCAGCTAGAAGCACTCCGAGGCTTGGATTGCTTGTTTACGGGCATCAAGGATTCTGAGGCACTGGCCACTTTCCTGCCAGGCACGGTGTCGTCCCTCAGCAAGCTCCTAACACCACCTCCGGCTTGGAAAATCTCGAGAAAGGCCCTTGTTCAAGGGATAGCTGTCTTGAAAACAATCCTGGTGAGGGTGGTGGGTGATATCAAAACAGCAAGACTCCTCCGGCAACCAAATGAATCGAGCCCTGAGGTACAAAAAGGAGAAGCTCAGGTTCTCACGGCTTCCTGGCTAAGAGTTTCAGCAGAGCAGATCAAGCTTGCTCTGGCCGGCATATTAAAGCTCCGCAGCCACAAATCCGAAGATGTCCAGCAGGCTCTGGAGAAGCTATGCATTACACTTCTGGATGAATGCCACCAGTCACTAGCGGTTTGCACGCCTATCCTAGTGGAAACTGCCATGATCCTCTCGACCGGGGAGGAGAACAAATCCTTACTTAGTTCTAGTCTGAACACAAGCCTAACAGACCTGACGGGTATATACCCCGATATCATCGATGCGGTCAAAACCACAGTATACAATTGGGTCGTGGGTTTGCCCAGGATAATGCAGTCAGGCGAAGAGGGTATCCAACAGCAAGCAATTCGAAATCTACTTAAAGGGCAGCGATTTATGAGCACATTACGAATAGACTCATCAACATTAAATAATTCTTTGGCGATCTCCTTGAGGGATAGTGTCGCTGCCCTCATGTCCTCCTCGTTGTCCCCATCCACCGGTAACTTGGTCGAATTGCCCTCCGAAGAAGCACAACTGATGGAGGGATCATTCCCTAGGACCGGAGCCCTGCAAAAGTTTCGCCCACTTTTCATGGAGCAAGGGAACCAGAAATCCACACGAGTCGAACTGCTGGAGCTCATTTCCAAAGGCGGTTCGTTCTTGCAGCAAAGCAAACTCGCGAGGGACATGCTGGACTATCTGCGAGAGTCGACTGGAATCACACAAATAGCCTCATACTGGCTCACATTTGAACTTGTAAAAGCCGGACTTGCCGACTCATCTGAGCTTGACGAGTTTCTGGACTTTGGATCAAGCGGAGGGTCAAGTCAGGAAAGTGAAGAAATCCTGCGAGAGCTGTACTCGTTCTCAGTGACCGTCTTAAACTCGTCTGAAGGGACCGACGAGTCAGACTGGAGACTGGATTCGTTAGCGTTAGAGGTCACAACATTTACAGCCACTCAAATGGGACTGGATTTTCGCCCCGAGCTGATAGACGTGCTGTATCCCGTTGCAACATATCTTGGGTCTGAGAATCCCAAGTTGAGAGAACATGCCATGATTACACTCAACACGACAGCAACGGCATGCGGATACTCCAATGTCAGTGATTTGATCATTGAAAATGTCGACTACATGTTGAACTCGGTCTCTCTACGACTGAATACACTGGATATCTCGCCGGCTTCAACCCAAGTTCTGAGGATGATGATCAAGCTCACTGGCCCGAGACTGATACCATTCCTTGACGATGTTGTGGCGTCTATATTTGGGGCACTCGATAATTATCATGGGTATCCCGTGTTCGTTGAGAGCCTATTCTCGGTCCTGGTGGAGATAGTCAACCAGGGCGCTAGCTCAGATATGCTTTTACTCACGAGTGATGCCGAGCGAAAGACTAGCCACCAGAAGCTACCACAACGAATGGACGGCTTGCAGGGGGTGGCAGGCTACCTCGATCGCCGCGCTGAAAGGAAGAGAAAGCGGACTAGCGAGGGAGAAGAAACCGTCGAGCGAAGTAAACATCCAAAGACACCGTGGAAGTTGGACAAAGATGGCAAAAACCAGTCTGGAGATGACGAAGAAGAGGAAAGCCCAGGGCAGGAAATTGAAAAAAAGGCACCGAAAACGCCAACATACTCGCTGCTCATGCGCATTACAGAATTAACTCAGCATTATTTAACCTCGCCGACACCGATGTTCCGTAAATCGTTACTTGATTTGCTGGCAACAGTCAGTCCCGCGCTGTCTCCAGATGAAGAGGCATTTCTGCCTCTAGTCAATGCTATCTGGCCTGTGTTGATTACAAGATTGTATGACCCGGAGCCGTTCGTTGTCATAGCCGCATGCAAGGCGATCACAGCGCTCTGCCGTAGTGCTGGGGACTTCCTTACGACAAGATTTAAGACCGAGTGGTGGGATAACCTAGGACAATGGTGCGCGAAAGTCAGATCCGATGCCATACGGGGAGCCCGTGGTCCTGGAACGCGGCCCAAGAGCCGGAACATCCCCAAAGTGTCGAGCGGGTCATCTGGGCTCGTCATACCTATCCGATCAGGAGGTGACCTAATCGCCAAAGCGGCCCATGGAACAAGGGATATCGCTCCATCCCGAGGCCTTGGCGAGTTTGCCCAAGCAGTTCAGGTTTGGGAAGCGGTGCAGCAATTGCTTATAGGCATTATCTCGAATGTTAACGTAGATGATGGCATATTCGAGCAGATTCTAGATATGTTTGCCGATGGCCTTGCTGACTCACCTGAAGCAAGAAACGCGCTCGAGGTCATCAATGCAGACGCTGTCTGGCTGGCCATGTACGAGCGTGGATACACGGGAGTACACGCACGACCAGTAACTGGGGTCATGCGCCTTCTAGAGCTGTAGGGTCACAGCACACAGCAAGCAGGGTTCGCCGCCATAGCTTTCCATTTTCACGTTGCGCTTTGGGCTCTCTCGCGCAGAGCATAGTAGGCAGAGGTCTATCTAATCTCGGATATACATGCAAGGGAGTTTCTGGATCACAATTACGTGGATAACAGGGGAGATACATATTTCATGGCATGTAGCAATGTGTTATGAAGCTGTTGTTGGCCGTTGTTCCCATTTTTTGAGGAACTAAACTGCTTGCCGTGGCCGCGCAAATATTACCCCATTTATTCTATTTATGATGGAGGACCCATCCCACAGATTTCCGTGGAGGATTTTGTCTCTTCTGTGCTTTCGACTTTTTCGCCCTCACTGGACTCGGGTGGGCAGATCTATCCACATCGGACATGTTGGCCGCCCCCCTGGACGATAATTTACTCCTAGGGTGGGTAGTGATCATGCGTGTATCGTATCGGCGTAGCAGTACAAGATACAGCAAAAGCTCGAGGTATCAGAACAACTTGACTAGCAAGAGAACCCTCAAAACCAAACCCATGTATTTGCATCTTTGCTTGGGAACCTAAAGTTTGGTAGCCTCTCTGTCTCACGCCGGATTGGGGGGAGATTCCCCACAAAACAACCGAAAAGGCAAGCGAAAGTGCTGTCCACTGTTACGCAGTTTAAGTTGCAAGTGTTTCTAGAACAATTTTACATATGAGTGTACATCGTAACTGAGGATGGGCGCCAGTAGTAGACGCTGAGGGACAAAAGGTGCCTTACCCTGGGCTGTGTACATATTGTGTGGGTCTTTTGCTTGGCCTGCTAGCCTTCCCCGCTCTTCTCCACAATCTTCCCGTTCACTAAACCGCCCACTTTGGGTTACCGAACGATGACGACCAGGCAAGAAAAGGAAAAGAGAAACATTGCTGCTCTAACTAAGCCACTTGGTCGCGTGCTTAATTGCCTTTCTCAAAGGTCATCTCCAAGTCCTAGTCAAACTGTCCAACGAGTCCCACTCAATTCTTCTCAGCCCCGTTAGGCACATTTTCGAAGCTTTCGATCTTCATGGACTCGGATAGGTGAACAGCTGTGCTATCCACTAACTTACACCACCTCAATTGGGGTCGCTCCCCCATGGCTGGCGCACACCATGAAGGGGCGTACCATGCGCCCATGCGTGCAGAATCCATGCCTACTATGTACATGCCCAGCTAGCATGGGATGTCACAGCTTCAAATCGTCTATAGTTTAGAACCAATAACAACCCCAAGTCCTTCCACCCCTTCCACCAAACCCAGGGTTTTGGATGCACAAAGGGTGTGAGTGGGTGACGTTACATACGAAACATTGCCCCGTCGCCCGCCCCCCCGCCCCCCCCCAATCCCCTTTCATCCCCTCCGGAGCTTTGCCTGCTTCGAGGCGACGAACGTGTACCGAGTTTGCGCTGAAGGTCTCGCTCAAGTACAGACATGCCTAATATACATCCCTGCAGGCGAAATAAAGTTGGACCTACGGCAACAATGGGAATCTTTCTGGGATTTGGACGGGATCAGTATGTATTCAGGACTAACAAGTCGATAATATTCATTCAAGTTCCAATACTTCTTTTCCTACACCGTCTTGGTATACTCTGCTTTATCACCGTAACTGCTGCTTAAGGTAACATCACATCAATGTGAAGATATACCGACGTGAGGCCTCGGTTCGTATGGCGAAGCCAACACGAGATTCATTACATAAAATGCTTGCCATCGGCTACCTTGCATCCCTGCTCAAGCCGTCCAAAGCTTTCAGAAAATCCCTTCGAGCTTACAATTAACAGGAGATGAAGAGGGGGTTTAATAAAACGTCCTCGAACAAAGCCCTCTAACCGTCTCCTGATCTCATGATAGCCGTTACTTGATTTAGCAGGTGTGGAGAGATAATCAGGAGTAGCTAGGCCACTTCGTAAATAATGATTCGAATCGCTCAGTGATGATGAGCTACCGTACTTGCACATGTGTACACTAGGCTCCTCAGCAGCTCTCCCCCCGGTAATGCTTGCTGACATTCCGCTGCTGCGGCTGCTGCCGCTACTGCTCCTCCTCCTTGCTGCCCGTCGCCGCTTCTTCTGCATCAACCGTGGCATCACACACTACATCATGAGACCTCAGGCCAGAAGAGGGCTAACTAAGGCGGCGCCTCCGTAGACGAAGCACCTGTTTGGCGAAGTATGTGTACGAAAGCATGTGAAGGTACGTGCTTGTACATGACAAAAAGGTTAGGCTTGCTAGCTCCCTCAGCCATGTCTCTTTTTGGTTGAAACACGCTGATAACGACGGGCCTTGCCTCATCGATCGCTAATTACAAAGCCCTGCCTCATGTCTGGCTGTGTTTCTGGACTAGTATGGCAGCTGAGGGTTCCCCGTTTACCGCCATGGCGCTAGAGCTATCGAAGCCACAATGATTGGTCTTGAGCTTGATTTGGCGGCAAGGGTCAACGGCGTCGCGAAGGGAAAAACTACCAAAAGAAGTTCTTTTTGGGAGAATGAATAAAGAAAAAGGCTGGTAGGCAGTTATGACAGTGTAGTGGATGCTTGACACGAACTCATCACCACTTAATACGAGTGCGCACCTACTGTTTGACATCTCGTGATCTGCAGCATATAAATGGCAATAACTTCACCGGCATCGCCTTTGTTGCAGCTCTCGCGCCGTGGCCGCACTGGCATGATTTGGCCAGAAGCAAGGCACCCAGGTAGGCTTATCTGTTAAGTTGGTTCGTAAAAGACCTGATGACCCCTCGAAAATATACCTTGCAATCTGTCAGGTCAACTAGTGCACGATGTCTTCCTTGTCCTAGAGCTTCAGTATGCCGGTGTTGCCGATGTGGAGATCTTCAGGTGCTTAAACTATCTTCATTAGTGCCAAGAAGAGTTCAATAGAACGCATGGTGGAGCCCCAACCCGCGAGTGAACCTCTGCTCTATACTGGTAGGCATCTAGTTACGTGGATTTTTTCTTTCTTCCTCCGACGCTGCTACGAATAAAACGACAGCCTGGCGCTCGGGATCCCTTCCGTGTACATGGACTCAATGGAGCTGAATGATCCTTAGCTGAGACGAGACAAAGTTGATCGCTGAGCCGTAGGGATCCACTACGCCCACCGTCGAACAGCTTGGGGAAGGGATTGGTGGTGTGTACTTGAGCGGCAGTGTGTGGCGCACATTAAAATACCTGGCGGTTTGCTGTGGAACATGCGCTCAGCCGCGGCAGCTTTCCCGGCATCGGGTGATCTGTCGTGAGCTAAACATCTAGTATCTGGCCATTCGACATGATGCCAGACCACCCTCGAACAGAAAAAGAAAAAGGAAAAACCTTGCTGTGTTTATGGAATGTTGACTGTGAGGTATTGTAATCGACGCCGGTCGGGCCCTGCCCGTCTTAAAGCGCACGACAAACTGGAAGCGATTGAGAGGCTCACATACCGTTTTGAGGTTGTTGGGTATGTAAATCAATATACGTACAGCGTTAGTGGACATCTCAAGTGTCAGACCACCTTTAAAACGTTGGAGTGGGGATTGACGTTGACATTACCTGGTGTGGAGTCCTAGCGTTACTCGGCAGTCTGCGTGTGCCGTTGTGCAAGTAATAAAGCAAGTAAGATGCTGACAACATGCGAACTAGTTACATGGGCATTCCTCCTAACTGCAGGTAAGCTGCTCACTCGCTCAATGCGTCCAAGATCAGCAGCAAGGCAGAAAGCCATGGAGTGGAGCGGATTTTCTTGTTGAAGACGGAATGACCTGCGACGTGCAATGCTTCTCGCCAATGTATGAATATTTAAATTAGGACCTCATCGCAGTACAGTGGTAATCAGCAATACAGCTACCCAACAGATGCCCTTGTATGGTTGTTACCCGAGATTTACATTTAGAATTAGTAAAAACAAGGAAGAACAGAATAAAGCTGCTAAGGCATACATCGGTAGGTGAGAAAAAGGGATTAGATTGCATGTGCTGGGTTAGAGGGGCGTGATACTGACGACGACTTATGCTGCACATACGCCCCAAACTCCTCACTTTAGCACAGAATGTCGTGTCTATGGTACGTAGGTTAACAAGCGACAACGGTTGCGCTGCATTCTGGAACCTAACATTAGTAGATGTGTTGGAATCCCTCGTTATACGAATTAAGCATTTACTGCCAAGCAGGACCCGCTTCGGCGCATTTGGTGGATACAGCGGACCGCGGCAATGCTTCACTTTAGCGCAGTCCCCAGACTCCACAATGGTCGATCCCTGAGAGATCCGCACCCCCAGCTGAATGCAATTTCAAGGATGCTAACTTATGTAACTTATCTACGTACATAGTAGTTATTAGAGATCCATGCCCATCAAAGCGGCAATTGGCTAATTGTGTACTACGTAGCATAGCCCTTGCTCAACGACAAGCGCAAGTGCTTAGCGCAGTATGTCCTTATCATCGTCTGGTAGGAGCACTCACCAACGCCGCCTTAAAGTACGCCTTGGCTGAGTTCTTCCGAAGAACAAATGGTCGAGGACTGACCGAGCTATCCGAAATGGAAAGACCGAGAGGGTTCAATGGCGTTCCGTATAGCGTGTCGAAAACCTACAATAGCCGAGCGAATGAGAGAGATATCTGAAGCAGAAGCATGGGATTGTCATTTACATAGGCGACGGAGAACACCACCTTGCACAAGTGCCAAGAGTGTGCTATCGAATAAAACCATCTGTACATGCACCTGGTATCCGACCGACCTGGAGGTGTCATATCTGACAGCTAGGCAGTCATAGTGGCGTCGTCGGGTTCACGAAGAACAGCAAAATGGGTACCGTTTTGGAAGTTCCCTTGCTTGTATCAACAAATCAGCCAAGGTGGGACGGATTTCTGTTGATGATTCGCTTGATGACCCGTATGACCTCGTCAATCAAGGGCCACGATCCTGACAAGGCAAGGTTCTAGAAGCGCTAGAAGCCCCCAAGAACGAGGCGGAGCATATGACAACGCCGTCCAATTGGGTCACGATCGATTTCAACGAGATCGTAATTATATTGCGTGGTTTTGGCTTTCCACTCGTGGACGCGTAGGGTTGCAGGTGGCGATCGATCCTAGAGTCTGCTGGGCGGGCATTGTTTGCCTGCTCTTATGTTGCAACGCCATCCATAAGTTCAAAATTAATCCTTCCCGTTTGAGGGTTTATCATTTTCCTTCGTACTAATACTGTTCGCAAATTTCTGAGCCCGATCGATTTTAGATTTGGGTTTGATAGGTTCCATGGGACCGGCGATGGAGGGGTAGCACTGGTAGCTTGCAATTTGTGGGAGCCCTTTCGGCTGGAGATTCAGTCCCAGCCAGATGGGTGTAACCTGTGCGTGCGACAGCCCATTTAATTAAGCTTGACAACCATGGGGCTGGTTCCCTTGTTCAGTAGGTCACCATGAGGGTCGAACCCAAGATGTCAGCTTGCAAAAGACAAGCCAAGGGGGTATTACTGTGCCGCTGTCAGTGCAATATCGATGTTATTGGGATGATAGCGTGGCAGTAGTAGCACTGGGCTCCACGCAGATACACGGCCGGGGCAATCTGGCTAAAGAGGAAACAGGGAAGATGATTGTCCCATTCCAGAACAACTTGGAAGCTACTTGAACACTAGGGAGAGGCCAATAAGGAACACCAGGTGGATTATCGGCCGATGTTAGAGCCACTCTGAGGCAGAAGGAACATAGGCGAAAGCCAAAAAGCTGGTCAGGCGAGTCCGAAACCCTTGTTGTCAACCTTGCAGCAGAGATGGGGAGCACGACAGCCACGCACTTCACCACGCCATCGATGTAAGTCTACACACCTGACTGTAAGCCAAGATTCCAAGCTCCACAGAGGTGGCTTCAGTGTGCCTAGGCTGATGTGGGAAGTATTTACGTGGAAACCAGCGCTGAATGCCCCCGCCCCTCCCAGTATTCTAATGTCCACTATATGTACGCAGGGGAAAGAAAAGGGTCGGTGTATTTTGCTATGGACTTGTTCCAATGCTATCGGGCGGATAGGCATGGCTTGGTGCACAGGTGGGATGCAATCAATAAACAAGCCTCGCACTTGCAGCTTGGAGCAGGAGAGCCCGCGTACTACCCGCGCACCTTCCCTATTTGTCGCTCGGCTTATCTTCGAGGGTGTTCAGTCTCCGGTGCCACTATGCGGCATTGAATTACGCCAAAAGTCCTTAGCGCATAGGCAGGGAATGGGTCCAGACCTGAGGGCATCCCGCCAATCAGAAGCAGCAGAGAAATCATCCCCAGACTTACATACATACAGCTTCGGCAGGATTGACTGGCATGGTACATAGTGGAAGATGGACAGCTGCAGACACACACGAGCTATTGGTTAGAGGAAGCTCTCAGGATAGTGCTTCGGTTGCAGCAAATAATTATTTGTACCCTGAGAGCGAGCGCATTTCTTGATCGGGGAGGGAGATTTGAGTAGCTTACGTCTTCAGCCCCGCCCTTCATGCGATACATACATAATTACATTTGAGATACGTTCAACGGCTAAAATTTGATGAAGTTGGTCCATGGAGTGGGGGTTTTAACACAAGTTGCACAACAAGGTCTCCTCCATTCAATTTTCTTCTTTGGGCCCCGTTGTCTGCGAGGGAGGTAAGCTAGAGTGGGAGATGCTTAGTAGACTAGATGGGCAGGGTTACGCAATGTCCTCCTACAGGAGCGAGTTCCACCATACACAACCCCATCGGCGATGTATCTCTGCGGCGCCGTTTCTCGATACTCGTCGTGAGCAGCGTACAGGCTGTGCTTTAGCCCACCTGGCCAGCATAGAGTTCCCTGGCTGACTGTGCGTGGTCCAGAGTTGGTGTTAACTAGGGAGTCTGGAACCCTCAGCAAACAGGGACTGAGAACCGGGACCGGGGTCGTATTTTGCCCCTCCTGACTTGTTTTGACAATAATCATGGTGTGAAGCGACCTGGCAGTGATGGGTATAGACGGAGTAAAGAGTACTCCGGGGACCATAAGTGGGCATCGCTAACCAAAATTTGGGACAAGCATCGACATTTGATACACACAAGGGGGGATTTACCGGACTGGGTCGCCAGCCGCTTGTCTCTGAAGTCTGCACCCACATGCTCGGGTACGTACCCTTACCAAAGCGCCCAAACATGGCAGAAGTACCGGTACCCCCCACGATATTCGCGAACGCTCCAGGCCCCTGTACTTGTGCTACCTCGAGTTGCAGTAGCTCCCTGTTCCGTGGCTTTGGTGGCAGTCGAAATCGAAGAAAAGAACCATACCACTAGGCTGGCGTTGAACGATCTATGGTTTGCTCCCCTACCGTACAGTTTTGGGTGTCCGGGTGGTGTCCGGGTGGTTGTCCTATCGATGTGTGGAGGGTACATATTGCACATCCCCAGACCATGCAAGTTGGGTAGTATATATCCTTGAGACACCTCCCGCACTCTATCCCAGGTTCCTGTCCTCCCCTCCACTCTCTTCCCTAGTCCCCTATCCGCATTCGCACTGCGACTTTTGCGCATCGTCCCTGGTCCTCCTCATTTCTCAGGGCGTGATAGAGACGAAAGAAAGAAGCAAGCAAGCAATAAGACCACCAAGATGTCCGACGGCGAGAAGTATGAGAACAAGGGCGTTGACCCTCACGCGTACGCCAATGAGGCACCCGTTGACGAGGAGGTTGGCGTCACCAAGAGGGGTGACCACCTTAAGAAGGATCTGAGGAGTCGTCACATGCAAATGATTGCCATTGGTATGCGTTCGCCATCGTTGCGAGCTACTATCAGAGTCGAGTAATGCATCTAACAAAGTGGATTTTTAGGTGGTGCCATCGGTGCTGGTCTGTTCATCGGTTCTGGAAGTGCTCTCCAGGCTGGTGGTCCTGCTTCGCTGGTACGTTGAATCTCTTACACCTTGATGCCATTCTAAGTTTATCGAGTACTGACATAGGCTATTTGGCCTAACAGGTTATTGGTTATATCATCGTGGGCCTCATGCTTCTGTGTACCATGCAGGCACTGGCTGAGATGGCCGTCCTGTATCCCGTCAATGGTGCCTTCTACACCTATGTGGTCCGCTTCGTTGACCCTTCTTGGTAAGTCTGAATTCTTCTCGAAGTATATCAAAACCTATAATGCATATGCTCATACACCAGTTAGGGGATTTGCAATCGGAATTGACTACGCCCTTTCTTGGCTCACTGTCCTACCCTTTGAGTTAATTGCTGCTGGCATTACCATTGGTTTCTGGAGGAGTGACATCAACATCGCCGTCTGGGTCACCGTCTTTCTGATTATTCTGAGTATAATCCAGATCTTCGGTGTCCGTGGATACGGCGAGGTTGAATTTATTCTCTCCATGATCAAAATCGCTGCTTGCACTGGGTTCATCATCCTAGGCATCATCATTGACTGTGGCGGCGTCGGCAACCAGGGGTACCTCGGTGCTAAGTTCTGGTATGATCCTGGTGCTTTCAATAACGGATTCAACGGATTCGCTGGCGTTTTCAGTATCGCCGCTTTCGCTTTTGCCGGAACCGAACTCGTCGGTTTGGCTGCCGCCGAGTCTCACAATCCCCGCACAGCCATTCCTCAAGCCTCTAAGCAGGTATTCTGGCGTATTGGTATTTTCTACGTGCTTAACCTGTTTATTCTGGGTCTTATCATGCCATCCGACGATGACCGTTTGGAGGGTTCCTCTGGTGCCAACTCGAAGGCCTCGCCATTTGTTTTGGCGATCCAGGATGCCGGTATCAAGGTACTTCCTTCGATCTTCAATGCTGTAATTACCATCTCGGTTATCAGTGTCGCGAACTCGTGTACATACGGCTCTACACGGACGCTGCAAGCAATGGCTGAGCGAGGTATGGCTCCCAGCTTTTTTGCGTACATTGACAAGCACGGTCGGCCCATCTGGTGTGTTGCTCTCCAGCTTGGGTTTGGCCTGTTGGGCTACATTGGCGCCGCCACAGACGAGTCCAAGGTCTTCGCTTGGCTTCTGGCACTCTCTGGCCTATCATACTTCTTTGTTTGGGGTTCGGTCTGTCTTGCTCATATTCGTTTCCGTGCTGGTTGGAAGGCGCAAGGATATACCTTGCACCAGCTTCCTTACCGAGCAAATATGGGCATTATTGGCAGTTGGATCGGATTGATTCTCAACATACTCGCCATCATCGCAACTTTTTACACTTCACTCTACGTAAGTCATCCCATAACCATGCTCATACCTAGTCAAACTAACACGTAATGTTCAGCCGAGTCCTACCGCTAGTCCCGAAGCCTACTACTTCTTCGAACAATTCCTCGCCGCCCCTGTGGTCCTCTTCCTCTACATCAGCTACAAGATCTACAGCCGCGAATGGAAGATGTGGATTGGTGTTTATGATATGGACCTTAAGTCAGGAGCTCGCATGAGGCTGGAGGGCGAAGAGGATGATGTTGTCAAGACCTGGGCCAACTTGCCCCTCCGTATAGTTCGCGCGTTGTTCTAAGCGATTTACTAATACTGCGAGTGAAGCCAATGCATCAGTTGTACACTTCAAAAGTCAAGACTTTAGTATACTGATTGTAAATGGTCAAGGGGTGCTGGATCAATTTTTGCAGATACTTTTGCATGCACATGCATCACGCTTATAGCTGGAGGAGAAAGAAAAGATACCACTAAAGTTCCAATATATTGAATTCATATGCAATACACCAAGATCTCTCATCATTTTCGGAGAAGTCTCACGTCTTGGCAATCTCGACTACATTCGCATGCGTTGCACTCAAATTAACGCCTCCCGGGGAAACTCCTAGGTACTGCCTTTAGGGTCTATTCCGTTTATCCCGTTAAGGACTCATATTGCTCAGGTGGGCAGATGGAATACAAACAGTCGACAGAATAGCCCTACCCAATCCGGTGGAGTTTCGGGTATTTGGTACGGAGTACTAACGCGGAACTGACGAGTGACCTAAACTTGATGGTCAACAGGATCCAAGTACCGATCACCCTGGTGCGCTACGATGTCATGATACGCCGGTATGTGTATGAAAAGTACCATACAAAAGGTTATAGTGGCATCAAAAGTGGGGTGTAAGGCTCCATTACGGATCAATGAATATGGCAGTCTGGGAGATTTTCCCAGACAACTCTGTAGAAATGGTATTGGAAGTGACCATGGTACCAAAGTATTCAAATTGACTTATATGTTGAATTCATTACAGCGCTTCCCCCCAGCCTCGAATTGCACCGCCCGGGAGAAATGAAAGGAGGTTGCGCAGCGCAGCAAATCGGTGGACGTAGGAATGCAACGAGATGTTAAGAAGAGTATCGTAGAGTTCACGCATCGGATAGGCTCGAAATCTGGAACCGTGCCGTCTCCTCAGATCTTTCCATCAGTTCAGTTGACGTTCAATTTGACTTCTCACCCAGGGACGCGGCCAAGATGTCTCAGATGTTCGAGGGCTTGACTGGCTGGGAGAGTAAGCGATAGAGACCCGGCGTGGCTTATCGGGCTGGATGCTTGACCGATGATTACCCGGTTGGCCGTGCTTCCGCTGGCTGGGTTGGAGGGGTGCCGGCGAAACAGTAACCTTAGACACTAGTTAACGTTAACGTAACTCCAAGTTTCCGAGAAGCTCGTCGAACCCCCAATTGTCTTCGGTGCTTGTAAGGGGTTCCCTGGCTTTTCGCGCTTCCCTTTACGCTGAAGAGCCCTTTCCTTTCTGCCTGGTCCTCTAGAGATGCAGCTGGCTTGACGATTGTATATTTTATTTTTATTCTTGCACACACCAGTGTCCTCTCGATGCCGTGAACCTCCGACTGTGCCAAATCCACACGCCCCTCCCCCCCTGGCCTGCCAACTTCCCGAGTTGCCTGTCCCACTTCGACGGCTAGGCTTCAGCCGAGCCTCTACTTCACCACACGCAGAAAACCGCCGCCAGAGATTCAATCTACGTTCCAGGCCATAATGGCTTCATACGGGAATGCCGCCCAGGCGGCCCCCCATCGTGGTGTCGCCCCTGCGCCCATGCCGGTGTCGACCGCCCCGGCCGGTACCTTTACGCCCGGAACCAAGATCCAAGTCGGCGAGCATCGTGTCGTCATCCAGAAATACCTTTCTGAGGGCGGCTTCGCACATGTGTATCTGGTGAAAATTCCGAAGCCGGTTGATGGCACTGATCTGGCCGTGCTGAAGCGGGTCGCCGTGCCGGATAGGGACACCTTGCGCGGCATGAGGACAGAGGTCGAGACCATGAAGCGCCTCAAGGGCCACCGCCCAATAGTCACGTACATCGATTCGCATGCTTCCGAACTCAAAGGCGGCGGTTACGAAGTGTTCCTACTGATGGAATTTTGCAATGGAGGGGGGCTGATCGACTTTATGAATACCCGGCTTCAACACCGCCTAACCGAACCCGAAATCCTCAACATATTCACAGATGTCGCCGAGGGCGTTGCATGCATGCACTACCTCAAGCCACCGCTTCTACACCGAGACCTCAAGGTTGAAAATGTCCTGATCACAGTAGTCGGCTCCAAGAAGAAGTTCAAGCTATGCGACTTCGGCTCCGCTGCCCCTCCAAAACCTGCGCCAGTGAGCATTGTGGAGTGCCGCCTGATGGACGAAGACGTACAAAGACACACAACCCTCCAGTACCGCAGTCCTGAGATGATAGATGTGTATCGGAAGCAACCAATAGACGAGAAGTCTGATATTTGGGCTCTGGGAGTTCTCTTATACAAGCTGTGCTATTACACGACGCCTTTCGAAGAACAAGGGCAGCTTGCTATACTGAACGCCAGCTTCAGGTTCCCCAGCTATCCAGTGTTCTCAGACAGATTAAAGCACCTGATCGGTAGGTTATGCGCAATTTTCGACCTCGATTTCAATGGACAGTGTCTTACATCATCTAGCTTCGATGTTGCGTGAGAATCAGGAAGCTCGACCCAATATCTACCAGGTCCTGAGAGAATCATGTAATATGCAGGGCCGAGAAGTTCCCATACACGATGTATGTTACCTTGACGACGTGACCCAAGGATGCCAAAGCTCACCGTTGTCCAGATTTACTCCACCCGTTCACACTCTGAACCAAGAAAGTCAGAGAAGCAGCCTATGCCGGACCTCAAGGGCAAGAAAACCCCTGTTGTTGGTGCTGTCTTCTCTCCACCTCCTCAACAGGAGCAGAAAATACCAGAGGTGGTGCCTATGAGGCGTGGCAGGCTGCCAGCAGCTGCCGTCCAGCCTCCAGTCCAGCCGCCAAAGCCAAGCTCATCCCCCATGAGGGTGACAAATGGTGACCCCTTCGCAGCCTTGGACTCCAAGGGTGCGGCAAAGACAAGCTCTCAAGCACCCCCCAAGACAGACGCCGATGAGCTCTCTTCGAGGTTTCCCACACTTGACCAATTCTCCATTCTTCTTGATCAGGGAGCCAAATTTGAGTTTGACAGCCCAACATCACCGACACCACGCGATCTCCCTCAGCGCGTTGCAGAAAAGCTGGCTGACGATGCATTTGCTATACCATCCACCGCAGCGGCACCGTCGCAGTCACCGAAGAGGCAATCGATCGACATGAGTCGAGTCAAATCTGTCGCTGATGCCTCCGAGCTTCATAAGGCATCGCCGCCTCTTGGCCAAGTTAGGAAACCCGCATCTGCCCCACCCAAACCAGAGGGGATGAGCCGGGCTTCTGCCATTATCTCGAACAACCCCGAATTGCAAGCTATTTCGTCTCCGTCTCCTCAGTCCACGCAGCAATCGCCCAGTCGACCTTCCATGGTCTCCACGGGCACAATGACCAGTACCCCCCCGCCACCAGAGAAGAAAGATTACCCTCCTATATACCGCTTTCCGCCATCTGATCACAGCCGATCATCGAGCCTTCCAAGACACACATATGCACCGGTTACTAGCCAATCGTTCCGGAGTGAGTCGCCACAACAACCGCCAAGACCAGTGACAAACCAACGGGTTTCGTCATTCCAGGCACAGGGCGGACACATGAGACAGCCTTCCTCTTCGCGGCCATCACTTGAAAGTGGTCGTCCCAGTGCCGAATTTCTAGAGCCACTGGCAAAGACATCATCTCAGCCAGGACGCCCTCGGCCTGCCAGTACCTACCTGGAATCAAACATGGATTATCTTAGAGAGCGGGAATCCATACCGCCGCCTTCCCGCTCGCCAGCATTGATAAACTCGAAATTCTCAGATAAGCCAGCCTCTCCAGCACTAGGACCTCAGGACGACACCACCATAGAGTCGAATGTTGAATTCCTTCGTTCGAAGGAGGATACGGATAATAAAAAGAAGGATAAAAGTAGCAAGCAAGGCAAACGATCCAGCCTTACTTCCCTGTCGGGAACCAAGAATATTTTGGCTGGTAAATTTGGCGATGCTTTCAAGAGATTCGAGGCACCCAGTATCCCCCCTGCTATTCGGACCCCATCAACACTCCGCGATATTGGACGTGGTGATCTAACACCGATTGCTGGATCGGAGGCCACAGACGGGCGCAGTGACGATGGCAGATATCAGGGCGACCAAGATGAGATGACCCCCGAAATGCGCCGCGAGCTAGAAGCCCAAGCATTGGCTGATGAGGAGAGGCGTGTTGAGGCCGCTGCAGCGGAGTATCGCCAGCGTGTTGCAGCTCGAGACGTGGGCGGCGCAGCTGCTCCCTTACCCAAGAGCATCGGTGGTGTTTCTCGTGCAGTGAGCATCCAGAACCGGGTGCAGAATCTGCTCAGCGAAAGCCAAAAATCTACCAATGCACCCAAAACTGCAGAAGGATACGGTCGATTCTCTGATGCTGCTGCGGCCGCGAGTCGTGTTGACAAAGCACTTCCAGAACTCCCGCGGAAACCCGTGGGCATAGGGGCTGGTCGGGGGGTTGGTGCTGCAGCAAAACGTACTACTCGGCCTATCGACATGGGAAACCCCGGGCTATCACACGGGACTTCTGCAGCCTCCCCCACCAGCTCCTACCGACCTGCGCTTCCTGCTAAACCGACTGCGCCTCCCAAACCAGTGCATCTCAATCACATTCCAACGGGCGGTCGGAGATCACCTACCAAGTTGCAGCGTCCACCTGGACCTTACAGCGAACAGCTCACCGGTGTCGGGATTCCGGGCCAGCCAAGTCTTGATATGACGGTGCAAGAGAAGGAAGACTACATCCGTGATTTCAGCAAGCGGTTCCCTAGTCTAGGCTCTATTGAAATGGTCGAACGGGATTTGGATGCCGAATTGGATGAGGGCAAGAGACGCTAGGATAATTAATGCTCTGAATTCTTCCTTTCTCCTTAGATGCTACGATTAGCAGAACAGCCATTCAAATGAATCTATCTGGGACGCGTTAGCCATGGTTTTTCTGCAAGATAAGAAGCCTAGGAGATAGGAAAGATATTTAACCCTCCAGGTCATCATGGGTGAGAAGATGGGGTAGCCTCCCGGTTGCGTTTGTTGTTATGTAGCAATGGTTGCTCACAACAAAGATTATGGGGACAATGCCCAGGATAGGACAATTGTCGACAATTTAGAGTGGTTTCTACCCTTCGGAGAACGAGCGTTGTATATATGAGAGAAATGCATAACTCCCAAATAATCCTTTAAACATTTAGACGAGTAACCATGTAAGAGCATGTTTTTGCTTCTCTTCCGAGGACAGCATGATCTCGGCGTTGTTTGTGTTACGTTGTCAAGCGTCTTGCGCGCATCTGGGCTAACTGTGATGACGGCTTTGGACAAGCCCCCAATATTGACACCCTGATGTAAGTATACTTATTAATGGATGCTCAGTATCAACAAGTATGGCCATTTCTTCCAGAAAACTTGGGGCCGCATCCGCTAACTCATAAATACGCTGGGAAGCATTCTCTTGTGTCATATGCGTGATCGGGAGGTAGCTCTCTCCACTATTAGACTCGGTTCGGCTTAACTGGTCCGCTTCATACTGCTTTCAGCACGCAGCTGGGCTCTCCATTATGCTTATGGCTATTCGACAGGAAAGGAAATGTGAGTGAAACATTTGATCGTCTTGTCACTCTCGATGCCTGACTCCTTCGCGGTCATCATCTTGCTTCGGGCATCAATTAGTCCTTTCACTAGAGGGTGGTCAAGGGTGCTGATAGTCTCAAAACCTTGATTTACGACGTTGGTAATCACAAGACTGTGTTCAATATTTCCTTGAAAATATTAACACGTGGCCAGCTCTATCAGACCACCGAGACGACCAGGGTTGATACTTGCCTCTGTGTAACAGCATTTTCGCCTGCTTGTCAGAAACGCCTACGAGAAGCTCTATTGCTTCATCATATTGACATTCTCTGGGGGCCTAAAGCAGAACTACCAACTCGAGACAGGCTGGAAGCAATGCTATATCTTCATTTGGTCGTCAGAGATGGCGAGACAATCCCAGTAACTTATTCAAAGGTTTCATCAAGGGGTTATAACTTTGAGCCAAAAAGGCGTACGACAGTTCTACGCCTTTATCCCTCTGTCCCGATCAGCTCTCGTGGGCGTTGATTCTGGAAATTAGAACAAGTCTAATGATATTTTCCACATATTGAATAATCCAAGCCCGGACATCAACACAACATTGAGAGGGCGCGGCGTGAGCAGGAGCGACAATGGAGTTGAGGCTGAGTGGAGCGATTGTGCGCTCCCTCGACCGAGTGTCGAGTTAAGCCTTGCATTGGAACAATCGGGTTACAGATAGGATAATATGGTAATAAATTACAATAGTAGTTCCTCCGCTAGCTCATAAGAAGAAAAACATGTTAGCCATTTGCGCTTAGAATGAACATGGCCTCTAACCACACTTCTAGAACATTGGAAGATCAAGTTAATGGCAAAAGACGTTGCTGAAATTCGATCGTCCCCTCATGGGTAGCATTTTATTTTGGATTATTTTGCGAAATACTCTGGTCAGTAATGATATTTCCAAGCCAGTAATAGTAGAAGACGTAAGAGTGATTTTAACTCATCACATTTATCTTCCACGTACTAGTCTGGAAAAGAAGGAAAAGGCATCTGGTATAACTATGTAGGCATGGTGACCACCTAATATTTCACTAGCCCAGCCTCATATGCTTTGATCTGCAGCGCCAGGCACTGAGAGAAATACCTGCAGAGCTGTAGATTGCCACCCATATACCAGAACCCCGGGTGGCCGCTGGGACGCCACATGGCGCGGAACTCGCCCTCCTCGTCGAAGCCCCATACATCCTGGAGGCGGTCGGCCACCTGATCGCCAAAGATGAGCCGGGACTGCGTTCGCATGTTCTGGTAGCCGGTGGCGAAGATGATCTCGTCAGCGGGGAGGACGGTGCCATCGGCAAACTTGATGCCGTCTTCGAGGATCTCCTCGACCTCTTGACCCTGCTTGATCTTGATCTTGCCGTCAATGATGAGCTGGCTGGCACCGACGTCGATGTAGTAACCTCCGCCCCGCTGGTAATACTTGAATAGGAGACCGGCATGGTCTGGCCCCATGTCTACCGCGAAGCCTGCTCTTCTGAGCCCCTCGAGCGTGTCTTTATCATTCTGGGCTTGCAGGACGGCGACCTCCTTCTGCACCGTTTTCAGATACGAGCTTGGCCGACTAAACATGATGATATCGGCATCCTCAACCGGGGGTCCGACTTCAGAGTAGAGAGGGTAGAGACCGATCTGCACAATGGAGTCAGAGGAAATAACGCAGGTGCTCGAGCGCTGAACCATGGTGACGTCGTAGCCGTTGGTGTAGAAGTCTTGGGCAATGTCGTGAGCAGAGTTGCAACATCCTACGATGACTGCGTGCTTGCCTCGGGAGCCAGAGTCTGCTCCGGGGAACTCAGATGCGTGGCAGAGACGACCCTTGAACGTGCTCATACCCTTCACTCTAGGGAAATTCATCATGCCCGAATGTCCTGTCGCTTGGACGACATGTCGGGGGTGGAATGTGCGGGTTTCCTTCCGGTCCCCAATCTGCCGCTCAACGGTGACAGTCCATTGCTTGCTGGAATCATCCCAGGAAGAATGGACCAGCTTCGTCCTCATCCAGACGTTCAACTCCAACATCTCAACGTATGCCTCAAAAAAGCCGGCGATTTTATCCTTGGGTGTGAAAATTGGCCAGCTGTCGGGAAAATTGATGTATGGCAGATGGTCAAACCAAACGGGATCGTGCAGCACCAGACTGTGGTATCGCTTTCTCCAGCTGTCTCCCACTCGCTCAGCACGATCAATCACGAGAGTTGGAACGTTAAGCATCTTGAGTCGGGCAGCCGATGAAAGACCAGCTTGACCAGCTCCTGGAAAGACGTTCACGACGATTTAGTTTTCACACAAGGGTGTGCAGAGATGTAGGAATTTAACCAACGTACCAATGATCAGTACCGCAGGGTCATTCTCCTCGAAGTTCCTCTCCGCGGTCCGTACCTCGGCCCAGTTCTTATAGCCAGCCGCCTGGGCTTCTTTCGGTTTGCCATAAGGCCGACGTGTTGCTCGTGGTTCTCCAAACCCATTTATTTCTTTCAACGAGGTGAACAAGGTGAGGATTTTCCAGTCACCATTTGACTGAGTTAGTCGGACCACGCCGAGGCCCTGGCCCAAGGTGGTTGATAGGAGGACGAAAAACTGAATAACCTTGACTTTCCCCGCAGCATCGAGCGTGGAAACTTGCGGTGCCCGATGGGCTGCATTCTTGTCCAGGGACAACTTGGCAAGCCGGCATTCATTCTTAAGGATGTCCAAAACCTTGCTGGAGCCCTGAAATGTTCTGAGATCCCAGGTCAAGCAGAGATGATCACGCCAAACCGAAGATTCGGTAAAGAGATTTGCTATTGAATCGTAATCCTTGCCCTCGAGTGCCTTGTTGATCTTACTGACAACGTCCTCAGCAACGGCGTCTGGGGAGACGCCATCTGTGATGATTGACGCCGGATACTCGGCAGAGAGCACGTTAACAGAGCCGAGTTCTCGCCGTTCATCTGAAGGAATCTCAAAGAGGGGCTGAATGATATGGCCGTCCATGGTTTTGATTAACTTCAGTGGACTATATTTGATGATCTAGTACGCAATAGAAAGTGGAAGTTACAGACGAGAAGTAGAGGGCTGGCCAAGCAATGCCGAATTTGCTTTTTCTATTTATTTCTGTGTGTTTCACTCGAGGGTAACACCCAACACTTTCGGTGCAATGGGGATTTCAGTTTCCGTTTGCCCGGACATGTCACATCTCAGCCAGAAGCTATACTAGTGGTCCCCGCCAAATGATCATGTCGATCATGTCGGTTTTCCAAGGACGGTTCCGAATGTCACCCGATGAAAATCGGCGCTTGGCACCCATGGGATTCTGGGATTCTCTGCAACTAAGCTCCAAACTCGACCTCCAGGAGTATACGCTTTTCCTCTTGCGGTATTCCGATTCCGCCGTGTACCGTGGAATAAAGTTAAACTACATAGTCTGAAGGGCTCTGTGGGGTTAAGATGGGGAAACTGGGGAACAAAGGAGGGGATGGGGAGCTACTCAGTCACTTGCGTCTCGGCAGAGTGACTGCAAATCTTGAGTTGATAAAAAAGCTTGGTGTAAACCAGCAGGTCGAATTGCCGAATTGTCGAATTGTACTCCACTGTCAAAGTACCTCGAGAGAGCCGATTCAAGGTTGAAGTTGAATATCCCTCCTAATGGCCGACTCGACGTAGAGTGATGTTCCGTTTCAAAAAATGGTATCTCTAACATTCAGCAGCGGTGCTACTGAGATAAGTTTTTATTTATACTCCTCTCATCTCTTTCTGGTAATGGGATCTGTGCCCGATAATCTATTAAATTTGAAAGCTAAATGTAGCCTCCGTTCTTTCTGCCCCAAACCACCGTTTTAACGGCCTATTCCCCGTGGTCCCAACTCCGATTAATATGCATAAATTGTAGTGGGAGGTAAACGAATAAAGGGGGGCACGTACCCCTAATAGTAACCACGACCCGTACAGTGCCTCGAAGGGCATCAAAAACACTATAATGCACTCAATTATATCGAATTTCTCTATTATGAAAGACAAAATGCCTTAGGTTACTACAACTAAAAGAAGGGAAAAAGGGGTTGAACGAATTTAGACAAGGTAATTTCTGTAACGGACTCAACGGCCTTACTGTTGGATCAGCGTGCTCAAGGAGGTCGAATACCAATGCTCTCAGCAGAACGGTCAGAATACGAAGGACGCAGCTTAAATTAACGTTAGGTTCTCATATTATTGAATCCGTCGTGTACGGTAGTGGATGGATCCACCCAATTGTAATAACCACCATGGTCGTAGTCGCCCTAGAAGTGCGGGGTACTGTGGCCGAGGGGGGAAAAGAAAAACTGAGATCGTAACAACCAGTTTGTAACTAACGTTGATTCGTTACCGTGTGCATTGGACCACCTTGTAGTGATCCTGTTTCTTTCTTCCTCCCCTGGTCTTTTATTGTTGGTATTATTATTATTATTATTATTATTATTATCATTATCGCTATTAGTATTTTACCAAAGGCAAGATAGCCAGTGTGGAAAAGCTATGAGTTCTAACAAAAATGACGACGAAGGAGAGCAGCTCAGCCACCCAGACTTCTGGAACGAGCGCTATGCAAACGCCGAGGGTGATCAGCCCACCCACGAGTGGTTTAGATCTTATAAAGACCTCGAGGCTTTCCTAGAGAAACATTTATTCCACTCGCGGACCCCAGAGACGAGACCCCGGATTTTGCACATGGGTTCCGGTGATAGTGTATGGCATATTCCTATTTTCGGCATATTGAGCCTTTCGTGGGTTTGCTCGAGTAGCTGCTTCACTGGCATTATATTTATTTATACATATATATATACTTATATGTATATGTATTTCTTTTTGCTGACACCATCTTTTCAGACAATACCGCAAGATCTTGCTGCAAAGGGATACAACAACCAGCTTTGCATTGATTTTTCGGAAGTGGTAGTAAGCCTTATGTCTAAGCGGCACGAAGGTGAGCCAGGCATCGAGTGGAAACAGATGGACTTGCGCCAGATGGATGGTATAGAATCCAAGTCTATCGATGTTGCCTTTGATAAGAGTACTCTGGACGCTATGATATACGGCAGTCCTTGGTCACCACCCGAACAGGTCCGAGATAACACGAGTAGGTATATTCGAGAGGTGCGTTTACTAAAATCCTTTGCCCTGTGAAGAATCCTCTCAACGTACTGTACATATTTCATCATGAAGCTAAAGATGTGCAGATTTTTCGTGTTCTCAAAGATGACGGAATTTTTCTATACATCACATTCCGGCAGCCCCATTTTATAAAGCCTTTGTTAAATTGTGCTGGGACTAGCTGGGATATGCAGATAGATGTTCTAGGCGAAGCCGGCTCTTTCGGCTACTACGGATTCAACTTATCGAAGAAACTACCCACCTCGGAGTAACGGCGCTCTTGAACTCCATAGATTCGGGGTTTTTTTTTGTCGGTGACCATCTTGGTTCTACCGTACATTTTACGAGAAATCGTGGTGGTGGGATCAGGGCTCTGCTATTTTGTTGACTCCGCAGGCAGATATCAGTGAACGAGTGCTCAATACTGATGACTGTGTCGACAACCAGTCTATGAAGACCTTCGGGAAAAAAATAAGAGGAGAAGACCTAAGTACGTACGTGTGTGCGTGGGTTAAATCCTCAACAGAACAAGTCACAGGGTAGCCCTTCAAGCTTGATAGGCTTTACTCGAGTAAGTGCTTAAATTGAGCGCGAAAGTAGGAAATGTAGATATGTGATATCACATAGGAAATTCAGATCAGCATATAGTTACCTCCTTCACTCATCAATCCGGGATCTATTGGCTCTATAACAGGCGAAATAATACGGTCTTCTGACATGACCCTCTCAAAAGACACTTAACTACTAATCTGCGAGTTGTCGATTAGTTAACTAAACACAGCTTTTATTTACCCAAAAAAAAATAAAATACTACAGATGGTCAAAATGAAATTCACCGTCAGTTTTCAAGCGAAATAATATTAAACCGTTTCAAACGGAGGTGACATATGACCAATTGAAAAGTCCAAGACAATGGCTGTTGTTTCCGGCACCTTTATTCACCATAGGAGTTTCTCACATTGCCCTTGAGAATAAGCTGGCATTCCAGTAAAATTCGAGAAGCGCTGAATTACTAACTTAGCTGGGTGGGAGGCCACGAGCGAACCTTCAGTGTCTTGCGTGTTATTTTTTTTTTCTTTTTCGCGGCGTTCCAACTTAGCCTCGTTATTACATAAGCGATTAACGTTAGTATAAATCATTGCTTGCGTCGGGAACATGTAGATGTCAAATTACTTTCATGACTAAGCAAGCTTAAAATGTCGCTTAAGCATAGCTGCTTACAGACAACGTACCCTGCTTTTTATGCGTAATAGTCAAGCTGATTATGTAGTCCGTGTTGCTCCCCTATCCATGATGCAACATATGACTTCTTTAAGGTAGGGGGGAAATATGTACATTTGTTTGTGCCACCTAGAAGCCATGTGTGAGGACTCCAAGTGTTTTACAGTTTCCGCTTTAGCTCGCGAGGCTTCATATTTCTCCTCAGTGTACTGGTATCATGTATATTGAGGTTTGTTGGTGCGGATGCTGTTGAATTGCATACAGATCAATAACGGCTGCACGCTTCTCTCGGCGCGCTCATACCTAAGCCTGCAGTGGTTCTCATGGTAACATCAGGACTTCGTATAAGTTTCTTAATCTCATGCAGAAGGCCTATCCAGTATATTCTGGGTAAGACTGAGTTTATGATACAGGAAATGTATAGGTCTAAATGTATGATTTGAATAAGTTTGTCTTGCGTTCGCAGTGACTTTTAATTATGATATGTCCTTATTACGCGATGATATTATCGGATCAACCCAGAAGTTGCATACAGGACAAATCTGCAAACCGAACTCGACCCGACGCGCACGAAAATAGGCCCACCATCAAGACATACAACCGGAAGATAAGTTCCAATTAGCTTTAGATCCAAGAGTCTCAGTCGAAGAGTCGTGCTTGGCCCACGGAGGGGGTTACTGACTGACAATGTATTGTCTTGCAGCATCGCCGCGGCCTGTGAGGTCACGGTGCTCCAGCGCTCGGAAATCGAACCGGAGAACCTGGGAGGGCACAGCCGCGGTAAGGGCGATGCGATGTGGCGCGCTCTGCTGCGCACCGAGGGAGACATCATCGCCTTCTTGGACGGCGACACGGGCGATCCGGACACCGCACACCTGATGGGCATCTTGGGGCCGCTCATCCTACACGACCGGATCAGTATGGTCCGCGCGTGCTTCGACCGGCCGTTCAAGTCCTCCGTCAGCGGGTGGATTCGCCCGCCCTCGTGAGGGCGGGTCATGGAGATTCTGGCACGACAGCTAATCCATAGCTTCTGGCCTGACCTAGCCGGGTTCCGGCAGCCCCTCACCGGCGAGTTTGCCGGCCGCATGGCTCTCCTGCAGAGCTTGGCATTTCCGGCAGCGTACGGGATCGAGTCCGGCACGCTGATTGATGCCTACGAGCTCGACGGTCTGGGGGCGCTGGCGGAAGTTAACGTGGGAACAAGACAAAACACCCATTAGCCTCTCCGACAGCTGGCTGTCATGGCACAGGGAATACTGTGTAGTGTAGAGAAAAGACGAGCCAGACAAGGATTTCTTGGCTTTTCTTCAGACGAAATAGATGTCTCTCCAAGTATGGCTCGGATTTACCTACCCTGGGACCGGGCATATAAAGATGTTGAAGTATTGGAACAATCTCCCATCAGCGAATACAAGAAAATCTGTAGGGATATGGTCGGGGTAAGCAAGGTAGGTAAGGAAGATGCTGCTAAAGAGCGAAAGGATAGCGGAGCTGGGTGTTGAGGATGATGACTTTAGTCCATAGACCGGTACATATTACGAAAACAGATTCTTCTGTTTTTCGCAGTAAAGTGTAACTCGTACTTATTGGGCGTGAAGCAAATGCTGCCGCAGAAGGCGCTCAAGAAGTCATTGAACATAGGTTTCCGGGGGGTGAAGCTGGCCAGTGTGGTTTGTGATGAGCGCGGCAGCCTCCTCTGTGGAACCAATTGCAGCCTGGTTTCAATATATATTGGTCATAGTATGATTCTCGCCCTGCATAGCTGTAAGGGCAACTGTTGTACTACCGACTAATCACAAGAAGAAATTGCAGCAAGAGAAATACTTGTGCGTTAGTTCGTCGCTACCGTTCTGAGGAAGCTTCTGATCAATTGATCAATACGAGCACCATAATTTAAAAAGACTTATCGGTGGACGAGTCATCCACAGATTGGGCAGTATTTGCATTCTTTGTTCTCAATCTCCTCTTGGAGTGACGTTAACATTCTCTGCTTTGAGTAATTGTGATCTTTGATACCTTTATTCTCTTATTTTATCTAAGCTCCACTGAAAGACAACGTGTATGGTATATTGTAGAAAGCGAGAAACAGTAGGGTAATGACGTACGCCAGTACTCTGAGGCTCATTTAGAACATGCCTACTAGGCGTAGCAGTTCGAGAACCCCACGGCACTCTCGTTTATATCCTGCTGGCTATAAAAGATTTGACTAGGCTGAGCTCGCTTCGACGTCCTCTTCTGTGGCATCAGCGCTATCGAGAGGCTGAACGGCATCATCGATAAGATAGACGAAGTAAGCGGCCCCGAGAACAAAAATGCCACCAAGAGCCATCACGACGGCAAGGCTCCGATCACCAGGGGTGCCTCTCGGTTTCTGCAAAAACCGGAATACGATGCTAGATCCAACTGTAGCGAGCATCTGCGGCGCGGCTATGGCCATGTTGTGGATCCCAAGAATAACACCTGCCTGGTCTACCTCTTCGTGATATCCTCTCTGAATATGGTCTTCCTCATTTATAATAGTATTGGCTAGGTCGCTGTCGTTTTCATTTGGGATCGTATCCTCACATATCCTCCTTGCAGACTCCCTCTTTGATCGCATCATGGCATCGCGCTGGCTGATTTCTGCACTAATTATGGCCCATGGCGCCCAAAGGGTGAGCGCCCAGGTGATACCGGTAAGTCCAATGATGACAGTGGCTCCCTGTACCGAGGTGACAAACAGAGTGCAAAACATGGAGATTGCAAAGAGTACCTGAGAGAGAAGCCACGCACGGCGGAGAGTGAGTCCAGGGATGACCAAACAATCAAAGACAGTCTTCCGTTTTCCTGCTACGCGAGCTTTCAGGAGACTGGAGGTTTCTGTCGTGCTGGTCCCAGAAACGATGCCATCATAGGTGGGGGCGATGAAGAGGGGAAGAAAAACATTGGTCACCAAACTAGAAATAGCGAAAACGAGTAGCGCGAATGTACCAACTCGTGTTGCCTCCTCGTATAGACGGTTCAACTCCTCAGGGGTCATATGAGGATTGGCTTTCAGGTAAGGTTGTGCGTAGATCTCACCCACGTACGAAGACGTGTAGAAGAGCTCGGGAAAGAACCCAATCCAAGCAAAGAGCTGGACGACGCAGACCTTCTTAGTCTGAGGAGGCAGACGCTTTATAGATGCAAAAATGGTCCAAAAAAAAGTAAACACGTTTGATCGCTTCTTGGATGGGGGGCCATCGAGGCGCGGGTCTCGCTCCGGGATACAAAGCGTGCTGATTAGGACCGTCAAGCAAAGTGCTATACTGCCTATCGAGCATAACACTTTGAATTGAGTGTCGCCCAACCACCAGAGGTACTTTGGAAGGTCAACATAACCAGCGCAGTATCCAATTATGTTACCGAGGCCTAGGATACGACTGGCCATGGAATTGGCCGTTTCTATATACCATTGTCAGCGTTCAAGTCAAGCCTGAAAAAAGGATAGAACCCTATAGCTCACCCTGCTGATGTGGCGGCGTGCAGTCAACAATAAAAGCTCGGATGGCAGCTTGCACTATAAAAAGGGTCAGAATTTGATTGCCCACATAAACATGGTCATGTTCACGGGAAAAAAGGGGGGTGGGAGATACAGACCTGTATTTATGGTGAAGTCGAGAATATACACCCAGAGCACCGCCACAACGATAATGGTTACTTTGGCTGTGTTGCTTTGGGGATCCGCCCCAAATACGTAAAATATGCCTCCAGTGATCTCCTTTGTCCAACCTAGAAACATCAAGGAGATCGCCGTTGCGATGGATCCTCCAAGCATAAATGGTTTCCGCTTGCCCCAAGAGACTCGGCAATTGTCGCTGAGCATCCCGATGTACGGCTGCACAAGAGTTCCCGTCAAAGGCCCGGCAATCCAAACGAGGGCCATTAACGACTTGCTCAGGCCAAGGGATAGTAAGTAAGGCGAGCCATTGGAGAGCTCTACGGACCAGGCAATCTGAAGACCGCCAATTCCGATTGTCAGCAGTATCATGTACCAAAAGCCCTTGGTACCTTGTGAGCCGTCGCCAGAGTGTTCAGAAGCCGTGGGCGACAATAGCGGAGAGCGCTCGTGGCTCCCGAAGTCTACTGCAGACGAAGTTACGGCGTCCGGTTGCAATGTGGTGCCCGAAATGATGGTGTCGTCATCGTTACTATTGGACCCGGAAGCAGACGAGATGTGATGAGATGAAGCCTCCAGGTTGGGCCGCGGTGGGGAGCCGGACAATAACGACCTCATACTCCCTATGTATGTTTATTCAATCCCACGGCAAAAGTTTGACGTATCAACGAAGTAGGATCTTCGATAATGCGCTCGCCACTTTCTTCTTGTCGGGCCTTGAATGCAGACGGACTTCAAATGGCGGGGTGGATCTGGTTCAGAACCGAAAGTCTAGCTTACTAGTGAAGCATCGTCCAAGTTGTCTGTTAAAGCCGGTTTCCCCCCCCCCTTGGAAGAAGAGTAATCGATAAGGATAATACTGCGAAAATGAAGGAATATTATCCACGCGACAAGGGTAAAAGATGATGATCCGTTCCCGAAAAGGTGGCGATGGACACTCTAACTGATGGTCTGGCTGGTGGTTGCTTTTATGGCTCTAAATCACTATGAACTTAAATGCTGGAGGACCCAGAAAGACGGGAAAGAAACTGCAACGGCCGGGTGCGAGCTAATCGGAGAGAGAGAAGTGACTTTCAGTTCTGTCTGTCGTTGACTTTGGGGTTCGGGAAGATGGAGCAGCTGATGCTCGTGAGAGGAGCAGAAGTAATAATAACTTGAATGGAAAATGTACGTGAGCATGGTGTCATGAGGTCAATCAAGAAGACCGCCACGCGACCCAGCTCGACAGGCTGACGTAGAACCAAGTGTATAGCCTGTGCGCCCGGGACTGGGTAAGGGTTTCAGCCGGTCATCCGCCGCGGTGAGGAGGGGACGGGTGCCTGGTTGACGGCACCGAGCTGAGCTGGGGGGGCCAGGTGGGAGTATGTCATTTGATTCAACTGCCAACTTGCCTACCCTTCACAGAGTACCCCATGCTTTTGCGATGCATCGTGAGAGATAGGGTGTAGGACACTTCTTTTGTACATACCTAAGTAGGTACATAGGTAGGCATTCACTAGTTAGGTCATTCTAAGCGCCTCCCCAGAGTGACCCGGAAACCCCCCCCCCCAGATTCATGGAAATATGGGGTTGCTGGCATCGTTGGGCACTGATGCGATCAGCCGGCGGGGCGAAGACGCAGGTCCGGAGTACAAGAGGGTGCCCCCCCCCCCCATAAGTGAGAGGTCTCGCCCTACTCCAGCTGACAGCTTGGGTGATGCCCCACTAATAAATACGCTAACAAGGGACGCTAGAGCGTTTTGGAGCTTTTTGGGGAGCTTTCTCAAGCGGAATTCCTGTAACGGCCACAGCTGTGACGACTGGACTGGACTCATCATCAGGAGTCAATATGCCAGCTCCGTGGACAGAAGAGAGGGGTTCTCTTGTAAGTATTCCGCGAAGTCACGTTTAAAACTATCGGGCTATTCTGGTGCCGTCCTGTCTGTGTTGCCCAACAGTGCCAGATCTAGTAGGTATGCATTTGTCTTTTAACACGCTATTGTTCTGCAACACTACCAGTTCTGCTAGCAGCAGACTAGGGAGTCAACATAACCACATAGTTACACATTGATACGCATACGTAGGGTTATGCCAAATCATCGAATAATAAGTTTCTATGATGTACCACGTCCATGCTCAAGCTGGTCGATTTATCGGACAAGTCGACCTTACCTACCCACGGTGAGAGGTTGTTGGGGTGGTTTCGAGAAAATTACTTGGATCCCATATGACACCTATGGTAGTTGCGGTTCTCGCTCTAAGTTAGTGCCAAACCGGCCGAGGGACAAAACAAAAAAAAAAAATGAAAGGTAAACAAGTTCAGACCCATTGTCTGTTTAGATCTGCATTGTCTCAGATGGTTAATCAGCACATTCTAGCAAACAATGCACCCACCTCCAGTACAGGCGGTCGTTCTACTGCATGTAACGTTGGGTGGTTGATAAAGTATTTCCAGTAATTGTCCCAGGCTGGTGGGGAACAAAAGGAGAGGGATTACGTATACGGACGGGGTACGTGGGAAGAGAGGATCCGATCCGCCACAGGCTGGTGACAAGCCGCTGGCGCTCGTAGGATGCAGAGGGCCCACGCTGGTGGATGTGGCAAACAGCTTCCCGTCTATCTATCGGTAAGCCAATCAATTCGCGGCTGCGCCCGCCATGCAGGGCAAAAACATGAACAGCTGTCGACTTCAATGTGTACTGGCTGCACTACTGACGAACTACACCACGATCAGCACCGAGCCGCAAGGCAACCATCGGCCTTCACCACCACGAACCTCTCGCCGACACTGCTGCTTCTGCGCGACGCAATCAACGGCTCCTAGAAGAAGAAGTCCTTCCCCGATTGCACGGCCCTTCTGAGGCCAAGAAACAGAACCACTCTGACTCCAGCCAAAATGTTGTCGGATCTCGCCAGCTCTGGCTTGGAGCTTGTTCGTACGTCCGAGATCACACGACCACATCCCCTGATGCGCTTCCATCATGTACTAACCTAGACTCTCTCTTCCTCCCCTACAGGGCGCGCAAGCGACGATACAGACACCGATGGTACGAGCCACTCCATGCACCTCTGACCAGGAGCAAAACCCCTCGGCCTGAGATGCGCAAGCCTCCCGAATCCTCTAAACTGACCAAACCCACAGGAGAGGGCGACTCCGCGGCACAGGAGATTTTCGCATCATGGGCACTCTTTATCTCCATCATGCTGCTCATCATATCCTTCTTCACGAGCTACATGTTGCAACAGAAGAAGGTCCAGGCTGTCCATGAAACCGTCATTTCCATATTTGCAGGTGAGCAATCCGAAACCCACCCCTCCAGGCCGTCGGCACGCAGCAACCACCACTTGATTGCTAACCCAAACGCTCAGGGATGACGGTCGGGTTGATTCTTCGGGTGAGCACCGGTCATTCTATACAACACTTCATCAGTTTCGACTACCAGATCTTCTTCAACCTGCTGCTGCCGCCCATCATCCTCAACTCAGGATACGAGCTTCACCAAGCTAACTTCTTCCGAAACATTGGCACCATTCTAACTTTCGCCTTTGCCGGCACATTCTTGTCCGCCGTCGTCATTGGGCTCCTACTATGGCTATACACTCGCATCCCTCTCGGTTTGGATATGACTTTTGTCGACGCGATCGCAGTCGGTGCGACGTTATCTGCTACCGACCCCGTCACCATCTTGGCCATCTTCAACACATACAAGGTTGATCCCAAGCTGTACACTATCATCTTTGGAGAGTCTATCCTGAATGACGCAATTGCTATCGTCATCTTCGAGACGGCCCAAAAGTACAAGAGCTCAACAGCTGGGTCCTACGGCTTTTTCAGCTTCTTTGAGGGTGTGGGCATTTTCTTGCTCATCTTCTTTGGTAGTTTGCTGATTGGCATCTTGATTGGCGTCGGCACCGCGCTCATACTGAAGTTCACCTACGTGAGGAGATATCCCCAGATTGAAAGCTGCTTGATCGTGTTGATCGCATACGCAAGCTACTTCTTCTCACAGGGTCTCCAGATGTCTGGTCAGTACCAGTTGCATTTCGGGAGAAAAATGATGTCGACGGCCACTAACTAACTGTTCATAGGCATTGTATCTCTGCTCTTCTGTGGCATTACACTCAAGCATTACGCCTACTTCAATATGTCTAGGCGAACCCAGCTCAGCACCAAATACATATTCCAGGTCTTGGCGCAGCTCTCGGAAAATTTTATCTTTATCTACCTGGGTTTGTCGCTATTTACCGACACTGATTTGCAGTTCCAGCCGCTGCTAATCATCGTCACTGTGGCGTCTGTATGCGCCGCGAGATATGTAGCAGTATTCCCTCTCTCCAGTGCCATCAACTGGTTCATCCGCTATCGCGCCAGGCGTAGAGGTAGGGAGGTCAATGACGAGCTCCCGTACAATTACCAAGCGATGCTCTTCTGGGCCGGACTACGCGGAGCCGTCGGTGTCGCTTTGGCCGCGCTCCTTACTGGAGAGAATTCGTCTGCGCTCAAGGCGACAGTGCTTGTGGTTGTGGTGCTCACAGTGATCATATTTGGAGGAACCACAGCTCGAATGCTTGAGATCTTGGGGATTCGCACCGGGGTTGTTGAGGAGGTCGATAGCGACGACGAGTTTGATATCGAAGCAGCTCCTGGCGGCTCATACTATAAGCGTTCCGGTACTGGTATCGGATTCACTCCACGGGCTCGCAACGGCTCCGTAGCACTATCCAGTGTGAACAACAAGCGAACGGACGAGGTACAGCGGGGAAGTTATGTGTCTGGTCATCACTCGCCTTCCTTTGGTAGCACTCGCCCCTCTAGCCGAAGCAGAAAGAACTCGCGTGTACGGCCACCACTAGACGATAATGATCGAAACGATCTCCTAGGCGTCCGCAGCGGAAATATAACGGATGAGTCGGACTTTGGGAGCGATATTGACACATCAGACCTGCCGCCCCCGGCACGCAAGCCACAGCGCAAGAAGTCTAACCCCATGTTCACGCCGAGTGGCACATCTGAGGACGAAGAAAGCGGGGTGTTCTCATATCCGACTTCCGGGCAACGTGATCCGGCACCCTTATCCGCCTCTACGGCGATTAAGCAATTATTTACAGCGCAAGACCCGCAGGCTCTGTTTAGGCAGCTCGATGAAGACTTTATCAAGCCAAAGCTATTGCTAGATGGATCCGGAGGAGCCAGTGGCGGTCCAAGTGGTGGGGGTAGAGGAAATGGGGATGCCTAGGCGTACGATTAGCAAATGATGTTGAGATCGAGATGTCTGTACGAGATGATTAGACGCGGGTCTTTTTTGGCCAGGGAGCAAGGAATTCTCAGGGCATGGGTATATCGGCGTTTTTTCTTGCTTCACTTTTGACATGAATATCTTCAAGATGTTCCTGTGCAGAGAATATAAACAGTAGTCGCTTTTATGTGGTCACAGTTGGTTTTGTCGAATCGGTGCCAAACTTGTCATGCATTCCATGGCCATTTGCTCCTATCAGAGTCCTCTTGACTGGTGAACATGGTATTCCTTCGTTATAAATCACCCATATATCATGTTCTCCCTATCTTCTATTGTCCTGCCATTCAGGTTAGACTACATTTGTAGCACCAAGTACACGAGATAGAAGCCATGCTTATTGACACCTCCATTAGCCCCTCTGTCTCATATTTTCGAAACAACCCCGTGAATCCTTTCATTCCCAATCCCTCTTCTCCCACCCATCACACTTTAAGAGGCGGCGGTAGTGCTGCAGGGACCCAGGATGGTGTAAGTCTCCCCGGGCTGCGGGCCCTTGGAGAAGTCCCAGGCCGTGACGCCGCCCCAGTAGAAGCACCACTGCGATCCTTCGCTGCAGAAGCTGAGGTCGCAGTGCCTGCCGGATGAGGAGGAGGAGGACGGGGGGGAGGGCGGCGGCGACGCTAGGGAGGGACCAGGCGTCACGGCGAGGGTAGCAGTCGCCGCGTGGTCCGCTGGTGGTGCGACCGTCGTTATCACCACCGTCGTCACGAAGGTGGTGACCACGGCTCTGGGAGCTCTGAGGGCGCTGGGTGCGGCGGCGGCGACGGCAGCAACGGGAAATATGAAGAGTGCTAAGGAAGGAAGCATTGCTGTGGATTGAAAAAGACTTTATTTTCGTGTTTAGTATTATGGAACCCAATTCAGGTGAATGACTGAGTATCTGTCTCGAGAGATAATTGTTCGCTTTGTGAAAAGGGGGCTTCAGCTCTCCTGGACTGTGGTCCTTGTGATATCAGCGAAGATAATCCCTCTTGTGTCTTAGGGATATAGCGGACCTTTATATTCGACGCCATATGTGTATCGATGCCGATGACGGTTCTTTCTTGAGCAATAGAAATACTAAGAGCGCCTTCCCAAGGCCTGACCGCTACTGCACAGAGGTCAAACTGGCGACATGTCGTCGTCAGCAGGGCAAAACTTTGTGTCAAGCAAACACCACAAACCCAGTTTGCCTCAGTACAAACGAGTCCGAGATGCTCTCGCGTGTGTCTTTTCTAATACCCCATGCCACCGATATCATGAGGTGCAGATGGACATGGGAGAAGAAATACGAGGAACTTCTCTTTCTCCATGATTACAAGACAAGAAGATCTCCAGTTCGGCTAGCTTGGATTTGGATATGGGTAAGGCGATTCTTACAATCAGTTCGGTAACCTTGCACAAGACCTGCTTCTGTTCCAAGAGTTACACATTCCTTCATATCGCTTATGATTTCTCTGGCGTGGAAAGCCCATACTAGCGAAGAAAAACCCGCGCGTCCTTCAACACCATACCATAGTCTGTGCTGCAATACGCAACGAAGAAGAAGATAATGAGCCATATTTGACCTATTCAAGAAGCACTCTTTCTCGTAGCAGAACTTGAAAACCAAGGTAATTGGAAATTTTACAATGGTGATACAATAACTACATGAACTTATTTTCTTCTGTGTGGAAGATGACCCTGCCGCAACGCTTGAATCTTTTTTCACTATGGAAAATGGAAGGTTTATTGCCTGCTCAGAAAACAGTTGCCAACCATAATAAGGTCTGTATCTGCAGCATCGGCATCTAAGCGAGGATATCGGCACTACTAGCATCGACATGATGCATGGTGATGAGCAGCTGAGCGAGGCGGTGGCTGTGTGACCATAAACTACATCGAGTCGATGTATAGCCGAGATCTAGAAGCAGAGTAAATGTTATCACAATTAAACGATGCTTCCGCCGTGTTTGCCATTTCTAATCAATCTGGAGCATATTTGCCGCTGTACATTCCCGAGTGTTTTCCTCCTTTCCCCTAAGCGAGCCTCTGCTGCTGTGGTGCTTTCTCGGCACGTCCTTCCCAGCGAGAATATGGAGTCATCTTGCGGCGACTTTCATTACAGTATTCATGTGGGAAAGTGAAAACAAAGCCTTTGATGCCACACAGGAAACATGACAAGGCTAGAAGTGTCATCCTTATCTTGTGGCACATGAGAGAACGAGAAAGACACATGAGCAATATGACAACGACTTCATACGGCAGAAACCAAGGATATAATCCCTTATTTCGCCTACTAATCAGGGTTTTGTTTTCGCATTCAAACCTCCTTATCTTTACCATACATACAAATACTGCGTTGCCAGCCAATTAGAAGAACAATTCGTAAGAAATATCCTCCGATTGCGTACCGACTTAGAATATACTGCTGCCAACAGGATACTAACAACTTTCAGGCTCTCCTCTCATTGTGTCAGCATCCTATGTCACATTTCTTATCAAAATGCATAGGTATCTGGCATCGTAGCTTCACGCGCAATGCCAGCTTAGACCAGAAGTCGTCAACGTGACTCCTCTCTCGGCCGCGTCTCAGCGTGGCGCGCCCATTGCTGTACAGTGAATAGAGATGAGCAGACCCGTAATTATATCATAGAGAAAACCATCTGATATCTACGTGACTACATCCAGCTTTAAAATACAAGGACGATATACCCTATGGCATTAACGATTTTCTCGAAGGAATATGTGAGACATCACACCCAGGTTGCATAGCGGCAGCTTGAGGAAATTACAAATAGCCTTGGCTCAATAATGTATCATAAAACAACTCCGGTGAATTGGAATGTCCCGGGGGGGGAGGGGGCGCGGGGATTTTTTCCCCATTTACAAGGTGATGCATCTCCTCATTTTCCACTATGAATGGGAATGAACCCAAGGTGTCGGTCATCTCGTCGTGATAACAATCACTACGATTATGGGAGGAGATGTTTCATTATATCCCGCTAAAGTAGATTCGTGGCCTATGAGAGAGCAAGGGTGGATGTTTTTCTTACTCGGTGCCCGAGATCCGTGCCTGCGACGTCCCCGACCATCTCGGCGAGGTAAGATAGGGACGCGATGTGGATTCGCCGAACTTGTCAGAGATCCCCGATACACGCGCCCGGAGCGTCGGTACTTATAAAAACCCAAGGACCACCTCAATCACTAAGGTGCGGGGTGGCATTACTATTTTCCAAAAGCACACACACACATAGTCCCAACCGTTTGGTTAATCTCGGATATTCAAACATACAGAGCTTTGGGCCCCTTCCCAATCAGAATCTCTCCACCATGTGCTACGGTGCAACGTGCCCAACGTGCTGTAAGTCAGACCAGACAGGCAAGCAGCCAGAAAGAAAAAAAAATCGCCTGCCCTCTCCTTAAACTATGATGCACTTCTTCTTGTCCTGGATCGTCGTTCTGACGCCTGAAGAACAGCGAGGAGATCGTGGCGAGGCTGTGGGAGCCACATCCCCGCGGCGCTGTCGAGCTACCCTGAGGACGATTGGTGCATTTGCGAGCCCAGGGTCGTCGTCGACGGGGTGCCTTACCCGCCCGCCGCCAAGTTGGAGGTGCCCGGCATCTCCTGGCTCAGCAATATGCTCGGGTTCGGCGGCGGGGGCAGTCAGAAGAACGCAAAGGGGAAAGAGGACTTGTGAGGGGAGGAAAGGGAGCAGCCGTCTGGGGTTATATTCTTACGCTTCACATCAATCTACGGGCTGCAAATGTATCTCAATCAGTTTCTACCTTATGTAGGTAACTTATTATTTTGTTGTGTTATCTACATCAAGAGACATTCGATCATCATTGCCGCGTTTATTCCCCGGTTACCGGGCCTGCTAGTTCGTCTGCCCCACAGTAGCCACCCCGCCGATTTCCGTATCTCACGATAAGCTGTATTGGTCACCTGATTTCACTACATTATTAAAGGCACCGCTGCTACTGGTGCACACTGTCCCTTCAGGCAAGCAGCGGTTATTATAGAACTCCTTCTTGACTTGAATGATTATCAATTAGTTCTTGGTAGTTTTGTTTCCTCCACGAAAATAGACGTGACTGCTGGCAGGTCAACTCGGTGAATCTCCTATCTCCCCGCCTCATCCCCCAAAGACATCGGGTCCCATAAGTCCAGCCCACAGAGAGCGGTTGAGAACAACCAGCAACCCCAATGGCGCTGTTGAATCCGTACCTCGCAGCGCTTCTTTTGGCCGCGGCGACATTGTCCTACGTGTGGACGAGCCTCACCTCTCCCCTCCGCCACGTCCCCGGCCCCGCGCACTCGCTCTTCTCCTCTTGGGTGCTTAAGTGGCATGAGTTCCGCGCCGGCCGCACGCGGTACGTCCACCGGCTGCACCAGACCTACGGCCCCGTGGTGCGTATCGCCCCGAACGAGGTCTCGTTCACGTCCGCCGCCGCTATCAAGGAGATCTACGGCTCCGGCGGCAGCGGGTACGACAAAACGGAGTTCTACAACCTGTTCCAGGTGTACGGCAAGAGGTAAATAAAGCAGTAATTTACTCTTGCATTTTGCGAGATGGGATGCGCAGGGTCGTAGTACCGCTTTAAGCTGACCTTGCCTCTGATTACAGAACTATGTTCAGCACAATGAACAAGAGCGATGTAAGTGTTTGCCCAGATCGTTCATACTGTATAAATGCATGTTAGCCCTTGTCTTGTAACACCAAGAGAAGCACGCAAAAAGAAAGCGTATACTTGCGGACCGCTATGCGAATACCAACATCATGCGCTCCGCCTGCATGGACGGCATCAAGATACGATCCCAGAGATTCGTAGACCGTTGTACTGAGTCCGTCGGCAAAAGTCTAGATATATTTGTAGGTTCTTGACCCTCACAAACCTTGAAACGTCGAAACGCTCCCATTTTGAATAGAAGACGGCTAACTTCTTTTCGTGGGAGTAAAGGTTTGTACGTGGTGGCGCTAGAGTTGGCTCCTGAATTTGCTCCTGGGTTATGGTATTCCCACTTACCGAGTCTCTGTACAGGTTTACACTCGTACGCCTTTGATTGTATAACCCACCATCTCTTCCACCCGTACGGCTCAGACTCCCTGCGGAACAAGAAGGATGAGAAGATAATGCTGCAGGTAACTTTCGATGACAGTTTGCAAAGTGGGTAACCAACACAAGGTGCTTCCTTCTTGGGGGCGGTTGCTCACATGGTATAGACCGCCTCACCCAGTACTATAGCCCCTTTCTCCATGCATTGATGGGAGGGGTTCTATCGCTGTTCTCGCAGCCGAGGGAAACCCCTCTAGCGGATGACTTGGTCCTCAGCGCTACTTCGAAGCCTGATCCGGCTGTATTTACCCTGCTTAGCCGGATGCAAGAGAAGGTATATGGCATGGAGCAGATTGAGATGGCTGCCGAGTGCCTGGATCGTGAGTACTCTCGTGGCCTTTTCTGGGCTCAGGCACTTACCTCGGAGCTACTTTTGTTTCGCAAGAGAGGCCCTTTGCAGATTACCCCTTAATTAGAGCATTCATATACTGATGAGGTACTTGAACATGCAGATATGGCTGCAGGTATTGACACTACAGGAGGTAAGTGCAAAGTGCTCAAAATGCTACGCATCCAAGCGGACGAGAATAGGGGTAACCTATAAACGGGCTCTATTCTATTTCATTTACTAGCGAGCGTGAGATTTCGGAGGGCCATCTTCCTTTCTTTTTTTTATGCACAGTGATAAAGCTCAACGAATTGCCTCTCTGACCCAGAAGAACTGTCCTCTACCAGATGCCCTATGCTTCCTCATGTGGGAGATCTCTCAGCCCGCTTCGTTTCAGGTGCAGGCGCGCCTCCAGGCAGAAATCAAAGCGCTACGCTCTCCCCTTGCCGGCGAGGTCGTGCCGCTCGACAAGCTGCCGTATCTCGATGCAGTGGTCAATGAGGGCCTGCGGTGCTTCCCCGCTATCCCCATGTCCCTGCCTCGCTACGTGCCCAGCGGTGGCCGCACCATCGACGGTTACTTCATGCCGGGCGCCACCACCATAGTAAGCAGCCAGGCCTACTCGACGCACAGGATCGACGGCAAGGTCTTCCCGGATCCGGATCGCTTCCATCCCGACAGGTGGCTCGACGGCGACGAAAAGGCTGATGCCGAGAGGAGGAGGCTGTTCTTCGCCTTCGCTAGCGGCGGCCGCGGGTGTGTCGGAAAGCAGTACGTGCATCACTTTCAATCCTTTTGAACCCAAGGGCTCCTAAGAGTACAGCTAGCCGAGAGACAGAGAGAAAAGGAAAAAAATTAATTAAAAATCACACACCCCCTGATGTACAGAAACAAGATAGCTAACCGAGAGGACTCTCGATTTGCAACAACAGCTTAGCACTCGCCGAGATGAAGACGCTGCTGGTCGATGTCTACTCCCGGTTCACCACCCTACCCGACGAGGTTATGAACCCAGCGTGGATGCAGATGTCGGACCTCTTGATCTCATCACAGCCGCTAGGGAAGAGGTGCTTGCTGAGATTCATTCCCATTGGCGAGGAGGCGGCGTAATGACACGATTCTGACGCCAATGTGGTGAAGTCAAGTCACAACAAGCTCAAGCAACCTGCATCCGAGCTCATGATACACGAGCGTGGGTGCTACGCTTCGTCAGCAAGGTAGATTGTACATAGCGACGAGTAGTTACAACACAAATACAAGTCCCCAGTGTGTAACGGATGTGGCCACGACCCTGACCTGTAGCCCCCGACAGTTACTATCGAGGAATACACCCTTCGCTTAGCCAAGACCGTCAATTCTTCTCCTCTTTGATGAGGTATACTAACCTGTCGCTCCCATCTCCACTCTTACCCTTCGCCCAAAAGGAAATAAATTCGCGGGGGGGTATATAATTTGGTACTGCCAAGACCATTTGAGAGGTGAACTGCTTCGAGCAAGGATGGGGTTTCCTGTCATACCTCGCGTACTGCCTTGTCTCGTCTTGTCTTGTCGTCTCCTCGTGTGCCATCCATATCGAGTAGTTACGATGCAAGATCGATCCCATGCACTGTTACTGATGCTAGATCCACCATCGCGCAGGGCAGCTCTCGGATCCCAGGACAAAGCAAATGCCGGCCCTTGTGACTATGCGGATAAGAACATGGACCGGATGACGCTTTCGATATCCCTGGCCACCTCGCCTCTTCCCCCCCTCTCCTCCCCCCTTCCCCTACCAACCCTCCCCACTTTCCCGTCTCCGATTTCTTACCGTACATACATATATATACATACATACATGAAGCTGCAGACAAGCAAAGAGCACCAGTCCTATACTGGGAAGTCTTGCGAATCTAAGCCTGGGAAGGATACTGCACCGAGCGGATCGGCGCTATCTCGCCTGCTTTATCTTACGGAGATTTGATCCCCGGACTGTTGAGCCTCACACTCGTTTCCGGTATCTGCCCAGTAGCTCCTTCCCTCCCCGTGGTTGCGTACTTGGAGCATTCGTCATTTGATTGGATAAGATTTACACGTTTTCACTCTACATTAACGTCTTCCCATACCTATGCACTTTTACGAGAATGTCCAAAAAGTGACATCCTTGTACGGCCTTCTTCTCCCGGCATGCCAGAACCTCTTTTTGGGTCGTACGACGCCACTAACGCACCACGAAAGAGCACCATCACCTGAAGATATGTAACTATATGCTACTGCATGCATATTCGAAGGAGCGAGAAGTGGAAGCGATGATGTAAACGGCCCAGCGAACTGCTCAAAAGAAAAACTCAACCCATATAAACCCCATGCGTGTTCGATGCTGTCTCTCATTTAATTGACAATAGCGAGCCACCGGCCGCTCGCTTGGGAAAGGAGCTCGCCAATGTCTCTGTAACCCGCCAATCGCTGAAGAAAATGGAGTCTGTTATGTATATGTATGCATGTATGCATATATGCATGCATGCATGGGCCGCGAGACAAAGAAAAAAAAGATCATGACATGGGAACGCACTGCAACCTCTGCTCCATCTGCTAGGGCCGCCTGCACGGAGCAACCGAGAGACATTTTTATTTTATTTGGGTGGGGTTTTTTCCTATGAGAAGAGCGTCTTCAAACCCTGCTGCGGGACAGATGCAACGGGGCGGCTGTGTACTACGAACCATAGTGGAGAAGGAGAGCTGCAGGGCGTCGTGTATCTCTCGGTGGGCGTAGATCATGCAAACCTAACCTTGTATGTAGTGTAGGATATCCCACGATATGCTGCAAGTAGTAACTCACCTCCCGGGGGAGGGAAGCGAAATCACCGGTTTCCCCAGTGCGACGGTGGGCGGGTCCTCCATCTCACTGCGCGTCTGCCTTGGTGATTTCTTCTTACGAACACATATGCGTTCACCGGTGACAAGCTTTTTACTCTGATGTGCTTTAGCGAGAACAAGGACCGATGAGCAACGAATATTACATAACGCATCTTGTAGGTTTCGGGTCCGTGGTGGCGAGGGCCTACCTTCACTCGGTTGCCCCATTTCAGTTTTGGGAAAAGCAAAATGGGATCAGATCATATGAGACGCAAGTTCAAGGGAACGGAGGCAAAGAGAAAGACGAAACTTGGACTGTGCACCATAAAAAGGACTTTTGTGTACCGTGTGAGAAACACGATCTTGAGGGTGGAAAAAAAGCTTGCCCGGGAAATGAAATACGAACGTAATGTCGACTGATGAGGCCTAACTAAGAAGTAATAACTACTTGCGCCTATTGTCATTTTTCCTAAATAGGCAAGGAAGGGTAGTGAGGTAGCTGGTGCCCCCCCCTGGTGCTGTCGCGGGGACAGTTGTTCTCGCTAATCTGGCACTGGAAAAGGGTTTCTCATTTCCACGGTTTGCAAAACTCCAGTTACTAGAAGATACGCCAGAGATTTTGATAAAGCACTATACTCGGACCCGACTGCCGACAGCGGATTGGTTTTTTTTTTTTTTTTTTTTTTTTTTTTGGGTTCGGCGCTCGAGTGCACCCTGGGTTCTATTAGGACGAGATCCCCCCCGACGACTCCGTGACCCGGGAGACGGGGCCATGGGTTTTCTCGACGTCGCCGGCGCGGCTGATGGGTTACCGAGACTGGGGATCCGAGCAAGAGGTCAAAGCAAGAGAATAAGTATAGAACATCTGGGGCATGTAGGTACTGCGCAGGGCCATCAACACCGTGTCTGGCGGGTAGAACCGTAGGAACCCCCCCCCCTTTACCCCGTATGTACTACCCCTCCTGGAGACCTTCCAAAAAAAAAAGAAGGTACTACGCCACGGCACAAGAAAGGTTAAGCAAAATATGTCCCCTGGGAGTGTGGATAGATCTGACTATTTGATTTTCGATTTAGATTCTCGAGACCAGGTTGTCGGAATCGATCCGCCCTCGGTTACGCAAGCAGACAGGTGGGCTGTCGGCGGTCATATGGTTGGTGTGCACACCGTACTGTGACTGCTGCTGCTACTGTAGTCACATAGTTAGTTACATATGCGATATGTGTATATGTGTGGGTGTGTGTAAGTGATATGATTTATGTATGGACCCATGTCCGGTAGCCGGGGTGTTTACGCTTGGCTTGAGATTTCCGGGAGCGCCAAGATGCACGCATGCGGTGGTGTCCTCCTCCTCGAGAAGCAGGAAGACGCGCACGGCGCACAACCACAAGGTTTTCCGCCGACAAAGCCGATACTCTAGATCAGAATTACCATAATCGATATTCCTTGCAACAAGTTGCGTTTGTCTGCAACATGGGACGAATGGCACTGCAGATTCCCGGAGAGGTGGGGAGGGGGGGGGCCGGGGGAGGCCCCTACCAAATACTCGCATCCCCAATATCCATATAGGGTTTCCACCCGCTGCTAAGGCAGCTCGCTAAAAAAACGGTTTTTTTTTTCTTACGTCTCCCTGAAGTCAATTAGGGGCTGCCGGTTCGAGTTCCGCGCATGCCGACCCTGGTCCCACACGGTCTCGGCCGCGGGCACCCCCCAGGCGGAAAACGGATCCGGGATGCGAGGCTAAAACAGTTTGATCGAACCTGAGGCAAGACGTGACTGGGGATCAAGGGTTGGCCTAGAAATCGACTATTTGTACCTTGGCACCCATCACCATTGCAACCACTGCACTGCATCCTTGTAACCCCAGATGCATGGTAGCTGAAGGGGGGGACTAAAAAACCCATTGATCGCACTATATGCACTGCTGTGCAGATGGCACCACCAAGTGTTACGTGGGAATAGGCAAAGCGACCTTGTCAGATGCCCACCCACGCTTCCTATGTTTATTTATTTAATATTTTCAAAAAAAAAAAAAAAAATTTTTTTGACAGTTCGCCTATGATTTTGACAAAGGGGAGGGGGATCCTGGGCTGTAAACAAGAGAACAAGGGGAGACGTGCCGAATGGAAGGCAGCATCGGGTGTCAGGGGCAATTCTAAATGCGGATATTTGGGTTGTGAGCACAGAAGTCGAGAAGGAGCGGGAGTTAGAGTCGTGTCTTCCCGAAGGATTAAAACATGCTAAATCAAAATATACTGTGTTATCGCTTCCCCTTGTGTACCTATCTATGTACTTAAGCTATTCTATCAGCATCTTTCTTTGATTTCCAGCGAGAAAGGTTCACCAGCCAGGTCATGGGGCGTGACGCAGCTCTGACTTTTGCCCATGGATTGTCTATCTTCCACTAATCAAGTACTTGATTAATATAAAATTCCATATAAAAAGTATAATATAGTCTTCAGCAACGGATATGCCAAGTTAGTCGCTAAGTTCCACAACTGGTATACTTCCATCTGCCAGGTCTGTTTTACTCGGGTTTGACGGCTCATACCTGGTGCATCTATTAACTAGGCTTTCCCTTACCTGGCTTCATTTGTCTATCGACTGCAACTTTTGCTTCTCGGTTCAAGTAGTATATGGTCGGCTAAAGTACATACGTAGGTAGCTACACATATACCCTACCGGCTCTCGCACTTTCCTCGCCTCTGGGGGTCAGGGGGCCTGGCCAAAGGCTGTACTATGTATGTAGATGTGTGTGCGTGGAGAATAATAATGGGGTGGAGTTCATTCTTTGCGCTGTCGCGGTTTGTATTTTGTGAATTATGACAGAATATATGGATGACCCACCAAGATAGCTAGAAGCAATGGGTGTGGTTGATTGTACTGTGTACTGTGTAGGGGCAACACAACCCCCACCCCACCCCCCTGGTGGTAGTAGCACTCTAAGCACTCTAAGAAGAAGGTTAACTTAGTTGTAGGGAAACTAGGTACATAGGTACCTGCCAATGAAGAGAGGGCGGACTATTTCAAGAAGGCAAGGCATGAGAGGGTCTCGATGATAACAACGCGGGCGATGACGACGGTGGAAAATTGGTAAACTGTGGTTAGAATTGAATGCATTGGGTGGGGTTTGTTCCTTTTACTTGGGGGTCACCATCTTTGCTCATAATGGTTTTAAGCACAAAATAAAACGTGCCACGAAATCCCAGCCTATTGGCGATGAATAACGCCAAGCGAGTGGGCGGGAGTGCAGGGGACGATGGAGGGACGGGGGGAATCCAGGTCGGCTAGATCTCGCGGGGTGAGAGATGGGGGGCAGGGGAACAAGGGGGGGGAGTTCAATCTCGACCCATAGAGCCGGCCAGCCAGCGACCCCCATGCAGCGAGGAGCGCTTGGGGTAAATGGGGTGCTAGTTAGTTAGAGCGCTTGCAAACGCCATGCTGCGTGCCCCAGCTCATACCCGGCGAGCAAATTGGGCACAGCACTGCAAAGGTATAGCGGGCTCGGAGATCTGATTTTTATGCATCTCAGTGGGCTTGAGACGCCGTTCCCCGTCTGTTTGCTTCTTGCTTTAGTTACCGTGCTCTGCGCTCTGCAGATCTCCTTGATTATTGAAGCGAAGAGCATACCACAGCAGAACCCTGCTATTGTAGTATTGTATGCAAGAGCGTTTGAGTTACCTGTTTACGCCAATTTCCAGTTGTGATATTGATATGGGACAAGAATGGGCAAATGGTCATAGTAGCTAAACCCTCACCAGGCTCTTAGACTGATTGTACCCGTAGCAGCCCTGTGTGAGTTCTCACGGTGGTCTCATGTTGCGGCACAAGTACTGAACCAGCAAATTTGACGTCGCACCTCAGCAATCGTTCAAAACATGGCACCAAAGAGTTAAGTAGAACGTCATCGGGAAAAGTGACATCTCAGCTTCGTGTGTAACAATCTTGCAGCTGCCTAGGGGAAATCGTGCAGAGATTCGTGGGATGGAAGTATTCATCATCCCCTTAGACAAATTTTGAGGAGATAGATTCACTCCCCTCCTCTTGCGATTTTGACAATAAAGAATACCGTCCTATTCCGAGCGTGCATCATAGTATCGTACCCATAGTCAGTCACACAAAGTCCAAAATCAAGATTACCTAGTAGTAAGTCGATTGCAAGATATATGTTGAAAAGAGGAATACAAAGAGAAACGTGATCATCATAGCACCGGCCGGTGAGTATGAACAATTGAAGGTAGACAATTCCCTGCCTCCATCCGCCGCCATTGCCGTATCCAGCCCTGTAATCGCCCTGCCTTAGTTTCTTTCCTCATAAAATAGCAACACAATATCCTACTCGCGATAACAAGAAACACCGATGTTGCCGTGTTGCTTTAAAAATGACATATACCGCCCCGCTATGCAGACAGAGTCGAGTCACTCTGCTATGGTATCATTACTGCCGCCGAAAACGGCAGCCACCGTCCCGTTTTCATCCGGTGTCAATCCCCTCGTAGGGTGATATGAAAATGCGCACACTTGCCGACCGTAGCTAAACTGGGATTAACATAGAGATAGCCCTGAGCCTTGGACAAAGAATAGAGTTCCGAGGGAGGAAGGAAAAATAAATAAATGAAAAGAAGAAAAGACAAAACAAGTGAGATAAAAGGTCGAGTTCAATCAAAAGGCCACCACCCGTCTCGAAACCATGTGAGTGGGCCGAGAAGTTCATTGGCGTTGCACGCCACCGTATTCGTGAAATCCGTAAGCTTTTCGTTCGCATTGTATATTCGTTCTATCCAGGCCGCCCGACAACACCGGAAGAATTGGAAGAGGGAAAAGTTGCTCTGGACCGCTGGCTGAACTGTCGAAGATATGTGATAGACGTTGCAGAGCAGCGGGTTCTTCGTTTTATTTTGTTTTTTGTTGAGTTCCGTATCCATTTCCTTCCCAAGATATACCAAAAGAAATCAGACAAATTTTGTTGCTCATAGCATGTGATAGTGTTCCAAAGAATTACTTGGCTGACGTTGTTGGACCAAGGCTTGCCATTGTCTAATCACAAGTTTTTGCACGCTCCTGTCTCGTTTGCTTAGTGGAGGTCACATATTTCTCGGCATGGATTCCACTTTGATACTCGAGCCTGGAAGACCCCCAGCTTCATGAGTCATGTAGCCTGAGTATCCATGAGTATGGTGAACTGAACCCTGGCCAACACTTCCAGATCGAAACATAGATGGGTGATTCAATGTTGGAGTCCGACCCAGTCCATCATAGCCAGAGCTGATATACTGTTGAGCTTGGGCTAATGAGGTAGCGGGCTGACCAAACGCTGGATGCGACCCTGCTGGCTGTTCGTGGATCGTATACATGGCTGCTGCATTCGGGGCCGAGGTAGAGTTCCAGCCACCATGGTATACTGGTGTCGTTGGGCTGTTGTAATCTGAAGGTTGGTTGATGAATGACGAGCGGCGGGTAGTCTCATGCGGGCTGGCATACAAATCGGGGACAGAAATACTACCCGATGTGTGTAACGAACCAGGGATGGACATGTTTGAACCGTCAACGTACTGAGGGTGCTCCGTAGGTAAATCCGATCCCATTGGCTGTTGCATATACTGTGGACCCCTCACAGTCATCTCGGTGACATAACCCCCCCGTGGATGTGCGCGTTGTTATTGTCGGTAGAATCCTGGGCCGCGGAGTATCCAATCAGACTCGCTGTCGCAGTTGCTTTGGGAGGGGAGATGCTTCGTGATTCCGTTCTCTGATCTTGCTCCTCATCGGATTTAACTGGGCTGGCTTCGTCGTTATCTGAAGTATATCCATCGGGGACCCTCTCATCAGAGGAGACGTAAACTTTTGCAGTAGGATCTAGCTGTTGATTAGCCCTGACATAAATCAAATATGGTTGCTATTGATTCTCACCGATCTGCCCGGCGCGAAATCTCTCTTCTTGCAACGCAATCTTGAAGATTTCCATCAGGTACGGCTTTTTCTGTCGGTTGCTTGGGTTCTCTTTGTCGGCAAAGAAGCTAGAAAGTGCTTCCATGGTTATCTCTTTGAGCTTGCTAACATTGAGATGAAGCTTTCTTATATCGCGGTGCTGTCGGTCGTTGGGTTCAACGATCATTCTCAGGATGTGGTTCAGCAAGTACAACCTCTCTGTCGCTGACTGTTAGATGACCCTCGTACTGTAAATCATGTGTCTGCAAATCGACGTACCTCGCTTGTACAAATGATCCGGTTCCTTATGCCTAACCTTATCATCCTTTCCGTCGCCCCATCGTTGTGGCCACCAATCTGGAGCTTTCTCATCTTTCCCTGTATAGGGGTGAGTGGATTGCTTCTTAGGCTCCACCGCTTTGATCCAGGCTTTTGCAATCAGCTTGCAAGCGTTTTGTTGACAGTTCTTAAAACGCTGCTCGTAGAAAGCCCAGAGCTCTTTCTCGTCACTGACCATGATCGCTCTCTTCGCAGCAACTCGTGGCGGTGGGACATCATCTTCGGCCATCTCAGTGTCGCGACGAGCCAGGTTAGCCCTCTGTCTCTTCCGAGCCGGTTTAGTATCTTCGATATCATCGAAAGGGTTATTGTCGGAGCCGTATCGCTGACCATGGGGCCAGCGACTAGCAGAAGCTGAAAACGGTACGACATCTCCAAACCCAAATTCCGATTCATCATACGAGGGCGTAGATGCTATCATATCATGATTAGATATTTCGAAATCACATCGAGTACCTGAGAGACTGGATGTCTCACCCGATGTTGACACGGGCTGTGCGCAGCAGCTCCGAAACCTCTCCTCGTTGAAGAATTTCGTAATCCTTTCATTCGGAAACTTGGTGGGTGAGCAGAAATATGTCATAACATCATTGTCTCCGAGCACAGCGAGGAAATACTGTTTGCCAGGAATGCGTGCTTGTTCCCGTAGAACTTGATCAAGAGGAGGTGGCCCTTGGAAAGAAATGGCCTCATGGTTCTGATGATCTCCTGAGGGCTGCCCATAGGAAGTCCAAGAAATGCCACGAGAGTAATAACCCCTCGAGTCCCTTGGGAACCGGTCTTGTTGGACCATGGTTGCCTAATGGTGGTGTGAACTGGATAATGCTGACCAGAAGGGCAAATAACTGTCAGGTGGACGTTGAAGGAGATGATAAGGGAAGCGCACGAAGCCTCCAGGTGGAAATGATACTAGCCCAATGTCCTATTGGGGCTTCAGGTTCAGATGTGCTGGTCGACAAGTGAGTTGTGCTAATATCAACAGAAAAGAAAGTATCAGCTTCGCCAATGCAAGCATGAGCGCCACGATAAATCGACTCGTACCTGATCACAGAACAGTTTAATTGGAATTGTCAAGGGAATGTCCCTTTTTTTCTCTCTGGAGGCAGGAAGGTGTGAAACAAGAGACTAGTGCCTGCTCATGAAAACTGAAGATCACCTGGCACTGGAAAAATGGATTAGTATCTCAAATAATACATCTCTTCCGCTCTCTTACTTGCCAGTCTTCGAGAACGGACAAGCGAAAAGGACAAGATGCTTGGAATTAGAGAGATGAAGATAAAGGAGCATTAAGGGTAGATCTCTAATTGAACACGCGGAAGTGAAATAGACAGGAAGTGGCAACTAGAAATATTTCATGGTTCGGTGTGTTCATGTAACTTACAGGGTCTTTGGACAACGGGTCGCAAAGGAATCACAAGTGGGCTGCCAAAACGGAAAAAAACTATTTGCATCGAGGTGTGATGCCAGTGTTTTGGCGTATGAGCCGTTTCTTTATTTAGGTTCGGGTTGCGGATATCTACTTGCGCGAGAGTTTGGCAGAGACGGGAGAGAACCAAACGATGCAAGTACCAGACGAGCTGCCGAAGGCGAGGGGGCTGACGGAGTAAACGTGCTTGTAGCAACAAACCAAGTCCAGATTCATAAGGCCGATTTGAGGAGGTCGGCCAGCGTTTGCAGCTCTTTGAATTCGAGCTAGTTCGCAGTCGGAGGGGGAAGTCTCAAACAACCTTGGGGGGGCAGTGGGAAGTGGCAGGCCGGTCAAAGGATAACTCGGGATCGGGAGACGTCAGCGTTGGCTTCTGAGACTCACCAGAGCTCTAAGACATGGGGAAGTGCCCAGGTCGCTCCGTTTGTTGGGTGCTCAAGGAGCTTCGTAGTTGTACCGGGTGGGAAGAGAGAGAATATGTGCGTATGTTTGCGTGAGAGAGAAGAAATGTGCGTGTGTGGGTGTGAGTGTGAGTGAGAGAAAGAGAAATAAGCTGAGGTCCTGATGCTGCAGAGGCTCAAAGGCGGGTTTGGTATGGGAGAAATGAGACCAAGAATTTTGGAAGCAGATCGCAAGGGAAGCGGTGGTCAACTTGCGGGCGATTAGTTCGAGGCGTATTTACAGTGACGGGATTGGCAAGAGACTGGACGACGACGGGTAGTTACAGTAAGGCGTGGCAGAATTACAGGCCGACAGGGTGCCGGCAATGTGATACGGGTAGACGCTCGCGGTTGGGGTGGTGGCCTTTGCTGTTGCTGTTGTTGCTGCAACGGTTCCGAAGGGTGAAGATGCGAAGGGAGTTTGAAGAGACTCGTCCTACGGAGATATGCATCCAGGATTTCGAAGGAGAGACACCGACATACATAAGTGGACGGGGACGGATGGGGACCGGTGGAGGCAAGGGTTTGGAGAGCACAGCGACAGCACAGACAGATTCATCGGTCGAAGAGCAGGACATGCGGCGACAAGCCCAACGACCCCTTCCAGCAACTGAAACTTTCAGCTCTGGTCAATGGGGTTCAGAGTAGACCACCGACAAAGAAAAAGAAAAATGATTTCCAGCTATAACTAGCCGGATAGCTACGGTGGGGAATTATGTGCCTCGATCGCCGTCAGGTATTGCAGAACATGCAAAGTACGTACTACCACTGTCGTCTTCGGTACGCGGGCAATGAGCAGGGATCGATGGAGAAGCAATTATAACCCTGGCCCCTCCTTTCTCGTGATAAGCTGAAGCCGTGGGAGGGAATTAAACCGGAAGAAAAACGGCAATGGCAGACACCCAACCCAATCAGTTGCACCCCTCCCATGCGTTTACCAGTAGGACGGGGCAGCGAGTACTACAACGTAAGTACCTCTCTCCCCCGTTGGCGGAGTGGTCTCGCAGCGGAAACCTATTGATTTTCCCCTTCATTGCGACCCTCTCAACTCAAAGCATGCTTGGGGGGGTATGCAGTATTGGTATAGGTACTTTTGCGGGCACTGGCTTATCCACACCCTTGCAGTTATCGGAGGAGGAGCTACAACCCCCCAATGCAAGAGGGTTATTTTCTTCCCAATACATGGCAAATACAGACGAGACACAGTAGGCCAAGGATGCTCTAAACTGTATAACCTGATGGCCCAGTCACCGGCCTGCCAAGCCCATATGGAGGCCCAGTTCGCTATCGCGTTGCGCTGCTTTTCTGCTGGAACGTGCTTTCAATCCCTCCTCTCCGATCCCCCCAGCCCCCGCCACTCCCCCCTCCCTTCTTACCATGTGCAAAGTTCAACGTCATGCTAAATAGTGCCGATGGCCACATGCCCTTACTTGCTTCTTCCCCCTCAACTTATCTCCCTTTTATTTCTTTTTATATTTGCTATGCTAGTGCTAGATTTATTGCGTGATGCAACGGATGGGGATGGAGGGTCCCGAATCGGGGACATGGGGGAATAACTGGTACAACATTTTTCTGAGTAACGATATTTGGTTAGTTGGCTCAACGTGTGGACAGCAAATGCCTACCACTGACCTACAGTGGCAATCGGAAAAGAGAGGAGATTGGGCAGCGCCTGAGGAATAAAAAGAAAGCACTAGAGTATTTGAGTGATGGGAAGTGCATGATGTGGTGGGAGGGAGGGAGGGAGGGGTTCTATGTACGTACATTCATTAAGCAGGGGCCTTAAATTTTTTTGTAGTTACAGCAAGTGCGAGCGAGGAGGAGCGAAAGCCATCTGAAAAGAGCTTGGCCCTCGGTAGCTTGCTTTAGCTGTGGGGAAACGCCCACTGATACACTAGCGGGCCGCCTATTTGCCAATACCCTAGGGTAAGGATGGAGCCATGGGATGGATCCCAGCTTGTCGTCTATCCTGTACATACGTATGTACCGTACCCTATTCGTCCCTCCTCGGCGTATATATCCACACGTAGTACGTAAGTTCAGTGAGCAGCTAGTTCAAAGTAGTTGATCCTGTCGTGGTGGGACTGGTGGCGGAGGAATCCACCATCAAGGCTCACTAGTAGGCCGGGCTGGCTGGCTGGCGGCGGCTAGATAATTAAGATTGGGGCTCTTCTTCTTTGAAGTATGTAGTTAGCTATCCTCAAATTCTTGTGTGGCTTCGAAACGACAGTGACGCCGTTCATTAATCGCCACTTGGTGTAAGTAACTAGATAGACTAGGCACAACTTGGCACGTTGTGCTGGCTCGGATCACTGTTGGACTTTGGGTCTATCCAGGGCCTCTCTTCGGCACAGTCTTTCGGTTTGCTTTTTCGTCGTTGCTTTGTCCAAATCGGTAGCGAACTGGTGCTCATCGTCCTTCAGCAGTCTGAACCGCCACTCTGCGCCCGCTAATGCGGGGCCAATCGCCGAGGGATCGATGCTGCTCTGATACAAAATTATTTGTCAGTGCCTGACACGCGCCTAGTTTCCATTATGCTCATGCCTTAAAGTTACAATAAGAAACGGAAGAGAGAGCATGTCTCCACGTTCGCCAGGGCACCCTCCCAGAGGAAGCGGAGATGGTGATCCGCCGAGTATGTATATCCCTTGCCGCTTCCCGCTTCTCGATGGTAGCAACGGACTCCATATTGTTGTCCACCCCTAGTTACATTATAGCAAATCCTCACATTCTGTTAAGCTATTGCAATGAAGCATTAAGAGCAATACCTGCCGAGGATCCTTGTTCAACTCAACAGCTTGGGGGGTCCATCCAAGATCTAGAGTTGAAAGATAATTGGGCCAAGGTTGGCTTGGTGACCTCCTTTAGATTGAACAAAGTACCGTTGGGTCGCCGTATTCGGACGCCTCTCGCGCATCCGATCAGGAAGTGCATGGAATTTTGTATTCAGTGTTGAGTTAATTTGCCCTACAAGTATACAAGTATATAAATCATCGACCTCATTCACCAATTGGGTCTTTCTCCAAGACGTGCTAAGTGGCCTTGCGGACAGAATATCGGGTTTTCCCCCCCAAGATCAGGGCTTTGGGTCCCATTCGCAGCCATTTGATTGGTGTGTTTTAGTGCTTTTGATATTGCGCTAGATCGTCTAGGTTATTAACGGCCTCTACGGGACGGCACGCCTGGGCATTAGTTTGAGTATGTATGAATCGTGCACAGACCCACAGCCGACAAACAGAGAATCCATTCCTGAGAAAGGACGGACTCGGATCCTGGTCCTAGTTTTATCTCGGATCCTATAGTCCACTAGCTCATCGATCCTCACATAGGTGAAGGTGGCATGGGGCCCCAGACGCTGTGCTTTGGTTGGCAACTAGAAAGGAAAACCCGAGGATCAGCTTCGCGCTTGGTGTGTTTGTCAAGCCATTGCGAAGCAGCGAAGGGGAGGGGAGGCGAAATATTACTTTGGCCTTGCTCCCTGAGGAACCAAGACTAGGGGTGGGGAAGCTTCTCGCGTTAAAATGGCCGAATTCCATTCAAGACCTTCGGGCTCATATCCTATAGAATTATGGTATGCACACCTTGCAGCACAGCCGGCTCTGCTGCGCAGAGCGATCCTGGTGGGTAGCCTTGGTTATGCGCCCTGCTGGAGTAAACCCGCCGTAGAAGATCCGTGGGGCTCGATATGCTCCGAGGGCTAGGAATGATCGGTCTATGGATTTCTTTCGCTTGATCGGGGCTTCCTCCAGGCCCAATGAGAAGCCCAACGCCCTCACAACGCCTCATCTAAATTCCAGTCCTGTACGTAACTAGCTGTCCATAGTGGTGTCGACGGAGACACCAACCATTCGATGCAATGGTGAACTTGCCATAATCTGATCCTTGTAGATCTGATTACGCCATCGCAGAGCGCTGCAAGGCGTCTGCCGAATCTACACACCCTATTATTTATCTGTGAGTGCATTTCCCCTACAACCCCCGCTCTCCAAGTGGATGAGCAAACTTGACAGAACTTTTGTTTCAATTGTCTGCCTGTTCTGGATGTGGATTGTGCACCTATATTCTCAAATACTGGTGGTCAAGTTTGATATATTTTATGGGTATTGTGAGGATCCCAGCAGTGATTATTTTAACAGGGCTTCGCAGAGCGCGGGTAAAGCATCGTACGCCATTGTGCATTAGAGGGGAAATCTGCATGCCGCAGCCGTGGTTTTGGTGAATTGGGCGATGAATAACCCACCACCCTCCCACCCACAGTTCTACTGCTAGCGAGCACGATGTGAATGCCTCATTTGACACATTCTATTCACAACAATCGACATGGTTGCCATGTAGTGAAATTCTGCCCGTGCCGCGTAACGTCACACCATGAAAACTACCCTTGGCTAGTTGCAGGTCTGTTTAACCCGAAGCATAGCATCCCCTTCTCGAGTTAGCGGCGGCGTTTGTTGTCGGTTTTGTGGCAGCGTTGCCACATCGTGTTGGGCGAAATCTATTGCCCGACGCTCAGAGATCAGTAACCGTGTCCTACCTCTTCTTTTATCCTTCACCGGTGATAATATATACCACCCCAAACATTTCAAAGACCGCTGCCGGGGGTGTTAACAGATAGAATGATGAATCTGGGTGTGGTACAGGTACAGCTAATCACAGCCTCGAGAATCGAGTTTCTGCTCTTCAGTGCATATTTGCACCCGCCACCTCCATTAGTTGACTATATGGATGTGTGAGCGCACACATCCACACACAAACACACACCCACGCCTACCCGCACACCTTCCGATCTTACTATTTATCCTGTTGACCACATGTTATGTGTGAAACGATGCCGGGGAGCGACAGCCAGGGATGGGGTCGGCGTGCAACCAAGAACTGCATGCGATCTTGACAAGTCTCGATCGGGGTGGGTTGGAGACATAGAAGAGATGGCCTGTGGTTGGCATGACGACATATACAGTACCTCGTTCAATTTTATTGCAAATACTTCACCCCAGAATTAAAACCTCCAATTTACACTTCGGTACATTGTTCCAAATAGCTGCCAAATCAGCTTCTACATCTTGCTGGACGGTGGCTGGCCGCAATCCAAAGGCAATCTCATCCACAAAGATGTACGTTCTGCCTGAGCAAAGCTGTTTTCCTGTAGGCAAGTAAAACAGGGAAACGGTGAGGCGGCGGTGCGCAGGGCGGGCGCAGGTGCCCGTGACATGATGCTTTAGACCCTCTCATCACCTCTTGTTCTGGCTGCTGAGCCAAAGAGAGTTGCCATCACAGCTGGGATAGCTGACAAGGTACCATTTCCTTGTTGTGCCATATCAGTCAGATCATATCATCAAAACGCGCTTGAAATTTCAGAGACAAGTATTGACGGGGCCTGCAGCAGTGTATTTTACGGGTGGGATAACCCGACTTGGGGGAGCCTTCCTGTCCAGGCTGTCAAGGTACTCTACCATACTGTCGGGTCATCTGTGGGATAAATAGGCAGGAGTCTGCTTGTCGACATAGTTAAGAGATTATGTGAACAACTTAGATACGTGATTGCTTTCGCGCATTGTTTCCTACTGAGAATATTGCATGCAACGGTCCACAGTTTCAGTTTAGCACAGCCCGCACTACCACCACCACCACCACTACTACTACTACTACTACTACTACTGGGGATTGGGCCATATTAGCTTGATTCGGAGATATCTACATGTCTGGTTGAAATGGGCTGTCCATTTTCCAAGTGCTGAGCCACCAGCCATACAAGATCCTCAGCACAGCTTAAGGCCGTTCCGACAAGCCGGGTCAGGTACTGTAGATTACCCCCTGCCAGGCCAACAGTAACCTAGGCTGTAGATCATAAGGGTATGTCCGAGTTGACAGCCTGCCTCACAGCCTGCCCGATCAGCCAGCCATTCTCATGCAAGTGTGATCTCTCTGTACACACCGGCGGAAGGGAAAGCCGGTGATCAAGGTTTTATTTTTATTTTTATTTTATTTTGTTTTATTTTCTCATGTAAAAAAAAAAAAAAGAACAAAAAAGAATTTAAATAAAAAAACTACTGACAATGTTGGAATGGCTATCTTCGGCATCAGGGCGGGCATACCTGAACGATGTATGTACTTCCTCGAAATCGACTGGTTGCAACCCCGTTCAACATACAGTGGTTAGCCCATCTTTTCGAATTCCTAGTCAAATCCCTAGTCCAATCCCTGTCCTCAGTTCAATGTGCCGAAGACGCAATAGTACTAGGCCAGTAATGTGCAGTTTCCCCCGACGCTGCAAAACCTCCCGTTTAAGATACGAGAGTATCGTTTCACGAGGGTTCTTTGATCTGTGTAAGATGCCCGAGTTCGGCATGTGGGGCTATATGCACCAGTCTGTCTGTTCGTTTGTTCGTTCGTTCGTTCACCCGCTCGCCCGTCTGTACGTACATACATAAACGTTTGGAGGCCGCGGGGATAGATATTGATAGGTGGTGTCTTCGATAGGCATATCTTGCCTTCTCCCATCAAGGGATAACATAACTACTCCCCGCTCCCTTCCCCCAATAACCTCCCCAGCTGCCGTGGCGTGGGGAGCCATGCTTCGGAGGATCATGGGTTCCCTGTTCCTCGGGGAGCCATGCCAAGTTGGAACTGAACACCAACCAGCTGCAGGACCGTCTCAAACCCCCAGCAATAGGCTCGGTGGCCAAGCCATGCTGTTTTGTTTTTTTAACCCTTGAATGCACGATGGCGGCGAAAGGGTCTACCTCCCCGAAGATCCATGCCCAGCTCGTCCGGCTGGGAGGGCACCGGTCTAAGCATGAGGCGCAAGCCCATGAGTCCCAGGCTAGGCAGGACCCTGGCAGCCAGGACCTCCAAGACAGCCTATCTTTGGCGAGCTTGAGCTGGGGTTGCGCGGACCAGTGGTGCTGCCTAATAACCTGAGACCTTAACCACTCTCCAGCACACTCCGGTACATCATCATCTCGACATCACCTGATTGGAACCGAGCGGTCTTCCTGTAGGGGGTCGCTTCGATATGTGGCAGATTATTTGTGTATCCTCAATTCGGCGATCTTGCTTCCAAACAGCCTGTTTCGACCTTTAGCGGCTTGGGGGTATCCCTTTGACAGGCATTGTGGGGCCCTCACCGGCACTCGGGGTTGCATGGTGCCTCATTCAGGATTGCTTACATCTTGATTAACTTGCTTTTTGCCCTACCGGTGGTGATACCTTCTCCTATTTTCATGGATTGATTGTATTTAATAAAACACACTCTTCTATACTTTGGTACGCAGCATACTTATTAGTCGTTGAGGTCGACCACGGGATATCCCTGCCGTCGCTGCGCTAAGCCCCGGATGGCGATGGTTTAGAGCGGTCCAGAGAAAGCCTCCTCGTTTGGCCGCGACATTAAATCAACCGTTCTAGGTTTCCCATTTGCCCTCCATAATCTGCTTGCCATGTAGCGCAAATGGGCATGGCTTATTATGGTGGAAAACATTGGCTATGTAGGTAAGTACATACCACAATGTGACCCTGTTTGGATGATCTAAGACGAGACCATATCACCATGAGTTTGTTGATCACACTCACTCTCTCACACCCACACACGGCTGTAGGTATGCGTACATGCCATGATGCCAACTGCTGGCGCACAAGTTTGTGCGTCCCGGTCATGCCCAAACCAAGTTGATAGCAACAATATTAGTCTTATGGAGGAAAACCTGGCCCCTTCGATGAGCCAATATCACACCACAGCGACCATCCTCAGAGCCTGCCGGCCTCACCGGTACCTTCGGTTGTAGGACGCCGACTGATTGGCCTCGCATTGTGTAACCTCCTCTATGTGCAGTGGCGTTCCTTGCAACCACCCTAGGAAGCCTGTCCCTAAACCATGCATGCGCAACTTGGCGTCACACAGGAGCAACCAAAAACGCGATTCGACGGCTAATTGTGTGCCTCTTCGGCGGGCCTCCAGAGGATGAAATGCTAGTTCAGGTTAGCCGGCTGACATCCTCAACAGGATCATCCATAGATAGTCTTTGAACGGCTGATACACATGGTCGCCTATTTTTACCTTTGATAATGGTGCAAGTCCTAATCTCCAGAAGCCACCTTTTAGTATTGCACCGGATCGGCTTACGGTATAAGCTGTCTCACTCTTGGCTTTGCCATGTGCCTGCTTTTGAACCGAGATCAACATCCGACCCTTTACCTGGGCACTCCGAGGTCTTGGTCACCGCAGCCACGCTGTGTCTCGATTGTCACCGTTGGATTTGGTGCGTGTGCGCTACTACCCAAGGGGGTTTTTTTTTTTTTTGAGGGGGCCTTCTCCCAAAGTAGTATTCCTCTGTTCGCGTGGTGGTCCAACTGGCTGATGTTATGCCCTGCCATTTTGGAATGAATCAGGGGCTGTCATCAGCCAATGACTACGGTAGTTGAATTCGTGAGGGTGCTGGCATATCGTAAACAATAATCACTATCTGTATTGCCATGGGAAATCATTACTGGCTTTGTAAGTATTCGTTTCACACCTGCCGCCTCTCATGTGCTGATGTAACTTGTCTACCGGGGTATGTATGCAAGCACGTTAATTCTTTTGGGCATAGCCCTTAATGAGGCTTCCCAAACAAAATAAGCGAGAAAATATAAAGCACACCAGGGTTTTTTCCCAGCCGTGTGTAGTAGTATTAGGTACACGTGTAACCTACATCGCACAACGTTCAACGCACATCGCACATTCATTGCATTGCACGGCACCCTTCCTTGCGCTGTGCGAGGAGTATTCAAGTGGCCACGGGCTCGGCTATAATGGGACAGCCGCGAAGTGAGTTGAAGCCGGCGGCTTTTTGGCCCACCAGCAGCTAACGATGCAACTCGCCCAAAACGACAACCAAAGTCAGACAATGTGCTGTCCTAACCCGACAGCTAGACTGGGATGACCCTTCTTGCCCAAGCCAACCGAAACTCTAAGAGAACACAGTGTCTGATGTCTAGTGTCTATGCCTTCACCACCCTGTACTTTTTTAGTCGACTAATATTTGGGGATTTATTCCCGGTTGGTAGCGCTAGCGCAGCCAGGTCTTGTCCAGCAGCTGCTGTTCATCTTATGGCTGAGGGAAGAATTCGGGCTTACAACCTCATCAAGCTCCGATTCTTCACCAACACTGCTTGAGAGCCTCCTTCTTTAACCATGTCTGCTGCACTCGCTTCTTATTAGTAAGACAGCCATGTTGCTACTCTCAACCAATTCCTGCGTCTCCCCTTCCCCTCCCTCCTCCCAGACCCGTGCTGGTATGCATCTATGGGGCTTCCTATGAATCCCTTCCTCAACCCTTGCGATGCTTGGTTCATGTAAAGTAACAAAGGCGCCTGCTTTTGCTTCCGGACCGCCAGCCTCAAAGCCACCGGCGTCATGAGGAGGAGTTTGCATACATGCTTCCTCCAAGACTACCCATCCCTTGTCGCTTGTGGGTCTAACACCTGTAGTGACCAAGACCCTATTTCCCCCATTCTTCTCCTGTGTGACATTCTTCGGAGTGGCTCCAAGGCGCATGATTGGACCTTGCCTATTGGAACCTGAGCTTCATTGCCAGCCAGCCAATCTGGAGTTAGTAGCTACATAGGTAGATAGAGATAGATAGATTGATAGCTAGCTGACCCCTCTCTCTCCCCCATTGTGCATGCGTGCGCGAAAGTAGTCGCCTCACAATCACAGTGGCAGCAGCATCAATCCTAGTATTAGTGTTGCAGCAGCAGAAATCTGCCGTGGGCGCCTCATCCAACAAACTAACCTGAAAGAAAAGCCATAACAATACCCTACCCTGCACACGCACAAGAGAACCCAAGACCATTTTAGCCTCCGTGGCGGTGATCTCCACTTACAGGGCGCCTCCGGCAATCTCATGCCAACCGGGGAAGGGAGGAAAGACAATTCGGTAGGCCAGCTGGGCTGGCGCTGGTCGGGGGGCATTCCGGCAGCTAAGGTAGCTGGAATAGTGGATGGCTGATATAGTCGCCGCCGTTTCGCTAGCTAGAGTTGACGTAGAACCTACGTTTGACTTCGAGGTTATTGTGGTCATACGATAGTAATAGCTCAATACACCACCTCAGAAGACTCGCTTTTACGTTCTTGTGGCTCTTTGGGGAGGGGTAGTTGGGTTTTTTTTTTTTTTTTTTTTTTTGGTGGTTGTCTATGTGTGTACCTGTCTCTTTTTCTTCGAGGTGGTGATGGGGGGCATCTTTTTCTCTTCCCGGATTTTTCACCCATGGCGACGCCCTCGTTCTCGTCCTCTATACGCCAACCATTACATGTGTCACTCACCTGCCGAGAAAACCCTGGGGCGCCGCCATTACACGTACACACACGCATACGTGCACCCACATGCACACACCAGTCTCTCCCCCTCATCTCCTGCTCTCATCCTTTCCCCCCTTTCGGTTGAATGTATGCAGCCCAGGATTGCGTCGGCATTTCCTCCGTAGCTCCTAAGGTGCTTCTCGACCTCTCCGGCAGCGCGGCTCGCTTAGATGTCATCGCCCATCTGTGCTTGAGCCGATAGTTGCCAGAATAGATGCCAAAATAATCAATGGTCTTATGCGGTGGCGGTAAAATTTGTGTGCTAGAGCCGGCTTATTCGAGAAACCCTCAGCTGGCTTAGCTTTCAGCGAGCAAGGCACAAGGTAATGAAAAAATTGTAGATGTGTTGCTTAGAGAGAGTAATCTCAAGGCAAGGAAGACGAGGAGACTTCCCAAGTGTCTGATTTCTGTGATTCCGAAGGCGATGGTGGTAAAAAAGATAGTGCTATTTGGTTGCAAGAACTCTGAAAACCGATGCCTCAGTTTCTCCGTCACCAGTAGCAAATGCGAGAATAACATATCTTCACGCGCAAAATGTGTATATGACGATGGCAATATTCAGGTTTTAATTTAACCGATCCTAAATACATACTAGCAATCACCACCACGGGGGAATCAAAATGTACATTGTACTTTTCTCCTCTCTACTCACCCACTGAACCAAATCCTTACGACGTAAGTTTGAACTCCTGGTAGGGATACAACTTTCCTTTTTAATAGGCCGCGCGCAACCTCATGCTTTATTCTGTATCCAACCCAGATTGTTTGACTAGGCCGTAGAATATACCCTTGCGCTTAATAAGCTCTTGAGGGGTATCAAACTCGACGACCTCACCCTTATCAAGAACAACAACACGATCTGAGTCTAGGATAGTGTTGATACGGTGTGCAACAGTGATGATCGTGCGGTGGGAAAACAAAGGAGACCTCAAAGTTGCTTGAAGCATGGCATCAGTCTCAACGTCAACTGCTGCTGTCGCTTCGTCCAACACAAGAATATTGGTCGGCGTAAGCATAGCGCGTGCAAGGGAAACAAGTTGACGCTGGCCTTGCGACAGGTTGGAGCCTAAGTAGAAGAAAGTCAGTCGAAGTGGCCTGCTTATGAAGTTGGGAAAGGTTGGATTGGTATAGCTCGAACAGGACGAAGGCAAGCCGTAATCCGAATTGGATGCCAGCGTGAGGATGGGTGGGTATGCTTCCATGTTTCCCGAATGCATGAATCAACAATCATGCAAGTACATCGGACAACATTTGCAGCTTTAGGCATTTGGATGCCGCATGGGAACAAACACAGGGGTGGCATGATTATAACATTCTTTGCCTCCAGAACCAGGTAGCTGATGCAGATAACTGAAAAGATGGCCTCGGTCGTGATAGGCTTGGGAAGAGTGAAACCCGGGGTCGTGAGCATCGTGACTTACCTCCTTCGTTTATCTTGGCCTCCAATCCACCGTCCATGCTAGAAACGTGCTCCTTCAGTCGTGCATGGTCTGTAAGGAAAATAGGTCAGCAATGAGTTCTCGTATAGATGACAAGCTTGTACGGTGATTTAGGGCAAGACTAAGCGAGAGCATGTGCCCTTATGCGTCCAGTGGTGCGAGTTCATCTTGTTAGCTTTGTGTAACAACTCACCAAGAACGCTCCATAATTCAGTGTCATCATGTACATGACCAGGGTCCAGATTATCCCGAACAGTTCCCTCGAAGAGAGCCGCATCCTGGGGAATGATGGCTAAACGTCTCCGAAGATCCAGAAGGCCAATTGTCGAGGTGTTCAGGCCGTCGATGCTGATGTTACCGGTATCTGGCTCGATAAGTCGGAAGAGTGAGAGGGTCAGAGACGACTTTCCAGCACCTGTTCGTCCCACCACTCCGATTTTCTCATGCGACTTGATGTCGAGGCTGATATTCTTCAGCACCAAGTCTAAACCAGGTCGATAGCGAGTGCTGAGGTTTTGAAACTGAACAGCACCGTTTGCAGGCCATGCAACAGGGGGTCTGTGGTTAGGAATGATCTCGGGAGCCTCACTGGGGAGGCGGGCGTACTCCAGTACTCGCTCTACGGAGACAATATTTGTTTCCACCTCTACGGTCTGGCGCACGATCCAGTTGAGGGATGTTGTTATCTGGAGGGCGTACGACATAGCCAAACCAACCATACCGGGGCTCAGCCCGCTGCGGTTAGTGACGGAGATTATGGCAAATCCAGCAGCAGCCAGAATAACAATAGCCCCGATGAATTCTAGTCGAACAGCCAACCATCTATTGGCACTGATTGACGGGAAGAAAGCACGAAGATTGGAATCAATGCGCCATTCGTTCTCCAATAGGAATCTTCCTTGCTGTCTGTAAGCTCGAATAGTGCTAATTCCTCCGAGAGATTCTTGGAAATGAGCATAGATCGGGCTTCGACTGACGCTATCCAATCGCTTAAGCTCTCGTGACGTCCTAAGATAGTAGCGCTGGATCCAGTAGTACATTGCACTCAATGGGACGATGAGGGCGACAAAGGCTGGTGTGCCTACTGAAATAACGACCAAGGTGAAACCAGAACGTGCCAGGTTTACGAAAAGCATGTTGAAGGTGCGAGCGAGAACCTCGTCTAGTCGATAAATGTCGCTGGAAAATCGATTCAAGATTCTACCCGCGGGGGTGGTATCAAAAAATGACATAGGCGACCTGAATATTGCTGTGGCCATCCTCTCGTGCAGCTTCCTGCTCGCTTCGATGGAGCAGAAAATCCAAAGGATAAGCGTTTGAACCACAGTTAGGGCGGCTGAGCCAACACCAAAGGCGAAGTAGATGCCGAGATACTTTCCAACGTGAGGGTTACCACCTGCCTCACTGTTCATCTCCGCCCAGTCTTTCAGCCATACACTGCCACCTATATTCCTTTACTTAGCATTTCTGCGATGAGAGCCCGAGATGCAAACTTACCTATTTGTGCAGTTTGTGCTGCAACCAAAGTTCCCAGATATATGGCAACAGCAAACAAATTACTAGTCTTGGCATACTCGAGATAAACTATGCATAATCAAGTCAGAAAGATAGTCACCCCTGATGCAGAATTCATGCCACAAACGTACCGTCCCATTTAACTCTGCCTTGTTCAGAATGCTCCTTGGTTTGCCGGGTCTTGCTGTTCGGATCCTCTTCATCGGAAAGCTTGCCACGTGGTCCTCGAAAGCTTGCGGCACTCGCACGGCGCAAGGTTGATATACTACCAGTTCGTTTTTGGAAGCTTGAGGAAGCACCAGTTCTGATAGGGGCCAACTCGGGCACATTTTCTTGAGCCTCTTCGGCTTCATCCGGATCCACAGCTGCCTCAGTTTCAATGTATGTCGAGGAGGTCTCACTGCTTGAGCCCTCGGGGCTTGGGACCTCCGATACGGGGCCAGATTCCTGTCCGGTAGACTTCAAAAGTTCTGCTATTCCTCCTTTCATAGCGATCAGCTGGCGTAGAGTTCCTCTTTCTACAATCTCTCCATCTTTCAACTGAACGATGTAGTCAGCACTAGAAAGGACAGATATAGCATTGGTAGCCAAGATTCGGCATTTCGAGCCCAGTAATCCATCTGGACCCAAGACATTATCAATCAGATGTCGACCAACATGGGAATCTACCGCAGACAGGCAGTCATCGAGCAGGTAGATATCTGCGCGTGCATAGACAGCCCGAGCAAGTGCAACACGCGCTTTTTGGCCACCACTAAGAGAAATACCTCTCTCCCCTACCACAGTTTCGTCACCGTCAGGTAGCTGATTGAAATCATCCAGAAGAGCACAAGCTTTAACAGTTTTCTCGTAGAAGGTAGAGTCGTATCGGTGTCCGAAAATAACGTTTTCTTTAACTGTGGCATTCATGATCCAAGGCTGCTGAGCGACATAGGCAATAGCCCCATTCACTTTGACCTCGCCTTTCTCTTTCCAAAGATCGCCAAGAATGCTCTGTAGTAGAGATGACTTGCCGGTACCCACTCTGCCAACGATACATGTCAGTTCTCCCTTATGAGCAACGAAGTGAATGTCTCTGAGGACGCTTTTCGATTCATGTCGATTCCAGGAAAAGGTTCCATTCTGAATTGACACAGATTCGTCGCCGCGTGCCTCGGCTGCAGGACCAATTTCAATGGCATCGGCTTGGACCTCCTCGGCTGCGAGATACTCAGTCAAACGACCCACAGCCACACTAGCCTCGATGATGGAAGTGATGACCATGGGAAGAACAGCAAGCGGGAAACTCAATAGGTTGAAAAGGGCAAGCGCAGGAAACACGATCTCCGTTGTAAGGGGAATGTTCTGGGTCCAGACGAAGACGGCGAAAGTCGAGCACGACACCAAGAACGGGGTGGTAGACCAAGTAAAGTTGGCGAGAGCCTGGCCAGCTCCAATCTTACGGAGATTCTGAAGCTCTAAATCGTTTCGTACGTGGTTAAGCTTATTCATGAATGCAGTGCTCCATGCATAGAGTTTAATACTCTTCATGTTGTTAATGATCTCCGCGATTAGGCGGCTTCGCGCGTCCTTGTTCTTCATCTGTTGCTTTTGTAACCGTTTCATGAATCTAGCAATGAAACCGTTTATAGGAATCATAATGATCATAACGGCGATGCCCGAGAGCATGGACCAACCGACAAGCTGGTACAGAGATATCATGCAGATCGTAATTTGGAAGGGCGCTGACCACACCTGCTGCGCGAACTGGGTCAAATCCTGAAGTCGCTGCGCATCAACGGCCATGTAGTTGACGATGTCACCGGTGGTCTTGGTTGCTCTGCCCTCATTTGAGAGCTTCAATGACTTTTTGTAGATCGCAGCGGCCAAGCCAGATTTGATGCGCATACCTGTGACAAAAGCCCGTTGGAAATATTGGTGCTATTCTGAGGTTAGCCAGGTCTTAACTCCAGTAAGTTCTCTAGTCAAACTGGTTCAATTCTATCTTACAATCATCGTCGTCTGCAGCACTGCAACAGCAAACATGGCAAGCGCGATGGCGGCACCTTTGATGACAGGCTGGGGCTCTTTCCCTTCGTCATAAGATGCAACAAAGGCAATGAGGTAGCGTAGTAATTGAGGCTGAGCGAAAGCGGAGAGGTCATTGAAGATCTTAAAAATAGTGGCCAAGAGGTAAGGGCCGCCATATGCCTTGAAGAGGGCAATCCATAGGGATGGCTTCTTTCGGTGCTCGACCTCATACTGCCATGCTCTCTCGAAACGATCCCCGCTAGTTGATGTCCGATCCTCCGGGCCTAAACCCCAGAGGTCTTCTTCGGTAAGATATTGCTTGTATCCATACTTCATCATAGGCGTCATCCACGAGAAGGTGAGCCGCGAGAATATCGTAGCATATTCTGCTGGGCATTCTTCGCCCTCGTAATCCACAAGCGCGTCGTAGGCGCTCGTTCTCTTGGGCCATAGCCACTCGAACAGAAACTCAACGACTGATAGCCCGAAACCGACTACGTATGCTACGAAATACGGCAGGCCAGTGTGATATATCTGCTGGGAGATAAGAGACCGTAGCTTGACTGCGTACGCAATAAGCAGGAATAGCCAGTAGAATAGAACGACACCATTCGCATTCCGCGCGCGGGAATGTTCCACCCATTGAATGGAGAAAATCAAGCCAAGAGAGAGCAGCGTCAACACCGTTGTCAAGACACAGAAATCGCCGTACCAGATTTTCGGGAAGCTAATGATCTGAACAGCCAGCTGGACGATGACATCGACGATTACGAGAACGAGCAGCGACTGAGTAAAATGATGCAGATGATCAGCACGACTTGTCCAGATAACAACTAGCATATGTATATGGGCCAAATGAGCTTACCTGCTTCGTCCAGAAATGCCAATCTTTGGAGATCTCGGCAGACTTGGATTTCCTCAGCACGTACCACAGAGCGAGGGCTCCGCAGACAATGCCGAACACGGCAACAGACGACACCCACACATCGATAAAGCACGGAGTGAAGTCATATCGAAAGGGGCTCAGGGGACCCCAACCTTCATCGTTACCACATAGTGGCTGCTTGAATTCCTCCCCCGCGGTGAGGTATCCGTGGCCAAGCTGTTGGAGCGGCCGGTGTCCGGAAAAAGAACCGGTCAATTGTAAGACCTGCTGCGAATTGTCGCCGAAACGCATGACGGTTCTACCTGCGCTCGGCAACAGCAAGTCTCCAAATATGGGATGCTGAAAGTGTATGCTATGTGCGGAAACTCCTCGGTCGTTGTCTCGGATTGTGGCGGGGAGAGAAAAGGTGTAACCTGGGGGATTGGTCGCGTCGATGGTTGGCGTATTTTAATGATGTCGTGCAGCCGGGAAAGTTTCAAAGCGAGCTTGCGGTGGGCCCGATTTTTGTCGGAAGCTGCTCCCAGCACCTGCGCTATCGCCGAGTTCCGGTGGGGTCGTTTTAAGCTCCATGATGGGACTCGTGTGCTGGGAACGCCCTGAGTTCAGAGTCGCCACACACCCTCGACGTAACCTGCCCGTAGGGTCCTGGAACAGGGAGTCGGCATTGGCGGTGCTGCCGGTGCTGCCGGTGCTGCGAGCAAACTTTGCTTGGCGACACTGCCCAGTTAACTAATAAAAGTCCCGCCTGGTATTTGCAAGCTCTCCGGCCATTGCTAGCTATGACGCCTGAACTTCCCGTACTCTAACTTCCTGCTCGCCTATGGGGATCTTTTTCATTTCCCAGACGCCTGGTGCCTTCGATACCCCACTCATGGCACCTAAGACAAGGATCGTTATCGGAGCTATGGGACGCTGTCGATGCTTACCAATGCCTTTCCCTAGGGCCTATCAGAGCTTTCATGGACTGGATTGATAAGCGCGCTGCAGTTTGAATCGTTGTATTGCTTCCCTGACTTGTTATCCACATTTTGCTTTCTTTCTGGCCGTCATGCGGTATAAGTTAAGAGGTGTCTAGGCCAATCGCTCAACACCGAAAGCACAGTCCTGGTACATAGGTACCAATGCAACCACATGTGCAAACATCAAATGAAAACTGAATCGAGAGAGGAGAGAAAGTACATCGCGAGGAGAAAGAAAGAAAAGTTATGCCAAATAACGGCGCTGAATTGCTATCGCAACCAGAATAATGGATACATCTTCCGCAATGTTTGCTGCTTCCTTTAGCCATCGAGCTGCCTCACCTCTGTATACAGTAGTAAAACAGCTTGTTGGTGTCCTAGCTGAATGGAGATCAAAGATTGCACCGGCTCATGCCAACGAGAACATATGCCTAGAGCCAAGTGAGCTACTGTACTGCCAATCAAGCTCATCTTCTTCCTCGAATTCCTCAAAACTTTTGCCAGTATATTATATCAGAAGCTTCCATTGACTTCATTTAGACTATCCTAACATGTATTGGCACGAGTAACGGCAGGTTTGATTTTCAAAAATCTGCCACGAAGGATATTCTAACCGATCCTGGTGAGGTCAGAGTTTGCAAATTGTAACAGAAGACCTAGGAACACGTAATAGAAAGGTATTAAAGGGGAGAGAAACCCGCTACCGATCTCGTTGGATTAGAGAGATTTTGGTTCAATGCGGCACCGAAAGGCTATTCTGGCATAGGCAGAGTGATCGTACGTATTAAGTGGCTCTTCTGTCGCCCATGTGTGTGTTGAAAATAGCGATACATTTGTACGTGTAAATATGTATGTGCGTAAGTGGCTACCATATGTATTTCTATTCCATAGGATATGTTTTCCAGACGGGTATACATAGATGGGCTGTCACTTGGGGGAGCTGGCTAACTCAGGTACTCACTCTGTCGCCTTTGGATATGGTCAATTCATTCAATCCCATGTCACTGTGTTAGAATGAACGCGCGCACATCTGGGGCTTTATTAATTCTTAGCGTGCCCCGCGTCCCGGTACTCGCGGTGCTGTCGGACTTAAGCGTAGTGACCGTGCTGCTCCTTGCATCATCACCAACCCCATCCAACCTTTCTAATCCACGATAAGCGCCCAAAGATCGGCTTCGAGCTCCATCCCCCGGTGTACCCATCTGACACCAGGATCACATCTCACCCCGCCTGGTCAAAATATCTTGATCTGTAGTACATACAGACCGGATCTCGGCATCTGGTGCAAATTCCGATACCCCAATCAACGGTATCGCGCACTCTCCTTCCCCTCCTAGAACCCTGAGGTCTACGCGTTGCTGCATGGCCTCACCTCCTGTCCATTGATGCCTCCAGCTGTACCGCCCGCAACATCAGACAACGGGCTGGGCAGTGCGATCGTGTCTCAGTCAAGGCACAAGTCGGCTAGTGGTGCCGCACAGAAACGGCGGCCATCTGACGGTCCGTCGCCCGAGCAGGAGTTCAAACGCGTCAAGGAGACCATCGCACCGAGCTATTCACCAACCCAGAGAATGAGCAAGGCTCCAGGCAAACGACTAGAGACCGCCGGTCGTACCGATCCGAGCAAACCCCGTTCCCCTTTCCAACCTCAGGCGGGGGCAAGAAAGCTTGTAATCAAGAACTTCCGGTCGGTCGCCAGAACGAACGACCTCGAGCAGTACTATCAGAAGACATGGTCCGACCTAGAATCGGCTCTTAAGGCCATATTTGCCAGACAGCAACCCAGCCTACCACTAGAGAGGCTATACAAAGGTGTCGAGGATATTTGTCGGCACGGGGAGGCTAGGAAGCTCGCCGATGTTCTTCAACAACGATGTCAAACCTACTTGAACGGAGATATGGCCAAGGCTATCCATGCGGAGGCAGGCTCGACCAATACCGATGTACTCCGGAGTGTTCACAAACACTGGGTGATCTGGGGTCATCAGTCGGTGCGTCATGCCCGGTGCATGTCTTGATGTATGGGAAGCTGACCATGATTTAGATCACGATTCGATCAACGTTTAGCTACCTTGACAGGTCTTTCCTCCTCAACTCTAAAGACCTCCCCATGATCAACGACATGGCAATAGCACTGTTCAGACGAATGGTGTTTTCCGTTTCCAAACTCGGCCGTGAGGTCCTCGCGGGCATGTGTGAGTTGATTGACATGGACCGCAGAGGAGACTCCAGTTTTGATGCTTCCCTCCTACGCGAGTCCATATCCATGCTACATGTCCTTAACATATATGGCAAATCGTTCGAGCCTCGGCTTTTGGAAACGTCCAAGATATACTTCCAAGAATTTGCCGAAGAACAAAGCGCATCATCATTGAAATCCTACATTGCTGCATGTGAACGCTTACTAGCTTCAGAAGACTATCGATGCAATGCCTATAACTTCGACAGCCTATCTAAGCGACAGCTCATGGATGATGCTCACGCCATCTTGATTGAAAATTACTCAGACAAATTGTTGGATAGCGGAAGTGTGAGCAAGATCTTGGACGAGCATGCAGTGGACTCCATGAAGGCGTTATTTGACCTGCTACGACTGTCGAATATCCAAAAGAGGCTTAAGGAACCTTGGGAAGAGTACATCAGAAACGCTGGTGCGGTTATCGTTAACGACACCTCGCGGGGCGACGAAATGGTGGTCAGACTGCTGGAGTTTCGAAGGTCTTTGGATATCATGATCCGAGATGCCTTCAACCGAGATGAAAATTTCACCTATGGCCTTAGAGAAGCATTCGGCAGCTTCATCAACGACAAGAAAATACTCTCCTCGTGGAAGACAGGAACATCAAAGGTTGGCGAGATGATAGCTAAGTACATCGATATGCTTCTTCGAGGTGGATTGAAAACAATCCCTACATCCCTCCTTTCCGACAGCAAAGACCGTATTTCAGCAGAGAAAAGTGGTCAGTCGGCAACTGGTGACGAAGATGCCGAGCTCGATAGACAACTGGACCAGGCGCTCGAGCTTTTCAGGTTCATCGAAGGCAAAGATGTCTTCGAAGCATTCTACAAACAAGACTTGGCTCGTCGCCTTCTCATGAACCGTAGTGCTAATGCAGATGCGGAGCGAAGCATGCTAACGAAGCTCAAGAGCGAGTGCGGCTCTAGTTTTACACATAACCTCGAGATCATGTTCAAAGACAAGGAGTTGGCCCGCGATGAGATGAAAGCATATAAGTCCTGGCTGGAGAATACTGGCCGCGATCAATCACCGGTAGACTTGAATGTTGAGATCCTTCAAGCTGCAGCATGGCCAGCATATCCCGATGCGCGGATAGGCTTGCCCGCTATTGTTGCAAAGCAAATCGAGCAGTTTGAAGCCTACTACACGAACAAGCACACCGGGCGCATTTTGACATGGAAGCATTCTCTTGCTCATTGCACGATTAAAGCGCACTTCAATAAGGGTCCAAAAGAGCTCCTTGTTAGCGCTTTCCAGGCCATCGTCTTAAATTTGTTCAACGACGTTGAGGGCCAAGACGGTGGCGCATTGTCTTACTCTCAGATTGCGGAGGCGTGTGGTCTGACCGGAAAGGACCTCGAGCGAACACTGCAATCACTGGCCTGCGGTAAAGTCCGTGTGCTCACCAAGCATCCCAAAGGCAAAGATGTCAAGGACACGGACACATTCACTGTCAACAAGGCGTTCACAGACCCGAAGTATCGCATCAAAATCAACCAAATTCAGCTCAAGGAGACCAAGGAGGAGAATGAAGAAACACACAAGAAAGTTGCTGTAGACCGTCAGTTCGAAACACAAGCTGCCATTGTACGCATTATGAAGAGTAGGAAGACGATGACCCACGCAAACCTGGTGGCCGAGGTCATACAACAGACCAAGAGTCGAGGAGCGGTAGAACCTGCAGACATTAAGAAGAATATTGAGAAGTATGTTGTGCAATCTCACCCCGGATCCACTCCTTCTCCGTTCGGATACTGACTACGAGTTTATAGATTGATTGAGAAGGATTACCTCGAACGCGAGGGTAATTCCTACTCATATTTGGCATAAAACCTGGCCTCTGCCCTTTTCTTGCTCACCATTCCCTTGTACTATCCAGTGGCTAAAAGGCCCGGTGCTTTTGTTTGGCTGTATGAGAGTCTGGACATTATTGTTACAGGAGAAGAGAGGCTAAAGTTGGCACAAGCAGTGTTTGTTCTCTAGCACATAATGAACGAATACTAAAGAGATGATATGAACATATTTTTACGGCACAATAAATTTGAAAGACTGGTAACAGGTTCGGAAATGACCCATTTGCAGAGTCTGGCTGGTCTCACCAGACGCTTACTTGAATTTCTGTTGTCGCTCATTTATCGTGAATTGCCGCTTGACTCTGCCCCTGATATCAATGCTAGTAATAAGCTTAGCGGGCTGGGCTGTTGAAAGTCTCATGATCGTTCTGTTCTTAGTCACAAACTGTCTAGTTAGCCTCTACTGGAAATGAACATCCGCGTTCAGATGGGTTTCGTGCGTCATATGTACAAGTTTATGTAGAGGATATATACTACATACAACTGATGGAAAACCGCTTTTCAAATAGACTAGTAAACACCAGTATCCCAGACGCGGATCTCCCCTGCCTTTCTGTCGTCATCTGTGAAAAGGCCATTCCACGCACTCCAAGTCTGCTTCAGTTTAACACCTTTGTCTGCACCCGGTCCTCCTGGCCCGAAATACTCATTGAGAGCTGGTTCGATCCCCTCAAAGCCGATGATATATCTTGGCAAGTCAAGGCTCTCGCCATCCGCTGGCCATAGCTCCGTATTCATGAAGCCGATTTTGTCAGCATCGAAGCGATGGCTTTCATCCTCATAGGCAGCCCGCTCCGGTGATCCTGGCGCAGTGTGCAGTGGCGGTTCACATGTTAATGCATGGGCTCTCAGGGCAGGGTATACCAGATGTGAGCGCCAGGGTGTCGTGTGGCAAGGTGTAAGAAATAACGCAAACAGCTCCAGTGGTTCTGCGGTTTCGTTCTGGTACAGAAACGGCGTCGGAATAGCGAGGCTGTCGGGATGGATTTTTTCAAACTCGTTTCGCAAATAGCTCATGACCGAAATGGGGGCTACTGCATGGAAGTACGATAGGTATGCTGCAATGGTCAAATTTACAGCAAGCCCAAAAACAAGAAGCGGCTTTCGCTTGACGCCGATGGCCCCTGTAGATGTCGGAATACCTCCGGCCTTGGAAGCAGTGAAGAAATAAGTAATATGAGGAGCTGCCAGAATGTGAAGTATGGGGATAAGTGGGAAAATAAATCGGACCTCCTTATGCACCACAAACGACAATGTTGCTATGCTTGTAAGCACAGCAAAGCTTAGCGTCCTCAGAACGTTCTTAGTATTTAGTGTTATTAGGATCGGTCCTGTTGCTGACCATAAACCCCTGATGGCAAAAGGAGCAACCGTAGTGCAACTCAGAGGAATGCCTTGTGAGAGATAGTAATGCCAATCATTCTGGCCGTAGAAAATGGCCAGGGATTGCGCAATGTTGAAGTGCAACCAATTCAGGGGAGGAAACGTCCACTCGCCAAAATACTGTCTATCAGCGACGAGGGATAAACCAAGCGTGAGGGAGCTAATAGAGTTAGATATGCTCAATTTGGTGTGGGTGGAAAGGCCGCGAGTGGTACATACCCAACAAGTAGCGTTTCTCTAGTGAGGACGGCAAGAACATTGTAAGTCAGTGGTGAGTCTCCATCCAGAGTAAGTCGAGTCAGCACAATAGTTGCAATGGCAAGCCAAATAAAGACGTTTGTAGGGCGGAGGATAACCGCAATGGCAGCAAACATCAACGATATGCGAAGGCTACATCATGTCACACAATCAGCACTCTGTGTGGATGATGATCCAATATTTGACGACTTACTTTCTAACCGAGCCCGGAGCCTTGAACACAGATGTCGCACCACTAGCAGCTATTGTATTCGAACCCCCAAGCAGGCCCCAGGGAAAATAATAGAGTGCCGCAGCGGTTAGTGTTGCCTCAAGAGAGTTCGAGAAAGTCCTGGTGGAGCAGTACCACTGCCAGGGATTCGCCATATTCATGAGAAGCTGCATGGTGTATTTTTCGTTAGCACATGGGCACTTTCGATACAAGAAGCGATCTTACCACGGCCCAGGCAGCCGCTGAATTCCGACCAAATAGCTTCTCAGCAAGCCTCCAGGTATACCAGTCACTCAAGGCAGCAAACCCAGCCTGAATTACTTTGGGTGCCGCGAGGAGGGCTAATGCATTCCAGCGGGGGGACAGCGACAGGGTCGCGAGGTAATTGCCAACAATACCGTAGCCTATCGAGAATATAACCGGGTGGAGAGACGATCTTAGTTGATAATGCCATTCCTAAGTCTGGTTAGATAAGCCATCAGAACCGATGGAACTCTCTGCTGACGTACCCAGGTCATCCAGGCACCACTCTGGGGTCCAAACACAAACTGCCATGCCGGTTCGAGAGCCTGGAAGTATTCATCAGGCTGGAAAAAGGTTCTCACACAGAGAACGTTGGCAGTCCGGAACGCAAATAGCACCGCGAGCGCATCCTTGATATGCGAAGCTGTAGCATCTTGGGGCCTTCCCGCTGTAAGGTCAGCCGGCGCTGGTTGGACTGGGCCAGGAGCAGCCGGGGCGGAATTCTGAGTTGCCCTCTTGTCGACCATTGCAATAGCTGCAGCCTATGTATGCAGTGATGTTTCGAGTGGGATGAGCACCTATCTCTCGATTTCCAGACTTGGAAAACGGCGCCCAATTGGCTTTCATAGGTCCCCTGACCGGGGTACACTTGAAGTTGCACGGAACAGACACGCTGTATCAAAGCACCTTACATAAGGCTACTTAGTTCTAAGCTTGTAAAGCTATCACGGTACCAACCTTCTAACAGATGAGTCTGTTCCTTTAGCGTAGTCTGGAAGTCCCTGGATGGCCCTCGCTTGTTGGGCTAGTGGGAGGTGTCAGTGCCTAAGGCAGAAAACGTGGTCTTACGTAGGTGGACTCGCGCCCAGGGGGGGCCCACAGATGGACTAGTCATCCAGACTTGAATGCCGCTTCGACAGGGCGCGCCTCCTAGCGACTTGCGGCTGGTCGCAGTGGAAAAGGGAAGGGAAAAAAAAAAGCCACCCCTAACACTGCCGCCACACGCACTATCTTCTCAAATGCCCCGACCTGACGAGCACAGGCAAACAAACAGTTGAAGATGGTCGAGTAAAGGAAACTGAAGAGATTTGAAACAAGCCAAACAGCACCGGACGCCTTTTGATTGGCTTTAACCCGGCGGTCTACCAGGAACTATGTCCCCTTTCCTGCCGTCTGCCGCCAGTATAGCAGCCCTACCGCAGCACGAGAGATGCGGCTCGGTATGACATTGGCCGGCACTTGATTGGCCTCCCTCCCCAAAATGACGTCCGTTCCGTTCATCGGACATAGCTATCTTGCCCTGCACAGCCAAACTCGCGGCAGATGACTTGTTGATGCGGTCAAGGCATCTCCAATCAGCTTCACCGTGTTGGAGACATGTCAAATTGCAAACGCCAGTGTTCGGAGCCCCCTTCCGGCCAACGGGGCTGTTGGTGTCCTTTAGTCGTCATGTCCATCATGCTCCTGCCGCTTTGCTTCGGCTTCCACCGTCTCATGTGACGCTCCGGCAACCTCAAACAAGCTCTGATAGTTCACGCTTGTCATCAAATCGCGTCCACTTGCACTTAGAGGCTTAGTGGCCGGGGTTCCCCTCCGCACATTGGACGCAGGCCGATATATTTTATGTAAACTCTAGCCCCTCCTACATTATCACCCCTCCATTGAAGTCTTGTACGTAGAAAGCACACAAATAACATTGTACTCCACTCCACTTGGCTACTGAAACATATCGCTACGCTTCCCCCCGCAATTCCGCACTCACGAACATTTTTGGTGGATGGCATATTGTTCTAGAAGGCATTCTACCCTCTCATTCTTCGATACAGGAAAATCAATTGCTCCCACATAGCTTGCTCGCCTTGCCCACACCACACCCTCTTCGGCCTTTTCCCACCTTTCCAACATGGCTCCCCACGCAGACGACAGCGCTCGCCAGAGCAGCGCTGCTTCGTCCCGCTATCATGCTTCCTCGACGAAGAGTGCCATTGACGCTGAGCACAAGTTCGCAGCACATAATTACCACCCCTTGCCTGTAGTATTTGCGCGAGCCTCTGGTGTTGATGTCTGGGATCCCGAAGGCAACCAGTACATCGATTTCCTCTCGGCCTACAGCGCCGTGAATCAGGGTCACTGCCACCCTGAGCTGGTCAAGGCGCTCACCGAGCAGGCGAGCCGTTTGACACTGAGCTCGAGAGCCTTTCACAATGATGTATTTCCCAAGTGGGCGGAGAAGGTTCAGCAGATGTTCGGCTATGACATGGTCCTGCCCATGAACACGGGCGCGGAAGCTGTCGAGACTGCCGTCAAGATCGCAAGGAAGTGGGCATACAAAGTCAAGGGTGTGCCTCAGGATAAGGCATGGGTGTTTGGCGTTGAGGAAAACTTCCACGGCCGAACTGTGAGCTGTCCCAAGGCCCTGTTACTCTATGAAGGTGGCACCACGGCTAACCATTAGATCTACTCAGATGACTGCAATCACCCTATCTACTGACCCTGAGTCAAAAGATAACTACGGACCCTACGTTCCCAACATCGGCGCGGTGAACCCCTCGACTGGTAACCCCATCAGATACAACAATGTCTCTGATATCCAGGCCGTTCTCGAATCGCATGGGAAAGAAACCGCGGCTTTCATTATTGAGCCCATCCAGGGGGAGGCTGGCGTGGTGGTCCCTGATAGTGATTACCTTGCCAAGGTCCAGGAGCTATGCAAGAAGCACAATGTGCTCCTGATCTGCGATGAAATCCAGACCGGTATTGGCCGAACTGGCAGAATGCTTTGCTCTGAGTGGGCTGGAATCAAGCCCGACATGATTACGCTCGGAAAGGCGATCTCGGGTGGTCTGTACCCGGTGAGCGCTGTTCTTAGTAGTAAGGAGGTCATGCTCGTAGTGGAGCCTGGAACCCATGGTTCCACGTATGGTGGCAACCCCTTGGGATGCGCTGTCTCTATCCGTGCCCTGGAGATTATGGAGGAGGAGAACTTGACGGAGAAAGCTGAGAAGTTGGGCAACATCTTCCGAGATAGTCTAGCCGCCTTCAATTCGCCGCTCGTTCAGACCATCCGTGGTAAGGGTCTGCTCAACGCTGTTGTAATTGACGAGGCCAAAACCAATGGCCACACAGCTTGGGACCTTTGCCTTCTGCTGAAGCAGAAGGGCCTTCTGGTAAGTTTTGCCATCTAAACTTGATGGATTTGTTGGCCGTCTGTCGTTGTCTCATCTACGCTGCTAACTGCTTATTGATAGGCTAAACCAACTCACGGCAACATTATTCGCTTCGCCCCACCATTGGTCATCTCCGAGACGCAGCTTCGCAAGGCCGTCGATATCATTGGCGAGGCACTGCAAGAGCTACCAAGCCTTCAGTTGCATGAGGATGTCCACGTGAATATTGAGAATTAAAATATCGGCAGAGTCCTCGCTTTTCTTCTATGACGGCGCATTCGGGGAATAGAAAACTACTCCGCACAGGGCATTGCAAAGCATGCAGCATGAAAGGGGTTCTGTTTTTTTTTTTTTACATTTCTCCTCTCACAGGCTTCGCGAAAGGGGCATCAGGGTTTTTTTTTCCAATTTTATTTTTCCCAAATCAACCTCTTTCCAATTCCTTACCAGGAGGTCTAGAGAGCGTCATGGAATTGGGGTCGTGGCGTTTCACCACGGGGACATGCATGGTCCAAGCTAGATATCAACACGAGAATTGACGGATTGGCCTATCCGGAGTAGAGTTGCCCTTGTCATTGACGTGCGAGATGTAATATCCACCAAATGGAGCAAAGCCCGAGGATTAGAGCTGTGCGGTACCCAGGATCTGTGAGTCTTGTCTGAGCTCAGGCCAACTTGAAGCTGGGATGGCCAATAGCAACCCGCCGGGCGGCCTGGCGAGGCAGGTCTTCATGCATGCGTTGTGTCGCCCGGTGAGTGATTGTCATGTTGCCTGACTGCATTTCCACAAGGTCTTGCTCTAAAGGGATAAATGTGGGTATAGGCTGGTAGTGGGTGTGCGCGAGTGTAGTGCAGGAGCGTGCGCGCACAGCAGTGCTACGTGGAGTTGTCCTAGGCAGAATCTATCTGCCTTGAAAGTATCTACCCGCCTATCTATCTACCTTACCGCAGTGCAGGGTCGCACAATATGGAGAAGTACGAGAATATCACAGGTAGCCATATTCCGGTTCGTTTCCTTACCGTCCCTCCAGTTCTCCGCTTCGTGTTGTATGCGCCCGAGATATCTACTGTGCCCACTCCATAGCAATGCGGTGGATCAAAAACATACGATTATTTAGCCAAGCCAACTGGCCAGAAGCCCAAAAGATACGGGTGCCAAAGCGCGCGGGAGGCAAGAGCGAGAGCGTGAACGTATCGGAGAAGCCCAGCTGTATGAGTTGTTCGGTGTGCCTAGTCGAGTTGTTGCCTCCTGATAGAGGTACAGAAGCCAAGAAGCCAACCAGCGGTTCCCATCATGTTCCGCGGCGCCTCCAAAGTCAAAGGAATACCCCTAGCCATGCATCAAGAACGCATAGATGCAAGCAGATCTGCAGGGTAGCTCGGGAAACTTTAGCAGATGTTTGCATCCCTTCCGCGGACAAACCTAGCTGATGGGCACGTCGCTAGCTTTACCCACTTGGGTGCGTCTACGCCCTCAAGCTTGATCGCAAGTCCAGGCTTCAGGAGGCATCAGGCTACGCGCAGAGTAATAAGTATGGGATTGGCATAAGGTGCATATCTACACAGATAAAAGACCCCACTACCTCCCTCTGTATAGGTTGGACCGATCCGAGGAATGAATCGCGGGGAACCTGGAAAGATAAGGGAAAGGGGGTCGAAGGACCTGCTAAATTCGGGGCTGCTATGGGCACCTATGTATCCTCCTGGCCTCAGTTTGATAATCATTGAGCGGAGTCAGAACACCCAGTGCACGAGAACTAGGAGATGCATCGCTAGTTGGGTTAGAAACAGAAATAATTGACGTAAGAGCGCGAGAGGGGAGGCTCTCGCGCAATTGCCCTGTGCAGTGGCATTTGTCAAATCAAGCGCCAAAGCCGCTCTGGGGGCAAATGTGGTTGGAGCCTTGTGACCACTTTGTAAAGTTATTTCCGTTTTCGCTCTTCTAAGTCAGGTCCTGTGGCAGGCCATCCATAATACGCTGGCTCCCATGGATCACGCACCCACCCCCATACTGGCGGCTGTTGTACAGTACAGTACATACATGTCTAGATGTGTAGTCTGTTCGTTTCACTTTACTCTACCAAGGGCATGAGCTTTCTAGAGCACTTGAGTTCATGACGTTGAGAAATCGGTCTTCATTCCCCTTAAGCTTTAGCCACCGTCGTCACTCCATGTGCAAATGAGAGCTTGGCCTGATCAGTAGTTCAAACGGTAGTAGTAGACAAGGCAGGTCTTGAACTGATCGGAGGGCCAGCATGGAAAAGTATAAACTCGCAAACCACCCGCCCTCCCAAAAGAATTTCCATGAAGTACGTACAGAAGTTGTGGTGCCACTCCGCACGGGAGACACGGCCATCGCGCAACGGGCCCGTGAATTCTGTTCTGGTTTTACAATCTTAATTTTGGAAACAGGGCTAGGTAGAACCATAGGACTCATCAAGGTGCTTACACTTTAGAGCCTCCTGCTGCTGCTGCTATTGCCTCGTGGCTCGCCATGGGCTACCTGCCGGATGTCATGTTCATTCTGCCTAATAAGTTAACTAATGCATTAATTCAACACACGTACGTACACACACACCACAGGTTTTCCCACACGTCCAGAAAACGCGAGCGAGCTGCGGAGCAGGCCCAGAAAGTTGGAGTGGAGAAGAGACCTCAGGTGGCCACTGGGGTTTACAAGCATAGCGCATGCAGCTATCCATGCTGAGGCAATGGAGGCTTCGCACAGGTATCAAGTGGGCATTGTCGGGATTTGGAGACCGCCTGGCAGAACCCTTATCGCCTGGAACATGTCAAACATGTCACGAGCCACTGAAGTGTGCTCGTGTGTGATAAGTTAACTAGTTGGGCATCTCGTCCGTCTCCAACAGTGGTGAATCACTACTGCATTGTATCACTTATCCAATCCCAAAAAGAAGAAACGAGAAAAATCCAAACTTTCCCAGAATGCTCTTGTAGGCATGGTGTGCTAAAACACCATCTCTTCTCGTATATCACTCCCCACCCACCGCCTAGTCAATAAACAAAGAGTTCAGGGCAGGACGACTAAGAAATTTAGTTCGTTATGCCCTGGTTGCTGAGTTCCCATAGTGCTACGGGCAATTCGCTCGAATCCTGGACCTGAATCTGGGGGAGGGGGAAGAGAGGGAAGGAGCCCAATACATCCGCTTTAACGACTTCCCCAATCATCTCTCGTCGTACTGCATCACGTCTTCTGCTCCGGTCATCCTGTCATCTGATCTAACACTACTGCTCATTCGCTCTGTGCACTGGGTCCAGTTTCTCTCCCATTTATTGTCTGCTGGCGCTGTTTTTGTACTCTCACTCCTGCTTTCTCAGCCTCACTCGCTGCGTCACCATCTACTCCATCTACTTCTCTCAGAATCGCCAGCGCGTTGTATAGGCGATATCACGGCCGGGTATCGTCTGCACATTAAGCCCTATATGTATTTAGGCAACCCGCCGAGGCTGTACATTTTTACCCCTGACAGCCTAGGACACCCACAGAAGTGTACTTCGTTCAGGTGTACCTTGGGCTAATCTGTACTTGTCTTATCAATTGTTGAACCCTGGCCCACTCGCGGGTGAGCTAGTTATCCTCTTAGCTGATTAACGGGGCTTTGGTTCTGTCCGTTCAGGGTCATAGGCCGAGTCATTCGGTTGATCTTGGGATGCATGGGATGCACCCAACCGGGTCCAGAAGCTACCCTACCTTGATGGGAGCGGCGTGCAGCTCCTAGCTCTGACTCCATCCATCAATCTGGGATGAACGGCCCCATCACCACCCGTCATTGCATATCGGAAACGCCTCTCCCAACTCTCTCGGTTCAACCTATCTTCCTTCCTCCCAGTTCGCCTTCAGGAAGCCAGCCATTTGATTTTCCATTTTTTCTTCTTCTTTATTTCGTCCTAGGCTGCCGAGGACTGCATATCCTGCTCGCTGCTCCGATCTTCAGGACTTGGCGGTACGTACATGAGCGCCATCGTCCCCGCTCTCCCTTCAAAGGTTGGACTTTGCCCAGGTCACTCCGATTTCGAACCTATCGGATACTAGCCGCCCCGGTACTTGGATGTAAGTACATCCACAGTCATGCTTCCTACCTAACCTGCCTACCATCCGCTGCCAACAAGCCGTCGTGCGCTCCTTGCAGCCTCCTCGCTCCCAGTCCTTTGTTGGTCTTCTAATTCTACTCGACCGCATCCCAGTCTCGGGCTTCTTCTTCCTGCCCTGGAACACCTGAGGTATCCGATCTGTGGGTCGTTGCGCAGTGTATGACCTTCAACCTCACCTACCACTACTCGTCACATCACGATCGTGCATACGCATGCTACTTGGCAGCATAGCACTTCACGTCCGTATCGCTGACATTTTTTTTTTTCAAACCAGCCCAGGGCAAGCTCAGCGACCTCTTCCATCTCCACGTTGCACCCTCTTTTGTGAAACAGTCTCGAACAGACAGGCTCCGACTTCATCCTCACTTCCTCTATTGTGATGCGCCCATCAGACTAGACACTTACATGGTAGCTCGAGCCGCATCGTCGTCCCCGATTTCCTTATAAGCCCCCCGGGCTCCTAGTAGCCAAGCTTCCTGTGCAAGCCAACAACCTACAGGGAGCCATGGCGGATCGTCATTCGTCGTCCTCGTCCTCGCGTCGGACGAGGACCGGCGACAACTATATCGGCCAGTTCATCATAGGCGCCGAGATAGGCAAAGGCAGTTTTGCGCAGGTATATATGGGCAAGCATCAGGTCAGAAAACCCCTTCAGCCTTTCACCATCGGGGCTCCTCTTCCTCTTCACATTATTGTATCCCGTAATACTGGATGCACTCCTGAGAATGGGCACCTGCTACTGTAACTCTTGAGTTACAGTCTCGTGTATCTGCTCGCGAGAATGATCTATGCTAAGTACTATCTTTACGAACAGACTTCTGGAGCTGCCGTCGCCATTAAATCGGTCGAACTTGCCCGCTTAAACAAGAAGCTCAAAGACAACCTGTACAGTGAGATCAACATTCTCAAGAAGCTTCGCCATCCGCACATCGTGGCCCTGCACGACTGCATCGAATCGTCGACACATATCAACTTGATCATGGAATACTGCGAGCTCGGAGATCTGTCTCTATTCATTAAAAAAAGAGAGAAGCTTGTCACACATCCGGCAACATGCGACATGGCTCGCAAATACCCGAGTGTACCAAATGCTGGCCTCAACGAAGTTGTCATCCGGCACTTCCTCAAACAGCTCGCTTGTGCGCTCAAGTTCCTGCGACAGGGTAACTTTGTGCATCGTGATGTCAAACCACAGAACCTACTTCTGCTTCCATCTGTACAGTACAGAGCAAGCAACAAGGACGCACGACTTGTGATGAGTGCCAGCCAAGATTCGCTCATCCCGGCAGTGGGCCTGGAGTCACTCCCCATGCTAAAGTTGGCAGACTTTGGCTTCGCCCGAGTCTTACCAGCCACCTCTCTAGCAGAGACTCTCTGCGGTTCACCTCTATACATGGCACCCGAAATTCTACGTTACGAACGCTACGATGCTAAGGCTGACCTTTGGTCTGTGGGTACTGTGCTGTACGAGATGGTGTCTGGGAAGCCGCCATTCCGAGCGAGCAACCATGTTGAGCTGTTAAGGAAGATTGAGAACGCAGAAGACCAGATCAGGTTTTCGAGAGATTGTCAAGTCAGTTCCGACATGAAGGGTTTGATCCGCTCATTGTTGAAGCGTAATCCCGTCGAGAGAACGAGTTTTGAAAACTTCTTTAACCATCCGGTGGTGACAGAAGAGATCCCTGGCTTGGTCGAGGATGACGTTCCGAAGGTGAAGAGATCATTATCAAAAGAGGTGCGGAATATCTCTAGGACCGACGAGCCAATATCAAGCCCACGTCGTTTGTCGTTCCGTCGCCAGTATCGAACGGACCAAGAAGGTGCGCGAGAGGATGCTGGTCCATCGTCTCCGCGCGAAAGGCCCCTAAGGTCGTCGCCATTAGCCAGTCCAGCAGAGTTCCCTGATAGCCAGCAGCCTGCACAAGGCGCAACGTGGGTCCCTCGCTCACCAAGGGACGATCTGGCTCCCGGCCTTGGAATTAGAAGACCTCAGCCAATCCCCTCCACATCAGCCCCTACTAGGCCAGCTTTCTTTGAGGAAAGACGTCGGAGGGGAATCTCAAATGCTTCGCTCAACAAGGTCTCTCGCGAGGAGCACGCGCCATCATCTTCGGTTCCTAAAGATTCCACCAGCAGGGGCAAAGGAGCTGCGGGGTTCAATGATGAGCAAGAGACAGCTGCACAAGATGTAGCATTTATGAGAGACTATGTAGTGGTGGAGAAACGACACGTTGAAGTTAACGCTCTTGCAGATCAGCTAGCTGCACAAGGCGACCAAACACAAGGTACATCACCAAAGGCGGGCACAATTGTTCGTCGAGCTACGCAGCAAGGCCAGCCCACTTCCACAACAGGAGCGATTCCTGCGGAGCGTTCAAAGGCCTTGCAAATCGCACAGGGAAATCGACCAGATCACTACCGTCGATCATCGTATGACAAGAGCTTAACGTCGTCCAGCCCGAAATCGACCACGTCTGTAATTTCAAAGGCTATCCAGGACGCGAGTCTGAGGCTATTCGGATTCAAGTATCCGGCTCACTTGCTCGGCAAGGGAACATCCCCACCACACCTGTACAATCCTTTCCCGACTTATCCGACGCCTAATGCGTCAGCCGGGCTGATCACGAACGGGCGCCAGAGTGGCGTTGGTGATGAGGACACCCGCGTAGCTCAGTGCATTGAGGACTATGCAACCCGCAGTGATGTGGTCTGGGGTTTTGCGGAAGTGAAGTATAAGCAGCTCGTGCCCCTGGCACCATCAATGGACCACGGTCTAGGCGGCACTCCAGCAGATCAAATAGCTGGGGAGGATGAAGACGGGCTCACGATTGAGGCAATTGTGGTGCTATCGGAGGAGGCTCTTGTTCTTTACGTTAAGGCTCTATCGCTTCTTGCCAAATCAATGGATGTTGCCAGCATTTGGTGGGGACGTAAAGCTAAGAGCGGGAGCATATCAGCTCAAGGAAGCTCCCGTGATTCTACTGCTATGCAAACACTGTCCAACAGGATCAATTCTGCTGTGCAGTGGGTACGCAGACGTTTCAACGAAACATTGGAGAAGGCCGAAGTTGTCAGGCTCAAGTTGCTTGATGCCCAGAAACAGCTTCCAGAAGACCACCCAAGCCATCCCAACAGCAATCCACACGAACTGGGAGCGGCAGCCAGCGCTTCTGGTGCAGAGGGCATTGTGCTCACTGCTGGTCTTAGTGCCGAGAAGCTGATGTATGAGCGAGCTCTGGAGATGAGCCGCGCAGCAGCAATCAATGAGATTGCAAATGAGGATCTCAGCGGTTGTGAGCTCTCATACATTACCGCAATACGTATGCTGGAAGCTGTTTTAGACAATGACGACGATTTCACCAAGAGAAGAACACTCAGAGATGAAGCCGCATCCAGCCGCGAAGAGCAATCGGAAATCAACCAGGACGACCAGCAATCTGTACAGAAGAGTTTGTGCCCCATCCTTTCCACATCCTACCTGCAGTTATCAGACTAACCTTGTCACAGTGATACAGATGATTACGGCTCGGTTAACTAGCCTGCAGAAAAAAATGCAAATGATTGCCAATGCATCAAAAGCACAGCAGCAGGGCCTCCCCAGAAAACGTAGCGGTGATGTCGCGCCGCGAAGTCTTCCAACGAGGCCTTGAAACAACCAGCCTATACAGAACTCTCCCTTTACGACTCATGAATATACGCATAAGACTGCACTTACTACGGTTGTTTTTGTAGAGCCCCACGGCTTCAGGTGTTGAGTGGAGATTGGCTCAAGTATTCAAACAAATAACTCTTGCGATTACTTCTTTTTTTGGGAATACTCATTCGGCGGCGTTCGGGAGCTTCTTGTTTTATCATCCGGCATATTCTCATACTTTGTTTATTGTTAAAGTGCAATTTCTGCGCTGTGCACACTTTCGGAAGCACTATGCCAAGAGGACTGAGCCTGTATCATGGTTAAGAGAGCATGCTTAGGTATGCCCAGACTATCGTCGACTCAGGATGCGATCTTGTTTGGCGCAAATCATACCTCCACGGCGGGGTTGGTTTCATTTCTCGGCCTTACCTTGCAATCTCTGTAGAAGTCGGATAGCATAACCAGAGATCCATTTGGACAAAATTATTCAGTCCTGTGGATGACGTGTAGATGCCTGGCTTCGACAGAGAGTGGCTTCAGCTGCATTTTCTTTAACTTTCTATTGCAAGGAGTATTTCATAGGGCGGCCAAACGGCACATATGGCAATTTCGGGGTGGTCTTTCCCGGTTATTCGGAATTGGAGGTCTGGTGTTTCTTGACGGCATGAACCATGGTTCGCTTCTGATCGCTCAGTTGCGTTGCTTGGTTTGCGAGTTTTCCTTTCTTTCCACATTGGTTGTATAAGAAACTTCTTTTTACACTTTACCTTTGGATGTTCCTAGCCGAAATGAAACAGCTGCAGAAGAAGCATCCCCCGGACTACCCGAGGAGATATCGGCGTGGATTTCGAGAATACACACAAAGACCGGGAAAAAAAGAATGGATACTATTTCCTGTATCTCGAGATAGTCCTATTCTAAAGAAAGAAAAATAAACAATGAACTTGAATCGTTCTCTGGAATCATGTGCTGCAGGAAAAGTTGATTTCTGTCCACGATTTCCTCCGCCCATTTTACTTGAGCTTCCTCTGATGCGGAGGAGGCGTTAGGGTAGCAAACTCAAGCTTCAATGGCCGCAGCCGTCGGTTCAGCATCCACAGCTCGTGAAATAGCTGGGTCAATCCTAGGGTGCGCGGAAGCTATCAGGATAGTGGCTAGGATAGAAGACGGTGAGCAACGCAGGACTTTCTACGCGACAGCCAGGGTCTCTGGACTACATAAAAAGAATCCCAATATACCTGGTCTTGCTGACTTGTATATTATTAACCTCCCTCATTCATGTCGCTTTCTTCACATTCTAGACACTTCTTGGTACAGTGCTTCTGTGTATTTGTGTATTCGCTGAGGGAGTTTTAGTCCCTTCCCTTATCCTCTCCCCATTGCAGCAGAACAATACACCCCACTGTGCTGCAGGCTCCAGCCAACGAGGCGACGAAAATTCTGTACCAGTCACGCCATGAGACGAACGATCCTGCACCAGCGCCAAGTGCAGCTGAGTGCTCTGTACTTTAGTATATACACATGGCTGAAACCCACCGCTAGGTCTTATTCCGGAAAGACTTCTGGTAAAGGCGCTCCCCTAGCTGGCACAGTCATCAGCCTGTTGAAGCTGTTTGTTCTTCTTTCCATCCGCAGGCATGATTGTAACAATTGATCTACGGAGGGGTAAGTAAGTACGTAACTTTTTGAAAGGGTTCAGTGAATTGCGGATCGGACCGGGGTTGTCCTAACTAGCAGCTCCTCATGAATCCATGGGTCAAGTGGACTCTTTCTTCGTTATCGTTTTCTTCTTTCCAGTCTTTCAGTGCCACTCGCGGTCCACTCGCTTCCCGCGCGATGCCAAACTCACGTTTCGTCATGGCGCAACTAAGAACGTACCCCTGGCTGGCATAGATTAAAAAAGGACGACAAAGGGGTCCAGCCGGAGACAGCGCGAGAAGAGGCTCAGCGGCAGAGCTCTCTGTCCAAGAACAGAAGCTCTCTTATGCAGGTTGCTGCAATTGGGCCGGAGCTCTCGAAATTTTGAAGCGTAACCGACGTCATTTGGCGCCGATAACCCGGGAGCGGGTCACACCACGCAGCAGGGTCAGCTTTCAAACTTGGAACGATGCGGGTGCGATGGTGGAGAACATGATGACGGGGTCTCGTTTTGTTTCTTGTACACCTGATTCAATAAGCCTTCCTGGGGAGGACCAAGCATAGGGGTTCCCATAGTGGGAAACGTCCATAGGCAAACTATCTACAGACAAGAACCCTAAGATCACATGCAGCGCTCAGAGGTCAAATTTCCAGTTGCAGACGGATTGCGTAACCTGTGACATACGCCGTGACAAAAGCTAGACGGTTTATTTGGTAGCTGTTGGGGGGGGGTGTGGGGAGGAACAGTGATGAATAGCGCGTCCGTAATACGTACAATACAAACGGACATCCACTTGGAATGCGCGTCTTGGAATGCAACCGAGAGACCGGGGTGTCAAAAGACAACTGCGTTGGCAATGGCCCATGAAAGATGCGAGTCTAAGAAGAGAGAGGAGGTACACTAATAAGTATGGAGGGGAAAAAGGAATGCTCGTGTGCCGCAATGCAGAGATTGAGTTAGCTGTAGATGGTAATAACACTGATGATCAAAACCAGGACTCAATTCAATAAGCTTGCAAGGTGTGCGTCACCCGAGTTCTAGAACGCGATGTTGTCGCTAAGTTCCTAGCAGCGTCGTGCCTGATCGGGTGCGATCGACCGCACCCGGCAGGATTTACACAAGAGTTAATCCTGGTCGACGTCGCTTCCATGGGCATGGCATGGATGATGAGAACAAAAGAGTGCCTCAAGAAGAGAAGTAGCCACTGAGAACGCGGCCAACAGAGCGAGTTGCTTGTGCGCTGCCAGAGCAATCCGCTTGGGTAGAAAAAGACAGAAACGCTATGATTTTATACAGCCTCTTATGCGGAGTAGCGAGAGAATGGTACAACACCGATTTTTCTTGTCAATAGACAGATAGGTGTGGGACAGTAAAGTAGATATTGGAATTTGCGTATCCAAATATTTGGAAACCTACATAGGTAGTCAGCAGGTATCCACGCCCGCTGACCATGGCCACACCCACGATATGCTTCATGGAAGGGAACACACTTGCCCGTCGTGCCCAGGTGGACGAGTCAATAGATGAAAGATAGCGGGCTGCCGTCTTGGTCTCTCTACCTTTACGGTTTTCGGTGAAATTGACTGCGAGGCCCAGGCAAGTGTCAGCTTGTATGAAACAATATCGCTTCTATGATAGCAGTTATGCGCCTTGGAGGCTGCAGGACAAAAGCCACCTGAAGGACTTGGTTTCCGGGAGAGCGGGAGATGGCCAGGGGATGGGTGCTGGGTAAGGGAGGTGAGGTCGGTCGTATGACTTGGACGATGTCTTGATGATGATGATGATGATGATGGATTTATTATATTAAGATACGGGATGCGTCATTCGTTATTCGACGGGGAGGACTGCACGCAGGCTGAGCGACGAGAAGAGGGCAAAAGACAGGCGTCCTAGACCTTGGCGAGTAGACAAGGAACAGCACATACTCATCTGCGTACACCTGCCCATACACTACAACGTATATGCAGCAGCCAATGTAAGATGATGGAATGCTGGCAATACGAGCAAATGCCATCTAATAATGTAGGTACACGATGCTACTCTACAAATGAGAAGGCGGCCTGGCCGCTGCCACTACCGGGTACCTAGATTAAATCGGCGGGGCAGTATCCAAACCCTGACCCGCCTGCTCCTTCCCCTCTCTCAACTCTCTGATGCTAAGTACCGCCTAAAGGTGAGCAGAAGAAAAACGCTAAAGATCCCTGTACGATTGATAGGCAGGGCCGCGCTCTGAGACTGGAGGAATCTTCCGCTGCTGCTACGAGATGAGACCTGCCCGCCCACATGCCCACGCCCACCCACTGCCCAGCAGGGAAAATGCCACACCCTATGGAGCCCTGCTCCCATATGGCGGGGGGGGGAGGGTAAAGAAAATCTGGGGCTTTGGAGCCATAATAAGTGGAGAGCACTGGAACTAGCGGCCAAGCTCCCCCAAAGGTGCAACACCTTGGCAGGTCAATTTCGGCCGTCCACACAGATCATAGGGTCGAATGTGACCTGGTGTGTTTACTACTATGTGCAAAGTACTGAGAAATGAGCCAGCCAACTACGACGGAGGAGAAAAGAGCGTGAGAGCAAGAGAAATTGCACCCTCTTCATACTATACCCATGTTTCAGTACACGCCCCCCCGCCCCGCCCCCCTTCTGCTCCAGCAAACGTCGTCTTGTCTTTTAAACCCGCTGCGCCATTTTCCTGCTTTGGCTCACCTCGTTTCCTCTGATGCTGTCTGCCTATTTCCTCAGGGTCACGGGCCTGGATTGTGCTAAGTATAGTTGATGCTGAGTGGAGTTGAACTTGCCAGGCTCAACCGACTACGACCTAAAGTCGGGGCTGGACAGTTACGTAGCTGACCGGTAGTTCCAACAAGGTGTGGTCCATTGAGGAGCCCAGTGCAGCATTGACGCAGCCTAGACTCCGCAGGTAGCTTGGTTAGTACTGAAGGCGGCCAGCCTACTATTGTTAGCTTTTGCACGGACTACCATGCCCTCTCCGGGGAGTACCCCTTCTTGTCTCTGCGCACAGAGCAACAAAACACCCCATTCCCAATAACAGAGCGCCAAGCAGCTCTTCGAAAGTTAGCTGCCAGCCCAGCATCGGTCAGCGAGCGACAGCACTGCCAGGCACGACCTACACACCACCACCAGCGGAAAGCAAGCAAACAAACAGCAGCAAGAAGTGGCAGCAGCAGCAGCAGCACAGGGTAGCCAAACCCACACCCGCCCACTCGACCCGTCGCATGCACACATCCCATCTCATCGCATCACTGTCGCATCGCCGCCCTCCTCCCGCATCCACCGACTGCCCTGCGCAGTTCAATCTCATTTCCATCCCGGTAAAATCCTCTTTAATGCTCGCGAGCCCTTCCGCATCGCTTCCAACGCTAGGAACCCGCTCAGACTGACCTCGCCATTCGCCGCTTTCCAGTGTGCAGCAAAGTTACGACAACGCCGACGACGGCATTTCCCACTCGTCGCGGTCGCACCCGCGCGTCACTATCGCCATCATGACGTCCGCTACTACGCCCTCAAAACCGTCGCATCATCACCACCACCCATCGAGCCCTCCCCAGAATCTACCCGCACCATCCATGTCGAGCAATCCAGCGTCGCCGCCTAGTAAGCGAGATCTCAAGTCGTGGTGGAAGCGCTTCCAGGTTCAGTCGAAACACCAAGAGACACAAGGTAAGGCAAGAGGCCGTTTCTTTGGGACATTCAATTTTATACTCCTGGGCAGCATGGGACCAGCTCTATTGCGTTTAGCATGGCGCTACTTTGCAGGTTCACCCCAGAGCATATCCTCGTTGTTCCCCCATCTTCGTCCGATTGAGTATAGTGGAGGGAGCTTGGCAGCCATCATCTGCTGAAGCTCTCGCCTGGTGCTGCCAGGCGACGGGGAGCAACCATCGAAAGTTTCCATAACCAGGCAGCCTAGGCAACCTGGTGGTCAAGCCATGCTGAAACTCCACTGCTGTGTTGCTGATGCTCATGTTCCTCGGGCCATGATCTTCCATCACCAGTGTGTGTTTTGTACACGGCTATCCAGGCCGATGTTGTGATGTGTTAGTTGTAATCATGTTAATGCTGATAATCCTATTTCCTGCAGAAGCTAGGCCTCAAGGCATATTCGGTGTTCCCCTACGGCAGAGCATCACTTATGCAAATGTCGCCATTTCGCTTGTCGATGACGATGGCAAGAGCTATATTTATGGCTACGTTCCAATTGTTGTTGCCAAATGCGGCGTGTTCTTGAAAGAGAAAGGTATGTTGAAAAGCTCGGCCGCTAATAGCAGGACGCAGTCGTCCAGATCATGTCTCATGCGCCCCTATGTCGAGGGTGTGAAGAACGGTTGCTGACAACAATGTTCCTCAGCTACGGGAGTTGAAGGAATTTTCCGGCTAAGCGGTTCCGAGAAACGCATCAAGGAGCTGAAGCACGCATTCGATTCGCCTGATCGGTACGGCAAGGGCCTCGTCTGGGATGGCTATACTGTGCACGACGCCGCCAATGTTCTTCGTCGGTACCTCAACGATCTCCCCGAACCCGTGGTCCCGTTGGATCTCTATGAAAAGTTTCGTGAGCCGCTCAAGGGCCACACAAGACAGGCTGTAGGCGATGCCGAGGGCACGCAACTGGTGGAGAATTTCAACGAGGCAGATGCGATTGAGAAGTACCAAGACTTGATCAAGGCGCTGCCTCCCTTGAACCGGCAGCTGCTGCTTTATATCTTGGATCTACTTGCTGTTTTTGCTGCCAAGGCAGATGAAAACCGCATGACCGCCCAAAACTTGGCTGCTATTTTCCAGCCTGGCATGCTCTCGCACCCCAACCATGCCATGGCCCCAGACGAGTATCGTCTCAACCAATGTGTCATCATTTTCTTGATCGAAAATCAGGACCATTTTCTGATCGGCATGCAGGGGACAGCCGCAGATGAGAAGACCAAACAAGCCATCGAGAAGGGGACACCACCAGCTATCTCCACCCCCACAACACCGGGCCGTCCATCTGGAGTCGCTAGATCCGCTTCCAATGCTAGTGCCGGTGCGGAGAGTGTAAGCAGGGATGGGAAAATCCGCCGGAATCGCTCGACATCATCAAGACACTCTCGGCAGTCCAATGGTGCATCAACTCCAGGTAGCCCGTCTCTGACCACAACTCAGGGCAGCGGACTGGGTCGAAGCAATACCGTACCATCCAAGAAGTCACCACACATCGCCGCTGGTCGATTCCAGCGGGGCGAGTCACCGTCCGTTACCGTAGCCCCGGCCTCGCCCTCGCCAGCAACCGGAAACAGTCTTGCGCCGCCTGCAACGGTTGCCGAGGAGCCTGTCCACGCCAGCGATGATACTGCAGCCAAGGCATCAAGTGAGACGCAATATCTTGCGGCCGGCTCAGAGACAGCGCCTGGGTCCCATACGGCCGCTGCAATGTCTCAAGAGAAACTTCTTGATCCAAGCACCGCCGAAACTCCTTCAAAAGAGAGAGGTCTTCCTAATCTCTTTAGTCTTTCCCCCGGCACAGATGGCGAAAAACGACAGCCTAATAAGCTCAGGAAGAAACGGGGGCCTGGTAGTGCTAACCTTAGTGCGCAAAGCTCGACCACGTCCCTTAACCAGTCCGGAGCCATCTCACCAGTCGCCGAAGCTACAAGCCCAATAGACAAGAATGCTCACGTTGAGCCTACCATCCCAGAGCATAGTGCGCCCACAGAAAGTCCCTCAGAACCTACACCCAAGGCATCACAAGCTCCGTCCGCAACAACACTACCAGCTCCACATGCTGATAATGGAAACCGGACGCTCAAGCCAAAGGCTTCGCCCCCCACGTCACTCCACTCGTCGTTCAATGAGGGTTCAGATATGGATCAAGTTGAAGACCATTTACCTGCAACGAACGCGAATGCCGAACAACCCGAAAAGGAGAAGAAAAGGCGGTGGAGAATGTCGCGGAGGAAAGACGATGCAGCTGCACACTCGAATCAGAATCTTGGCGTGAACAGCTACGCTGAAGCTAGCTCCTCAACCGTAGGTAGTAGTGGGCATAAACCTCGAAAGAGCTGGACCGGTGACTCATCCGACGCTGCTGCAGCTTTAGCAGAGTTCGATGGGCAAGGGAAAGATGCCAAAGATGAGTCCAAAGGCCCGATTGGCTGGATCAAGAACAAGTACCGGGAAGCCAAGGAAAACGTCGATCAGAAGCGAACAAAGTCACCACCTGGAGATCACGGGTTAGGATTTATACCGACGCGAGGGAAGAGCTTGGAAATGAAGAGGAGTAATGACGAAAAACATCCAAACAATACGGGGGACTCGAATCCAGAGCCGCAAAATATTCCGCTTCCTATGTCGCCTCCCCCGATACCAATGACACATGAGGAGAAGTCGAAAGCACCTTAGGCAGGACGATCTCTCTCCCGATTGTGGATCAAGATGCGGCGGGAGCGATGAATACAACCCCCCCCCCCCCCCCCCCCCCTCCTCCCCCATTTCCTTTTTGATGGCTGCAGACGAATTCTTTTTAATGTAGTGGCGTTGCTTCGTTCCCCAAGGCGAATATCTTGGAAAGATGCACAGAGCTGTGTGATATCTGGTTCTCCATTTAACCGGGAAAAGAAAGGAGGACAGTGTTTGCTCCGGAGGCTTTGGACTGCTTGGAAAAGACCGATTTGGGCCTGGAGTATGGGGGCCGGCTCCTCTTCTTTTTATATTTCTGGACCCTTTTTTTACAGAGGAAAAAAACCTTAGTAGTTGCCGAGACGGAAACACCTGACTGTTACTATATGGATACCCATACTCCCTTTATGTTTGAAGGATTTGCTCTTTTTTTCTCTCTATAATTCAAAACGTGGGTTTTCCGCTTTGTTCAGCAAGCCAATACCTCGTTTCATGAGGCTCTGCAGGTAGCTGTTCCTACTACAATTGTACTTCCAGACTACTTTCACTGGCTTGATCTTTGGTATTTGGCTAGGTTATTTTAATCTCGCCAACTCCCCCCGCGATAAATGTGTACTGTTGTAGGTATGAGGCCTAAACATCTGACACCATATAGGCCGAGTGGGCATGCAGAGAGGCCCATGGTAAGATGGAAGGACACGAGATGTCTGGCAAGAAAGAACGGAGGCGGTCAACGTTATCTTGCTGCCCGGAGTCAAATGCAGCTAGTCCTGCTCTATGGTTCTTGACAAGAAAACTTGACAAGTCAATACACATCGGGGACTTGAAGGATGGCATTTATTATGTAGGAGTGTGACCATAATAGCACAGCATCTGGATGGCTGTGATACCTCCTCTCTATCTTTGAGAGCTCCATCAAGGAAAGGGGTTAGGAGCTATTATATGTACGAAAGCATTTGGAGTAGTTCGTTTACGCATGCCAAGAAAGAATTATGTTCTCGTGTTTTGAATGAGGTTCTCTTGAGAGGACTCTTACCCTATGGTTCATCGTAAATCGTCGTCGGTGGAACTTCCGATATGATGAAAGCGATATTCGTATATTCCTTCACAAGCATTTAAGTTAGCCCTATGAGTTGTATCCTGCCCCGAGTCTCGCAGCTGGTAGCATGCACGCTCTCCCTTAAAACTCCGCCCAAGCTTTGGTTCACAATCACTGGTAGCCACGGTTGATAATACCCAAGATTTTAGATGCCATTGCTCGCGCATTCAAACACACTACCCACGTCCCCGGCCTCGAACTCCTGGATAATACCTTCGACGCTTGCGTATGTGCCAACTGTCAGGAAGAAGATCCCAGTAATTATGATTAGCTGCAACCTAGTTAGCACTTTCCCTCTTAAATATACAGATGGGGAGTAGTGGAGGGTCGGAGTCTAACAGTGCCTTGGTCTCATGATCCCGAAAACAAGAAGAAAAAAAAAAAGAAAAAGGGGGGGAGGCCTACTTACTACATTGAGAATCCCTTCGAACCAACCCCGTAGGGATCTGTCTTTAACGAGCGCGACAGCACCGTCGGCTTTTCTCATTCGGAAGTATGCAACGCCCCAAAAGATGAAGCCAAAGAAAGAGTCGAACAAGGAGGACATCAGAGAGAGCACTGTGGGGCGTCTTTGATCAGCACAAGATCTCTAGGAAGGCAGGTAGGTGAGGGAGGGGAAAGGGGTTGGAGAGTCTTGTCAGCCTTACGCGAAGAGAAGAACGGTATGACGTTGGCAATAAGGAAAGCCAGAATCCACGTCGCGACTGAGAAATCGGGATTAGCACACCAGATCACCCACCTTGGGAAAATTCCTCCTTGCAGGAAGCCTTCTAGAATCTAGAGTGTGTGATCACTTACGAAGAATGAGGGCCCAGGTGCCCCAGCCCACGAGTGTGTGCTCATTCTTGTGGCGCGAGTCCTGAAATATGCGGAAGAAGATGAAGCGCGCCGAAACCGAGGCGTACAGCACGCCGAGGAAGATGAGGGTGGGGATCATGAAGGAGAAGGAGATCTTCTTGTACAGCGTCTCGAGCGAGCCGAAGGCCGGGGCCGTCATGTACTGGGTACCGGTGTAGGCGTAGATAACGGCGCCGACGACGCTGAAGACAATGATTTCGAGGATGGTGCAGGCCCACAGCGCCTTGGGGAAGTCGCGCGGCTCCTTCATCTCGGCGATGAAGCTGGGCAGCGTGATCTGGCCGATGAAGGTGTAGCTGATGTTCAGGAAGGCGTTCAGGCCGGCGACGAACGTGGTGCCGGCGATGGGGACCGCTGACACGAAGGGCTCACCATACGCCGTAGTGCCGTCGCTCGGAGGCATCAGGGTGTACCCAGCCGGATGCGACTCTACCCCCGCGAAGATGGTGGCGAGCAGGACCGACAGGAACGTGAAGATGGCCGACGCGGTGCCGAGTTTGGACAGCAGCTCGAAGGTCCGGGGAAGCGAGCAGAACCACGAGACGATCATCATGACGACGCCGAAAGAGACGGTCGGGCAGGCAACGCTGGTGGAATCGGACCCAACCATGGTGTTGATGTATTTGGCCCCCACCAGGATGTGAAGTCCCTGAGTACAGTTAGCAAGTGAATTGTGATCGAGTTTACGTGCTCTGGTAGAAGCTGACGTTGATCGATATACGGATGGACTGACTTGAATGAACGTATTGTTCAAGATAAACATGACGGCGGTAAACCACCACGCCCACTTCTTCCCCCAGAAGAGCATCTGCCCAATGTCACAGACATCACGCACTTCAGGGTGCCTAAGACAGAACTCCCAAAGCACAATGGAACTAAATCGAGCGGAGTCTAGAATTAGAGTAAATTCGGGAGTTCTCAGGCTACAAGCAGACTTACGTGTATAGCACCAACAGTGCTTGGACGACGGTGAGAATAAGTCTGGGAAATACGCCATTAGCGGACATGGCAAACAATAGCAGGTCATCTCCTGAACTCGCGGGATGTCATACCCCGGAACAAGCCCCAAAACACTATACGACCAGGGGAAACTCATGATGGCCTAGAATAGTCAGCTCCTGGTATCCACCTCCGCTCCGATGTTTTTGAGGGAAGCGGATGGTCCAATAGATGACAACGACATACCAAACAGATGTATTCGGAGAAGAGCAATGCCGCCGTCTGTCAACCTCACAAAGCCATTAGTTTTTCCAATATCCACACACATAATCCCATTCAACACAAGTGGGGTAGGAGGCTACAGCTTTTTGGTTTGCTCCGGCGGCGTACCTTTTGCCAACTGCAAGTACGATATTGGATGGCGCAGTTCTCCTCGCTCTCCTTCTGCTTCAGCAGGATCTCATTGCTGCTGAGATCGCTCGTGGAGCTGCCGTCGGCGGCGTAGGAGGTTCCGGTGCCGATGGGGAGCATCACGGGCGCGATGCGTGGACCAATCCGGACGTCTTGGCCGCCGAACCAAGCGGCGCGGCCGCGCGGGATGGAGCCGGTGGCCGCGGCGCCGTAGTCGGTACCGCCGCGCTCATCCGCGATGGTTTCCTTGGGAGGTATGTCGGAGGCGGCATCGGCGGCCATGGTTGTCGGGCAATGGAAAACTTCGAGGTGCTGAGGAAGCAGTCGAGGAGCTGGTTATTATATGAATATATATATGTATATATGTACACACACAAAGGCACACATACACACACACTAATACACACGCTCTCGCACGCTCGGGAGGATATCCAGAAGCAAACAATTAAACTTGCTAGCTATGCGACGATTTGTAAAAGTGATTGTGATGAGCTCGTGAGATCGTTTTCTTTTGTGATCAGGTACAGCAGGGTCGCACTACAGTCGTAGATCCTTTCTGTTCAAGCTTTCCAGCTTTCTAACTTTCTACCTGCATTGGGGCGGGCAAACCAAGCATCTTTTAAACTCTTGTATCTCACACCAAACCTGCCCCCCCCTGTAATGGTCTTCAGGGATTGGCACCAAGATCGACACGCAACAGAAGCATCCTGTATACGTTAAAACCGGTAAACCTGGCAGTAGTGCTCTTTCAGTGGATAGTCTTTGCCTAATAGAAGCTCGGCATCGCCGCCGTCAGGTTCGATTGGGGCATCACCCCCACGATCTTGGTCCCCCTTCCTTTCAGTCTTGCATTGCAGGAATCACTCAAGGCGACACGAAGCCCAACTCATTCCATTCAGAAAAAGGAAATATAGAGAAAAAGAAAATAGAAATTTAAACCCGAACGATGGGGTTACCTATCCGTAGAGAGAGGAACCTGCTCAGCTATACTACAGCTTGCTACAACTTCTTGAAATCCACCTAAACTAGGGCGGGGATTTTTTTGCTCTTTCAGCAGCACGAATTACATGACTAGTATATGACGTGCTAGTTCCCCAAAGACGCGCCGTGTAGGTATCCAATGACGCCAAACCGGCATTTCCTATGTATGTACAAGCATAACCTATCCTAGGTGGTAACGCCCAGCTCTGCCGGGGGATGCGGGTGGGTGCGCCAGGGGGGGAGCTGGGTAGGAACCATCCCGCGTACTAGTCAGCGATCCCTACACTCGACGGGACACCGAGAGTAACTGGAGGGGAGCAGAGCGACTAGCCGAGTTGCGTACGCCACGCTCCATCCTGCAGGCTTACTTCGTTGACATGGGTGGGAGGAGACGGGAAGCGATCGAGCGTGTTCTCCAAATTCTTGTGGAGAAAAAGGTAGTTTGGGAAGTGGGCAGCGAGTGGTGGAGGTAGTAAGAAGTCATAGCCTGATCTCTTTCACTGTTGTGCAAAGTGAGGTCGTTTTAATCTGTTATCGTTTTGTTATCTGCTTATCTTGTCTCTCTCTATCTCTTTCCGTCCAGCTTGCTTCATCCTCTGAAGACTATATACCGACCCGAAAGTACTGTACGACTTGTGTCTTAGTTATAACGTAAATCTGTCGAAGCTACGAAGGATGTGCGTGTGTGTGGGCTGCCGACTTAGCTAGCTTGCTGGGGTTTGCCTGGTGGGGGCGCCGTGTGGTACTCCAAGGCATGACGTCGTTCAACTCATCACAACACGCGCGCTGGAACGACATAAGGGAATAGAAAATTGTACCCAGCGTAAAAAATTCGGACCAAGCTATTATGTGCGTCTAGTCGACGTGTAAATCAAAAAGCGCTTAATCAAAGTGATGATTGCCCTGTTCACGGCACATATCTATGTTCTAGTTGATGTAGTCAGGCCTATCTATATTTTAACATTTCTCACTCTCCCCCCAAATCAGCTCGGCGGGGCAACTTATCACCCCGGAAGTCGGTCCGAGAGGCAAGCCAGTGGGATAACTACTGTACCATAACCATATCTCCAAGTTATGCAGCCGACCTGCTTGACAAGCCAAAGGTCGTGCGAGGAACCCGACGGGGCGGGACTATTGCAAAGATCGACTACTGTAGCTCTAACATCTCTGTCGTCTTGGCGTACTGTCGCCAGTTCGCTTTCGTCACCTTGGTAAAGAAAAGGGATCTGGAATGAAGAAAAATGCGTCTCAGGTGACGAAAGTGTCGACAAATGGACACTGAAGGGCTCTGGGATATAGATAGCAGCAACCGTATTCTGTCCGATTGCACCGTTACGGCACTCACTGTGCGCCAACAACCCATTGACTGCTGGACGACCTCGAGAGAATGAAAGTAGGAAAAAGAAAAAAGTCGTCTGCAGCTGTGCCTCAGCAGGTGGGCCCATTCCGCGGTTACTGCACTATCTGGTACCCGCTCCCCGAGGTTGAACTTTTATCAAATTTACGAACGCTCATAGTGGAAGAAAAGGAAGAACGCTCCTGGCCTGGCCCAAGGCGCCACCAGGCCGAGACGTTGCGGGGTATGTTCGGCTGGTTGGGCGCAGTGGACCGTGTCGACTTCCAAAACCGGAAGCCTCATTCATTTACCCAGCCTTGGTTTACAGTGCAACATGTATGTAGAGTGTTGCCTCTTACTAGGTGGGAATGGTCCTCCAACTAAGCACTTTGTAGCGTTCCCAGACAATCCATATGTGCAATGTGCCGCCAGCCTATCCGTGGTACTGTGGCGCATCAGTACTGGCTAAACCCCCCAGGAGCAGTGTCTTGTACCGCTGTGAGATAAACTGATGATCATTAAGCCATTAACAATATTGAAGGGGTGGGTATGCCTGAAAGGCCGCCCTTAGAGGCAGGCTCTACCTATAGTTGCTTCCCGTGACCATCCCGTAGGCCCCGCCCAACTTTTGCGGGGTACATTAAATCCATCGCATCTCCGCAGCATCCGTTTTCCCCATATTTTGGCGTGCACTTCGGGGATAGCCCGGTGGAGATATTTTGCGCGTTAGTGCTCAGACTACATCCCAACACTGGGGGCTTTAAAATAACAGAGTGAAAAGACTGCTCCGATGTCGTTCTCAGGTCGAGGACCCGTGTGGGCAAGCTGCTCTCCCAAACCCTTGGCACAGCTCCGGAATTGGACGTCGGCCCCTTCTCGGTGGATTGTAGTCCGTTGATGGATGACTGCTTATAAAACCGCTCCAGGTCATGGGCTGCTTCGTGGGCAGCTGCTGGAGTATCGTGGAGTGGCGGCGCGTAGGTGAAGCTAGCATGTGGTGCTTGCGCTTGAGCAACGCAACATGCATTGCTACTCCGCCCACTCATCCAGTAAACAAGGTAACGTTGGACCAGTCCCAGCGATACAGATATAGATGTATAGATGGGTGAAATTGCAAGGAAAGGCCGCTTTTGTGCTTTAATTTGTTCCATCCTTAGAGAAGGAACTACAGCGCCGGTCCGGTGTGCCCCAGTCCTGCATGCTAGCAACTCATGTTAACCCCGAAGTGTCATTGAAGCTTGCCCGGCTAGTGGCGTCTGGCTGCTGAGGTTTTGGCAAATTTAAGCATCATTAGACCCAGCGCTATGCGATTAGTCACAAAACCTGCAGCCACCCGAGGTAGAAAGATTTTTCCTTTGGACCATTTCCATTTTCTTTTGCCTCTTCTTTGTTCGTCGTTCCCATGGGGCAGGCAACAGAGACGCTGGCTGAGTGATCACAAATTTGTTCATAATACATTGCCGGTGGAGACCAGGGTAGCGGAGACCGGCCTGGCCTGGGCCGGTCAATCAAAACAAGGAGATAACTAGCAGTTATTAGCCAGCCATCCGTCTGGAGACTGGCCTGATTAGGTGATCTCTAGCTGGGGGATGTTCTGTTCCCCTGGCTACCCAGACGCAGGCGCACACATATTCTCCCAGGGCTCAGTAATGCCTTACATGACCGTGGCAACCGTGGTTACATGGCAATGAGAGACTCCTAAGATGATTGGTACGCTCGCACATATTATAACCTCGCTTACTTGCCACTCGGACACGGTTCTGTCCATTCCATACTTTCAGCTAGTTAGGGCCGCCCACACGTGGTGATCGCCCCCCATCCTGTCGCAGCGGCCCACAACACGAGGACTAGTATTAGTCCCATGCTCACAAGGTTGCCTGTCAGGCCAGGCCCTTGTCCAGGGTCGCCGCCCGCACGCGCAGAGGTGTTGATTCCCCCCCCCCCCCCCCCCAGGTGGCCGATGCCGATGCGGAGTCGGGCGGTGGGGAGCGCCGAAAAAAGGGAATTGCGAACTTGTGAACCTTTTTGTGTTTAGTTGGAGTAGGGAAGGGAGGGAAGGGTGAAAGAAAAAAAAAAGTATTTAGTTCCAGGGTCCTGAATCACACCGGAATTTCCCTTCGATCTTGCCTCTTTTCCTCTCTGCTTCTGTGGCCTTACACGTTGCTCCTCTCCCCAATCAATCTTTGACTGAGTCTCCGTTTTGGGTCTGCCGATTTCTTTACTTTCCATCTGGATAGTAAACGTTTGCAACCCTCCAGAGAGTCCCACCTGGCTATATTTTAGCCCAGCAGCCAACATCATGGCCGTGAAAGGTGAGTCAGAATAAGGAATCCACTGGTGATGCCCGAGCTTGATAAATAGTCGAACTTGTCCGTTCCGGCATGTACCAAGTCTGAGACAATGCACACTTATGATCTGTCTTGGCGCCGGTTACTTCTATATCCACCAGAAACTGTAGAACACAACGAGATTTTTGTGTTTCCCGCCCCCCCCCCCCCCCCCCAAACCCAAACCCCATAGTCTATTCCGGCACAGCGTGCAGAAAGTGCAAGTAAGCATCATTTGCTAATCATAACACAATGGCCTTAGGGGAAGTATCTGGCGATAAGCTGGATACGGTTGGCCAGATTGAAGGAAACAACTCCTACCACCCCGGAGACGGCGAGGCAGAGTATGATGAGCTTCACGTCCCTTGCCCGCCTCACACGACGGAGCGCAAGATCGTGTCGCGCATCGATCTCCACCTGATGCCCTTTGTGTGTATCCTCTATCTCTTGGCATTTTTGGACCGTGTCAATATCGCCAACGCCAATTCTTACAAGTTGAGCACTGATCTCAACTTGAGCGGTGTGGAATACAATACTGGTTCGTAGTCCATCCAATTCTCGGTTCAAGGCCCCGCGAACCACATTTGAAGGGAGGCAGGATCGCTAAAAAAAAAATGTAACCACCAGCCCTCACCATCTTCTTCGTGCCATATGTCTTCTTCGAGATCCCCAGCAATATTCTCCTGAAGCGCCTGTCCCCAAGAATATGATAAGTACTCCCGCCGCATTCAGCACAATCCGTTATTGGCTATTAATTCTAACTATCATTGCACGCTTTCTGGTTGCATGTTTGGGTTCGGTATCGTCTCGGTGTGCCAGGGATTGGTCCAGAATTACGCTGGACTGTTGGCCACTCGCTTCTTCTTGGGCGTCTTCGAGACTGGCATGTTTCCCGGCTGCTTTTACCTTCTGGGTAGGTTTTGTCCACATGAAATCCTAGTTGACTTCAATTTTACCATCTTAAAACGACGCGTTTCTGCTGACACTCAGGAATCAATGTGTAGGCATGTGGTACAGGCGTGATGAAGCTCAGAAGCGCTACAGTCTGTTCTTCTCGTCCACCAGTTTAGCTGGTGCCTTCGGTGGTCTGCTTGCGTCTGCAATTGGAGAAAGTAAGTCTGACCCAAGAGGCCGTTCATGCGGTTGTCCTGTGATGATCGCAACTAGCTGACTGTTTGGCAATTTAGTGGCTGGAATACGCGGATACAATGGCTGGCGCTGGATTTTCATCCTCGAGGGCTGCTTGACCGTCGTCGTTGCCGCGATTTTCTTCTTCGTCTTCCCGACCTTGTAAGTATACTTGACATGCTCTATTCCTAGCTCTTCTACGTGATCGGGTTGTTAACCATGTGCTTGTCTTCTTCTCTAGCCCCGAGCAAGCGGAGTGGCTCAATGAAGAGGAGCGTAACTACGTGAGGGCCCGATTGCAGGCCGACCAAGGCCGCAATGCAGCTGAGCGAAAAATTGGCGCCCGCGACGTGGTCAATGTGCTGAAGGAGTACCGTACCTGGATCGGTGGCTTGATGTACTTTGGTCTGATTGTGCCTGTAAGTGATGAGCTTCTCGCAGCAGCCTCTTTTAGTTTTGGTTGATCTGACTGACAATCCTCCATCCTTCTAGGCCTATGGATACGCCTTCTTCGCCCCCGCTATTATCAAGACGTAAGCTATTTCAAAGTCTCAAGATCTAATTTTTTTGAAACTTTCCTGCTGACAAACTGGGGGTGTAGTTACAATTACAGCGCTATTCAGACACAGCTGCACTCGGTGCCTCCTTGGGCCGTCTCTTTCGGATTTTCGCTCCTGATTGCAGCATTTTCAGACTGGTTCAAGCACCGAGCCCTCTTTGCTATCGGACCCCTGGCTCTATCTATTACCGGCTTCGCCATTCTCCTGTCCGTCCACAATAACACAAGTCTCGAGTACGCAGCCCTCTTCCTGGTTGTTATGGGCACTTACGGTGCGATGCCCATCATCGTTTGCTGGTTCAACATGAACCTGGGTGGGCATCACCGGAGAGCCATCGGAACCGCGTGGCAAGTCGGCTTCGGAAACATTGGTGGCATCATCGCAACCTATGCTTTCATCAGCACCGATGCGCCCAAGTATACCAAGGGCTATGCTATCTGCATCGCATTCACGTCCCTCAGTGCGCTTGCCTCAATAGCCTACTTTATCTCCAACACGGTGGAGAACCGACGACGAGCCAAGTCTGCCCGAAACGTTGGGTTGACCGACTACGAGAAGACGGAACTTGGCGACTTGAACCCAGAGTTCAAGTATATGATCTAGACAAAGCAGCCTGATTTATTGCGTAGCACTTAAAAGTAGACAATCGGACGGATAAATAGGGACTATCTAGGGTAATTTTGAATAAAAATATTCTGGAACGGGCTGTGCTTTTGCTGGTTCAACTGTGCATTTTGTTACCAGGACTCGAAATACGAGTCTGCCAAGGCAACGCATCGTTACCAAAATGCCACTCTAATTGGACTCACATTGGAGCTAGGACGCCGCAGAAGCTGAATGCAAACTGCAGAAGTCACCTTTTGAGAACCTTGGGACTTGGGACTTGGAAGTAGGTCAAGCCATGCAGCCACTAGCTATGTATAAAAGGTCAGGGTTCCAAACGAGTATAGTAAGTCGTAGTCCTCCACGGAACTGGCCCGCAAATACATTTCCCTTCTAGTTCCCCTCTCTGATGATATCTTGATTTCCTGTAGTATCAACACCATATAATTCGTCACATACCTTGCCAGACGGTCGTGGAGGTTCATCGCCAAGGAGGAAGACCCGTCTGCGGCTCCTCAGGCTGCAGCTGCTACCCAGACTGGTTTAGAGGTCCTGCGCACCAGCTCTTCGGCAATAGGCAGGTGAGCCGCATCAATCCCAAGATTGAGCAAAAAAAGCAACAACTGCAGTTCCTACCACGAACCGAGGTGTTTGCTCGCCAAACCAGAAAGCTGCATGGCGCTTTTTACCTCTCCTATCATGTGCGTATAAAAGGCTATATATATATATATATATCTATACTCTTACCATCTGCATACAAGCGTGCCTTGTGTGCCAATTGGGTAGACCCTTTTCTTTTCTTGTTCGTCTCCCTAACTCTTATCCTGAGGCAAAGCGGCGGTTTTGTTCCGGCCCTAGGGGTCCTGGCCAGACTACCCGTCGGATGAGCCCCGCAAGGCCGTCCCGCCCGTCGGGTAGAATTGTCCGAGGCAACAACCCCACCTCTCCACGCTCTCAGTGCTGCTCGCTCGTCTGCAGGTCAGGACTGGCAGAGGTTGTATGTCCGCTCGTCCGTCCACTTTGCCTGCACGATGATAACTGGGTCGAGCAGCCAAACTTTCCTGGCCTACCCCCGGTCATGGCTGTACCCCACCAGAGGGTAGAGCTACAAGTTGCAAGGCTGCAATTGCTCATTGCTTGGGGGCTTTTTTGTCACCCATGACGAAAGCGAATTCGGGCCTACAAGTAAAAGCTGTCATGGCATTGGGCTAGGTAGACCCGGTTGCGGGATGGGGCGTGTATTTTTTTTTCTGGGTCTCCGGAAGCTGCTGGTGGGAAAAGGCGTTAAAGATTACAATGTAGGGCGAGGTAGTCCCCACTAAAGCTGCGTGTCAGTGGTTCCGTATACCTGCCGAAAACACTCGCCTCCCGAGGGAGCGCGCTCATCGCGTTGGCTAGCTTCCGGTTCCGAGAACGGAGAGCTAGGAGGCTTGTCGGGACTTGTTCCTAGAGACCGGGGATAACTCGTCTTTATCATGTCTGCATTCCCTATATATACACATGCGCCCGCGCATGGACACCGAAGGAGGATCCCCTCCTCCTTTCACCCTCGTTCTTTCTCCTCCACCCCCTCCTCGTGGATATAAGCTCCTGAGCAGCATCGCACTTGATTTGCTCTCTTGGAACCTTCCATACAGCTCAAATACAGACGACTTTCTGAACAGAAGACCACGGCAATGACTGCAGTATTGAAGGGCGCTGCCAAGCTCCGGCAATTCCTTGCCGACCCGGAGAAGATTGTTGCATGCCCCGGTGTTCTTGATGGCCTCACAGCCCGGATAGCTCTGAGCGTAGGCTTCGATGCCCTCTACATGGTACGTCTTGTGATAGAACACTGGCACGTCTCCTGTGCGCTTGGACCATTCCCTACTTCGAGCAGTAGGGCAACAACCACACAGCCGCTGACGATTTGCTTACACAGACCGGAGCCGGTACCGCCGTCTCCCGCCTGGGCCAGCCCGATCTGGGCCTCACCACCGTCGACGACATGGCCACCAACGCCGGCATGATCGCCGGCCTGGACCGCGATGTCCCCGTTATCGCCGACGCCGACACTGGCTTCGGAGGCCCGTTGATGGTCGCCCGCACCACCGAAAAGTACATCCTTCAAGGCGTCGCTGCCTTTCACATTGAGGACCAGATTGTGACCAAACGCTGCGGCCACCTCATGGGCAAGGAGCTTGTCGACACTGCCACTTACGCCGCCCGTATCCGCGCCGCCGCCATCGCCCGCGAGCGCATGGGCTCCGACATCGTTATCATCGCACGCACCGATGCCCTTCAGTCCCTCGGCTACGAGGAAGCCCTTGCCCGCCTGCGCGCGGCCGTCGCCGCAGGCGCCGACGTCGCCTTCCTAGAGGGCATGACCACGAAGGAGCAGATGGCACAGATTGTTAAAGACATGGCCCCGACCCCTTGCTTCCTCAACATGGTCAACGGTGGCCTCACGCCACTCGTTACCACCCAGGAAGCCAAAGACCTCGGCTACAAGATCGTCATTTGGCCCATGGCTGGTATGACGTCGGTATACCTGGGCATGCGCGAATTTTGCCAGGAGCTTAGAAACACGGGCGAAATCAAGAACCGATTTGACAAGGACGGTAAGATCGACGGCGGCGTCAGGGACGTGTTTGAGCTATGTGGATTATCAAAATGCAGTGAGTTTGACAAGGAGGTTGGAGGTACGAGTTTCTTGAACGGAGCATAAAGACAACCCAAAGCGATGTTGACACGTATGCATGAGATACCATGAAATTGTTCACCAACAAAAAAAGGTGAAAGAGTATTGAGCCCACAAATAGGGAGACAAATCAATTAGTTAAATTATATACTCGGACATGACTTTGACCAGGTGTAATACTCTTGCACATCTTGACCGTAATATTGATTTTGGTAGTCTCAGCTTCTGCACAACCGGGTTTATTTATTGGGTATTAAATAGGCAAGGTCATACGACATTCTGGTCACTTCGGTTGGCGTTTGCTTTATGTGCACAAGCGAACTCGGGCGCCGCAAGACACCATATGCAACAGTATCTCCCTGGGGCAGCAACGAGTGATTGTTATTGGTTGAGTTTCCTAAGATCATCAATTCTGAAATTATGTTAAACCGAGTTCAGTTTCCTCCAACTGCCAGACTGCGTCACTTAAAAATAAGATGACTTGCAAGCCAACTCATCTACTTGACTATTCGGCATCAATATGTTAGACCATTTGGTGAGGTTGTCTTTAGAGGTAGTCTGCTCCGCTGTGATTGGCTCTGGTAAATCTTCTACCAGAGACGGGATAGAAGATCTCGGTCTCCACAAGGCGTTTCTAAGGCGAGTCCATTCGGTTATGATATTTTCAGAAGGGCAGATCCAAAGGTGTTTCTTTGCTTCCGAAGCAGTGATTCGGTCTTTTGGATCCACTCGGAGACACTTTCTCACAAAGTCTCGCCCAGAATCGCTCATAGACTCATAGCAATTTTGAAAGTTACACGCCTGGTTGAGGAATACATCGACTATGTCTTGGTCAAATGTTTTAAGTTGCTTAAGATGATCCCGAGCTTTCGGTGAAAAAATGTACAAGATCATTATCCCTACGGCCCAAAGGTCGATAGCTTCGCTATAAGCGACACAGTGAGAATAAACTTCCCTACAGCGCGTTTAGCATATGGTACCAGAGGCATCATGATAGAGCTTACGGTGCCTGATATAACTCTGTACCGACAGCTGACTTAAATTCTCCCCATGCTGCTGCTTTCGAACTCCCCAGGTCGCCGATAATTACTCGGCTGTTGAGATCCGGTCCGCTGGCGAAGAATATATTTTCAGGCTTTACATCTCGATGCGCAAGACCGTGGCTATGGAGATATGCGATTCCCCTGACTACCTGGTTCATAACAAATCTGGTCTCACCTTCACTTAATACTTCTCCACGAGAGCTGAGCATGGAGAACAGATCGCCCCCACAGGCTAATTCGGTAAATATGAACATTGTATTCCTCGAGCGAAAGGCACTCTCGAATGATAAGATATTAGGCTTCATGTATATTAGAATCATCTCTTTTTCCCAATCATAAGCAACTCACGTGTCTAATTTTCCCCAGTATTTCGGCTTCTCGAACCAATTGATTGAGGACGCCTCGATTTTGATGGCCCCAAAACTTGCGGAGGTCAACAATTTTGCAGGTCAGTTGCCTGCCACTAGCCATCTCTGTAGCCAAACGAACTGTACCGAAACTACCCGTACCGATAACTCGGTTACTAATTGAATATCTATCACTAAAGAACTATGCATTGACTTTATTAGTTGCTAGCTTCAGTGCTTCCAGCATCTGCAAATACTCTATCTTACCTGGGCTTCTTGGAATTGGATGGTTGTCAAAGGGCAGCTCCATCTTTCAAAAGCCGGAAGCTGCACCTCAAATCGCCAATACGGACGGATATATACCACATCACCTGCATTCAAAAGATAACCAGGGGCAGTTATGCGGTCAATCGAGCCGAGTTTGCACCCGTTAACCTGTGTACCAGAGAGAGACCCGCAATCGCGGATGTATACAAAGGGCTGGTCGGTCCCGGTATAGCTATCTGCATAGATTACCGAGTATATCTCGAAATGAACGCGTGAGATGTAGGGGTTGTCAATACAGACAGAACTGCCCTTTAGTTAGCAAAGCTCATGGCCGTGGAGATAGTAGTACAACTTGACCTGGGGATTGGGATCCCGTCCTACAGTTATTTTTTGACCTGGATATAGCTTAACTAGATGCTCAGGCCTCGGACTTTGATCAATATAATATTCATGGTTCGCTGCTACCCGAAAACCGCCGCCTAGTTAGATGGACGGATTAGGTTAAAACGAAGTACCTGAGATATCTCTTCGGAAATGAAATGGAAACTTTCTGAGGATCAACATGAAAGCATTTGCCAGTGGAGGACGTACCGGCAGATTTATATCCTGCTAATTCCTCGCCGATCAAGACGCAATGTATCTGGGCAAGCGGCATTACAGGCATGATTCTTCAAGGTCACCACAAGCCGGAGCTGGATTCAACTTTAGAAACAATTGTTTTCATTAAAATTTTTTTGTTTAAATAGAAGAATAGTATTGGTCTGATCAAGAGCGACAATTGTCATATATCGATGGTGCAAACTGAAAGGTACCACATTTAGTAATGGATTTAATATCACAGGAATAGAAAACTAGAGCATATCAATGGAAATGTAAGATCAGGATATGGTTTGCATTCAAATGTTAACAATCAGAAAAATATAGATCAATCAAAGTACTCGCAGCACCAATGCTGAATAACTGGCAAATGCATGTAGCCCTACGATTGCAGCTGTGTTCCCTCACATTGGACTTGGAAGGCACGAAGGAGCAGGAGAGCTGAGTGGATGTACTTGTTGGATTACGAGGACGTCGCGAATATGAGCTCTGGAGGGAAGGATGCAGCGAATTCATGTTCCTTAACTCTTCTATGGAGCCTTCAGGGCCACTAACTTTGTTCAAATATACTCCTTGTTTTGCTTGAGATGGGCAGTTATGTCGACCTGCAGGCCCATTGGGAACACTTGGATTATAGTTTAGAGCTCCTCGGTCTTGGGTGCCATGGATGCTCGCTCACAGCAGCTATGTGTGGAGCGATTAATGTAGATCATCCTCCAGAAGATCCTTAAGAAAGCTTGTCAATATTTGGTTTTTACCAGGCAACTTTGAGAGCTTTCCATTAACTGGGGTGTCACTGCCAACCCAATCCAATCTCGAGTCATAGCTTGTTGCCATTCGTCAGGTGCTCTGACGTAACAAGTGGTTTTGGGTGTGCACAGACCACATGCTGCTGTCTTGCGTTAGGGTACCCAACCCTCTAAAATTTTGCCACTTCTAAAGCATCTTGAACCTGGATCTTGGACCTTGAAACTTCTACTCATCACATCACGACACTCATCAGAACAACACCGGTAAGTTGCTGGCAACACGCCCTTTCTCGCGTCAAAGCTACACAGAATTTATTCAATGCCTATATATCACTTTGATTACGGCCTCAATCTTGACGGGGGGTTTAATTTACCCCCAGCAGATTGAGGTCGTCTGACCCCGCCGCTCTGCACACCACTCCCGCTCTCTGCGTCACCATAACACGAGCCTATCTTCTGCAGTATGGCATACTAACAAAGTAATGCACAGTTAGTCGTTCAAGATGAGAGCCAAGTGGAGAAAGAAGCGCGTTAGACGTCTCAAGCGTAAGAGAAGAAAGATGAGAGCGAGATCGTAAGTTTTTACCTTGGCCTGTGTGAAGCAAACTTCCCTCACAGCATACTAACGTCATATCTCAGCAAATAAACACCTCACATCTACTCGATCTCAGCTGTTTCTCAATGAGCACACAACATCTATTATGAATCCTTCGGAGTCGCCCAAATTAGCATAGCCGCTTGTCATATATACGGCCGATGCTTTCGACAATGTCCCGTTACTTTCTTGGAAGAGACGACAATGCATTTGGAGGGGCTGATAGCCAGACTGGCTGGCAGTGGTAACTTTGGGTTGATGGATGCAATCGAGTCTGTATTGCGGAGATAGCTGGTCAACGAATTCATCGAGTGGAACTTGGGTGTCTATTGGACACAGCGTCATCAGAAGCATGTCTGCTGGGAATGCAAATCGTGTACCGGAACATCATGGGAAGGGATAGTTTGCTGAGCAGTCGAAATGACAGTCTTTGCTTCTGCAACTTTGGTCAAGCCCTTCGTGATTATTATTATTTGTGTGACTTTTTGCGTATTCGTGAGGCACCCGATCATTTTGTGGGATTTCTAGGCACTGCATCATCGCCCATTAACCACGGTGGTGCGTCTGCCCATAGGTTATATTCCTCGTGCTACAATGTGAATGGAAAAGTTCAATTGCATCTTCCACCCTTAATTCAGGCTGCAATACCAATAGAGCGTCTGTTAGACATGCGGCCAGCTTTTAGAACTATCTTTCTTCGATATTGTCCTGTAACATTTCTGTTGTGTGGCATGCCCAAGCTCCACCGCACAGACGGCTTAACACTGATGCGTAAAGGTAGCTGGAGTGGGGTCGTCTCACCGCCCGCTCGTTCGGCAATTTGTCGGTCGGTATCGACTGGCAGAAAAAAAAAGTTCGAGCAAGAGCAGGCACTGGGGAGACTAGGTGATGGATGCGGGTTCAGCCTTTTGAGCGTAGTGAGAGGGATAGAATTGTTCTCCGGCCCCAATTCAACCAAACCGCCGTACGGACGATCTTACGAGAATGTCGGGAGGCAGTGAAAAGAAGAGAAAGAGACCGCAGGATGTTTCCTCGGGGTCGAGGAAGAAGGTGAACGTGCAAGCACCTGCTCAACCGCAAAAGATTAAAGTTGCTTCGGTCAAATCTGTCAAGGCTTGTCCACCTGTCATAGGTAATAATGAAGCTAGTTGAGCTCAACCAGAGAGACTGTTTATTAACACGGTATATGTAGCTACATCTGCTGGCCTTTGTCTGCCCGAATCAGTTCAGTTCCAGGCTTATACGAAGCCAGAGTCGTCGGCCCCAAAACGAAGCAAGAAATCGGCTGATAGCAACTCAAGTCTTGTTCTGCATTCCGCATCGCACAGAACCCTAGATTACACAGCCAAGGAAGATGGGCCCAGTGGACGGGAGTCTCACCTGAAGCACTATATCGGAGTGTTTGACCCCAAATCCGGCCAACTCTCGGTCATGGAAGCAAAGAAGATGGCTGTCCGAGGCGTAGTTCGGGCTCAGAAGGCTCCAGAAGAAACGGTCGCAGGTCGTGCGGGCAAGGTATGTGCACATTCCCTTGAGCTGGTATGCCATGTTCAAGCTGACAGGATCAGACTATGATGGAACTCCGGAACAACCTGGGTGAGGCTTTCGGAACCAAGAAGGCGCGAAAAGCAATCTCTGCCATAACAGAAAACGCAATCGCGCCAGAAAATGCAGTCACAGATGCCAGTGGAACGCCAAGAAAGCTCAATGCTTCGGCTCAAGCAATGATGGAATCGATACAAACTGCCACGGAGAGCATGGCCACCCGAGAAGAACTGCAAGCCGCTGTCGACCAGGCAAAGCCTGTCCCTCCTGGCAATTTCGAGGCTTCAGAAATTCAGGAGGTGTACAAGCCCGAACAATTGATTGGTGCTGAGATTCTGGCTTCAATTCCCATCAAAGATTGGCAAGATGCCGCGAAGAAGCGCGCTTCGCTTACCATGCCGTATCAATTCATATCCCTTCATATGTACACCATCGCAAACGGACCCAACCCGGTCCAGCGCCTGCGAATGCTTCGGTACTTGAACTATCTCATAATATTCATCAAGATCGCGAGGCCGGGCAGAGAAAGGGGCGTGCTGAGGTTGCCACAGAGGAGTCAGCTAAACGAGAAGATGGAGAATGCTCCCGCGCCAGTTATCGAGAGCATAAGGCGGAAGTTCTCAGCAAATGGCGAGATAAGAAAGTTCCACAAAGACTTGCTCATGACATACTGTTGTGTGCTTGCCGCCATACTGACGAATTACGAGTTTGATACAAGCCCCCTACGTTACGATCTGAGCTTGGACGAGAAGCAGTTTGCGCAATACTTCCGCGAAATCGGAGGCAAGCTGTCAAACCCAGTAGGCAAAGCGAAGGGCACCAAAACACAGGTTGCGAAGCTTGGTCTGCCATTAGAATTCCCCCAGGTTCGGTTCGTGTCGCGACGGAGATAGCCGGACGTGTACTGGTATATCGCAGCTTCCGCTTTAGAAAACAGACATACCTATACATCCACACACATAGACACTATAGCTTGTTGCACAGTCTAGTTCTCTACGTCACGAAAGCCTATCTAAGGTGACAGCTCAGCCCTGCTCATCAATGAGCAAGCAGTATGGGATCTTGTAGAAACAATGTTCAGCTCGCCAGGGCACATGGTTGAGGCGGCTTAACCCGGTTGCACAATCCATAAAATCATCAGCCACGTATTTGGCTTTTAAACCATTCCGAGCCACTCTCGTAATGTAGAACAATCGAGGAAGTGCGATGTAATTACGAGTTCGCTTGCCGGAGGCGTGATGCTCGGAAGCCGCGGGGCGCAGGCCGGCGCAGCAATCAAATGCGACAAGGATATGATGGCATGTTTCCTGGTAGCCTAGCTGATCTAACCACTGTACATACTGCTAAATTAGAGTAGTTTTATTCTCTGTCAGCTTGGCGGAGTTTATTGCTCTGAAGCCCAAGACGGACAGAGAATGGGAGCAATCCAGCAGTAAATTCCACCTCGGTTCGGCATCAAAGTACGCGCTGTTCCTGGTTATAAGGACCGCTGATGCGCAGGGCGAGTCACGTTTTGCGCTAGATCATAGCAGTTCATCAGCTCTGACGAAGGAAGTTATGAGCTTGCGCTTCCTTGGAGCCTGACTAGGCGCGCAGCCAGGTGCAATCAATCACAACACCTCATTGGTCCGCTTTCGTTCATTTGACTTGTCCAGCGGTCTCAGTGTGAAAGCACATGCCTTGATAGAATGGCTTGACAACCGCTCCACGCGGCCAAGGGTCCAAGCCTCTGAAATTTCGCAACCCCCCACCCACCCACACATGCACAGCACTGTACGGGCAGCCTTGACCTGACTGATGGGATCCGGAAAAAAAGAGGCTATCCGGCATACCTTGCCGACTTGTGTAGACTCGCTGGTGGTGTGCACTGCCACCGCGTCTTAGTTCAGCGGGGCCACGCTCTACGATGGATTCTGCAGGGTTTTGCGCGTCAGCGTGACGAGAAGATTATTTTGACTTAAATGCGACGAGGACGTCCTTGAATTTTTTTTTTTGGGGTCTAGGTTCCAAGCATATTTCATCTCTGTATAGAAATTCATATCGCTTGTGGTGCTTCTCTCTCTATCAACACCCACAGCTCTCCGAGTTTCGACAGTGCATTCAACTGAAGAACTCAGCCCAAGTACCAGTAGCAGAGCCAGGCCCTGAATAGCATCCAAAACACGAGTAGAAAGGTTCCTACGTAAAATCGACTTACCAATATGTCTTCCGTCATCAAGTCGCAACCTACTATGGTTCCCCAGGCCCCGGCACCCGCCATGGTTTACGGAGGGTCCGAAAGAATCAGCACGGAGCAACCTGTACGTCCATCTTCACCAAACCCATTTTCTGGAGACGCGGGTTTCATAAGCGGCAATAAGTGAGAATGTGCATTTTCTAACATTATTGTTATCTTTAACAGCGGCCGATCCAGCCTATGGCTATGGAACAACCTTCCGACATGGGCATCCGTGGCGGCGGCCTTGGTGTAAGTCATTCCACCCACCACACAAAAGCCAAGCTCAGTGGTTGCATCAACTGACCCGGTTTTCTTCTCCACTCTATAGGACTGCTGCTGTGGACTCTGCGCAGGAATTTGTTGTGCTGAGGTTTGCTGCTGCTGCTGCTTGTGATAGAGGTGGGGTCAGATTGTTCGCAGAACATCCTCGACAGAAAAGGGCTCTTCCGGAGGGTTTCCCGTTCTAGGTTTCAGGTGGACAGCATGAGATGGCAGCATGATTTGGGTGACTCGTCAAGGGTAATGAGAAGAGATACCCCATGCCCCCTTTTGTTTGGGCTTTTGTATATTGCGACGGCGTTCTAGGAAGTCCGCTTCTGGACTACACAGTTTTGCGGCGCGTGGGGAGGAGTCGGCACTTATTGGTTCTTCTTCCAAGCTAACGCAGGGAGATTCTCAAGTCACGGAGTTTTAACACATAGTATGGGATGTAATTGACGTGTAGTTGGGCAGAGCTTTACCAGAGGCGGAGCTACTGGTAGTGGCATGAGCCAGCAATAGAATATTGTTATCAGTACCTCAAGAGCATATTGGTGAAATCGAAATACCCATCAGCCTAATCAGCTGGATACTTTGTGGTGCTAGGTCTTGGCCAGTTACTCGCGTGATCTGCTCCGATAACCCACGTTCTTCTAAGATTCCAGCCATTTCCCGATAGATAGATAGAGTTGTACTGTACGTAGGGGCTTCTTCTCCACTGCCGGTTTCGTTCCTGATCATCGGGCATTTATTGAGGTGGCATTAACAAGGGGCATTTGATACCTGCTTGTCGCCCCCTCCACCCCACCGGATAGCTCCTATACCGCGATGCCAATGTATGTATATGTATATTCTTCTTCAGAGCAACATTTCGACTTAGACCTAAGGAGCTAGGTCCGAAACCCAAGCTTTAAAGCTCCCACCAGGGGGCCATTTGACAGGGCTTGGCTCCTGTCAGCGGAAGCTGGGGAAAGGGCAATTAGGTACCTGAAACCGGGTGTTGGAGGCTCTGCATGTGTCACCCCTGCACGAGCTTGATTTTTGCCTTTCTTCTGGGTCAAGACCGATGTGGAACACACCAGACTCCGATCATACAGGAGAAGGGTCCACGCCCGACACACAGAGCACAGGGCAATATCATTAAAGGTTTTAAGCTTATTTCTTCTCGAGACTCAACGGGGATGCAAGTGTGTCAGCGCGAATGTGTGTGCGATTTTAAACGTCATTGTTTCTCATGGTATCTTCAGAGGTTGAAATGCTGTACTGTTATTTTCCAGTGACCAACTATCGTTAAATGCCATCTTTCACTACCTGTCGAGCCCCCAGGTTACGTCAGGTACAACAGTTCATTGACCATGGTAGCTTCCTGCTATAGTTTTCTAAACGCCAACGCCTGCTCTCCCACCGCATTCATAAATATATAGATAGATAGACAAGAGAATAAAAGTTTTGTTGATCATTATTTTTTTCTGGTAGTGAATCAATAAATCACATCCGAGCACCCTGCAATATCCCCATGGCCTGGCGTCCTTAAGTCCCTCTCTAAGGCGGCGTGATCGTCGTGAAACCCCCAGCAGGCGCGGCAGCAGCAGCAGCGATGGTAGTAGCAGCGGTCGTAGTGGGCTCAGCCGGGACAGTAGCGGCAGCAGCAGCGGCGGTATCCGTTGTAGCTGGAGGAGGTGCAGCAGGGGCAGTAGCGCTGTCCGTCGCCGCAGTCGTCTGCGTCACTACAGGTGCCGCCGCGGTGGTCGTTGTGGAGGTGCCAGGAATCACAGCTGCTGGGACACCTTGGCTGTTGCCAGAGCCATCCACGATTATCACAGAACCTGCTTGACCAGCAGCCAACTGGCCGAATGAGCTGTAGGTCTGGGCGCCCTGTGTTCCAAAGAAGGCACCCTGAAGAGCGCAGTCGACCAGGAAGTTGCTAGAATCCTCAACGAACAAGTTTTTCTGATTCGGAAAGATGATGAGGGCCGGGTCCGTAAAGATCTGGCTTTGGATTATCTGAGGCGCCTGGGCCCCGAGAGGCAGGATGACAGTCTGACCCAGCTGGCCGAATGGCACATTGGGATCAAAGTTGGCGATGCTGGGCGTTTGGGTGGGCTGGGCGATGACATTGGTGCCGTTGAGTCCCGGCAAGGCAGCACCCGCAGTGGCGGTGGGTCCAATGGTGAGGGTGGCGGCGTCAGAAACCATGACTACAACTTGTTGCCCTGGGTGTCCGTTATCCGCGAGCAATTGGTTGATGAGGTACCTGTTGCTGTTTTGGCCCGACCTCGTATCTACCAATGTTTGAACCACCACAATGACCGAGTTCTGCAATACCCCAATGAGATTAGCTTCAGGTGCAGTGTATGTCAAATGTATTGTTACTCACAACTTGACTAAAACGAGCCTTGAAGTGGTTGATTCGAATGTTGTTCTTGATATCATCGAGCTGTGTTGCCAAAGCCACCTGCTCCTGCACAAAAGCAGCAAACTCCAACTCCTGCAGTTGCTGCTGTGAAGAGGACTGTTCGAATATGATGATATTTCCCTGTGAAGCTCCTTGGCCGATGCTCAATGTGTCCCTCTTATGCGCCTGAGGCCTCCCCTTCACCCCCCGCTGTGTAAGTGAATATCGTTCATGATCAGCAACCGGTGCTTTTATACAATTAGCTGCTGTTCGTTGTACCGCCGAGTGAAATCACCGCGATGAAGACTTACCAGACGTAACGAGGGAAATAAAGCCCAAAAGGGCGGAGATTTTGTATCCGAACTGCATTATGATATGTACTTGTGCTCCTCAGTAACCGGCAGAGGTGCTTGAAATTAATCCTGTCAAAGGATTTAGGGGGGAAAAATATAGATACTAAAGAAGGTACGCAACGGTGCTGCCTCTAGGGCGCTCCTGAGAAAGACAGAAAAGTGGAAGGAGTGAGTTCGTGAAAGAATGGATGCACCACCAATGACTTTCGAATGCTTTGGCCTTGGCTGGAGACAGGTAGCCGGCGTATATATATGTGATCACCCTCTCATGAAGGTCTGGCAGCGATCCGCCCTCACCGGATGATGCGCTTTCCGCCCAAATCACGAACTCTTGGCTACAACTCCTGAGAACCCCTGGCAGATGCCCTGATGGTATACAGCCGCCTCAGATCAACCACCCGGAGTCACAAGTGTTGACGTGGGGGGGTCAGGAGCTGATGGCGCGCCTAAGCAAGCTCATCCGATAAGCTTAACCTTACCGCATAAAGTGGAGCTGCAGGCCGGACGGAGTATTGGTGGGCGCAACCTCCTTGTCGATGGTAGAAGCTTATTTTGAAACCTCAAGAACCATTGGCGCACGGCACTGGAAAGGCCGAAAAAGTACAACCGTTGGCAAACCCCGTACCCGCAGTCATCCGAACCAGACTTTGCACTGATAAATTCGGGATGAGCAACTGTGCGCTGCCGAATGGGGCAGCTACAGGGGCACTGTCAGCCAATGGGAGCATTGGAGGCCGGTGACATCTGAAGAGACCCTGGGGAGACATGAGACCCACATGAAACCAAGCCTTCCATATCCCTGAGCATGGATGGTTCCAGTATGGCATTTGAGCCTCATTCTGGTTCCCGTCACCCACACTAGGCCCAACGCTCATGCCGCTTTACTCAGGCTTGACTCCATCCAATTATCAATGGGGCGCTGTTGCGTAACTTCGAGCACCAGGCACATATATGCAAGGGAAACTGAGCCGAGGATACAGTATCTTCTTCGATCTTCTCCACAACCCCGACGATGGATGGAGGACTTTAACACGGTAATCCCAGCGGGAAACTACTTCATAAACCCGTCATTGTATGCCATACCATGGTTTCAACGGTGGCCACAGAACCCAGGAGACCAATGACAAGCCAGGTCTGTAGGCTCTGAGAGTCGAGATACTACTCTCGACCACTTTTCGCTTCAAAATGGGGCACGCCTGATCGACGCGAGGTGAAATCCAGAGGAGTCAACTATTTCACGTGGGTTATAGCGTTGAGGTACGACCCTCCGATATCTGACAGGCAAATCCCTCGCGACGACGCGCCATGTATCCTGCAAGCAGTACCTAATCTCCACGTCTTATTTGAATGCCGAAGATGTACCGCAAACATACGAAAAAGTGCCTGCTTTCTCGGATCATTAGAGAGCATAATGAAAGAAAGAAACTGGAAACTTATTACAACCACTTACCGGAATTGGGAAGCAACTGGCGTTGGATGTGGATGATCGGGACACTACCTACTTAGGTACCTATCTAACTAAAACTTGGGCTACCTGTATCATGCTTGCTATGGATTGGCCCCCCGGGCGTTGAAGAGTCGTTTTCATCACAAGCGACCTACTTACTTGGCCCAAACGACCTGATATTTTCACTAGTCGTAGATTTTCAGAACCACAAGTTGCCATTGTGATCTCTCGTGTCCTTGTTCCTGAAACAGTAGAAATTAGCAAGGACACGAGACATTCAATCATCGCTTCTCTTTCATAACTCGATACATTTCGCGAACTAGGAATCACCCAATATGTGACATATTTTCTTCTCGTGTCCAATATTTTGGTTTGAAAAGATAGCCAGAAGGTTGCCTACGACTGCGTTGTAGGATCCTCATTCGATTCCCGCGTCTAACTACATTACTCTTTCCATTGTCCTAACGTCTGGTTGTGCACTTAGTCGGAATGTCATGTCCTGCAACCCGCTGTAATGGCTTTCTTACAAACAACTCGAGGAGTGCTGTTTCACAAAGTCCTCCACTGGATGACAACCTATACTGGTATGGAAAGTTTTTATTACATTTTATCATTAGGAACCAAAGTAAAAAGCTAAGATATATTGTGTAATGAACTCATAGAATACTTTTATGCTGAATATCATGTCAAACTACATACTATTGACGGTACATCAGCGAAAAGAAAAATGACTAAACTTTTGATGTGCTCTGCAATCTGTCTATATTCATTCATAGTCTCATTGTGCACAATCCATCTGCGGCACAAACTCAGGTCAGCCCCTGTTGAGCTCGAGCTTAAAGCAGCACGGCTCAAACCCCGGCGTGCCACCTGAGTGCGTGCATGGCACCAGCTTCGTGGGTTGCGGTAGTTAGGGCGGTCGGAGCTGCTATGGGATTGACCTGGGCAACTCCGACAGGAGCTGACTCGCAGGATGTCTCAATGGCAGGCTGTCTCCATTTTGCGGCGGCGCCAGGCACGAGGTTGCATTAGGTGTGGTCTTTACACCAGGCCTACGAGTTACCGTTCACCCATTAATCGTCCCAATATCAGACAATCGTTGCGCACAAACAGCTGAGAGTGTTCGAAACCAAGATAGGTATCATTGGTATCTCTCATACTTTTTACTTTCTCAACCGTCACCAGATCCACCCAAGCCGCGAGTTCCCTTGTTTGCCCTCTCTATCTAGTTACGACCGCCCAACGCGATCCACGCCGCACGGAAGACGTACTGCAAGGCTTGAACATCCTCATTCTGGTTGTGGCAAGGGCTAGGAATGGAATAGACACCCCAACCGGTGGTTAGCATGGCGAAGCAAGCAAGACGACCAATCAAAGCTAATGCAGAGCAAATGCAAAGACTTCTAACTGCGGACCACGGTGCTTTAGTCCTTTGAAAAAAGGTTTCAAATCCATATTATCACCTGGGCACTGCCATCATATATGGGAGGCATGGTAAGACCACATGACTTGCCTGAATGAAAAATATGGCTGGAAGGCAGCATCGAATGGTTCGCGCAACGTGCATGTCTCCCACATCTGATCCTAGCACGCAAATCTAGGAGACAAGGGTCTCCTCCATCCATAACTATACGGGGGACCTCGTTGGTTGCGTGCGCGGCTGCCGTTGAATTCGATAGTTTGTTTATGTACTTTCGATCTGGTGTTAAATAATATCCGGACTAAGTCTTACCTACCACTATTGTATGCTTGAATATTACGACAAGCGCCTGAACGTGTAGCTGGGGATTATTTACCCTATATATTCTTTTACCTTTTCGGGAATGCTCTGCTACCTGAAGTGTTTTAACACATCAGCATTGAAATCCTATTTAAACATTCATATTCTTCAGACGGGCAAAATCCGCTTCATTACCTTCTTTACTAGTTTTGTGGTAAGTTTCTCAGACCATAGAAAGGTCATCCAGATTTTTTTCACTGAGCTTGGAAGGTTTTGAGGATAGATATAGATAATTGATGACAAATTAGCATTTACAGCCCGAAATTGGAACGTCTATTCGCGGATCTAATAACATAAGTTCCTAACTTATGAACAAATTACGTGACATTGTACTTATTAGACTTGTATTGTACATTTCGAATCCGATCTCATGAATTACGGCCTTATCACACACTGCGCATAACTACCAGGGGAAAAGAAAATGTTTTCGTGGCAAAGCTGGTTCTTCAAGTGAGAAAACTATCTACACACAGTTGGATTACAGCTCAGCTCAGTTTAGACGCAAGTCAGCCGCGAACTCCTACGCGTGATTCAGGTCTAGAGGGGCAGCCTGGGTATCCTACTTGTGAAGTTCCAGCCACAGAAAGTCTGAGTTGAACTCGATTGGATGGTGCTTGGCTAAACTTCTTGCAAGCCGAGGAATTAGCCGAAAGCCAATCCCCATAGCACGCCACGAGTATGTGTCTAGACCGATCTCCACCCACCCAGGCGGGGAACCCGATGCCCGTCCGGAGGCGGCCGACTGGCAAGCGTGCGGCTACGCATGTACAGCCTGCGCGCGAACACCTGCTCAAGAACTGAAGAGCAACCGTCTGACCTCCCTTGGGCTATCGATTGCTCGGTGTCAGCGAAGGGCAGACCGGCCCCGCCAGTGCACAATGAGCAAATGACGTCGTCTTGCATGGCCCGCTGCTGAGAAGCCGGGGTGTCTGCATCCCCGCATCACCCTATCAAAGCCTATTTCGAGGTTCAAATAGAGGGCGGGGAACCATGATCACAGTCGCATCTTAACTGGATTTGCATGGCAGGTAGGACGGCAGCTAGGTCTTATCTTGGCTCAAAGGGCCTTGCGTGTGGCGACCTTAATTGCCATTGCGACATATTCGGGTGCTAACCTTCATTGACCCAGCCTACAACTTCAACGGTCCCTAATCACGCAGAGCTCTATTGCAACTTGTCGTTCTCGTGACCAAAATAATTACGCATATTATCAAATTTCCACAACGAGATATGGGTGTCAGAAGCAGATGGGGATTCGGAGGCAGGAAGCAATCGGTCAGCTCTGGCGAGAATGAACCCCAGTCGGGCGCTGCCACACCGGAGCGCAGTGAGAGCCGCGAGCTCAGCAAGACACCATCACGCCTAATGCGAAGCTTGACAGGCGGTTTCCGATCTAGCAAGCCGAAGAGCAACAAGGAGACAGCCGATGAAGCCCGCCTGAATCGACCGTTTACACAACAGAATCTGGAACACCAAAAGATGTTGGGTGCATTCGCATTTGAATTCGGCAAGCGGAAACTGAGCCATGGAGGTCGGAGCAGCATGAGCGGTGTTAGTCCGGGAGCTTCCAGAAACGCCAGTGTGGACTCCAGCGAAATGCCCCTACCTCACAACGGAGAGCGGCGTGATACCCATACTCGTTTTGATAGCGCTCTCACACGGGATGCACCACAAGAAGTCCCTGGCGAAGAGTAAGACGAGTAAGATGGTTAACCACACCTGATAGCCTTGAGCTCCATAACCTTCGAGGTTTACATGTGCTATATGGTTGCAAACTTCGGTACCTAGCGATCCTTGAGAGTAATTTTCTGGCGTTATCAAAAATTGGGAAGAAATTTGGCTGGTCCAATGTACGGAAGAATGGTTGTACACTACTATTTCACCGTTTTCCAGCTCTTCCTCAGTGGTGAAGAGGGAAATGCTGGCAAGTTCCAAGGTTTATATGTATGATTTTGTGACACGATACAATAGGAAGAAATTATTTGGGCAGGGGGTCCTTCACTGATTTCAATATCACGAGTGATGACAGAGCATGCACGAACAAAAGAAGGAGTATATCCCGATTGGGATCACTAATTTGAACATAGACGCACTAGATCTCTTCACTACAAGCATTTCATGGCCGTCATTTATGAACCTTGAGGTGAGAGTTCGGGTATTAGCTACCATGAAGCAGAGTAATGAGTGGAAGTATTCCAGTCACTAGCATTATCGTAGGAGAAAAATACTATCCAACGGAGATTGCTAGAACCTAAGCTCTGCCTCTTCCCAGCGAAGCATCTCCCTCTTCCCCCTTTGCCGCACCTGCCCTCTTCTCGTATAATCGCCCATGAGAGGCTCGCGTCTCATCCGCGTCACATTTGGATAACATGGCATAATCAAACCACAACTTCACCCAACGCAGTCCAAACGCTCAAAGTATTAGGTCTTCTTGTAATCTCTTTCAAACACGAAAGGTAGTCAAAAACGTCCACGCGGCCCCATCAGTCGGCCACACGACCGATCTGTCTTCCTTCTCGTTCTCCGTTTGTCTTCTCCTAGCTCTCCCAACTTCAGGAATAAACACGAGTTGGTCAGTCAAAATCGCAAAATCGACCTTTCCACCCTTCTCTTTCATCACATCTGCACGCTGGATCTACGTCGCCGCAGTTCATCCACCAAATTTCATCTAGTCAAGCAATTCCGTCTCCCTTACTCAGTCGAAAACGGCTTTACTACATTTCAGGTTAAACGCTCGTCAAATTTGTGTCTTGACCGCTTCACGCTGCCCGTATAACCAAGATACATTCGAGCTTGCACACGTGAAAGCGTTTTAGGTGTTCTTATTGTTCCTGTTCACCACTCATTGTTGTCAACACCTCGCCTCAATACACGGTTTTGTCTTCTCAGGTTTGTCGTCCACATTGTCTGGTATATGTCGTGCTCCAAGATTTTGAATGTTTCTTCTCTCATTTACATGTCCGTTATTCATTTTCCTAACTCCAAATGTGTCAACAAACAAGCACAATCTAGCTCTCCAATGATCTCCTCCCCCCCCCCCCCCCCCCCCCCCCCCACACACACACACACACACACATAATCTCTCGTTCCTCCACACTACCGCTTAGACACAGTTGTAGACGCCTGAACACCTATAAATCAGAGAAATTCAGCTATAATTGCTTCCTATATCTCTTTCTTGTTTGTCCATGGATTTCTGTTATCCGATTGATATAGTTCTTTCTACAATTCCCACTGTATACCATATATACTAATGAATCCATGGCCACACTAGAAGTATCCAGCTCTGCAAGACGATGCCTGGATTCTATGAAGCTAGGATGTTGAATCTCTTCAACAAATACAACATCAAGGACAATGCTCAGAGAATTTTGAAAGCTCATGAAGATTGGAAGACAGGGAGAATTGATGAAGCGGAATTAGGCCGCCTTATTCGCCTATCTCCAGAGAATAGATCAACCATCATCCAAACCATGGTCAAGACCGCGGGCATCATGCAAAAGAAGCCCGAAGAATCCAAGTATATCTTGGAGATCATTGAAACGTGTGGCGAGATAGTTTCCATTGCCGGTAAGTTCAATATTGTCTCTCTTCCTTTGCCTCTATACTATGTTCAATGATACTTTGTGAGTGACTGATCATATAAACTAGACAAACCACTCCCTTCTGTTGGATTTCCCAACTTCTTGAAGTTGCCTATCGAGATCAGACATCGAATCTACCGCTATTACTTCAACTTGAACAAGCCAAAGACCATAATGGTGCCTTATGCCAAGAGGGCCAAATGCCAATGCGATACGCATGAATCCTACGAGTTTTATGATTATCATAACACCAACATGAATTTAGCCTTTGCCTCAAAGCAGATGAGGGACGAAGTTCTGGGGTATTTCTATAACAGATATGTAAGCTTCGCATGTCTTTGAAAGTATTGGGGGTGCAGGTTGCTAATCAGTATGGATACCAATGCTTAGTACGTCTATTTCTGCTGTACCTGTGAGATGGCTTGTCAACTGCGTAACAATAGCTTCATGAAGCAACATATCCGAAAGATCAAGTTCATATGGTGTGGAAGAGATACCGATAAGAATATCATCGAGCTACGCGACTGCTTAATCGAAGACATGATTGTGATGATCGCCAAGTTTTCACTGGTACTGCCATCCAAACGAGAGAGGATGCTTGAACAATGTTTCAACCGTGCAGGTCGGTTCAAGAAGGGATTCCCCGAAGTACTTGGATTTGACGAGCTCTCGTCGCTCCGCGGATTCCGCAGTGTCGAGGTCGAATCTATTAACGGACGAAAAGCTGAAACCTGCACCAACGAGGAGAGAACTGGCCTCCAGCGATGGCTTCAGAGACTCAAACAACCACGCGAAGATCAAGAAGCGAATTAAAAATAGAGAAAAGTCGTAAGTCATCTGAAAGGGCGATCATGGTGATGACAAATGACAATGTTGGTTGGAGGTGTGTGTATCTTAGTTACCACTGTTTGAATGTTCGACACTAATCTTGGAGTCTAATGTGGTGCTTTGGACTGTGGGCATGCCTGCCAATAAAGGAGATAAAACCCAAGTTTTGGGAATTTTTCAAGTCTGACATACCGCTTTCTTTGTACTATAGTTTACAATGCTGTTGCTTTTAGATAGATGCCGTTTATTACGACCAAATCCTGTACAATAAACCTCCTTGGTCTGATGTCCATATACCATAATAGAATCTGGTGGAGAGAATGACTAAATGGATCAACTTTTCATAGTCCCAAACAAATAAGTGAATCTGCAGTTCATTGGAACATCCTCCGCTCGAAGACTTTCAGCGGAGTGTCAGTTCATAAAGAGCATTTCCAACACCGTTACATATAACCATAAAGCTTTTCCGCTACTCCTCGGCCATTGTTGTTTAGAACTAATTCGGTCTCTTTCCTAAGCATCTGTCTGCTGTTTCTCTATTCTCTCAAGGCCCCTTCGAGCACTTTCTTTCACACCTACTCTTCCAACTTGTGACAAAAACGTACGAAACAGCAGAGTAACAAGTATTAAAAGAAAGGATAGAGACGACCAATTGAAACAAATTCATAAAGAGAAATTACAGGATGGCCGTCTTGATCTTCCTTCACCCAACCGATACAGCCGCAGGTCAGAGTAAAGGAGGTCTCCCCTTTACCATTTTTTCTTTTTCTTCTTCTCTTTTTTTCTCCCTTTCCTTACGCCGGCGGCATGAGGGCAAACTTCTCCGCACCTTCAATATCGCCGATCCACCCTTCGCGGTTGACGCAGAAGAACTCGTGCCGTGGCCGCAGGTCCGCCTTGTCGCCGTCGATGATGCCCGCGGGCACGGCGATCAGGCGGCCACCGAACCGGCTGCCAATGTTGCGGACCCCGGAGCCGCACACGCCGCAGAAGGAGCGGTCGATGCGCGCCCCTGAGAGGGAGGACCCGTCCGCGTAGGTGCGCAGCGCATCAGGAGGGTTTGAGGTATAGGTCAGTTGCTGCGGATGCGTAAGTATGTTAGAATGTTCAAAGGAAGAGCGAGGGAGTGAGTGTTCCTCTTTTTTTTTTTTTGTCTTTTGGGAATCGTCTTTTCTCTCCCTCTTTAATATCCGTCTTCCACGCCCTCGCTGGTCTATGGAACGACCAACCTGGGAAGTAGGGAGGGAGACAGGCGAGGCTTGAACCAGGCCGGTACCAGGCAGAAAAAGGACGAGCCAAAAAGGAAAATGAACTTACCTCAGTATTGTATACAACTATTGAGGCAAGGACGACACCTGTGAATTTCTGGCAGGATGTACAGTGACACAGATTCGTAATGACGGGATCACCCTTGATCTTCAGCTGAATAGCACCGCAGAGGCAAGAGCCTGTTCTTTCGGTAGTCGAGTTGGACATTTTTCTATCCTTATAATTCTCCCCCCCCCCTTTTTGCCCCTACGTAGTTTGATCTGACTTCTTTGTGCGCTGTTCTGTCTCCGGTGGCCACAACTTCGAAGCGCTCTGCAGAGATATGAGAGAAGAGCAGGAAGTAGTGTGACGATTTTTGAGTGGCCAGTGAGGGTAAAAGTTCCAAGAAGGTTAAACCCAAATGCCCAAGATACGAAAAACAAAATCGATTCAATGGCAATGTGTCCAGCTTAAACTTTGTGACGAAACTGTCTTCCTGAGTTTACGGCTTTTTTAATGGCTTACGGTTCCCTCTCTCAGCTGGGCACCTTGTTTTTTATCTGTTCTACATGCACACACAGACCGTCATAGTCTGGACACAGTTGGTTATGTAATCTCCGGGTCAATTACTGTATAGGGAGATCCACTTCGTGGAATAATTGACCCTGCATCCCCGAACCAAAAGCTGTAGGCCTATCGCCGCTGACGTTATCGCTGCTTGGCACTATCACCGCGAGGTTGCCCGCCATTTGACCTGTGAGATCCACATAAGCTCATACTGGTCCCAATTGGCATCTGAGCGGACTAGAAAAATGAGTAATAGAGTATCTGAGTCAGAAGCGGAGTTATCTCTGAGCTGACTGAACTTGGTAACAAAGCATGACAAATTTTCAGCTGTCTGTGGAAACAAGCAAGGCTGGTAACGTTGATGTATACAGTTGCTGTACTTGTTAAGACAGCCAATGATACAGTAGCAAAAAGCCGCATGCCCGAGGATTTTTTTCTCTGGTTTTTCTTTGAATATACTTGGTCCCACAGGGAACAATATTTCCCCGCTCGAAGATCCCCTTTATTGCCCGAGACAGTTCTCAATGTGCAAGAAGACCGTTCATGGCACCAACGAAATAGATCAAAAGAAGACTCGTCAACTAATACGCACTCTCTTGGCCCAAGGATCCATGATCTTGCGCTTGATATGCTCGGAGTTTACACATCCGGTTTGTGTGGTGACCCGGCAGCTATTTGGCTTCATTGCTGCACTACAGTGCAAATCCAGAATGTTGCGAGAAGCAGTGCAATCTTGAAGAAGATTTTACTGATATGAGGGGTTATCCCCGTGCCCCAAGTACTTCGCCCAGTTTGTGAACTTACTACCATGCTAACATGCCTTAGAAGCCCCCTCAGACAGAGTATTGGCTGATTGGTCGAGTCTGCTAATTTTGAACTTGTTTCGATCATTGATGGCTGGCCAAAGAGCCAGTTGGCGAGGGTCTCAGTACCATGATGTGCCATAGCACTGAGGTGAAAGAAAACACAAGTGATAATTACAATTTCAAGGACTCTCCACAGGCCGATTTGGTCCCATAATCGGGACCTAAGTAGGGCTGTTGCATCGCTTGCAAGCCATACATGATGCTGCAGCACGTAGGTCTCTAGGGATATTTTACCGAGAGCTGCAGGCAAGGCAAGGTGCCGGGCGCGCAATTCTCGGCAAGAGTTTCGTAGAAATGCGAAACACAAAACCGGAATCCACGATATGTAAGGATGGATTGCACTGTATTGTTCTTTACTGCCGAGAAAAGTCTGTATTATCGTCCAGTAAGCCAAAAGGCACAGCATACACAATATGCACGCGCCATCTCTCAAACGTGCATGTGACGACTCTCGAAGCATAATTCCCTTACATGCTGGATCAGCCAAGCTATGTTGCTTATAGAACCTTGTTGTGGATTGGACATTTGAAAGAGTGTCGGGTCCCGCATGTGATGCCATCCTCTGTACCACACTGGCGGTGATCATACCGAAATAAGCAATATAACCCTCAAGAAAGAGTCTAAACCGCGTTTCAGTCTCGTCAAAAGACCACTGGAAGAATGTGCCACAGAATGAACTGATACTTCCAAGGAATCCTGGCATCGAAATGATCAGGGTAGTCGTAATGCTTGCAATAAGCACTTTTGTGAAAAACAGTACTGGGACATTATTGAAAGCGCTGAAAGCTCGCAATGTGATCCAGATAACGACATACCAAAATGTGACAACAAAAATGAAGTAGTAAAAGGTGTAAGTCGTTTCCATCATGTATGAGAGCAAGATGCTCAGAAAGTTGAGTCGGAATATCACACTAGCGAGCCTGCGGAAAGAAACTTCGCCGGTTTTCAATGCCTTAAGCGTATGGCCGTAAGCAAAAAGATAAATATAAGTCGAGACCAAAGTTCTGACTATCTTGTACACCCACAATGTCTGGGAAGCGTAAGTCCAATGGTACATCAAGATGATTGCCTGCATCCAACCTTTGCATTCTTCTGACTGTTCGCGAGACAAAATCTGGTCGCAAGTTTGAACTTCATGGCTCGAAACTCTTCTGAGTGTCATAACTGACCAGTTGACTCCATATGAGAACTTATGACAAGTCAGAAAACCTGCTATCAAAAAGCAAACAGAACTTCCCACAAATACTATTTGGTCGTAATTGCGTTCGACTTTTGGATAGGCGTGGGACCTGTCTATCATCCAACACCAAGAGAGCGGAATTAGAATCGATCGTGCTACTTCAAGGACTCGTATTAATATAGGTGTATATCGCCGTGAGGTCTTATTCCAATCCTTCACAAGGGCTAGAAGGGGATATGCGAGAATACCAAACATCAAGACCACATGCTGAAACCAACCCGGGTGTGGATATCTCATGCAACATGTGCTCCTGTGTGGCGAACGATGACCCAACGCGGAGTTGCAGCGTGCATTGAGGACAATATCCGCTTTCCACTCTGCTACCTTATCTATAACGTGGATACCAGTTTCCTCAAATGCTTGTGGGTTGTCTCTTGTCATCTCGTTATAGACATGTAAAATATGCGATTTTTCTTTTGCAGAGAAACCTGAAAGGTAAGCATTCATCTTGTTCACCTTTTCCGCTGTGATGGTTTTGATTCGATCAGGCGATAGCCACGGGTAGTATGGAACCTGTACAGGTGCCAGAAAAAGCTGGTTTGGGGCGATCTGGTAGTTTTTCACGAGGTCCCTTGTTGGGTATCTCGCAGAACTATCCAAGTGGGTGGCCAAATGTTCACGTATTGCATCTACTGCTTCTTGGAACAGAAGGAAAAAGTCTTCTTGGCCGTAATGGGTAGCCCATAGACCCGGAGAACCAAGAAGAATTAATGCCGCTGAAGTATTGCCCGCTGGACTGGCAACTGCCGGGGACACTGATCCGTCGAAAATCCGAAATCTCTCCAGCTCCGAGGTTAGCTGAGATGAGTTCAGCCACGGATCCCAAATGAAGTCTAGCTCCACCCTTTCTGCCTCGAAATGTATATTCTGGTGTTTAGAATTGTCTGCAAACAGATCCAGAATAGCGGCATGTGCACGTTCTGGATCAAGGCGGGTGGCGGCAGCCCAGTATACCTGGCGCACTGTTGAATCGCCTACAAAGACCACGCGGCGGCCACCTAGGCAATTCCGGAACTCTTCTCTCGAAAAACGGACCATGCGGCAGCCGAAGGGTTCCCACTTCTCAAATCCTCCGCTTAAACTGCCTTGGATATTCGAGGAAGACCATCTACCATCGCTCAGGAGTTCTTCACAGTGGGCGTTGTTGCGACCTAGTTCAGGCTTAGTATTCGCAATACGTTCCTGTGGCATAAGTTGTAGCCAAGCTACGGAGAGAAGTACCCACCTAGGAATACCCAGATATATAGAACAGTAGACAAAGCAGACATTATCCATCCACTGTTTATATGGTCAAGCGACAATGCTTTATACCATGGCGCTGGTTTCCTGGCACTTCGGAGCAGGAGCTCCTCATCGGTACGTGACATCAAGCCCATACTGTTGGTGTTGGTGAGCCTTGCTACGAGCGATTCAGATAGTGAACACCCGAATTACGGATTATGACCGAGATCTGAGTTCAAGAAAAAGCAAAACGGAATCTTATGTGTGACAAAGAAGCGCAGGAAGAAAATGCGTCCTGCCGGACTTTTATGTTTGGACATCACAATGCAAATGCACACACACGCCATGGCAGCTTCTAAGAGGTGTGGAGGATGCCACTCGCTGCAGAGGTGCAAGTGCGCACTTGCTTACACGAAACATGCTTGTACGGGTAATATGGAATTAGTACGGGTAAGAACCTCTGCGAAGGTGAGGGTGTTTAGCTCCTGCATGATGCCGTTCGAAAGCTTTACCATTGTAAGTCACTTTTAACACTGTGATGTCTCTTCATAGCACAAGGTAGCCGTGGAGCGATAAATTGCCAATCCAGTCAGTTGGACCTCTTTTATGAACCGCTCGCAAATTGTTGGAAACTATACATTGCGTCTGAGTTGGGATTGGTTTTCTCATATTTCTTGGCTCGACGTCGTCAGTGTAGGTATAGGTGCCAAGTCTCCGAGTACTGCACAATGGATATGCCCTAGCAGTGTGGGTCTTGCTGCTGAGCCGCCAATTGGTGGGTCTAATGGATTTGGCAAAATGGGACGTCTCGAACGCCGCAAATTTCTCGCGATCCTTCTTCCCTCCCAAATACGATTTCGACCTCCAGTCAATCAGCGCAATCGTCAAGACTCTTCAGAGTGAATGCACGGGACGCACTACACGAAGGCTCCACCAGAACGTAAGCTCAGAATATTAATGAACTGTACGGTCTTCAGAGGCCTTCCTACCGCAGGCCATGCACTCAACTGCTTCGAGTCGTGGTTTCGTGTCCCCCTAGACCTATCTATCTGGGGCGAACAAGGACATCTGACGAGAGCTGACTAACACACGCCTGACAATTCAATTACTTAACTGGTAAGAACATTAGATGATCTGTGACCTTGGCGCTACATTTAAACGCTGTGCAGCATTACGAGGCAATTCAGCTGGTCATTGCTACATGAACTACCAAAGTCTTTTGCCATGCTCGGTCAGTCTTCAACTTCCTCTACGACTGATCTTGAGCCGGATACCTCTACACTAGAGCGTACAAGACAAGAAGAATTTTTACAACGTTTTTTGAGTGCGGGACCTCTTTGGCTTTTGGCGTCGGGGCTCTCGCAATTTATCTGTTGTAACATTCACGTAAGCAATCACTTAGTTTCGAGGTGATCAGAACCATGACTACAAGAATATACGATGCCAGTAGCGGCTTGAAAACATTCAAGTCAGAGTCATTCATGAAATATGGTGTCTTAACAAATCCAATTTATTGTATATTCACAGATAAAATGACTTCATATATGTAGCTAAACATAGCTTCTGTTCTAGCCTGTTCCTGTCCTGTCCATCACCAACGAACGACCGATCACTCGATGGGGGGGAAAAGGATAATAAACCAATCCCGTTCCTTTGCTCCTATGAAACCAGTCTCAAAAAGTCCAATCTTCTTCATTAATGAATTAAGCATACCACTCCCCACCGATCCATCGGTTGAAGAAGTCGAGCGAACCCTCGGGTTGGTTGAAGGGGACCATGTGGCCAGCTTGGTAAATGCGCATGAAAGTCAAGTTTCCGCTGGACTTGACCTCACCGTACTTGCTGTCGCCAACAGTGAGAGGACTCTTCTTGGCGGCGTTGTAGCCCTTCTTGCCGTTCCAAACAAGCTCCTCAGTCCAAGCCTGGTTACCCAACCAGTTGCAGATGTAATCAGCATCGCCGGCGTAGATAAGGACAGGAATTTGCTTAAGGATATCGGGAACGAGCAGGTGGAAAGGCTTGGACCAGTCACCCTGGAAAAGGAATGCACGGTTGATGTCGGTGTTGCAGCTCTCATACGTCTGGACCTCAACTCCAAGAGCCTTCTTGACCGAGTCCTGGTTGAGGTACTCGGCGATCCATGCAGTTTCGGTGTAGCAGAGGTTGGCCATATCAGTGCACTTCTCGCGGATGTCGTAGACATTGTAGCCAGAGCGCTGGAAGGGCCCGATCAAAGCATTGTTGCAGTAGATGGCACCAGGCACACAGCTCCACGCGCTGCCAGAGTCGTAGCAGCCCTGGATAAGCGACTGGCATCGAGGCAGGGCGTTGTCCATGGACTGACACTCGCCCTCATCTAGAATGGGACCGTAGTTGCTGCCGTCATCACCACAAGCCATAGGACGGTATTCGGCATACTGAGTCAAGGGATCGGTAAGACCATTACCAATGGCAATGCTCTGGAGGTTGATGTTGCGGTTCTTGTGTGACAAGATCTCAGAAGCAAAGACCGGGATGTAGTGACCAGCGTAGGACTCGCCTGCAATGTGGAAGGGCTGCTCGGCGTACTCGGGGAAATTGTGGAAGAAGAGCGTCAGCAGGGCGTAAATGTCCTTGCTGGCGGCGACGGTGTTTGATACTGATCTGCCGCTGTAAGAGTATCCGGTGTTGACTGGCTGGTCAATGAAAATGACTGAGGCGTTGCTGTTCCACGAGTAGTCGTTGAACTTGAGCTTGTGCTTAGCGTCGACACTTGAAGGGCCAAGTTCCATGAAAAGACCCATCATGGAAGAGCAACCAGGGCCACCGTTGAGCCAAAGGACGACGGGGTCGTTCTTGGGATCGTTTCTAGACTCGAAGAACCCTGTAAAAGAAGGAAAGCGAAACAAGTTAGCAAGGAATGCACTACACACACATTTGCGTATGCACAGGCACGTGCGGACAGTGAACAGAGTCTCTCTTGACCAAGTTCTTGTCCAGTAGAATTTACTCACAGTAGAACAAGTGCTTGTCGTCAGCCTCATTATCTAGGTAGCCACTGTACTGCTTGACCTTATCAACGCCGAGGACGGAGGGATCGACCTTCTTGGCACGGAGGTTGAATGCCTCGAGAGGTCCGTCAACCACCCTGTGGTGCTCGCCGTCCGTCTGAGTCCACATGCTCTGGACATCAGCACCTTTGACGACGTGGTCCCACTCACTGTCGGGCTTGCGTTGGTGAGGCTTGGGGCGAGAGATCAAGTTCTGAGCCTTCTCCAGGAAGCCAGGGACGAGGAGGTTCATCTCCTCCCAGAGACCCTCAGCCTCGGCGGGCATCTTGCCGAAGGCATCCTCAAAGGTCTCTAGGACACTCTGAACAGAGTCGGCGACGGGCTTTAAGGCGCCCTTGATGCCGCCGAGGACATGCTGCTCTTGCTGAGCGACAGCGACCGAGGCCGCGCTCAGCAGCAGCGTCGAAGCAGCCACTCTCATTGTTACGATAAGCTTCAATCAGGTCAACTGAGAGGCAGGAGGTGACAGTCGAACACACACACAGTTGATAGATGAGGGAAGATGAAGGAGATGGGATGGGATGGTATGGCGGAGAGAATGAAATAAAGGCAGGAACAGAAGAGAGATGATGGAATCCGAGGAACCGGAGATAAAGCAGGGCGAGGGAAGCAGGTCCTGTAGCTTTGTTGAGCGCCTTGAATCGGATGAAACGACCTTGAGGGAAAGGCACTTCCCGGGGTGATGATGGAGCTGCCCAGACAACGAGCTAAGCCCAGGCCAGTGCATGGATAGTGGTGGTGCCTGGCATGAGCATGTCCTCGCTTAACAGGTGGTGGCAGGCGGGCCCGGGGTAATCTGCTAGTCGGCTACCTGCCTGATGGGGGTGCCACCGCGCAAGCTCCACCGTCAGCGCAGCGATAACCTGGCGCAAGCGGGGCCAGCTCAGCCGATAAGCGTCATAACCAGCACCTTGACGCTGGCGTGGTTGAGTCACGAGGTCCATCCCGATCGCCTTAGGCCGGTATCTCTGTCTAGTTGCCGACCTATCCCAGTGCGGGGCGTGACTCGTTGTTTGCTTCTGTTTTTGCTGCTACTGCAAACCACGAAGCAACGGATAACTTGTCAATCAGCTGCACATTTGCTTTATGCATTTTGATAACTTGTGCCGGACTATTTCCACTTGGTCGAAATGCAAACACACGAAGCTGTGGCGAGAGGTAGTTTCGAATGATACAAGATGAATCATACTTTTAAATGTGCTGTAGTTCGTCAAACTGAGGCACATGTCTTTTTTTACCACGCTTGCTTCCATGCTACTGCAGTGTTACTACTAACATTTAAAGGCGCCTATTGAGAGATCTGCCCCACGTCACTGAGGGGAACTGAGAAGGAAAAAAAAAGATTTCCGACAGTCATGTATATAGGAATCGCTGCATAAACCATACTTTCCAATACACAACATTTCGATTGTTGAGTTCTTTTTTTTAAACATTTCCACCCAGAGTGCGTCACCTTAGGTTTTTTTTTTTTTTTTTCAAGTTCGGCGAAGTTAAGATACAACCAAACAAGAAACAGAGCGCGGCCATATTACGGAGAAGACCCCAGCCTTTACGACAAGATGTCGCGAATAAACCAACCGAGCAACCAGATCAAACTGACCAACGTGTCGCTCGTCCGCCTTAAAAAGGGCAAGCGCCGCTTCGAGATCGCCTGCTACAAGAACAAGATCCTCGAGTGGCGGCAGGGCATCGAGACGGACCTCGACGAGGTGCTGCAGATCCCCAATGTGTTCCTGAACGTGTCCAAAGGCCAGACAGCGCCCAAGGAGGACCTGGCCAAGGCTTTCGGCAAGGATAAGCCCCTTAACGACATCATCCTCGAGATCCTCAACAAGGGTGACATCCAGGTGGGCGGGGCGGAGCGGGCGGCGCAGCTAGAGCGTGTGCACAACGAGGTCATCAGCATCGTGGCGAGTAAGCTCGTTGATCCACGGACGAAGCGCGTCTACACCTCGGGCATGATCGAGAAGGCGCTTGACATGCTGAGCTCGCACGCCCACCAGCAGTTAGGGGACAAGAGCGCGGCCGGCAGCGGTACGGCGACGCCGGCATCGACAGGTGAGGACGGTGGTGAGGCCGGGAAGGCTAGGGTTAAGGATCAGATGTGGACAGGCGTTGTGACCACCAAGAGCGCGAAGAGTCAGGCTCTAGATGCGATGAAGGCATTGATCGCCCATCAGCCGATCCCTGTGTCCAGGGCGCGGATGCGGTTGAGGGTTGTCTGCTCAACCAATGTCCTGAAGCAGGCTGTCAAGGCACCTAAGGTAGCAGCCGCGGAGGGTGAGGGCGAGCAGAAGGCAGCACCGGGCACCGTCAAGGATAAGATCTTGAGTTATGTTGAGCAGATCGAGACTCAAGACGTAATGGGGTCGGAGTGGGAGGTTGTTGGTTTCGTAGAACCCGGCGCCTTCAAAGGTCTTTCCGATTTTCTGGGCAACGAGACGAGAGGCCAGGGGAGAGTAGAGGTGCTCGACATGGTTGTCACACATGAGGACTAAGAAAACCTGGACTTGATATCCTACCACAAACTTCTCGACCCTCTGCCCTAATTATGTGGGAAAATCCCAAGAAGACAATGCCGAGGCAAGGACATAGATAGCCTGAAATGGATCAGGACTCGTAGTCATGATTTAACGATACGAATGGTCACGATGCAGCATGCTTGGATAGATGGGGATAGACAAAAAGGAAAAAGATGAAAGTGAACTACATTCATACCGGATAAGCGAACTATTGCATTCCGCCTGATAAAAGTTGTGCATGCCATGATCGTAGTCTAGGTCTGAAGAGGTACGAGAGAGGAGTTCATCATGATGCAAGTATCACCCAGGGGAAGTATCCATTTTGCCTTCGTTCAGAACAGTGAGATGTCTCTATTTCTTCTGTTCTAGAGTACATCATCCATGAAAAGCCATGATCCCATTTGGCAAACCCATCAACAAGGATTAAGTTGCCCATGAATTTTTGTGTAATTTCAAGTCCAGCCTTCACGCCAATCCGAACGAAACGCATGACCAGAGCCAATGAAACCACCCCAGCACCACAACAAGTTTAACCACCCTTCTTCTTGGAGACACCGACGGTCCGGCCACGGCGACCGGTCGTCTTGGTGTGCTGACCACGGACACGGAGACCCCAGTAATGACGGAGACCACGGTGGGCGCGGATCTTCTTCAGGCGCTCGAGATCGTCACGGAGCTTCGAGTCGACACCGTTGGCAAGGACCTGGAAGTTCTTGCCATCGACGATATCGCGCTGTCTGTTGAGGAACCAGGCAGGAATCTTGTACTGAGTAGGGTTCTGGATGATGGTGACGATACGCTCAAGCTCTTCCGAGGTGAGCTCACCAGCACTATATTGACAATTATGTTAGACTTCCATCGTTTTCTGGCTCGGTTTTTTTCTTCATGGGTTTGTTCCATACCGCTTGTTCAAGTCGACATCGGCCTTCTTGCAAACCAAGTTGGAGTAGCGACGACCGACACCCTTGATTCGGGTCAAGGCGTACATGACCTTCTCTTCACCCTTGACGTTCGTGTTAAGGAGACGCAAGATCTACATCCAGATTGTTAGTTTGTGTGTTTCCCAGCAAGGCTTGTGTGATGTGATTTTTCTTCTCGGAATGAGATATTCATCCTGAGAGGGGACGGCTCGATGGATGCGCTCGAGAGGCTCGGAATGTGCAAATGACAGGATCTTGCCCATTGGCAAACAGTGAATCGGGTAGACTTACGAACTGGAAGTTCGTCTTCTCTCCTGAGACCAAAGACATGCTGGGCAACTGTTATACTGATGTTGCCGTAGATGTCTGTTCGTGAGGTTCGTTCGTGAAAGGTAAAAGAGAAATTCAGCTTTCGTGCAGAAAAAAGATGCGCCTGTGGGGATACGGTAGGGCAAAATTGGTGTGCGCTGGTCCGTGCACAAAATGGTCACGTGAGTTGAATTTCTCGTTTTAATCCGGGCTTTCGGGGGGGCTAGGCTTGACTAACCAGGTGAGACCCAAATTTCGCACTCTTCATTGGCTTTCTTGTGGGCAAGCAAAATCTTCTGCACTACCAGTACGCGTTTGCTCTCTTCGGCGAGATTTTAGTCTGCCGGTTCAGCACAAATTCGAAGGGCATGCAGCCCGTTCAAATTGCACGATCAAATACTATCGACACAGGAAAAAATACTTGATCGAGTCTTGCCACTTGTTTGTATCAGGAAGACTACCTCTTCATTCGGTGCTCAAGTGCAGTCAATCGCCTGTTCAAAGCAGTATCACCCGTGATTGAAGCAGTCGGGTTTTTTCCACATTTGGAACTCCAGACAATCCGAAGGCACATACATATGATCTCGTGCAACCACAAGTATTTACCCTTCTTGGGGCGATACTGGCAATGCAATATTCCAGGTAGGATTCCCGCACGACCAGCAGGTTGGCGTTCGTGGCGGGTTGTTAGAACCCAAAGTGTAGACTCTTGTTATCTGCTGGTGAAAGTTCATCCACAAACCAGGTTATTGGCATGGGGAGGCATGCATGGGATGGGCGGCCTATGATGATCTATTCATTTTTCTTCTCTATGAGGTTATATTCTCCTGAGAGCAATTCACACTGAAAATTCTGAGGCCATCAGACCCTTCGTAGTTACTGTTAACTAGTTAGTAGATATGCTTTGACCATGACCAGAAACCCGGTCTGCCTGTTGGATGAGGATATCGTGTCTCGAATTGGCGGTATAGTTGCAACTAAAAGGGCTGATCTCTGAGCCTTATGTGGTCGACCCAGCAAGCCATAGAATTATAGGGTTACGGAAAGAAGCAGCGAAATGGACATCACTGTTTGAATAAATCAGAGCTGTTTGCATCTCGCCAGCACCAAGGGAGAAGAAAAAATGGGATTCCATATGATCTTTCGGTTGCAATACAGCAACACAAAGCCTGGCCTCGCCTGGCCGAACCTCGCTAACATGCGAGTCTACCGACTCAGACTGGTAGTCTTGAGCCACAAGGGTTGGTCGTAGTCACATGTAATATTCCGGTAAGCTGGTTATTCAAAGAAGTGAAGTCGAAACAAGGCAGTGAAGGTCAGTGCAATGCTGTTTAATGCCGATGGATTTGAACAGTGGTCTGAATAGTAGTTGTAAAACCCCAAAGTTCACTAGCAACTGGTATCACTTGTGACAAGTGAAGCATCTAAACCATCTCAACTAAACTCAGCATCATCAGTGTCTCAGGGGAAACACGCCGCGGCTGCACCATAAACCTTCTGATTCGTATTCTTAATCGTAAGCCGAGGCTTGTCACGACTGTTAACTAGCTCTTTCCTTCGCTGCTGGATACCTAGGTAACAAGGAAAAGATGTGTAGCTGGCCTCTTGCAGAATGGTGCAACAGATTCGGTACGGAAGCATCTGAAGAATCCTTCTCGGCGTGACCGCTGACATCAGACAACGTGTGACATCCAAGGCAATCCTGAGTTGTTCAAGATAGGTATAGCAGCCGTGCGTCAAGCACTTGGCTGAGCCGAATCTCAGTGTGGTAAACGCACTAGGAGTATATCGACGGGTTGGGAGAAGCCCACAAACAGTAGATATTGTGGGCTCCGCTCAATACCATTCAAAGTCATTCCACAAGCCCTGCCTGGGCCAATAGCTCTAATTAAGAGGTAATCGTGGCGGTTAGCACAATCCACCTGCAAAATAGCAGTTTTGGATATGGGACGCGCTGAAGTCAGAGACTTTAAACCGACACTTTAATGATGTCGATGACAGATGGCAAGTGTAAAATTCCTACCAGCCATCGGGGTTCGTTGCTAGCAAACCCCCATAGATAGATATTGGGCGCATTCCGCCGCCTCCATGGTTCCCTAGGACCTGGAGTGTGTTCTGTATGATCAATGCCAGGAACCCAGGCCAGCCAAGCTTGTTTCAGAGCGTTTTCCCCCATTCCTTAGCCGTGCTCAAAGTGATTTACAGGCTGTTTTAAAAAGATAAAGTTAAGGTTATGTTGGTTTTAAGAGGATGTAAATGCGCAAATCCCCAAACACGCATGCATGCTTTATCAGCTCAGGTGGATTTTGCTGGATTTCCCATCGGCAACGTCAGTGATGATGTGGTATGCGTGGTGGTTCAGCTATACAATACGAGGCGATTGTGGCAGAGGGGCAATAATATAATAAGTGCTGATGACCTAACTTATTAATTAGTATGAAATAGTACTCTAAGCAGAGCCCTTCACAGGGACGTAATGAGGTAGGGGTTACCCAAGTAGGCAGCGGGCTTGGGATCAATCGCCACGGGCCACGGAGAGCTGCTGGCTTGAATGCCACACATGCACTATTTTGGAACATGTTTTCCCAATGCTGCTCCTGCTCAGCCACCCCTCGTGACGTTTGTATGCGATCGGCCCATTACTCTGTCAGCAGAACAGCTCGACTCATTGGAGCTGCTATGGAAGATTTGATGAGCTGGGGGGGGGGGGGGGGGGGGCCCAGCTGAGAAGCGCCCCTTCAAGGCACGGCGGGCGAGTCGCACTCGGGTTTTAGGCTGCCCGTTTTGGAGGATTGGCAGCCGACTTTCCCAGCATGATTGGACCAGCCTCTAAGCCATCGCGATCAAACGGTTTCCAGCTCTTAATGCGCAGCAAAAGTCCCGAACACGCCAGACAAATCCCATACCCGTCTTCTACGATGTACATAGTAGCATGCATCCCTGCCCTGACGCCTTACCCACTTTTTTATGCTTCCTACGTGCCGGCCTAGGGGCTCGTGTGCAATGCAATGCGATCGCTGGGCTTCCCAAGGCTGTGCAAACCGTCTGTAGCGCTCCAACACCCCCTTGGCGCGTAGTACACTCAGAGAAAGGGGGGTTTCCCGTTGGGTGAAACACGGCGATCATGGATCCCGAAAATAGACAAATATCCTCCTCCTGCCATATCCAGAACTAGTTTTCACTTTCATGTGTTATCTTACTTTGTTAACGCTCTTCATATTGCTTTGTTCACAATCCACCTAGGCTAACAGAGTCTCTCATTACTTCTTTCTAATCTGTCGCTATAGAGGTTACATCAAGATACGTAGTAACTCCACTACGATATAACACTTTCTACAACCATAATCTTCGAGGTCTTAAATCCTTCTTACTTTTGACTTCTGTCTTTGCTATCGCGATAGTGTTTATTAATCATGCGTTGGGGCTGGGGAAAACCGAAAGATGTCGAGATGGCCGTGAAGGGTGAGCAGAAGCCGTCAGAGAAGCAATACGCTCCGATCCATGACTACGAATCGCCATATCCTAGATTCAAGAAGGTTGAGTGGAAGAAAATCTTCACAGCCAAGAAATATATACGTATGTGTAACCCTTGTTCCATGAATGTATAACATAATGGAGCGAGCGCTCGTCCTGACACTGTCTACTAGCATGGCACATCTTATTTGTGATAATCTCCATATTTACAGTATTGATCACGGTATACCATGACCAAGTTGTTGCTGTAAGTTAACACATCACTTCTGGCGGCATTTTTGTAAAATCACAAAGCATTAACTTGCGGTAGTTTCTACGTCCCTTTTCAGAGAAACTGAGGGATCTCCCCGCTGGTTGGATCATACCAATTGTCATTCTCATAGTGATATCGTTTCCGCCTCTATTTGGTCACGAAATCATCGGCGTGTTGGTTGGTGTGGTCTGGGGCTTATGGATCGGTTTTGTTATCGTGGCCGCCGGCACATTTCTTGGAGAATGTAAGCACAACGACGACACAGGTGTCGGTTTATGAGGATATATATGAGGCTAACTCCTCGCAGTGGGAACATGGTTCGCGTTCAAGAAGCTTCTGAGGAGGCGAGCAGAGAAGCTTGAGTGGCATGATCTCAATTTCGCCTCCCTCGCCAAACTTGCTAGGGACGGCGGGTTCTGGGTAAGGAAAACTTCGTCGCACTTGTATCGAAAGGAGCCCAGCAACTAACTTTGGCTGGTACAGATTGTCTTGATCATTCGATTCTCGATTATCCCTTCACATTTTTCCACTGCCGTATTCTCCACCTGCGACGTCAAGTTCTGGCACTTCGCCGTGGCCACCTTCTTCACGCTGCCCAAGCAGATCTTCATCGTCTACCTCGGCGTTCTCTTGGTGGCCAACGACGACAGCAACAAGACGGAAACAATCGTACTAACACTCACCTTCCTGCTCACACTCGTTATGGGTTGGTATATCTGGCGGAGGATGCAAAGGATCCGCAAGGCTTTGGAGGAGGAGGATACTGCAAGAGTAGAAAGAGTCCGGAAGAGCAGCGGCGCGCAGATGGCTGACCTGGCCTCGCCACGAGATGCACCCGAGCCTGGTTTACCCCATCAGCATTACACGACAGACGAGAGCTGGGTTGTCGGTCCATCCGAGAGCACCGGAGATTTAGGCCAGCCGGCAGCGACATACACTCCGCTAGGAAGCCAAACCTCAGTCCCACCGCCGTATCCTTTGGCGCAGCAGAACCTGTATTCGACAACGGCTATGCCGACGGAGCCGAGTCAGTCATATACTCCAGAATACGGGCAGTACAGAGGTGACAAAAGTTACTCCCCTGAAGCGAGGCAACCTCCGCCTAGACCTTTACGTGGAACCACGCAGGAGGCTTCTAATTGGGTATGAAACTATTTCGAATACAAGACAGGCGCATGGACATGGCATTGCATAGCTTAGGCGTTAGTGGCTTTATTGGTTATTTTAATGCTGGCATAGAGTTAAAAAGATTTTATACAATGAGCTTGAAATCTTGCTTCGAGGTGTCCAATCGATATTGTTAACGACGTGATTATTATGTCCAAACAGTTTGTCAGGATCTCTCGCCCTTGCTCAGGAATCATACTGCTTGAGACCATCTGGTTGAACTAATGCCACGGGGTTAACAGAGCCTTCATCCGATACTCTTCGCATAAAAAGGTTCCGGCTTGGAGGATCACCTCTCCGGTTTGCTGCACACTGAAGTACACAGCCAGAAAGATTTTCATCTAGAGATACACTCTGCTCCGTACACGCCTGCCGTGGCCACCCCCAACCCACCAAATGCTACGAGTCCCCAAGCCAGCGCTGCGCTCTCCCAATCGGGAGTATCTGTGACTGGCAGCGCATCTCCTTCAACCAGCTGCCGCTCCTCCGCAAGTGTAGGTTGGTATGTCTTATCCTCTTTAGTGTCTGGCGTAGCGCTTTTGTTTTTCCTGTCCTTGCTCTTGATTGTGCCTTTTCCTTGCTTCGGTTGCGAGCCATGTGTGTCATCACTGACCGCCGAGCTGGCAATGCTTGTGACGCTTGACCTGCCACGTCTATGGCGCTGGTGAGTTGTGGCAGCAAGTCCAGGGGAGTTTTCACTTTTGACTCCCGTTGTTACAGCCGAAGGTAATGTATGCCCATGCTCGTGTGATGCCTCTGTCTCTGTGCCCACAGCATTTACCCCAAATTGGCTATAAAACGGGATGATGGAGGCAAGTGTCTTATGTACGTCGGTAAAGCGTGCTGCCGCCCAAAATCCTAGGCTCAAGGTGCATAGCAGTGCATCCCAACCTACGGCTGCCACTACCGGATGATCGGCTGTCGAACCGAGTACTTTCCCTATCGCTGTTGTGCTTCGCTCCCACATAGACCGCTGCTCGGTATCCCATGGGAGCAGTCGGCTATGACGATGATAGTGTGAGCCTGGTGTGTTGTAAGCCAGTCCGAGAGCGCTAGCTTTGATATGCAGACCAAAGCTGAGCAAGGATATCACGCGGAAAATGGTAGTAATCGACGAGTAGGCCTTGTGGGGGTTAGAATAAACTGTGCCCCAGGTTATGGGCACAACCCGAGGGATGATTAATGGTAGAAAGTTCGACAACCGACTAAGCAAGATTATGGTTGGGAACGATGGTGTATCAGCGGCGAAGGGCATGAGAAATATTGCGACAAAGTTAGGGAAGAGAGCTACTATATATAGCATCGGGTGAGGGCACCAATTTTGTGGTTTCGACGATGCTAGATAACTCGTTATACGTGCCCGGCCAGCGGACGGCAAGGGTAGGACGGGCAGTTCCAGGGGGGTGTTCCCAACTATTAGTGGTGCAGGTGTAAGTAAGAGCGCCACGAAGAACAGGTTTTGGGCAAACGATAGGTTGACAAGGTGAGCTAATGCCATAAACGCCGGCAACAGAGGAATTTGTCGCCGGTGACCTTCGATAGACAATAGAAAGCTCCAGGACACAGTAGCAAGGTCGACTTGCTGGCCCCACCAAAAGCGACGGGCCTTCTCAGCTATGATTTCAAGAGCATCTCTGTACAATGGGGTGTCACTGAGCCAACTTGCGAGATACAGGTGACTTGCATTCTTCCCATCCGGCAGGAGTCCATTCTTGCCGAATAAACTTTCGTATGTATTCACGTTAGTTATTATGCTTCTTGCCAGACGAAATGAGATGACCGTGAGGGATAGACAGCCTACCGCTGCGGGAGCTCAATTCCCCTCTCATCGGCCCAGACCCGGTAGGACAAACTCGCATAGCTAATAAACGATACTGCGCTAACGAGGAGAGATACACCCGAGAGGACAAGGAAGGTAGGCACTAATTTGCTACGTTGGGCCAGGCGCCTGCGAGTATCCTGTGATGGGGCCAGGAATTTATACGACGTATATAAGCTCGTGCCCACAGCATATGTGAGGTAGAAAATCAAACCCAGATGGATTGCTGTCAGAGCCAACGGGACATAGCTAGACCACCAGCAAGTTTTTGATGTTAGAGAATTGAGTAGCGTCCTTAGTACGGATGAGGATTTGAGTATAAGACAAGTTACCTGGGCGCTTGCTCGATCGGCACTGGTGCCATGACGACTAGGAAGAGAGTGATGTGTCAACAGGATAAATCACTTCGAATTGAAGTAGACACACAGAAGGGTATAAATCTGGCCTAAGGTGAACAGAAGAAAGGTAGGAAAGTTATGAGACATCAAAGCTGGGCTGAATGCCTGGAGATGTGCCATCAACCCAAATCAGAGTGGCCAGAGCTGCATAATGACGTTTAGAAGAACATACACAGTGGGCATTCAACCCCAGGCAGGCATGGGTCAGGGACGCCAATGGGAGGATTTGGCCTCCCCGGGGGGTTAGCTGACCTAATTGCGATTAGCGCGCTCAGGTCCCCTCAGGGAGCAATTGGAGACAGGTAATAAGTAACTTAAACTAGGGATAGGATAGTGGGTGGGAAGATAGCCAGCCAGGACTAGGCAGTTTTCATCTACCTCCATTTTCTGACAGTCTGTCGTGAAATCGCACCACTATTAGTGCTAAGGTTATCTGAACCCTTTTTATTAGCCAGGGAAATATTGTGGCAGCTGGGTCGCTTTAGGATATCACCCATCTGCTCTTCATTCAAAATCTCCATTTGAGGAGACTAGACATCTGCGCACCACTGCCCAAGATGTATCATCTAGCCAAAGGGCTTTACCGGCTTGCCACAAGCAAAGAAGGTACTTTGATTGACTATTAGCCTATATACCCCTCCACGTCGATATGCCCTTTTCTCCATCTCTCTGAAACCATTGCTGGCGATAGAAATCTAACACTCGTGCCTCCTCTCTCTTCCCCCCCTTGCGCAGAGTACTCCGTGATTCTCCTCGGCCTTGACAATGCAGGCAAGACCACCTTCCACGAGCAGGCCAAGTCGCTCTTCCTCCCCGAGCACCCAGACCCGAAGCTCAAGACCGTCCCCACCGTTGGCCAGAACGTGTCCACGCTGACGCTGCCCGACATGTACCTTAAGATCTGGGACGTCGGCGGCCAGCTGACTCTGCGCAAGCTGTGGCAGAGCTACTACTCGTCGTGCCATGCCATCATCTTCATCATCGACTCGACCGACATCGGCGACGGCCTCCTGGGCATGCCACCCCCCCTGTCCGCCGCCGACGGGACTGACTCCAGCGGCAGCGGGGCCGGCGGTCCTGGAGGCACGGGTGGGAGCTCTGTGGGCGACGGCGTCGGCGGCGTGGGCTCCGCGAACCAGCCGCTCGGCCGGCTGGACGAGTGCCGGCTGGTTTTGGAGGATGTCCTGCAGAACAGCGAGACGGAAGGCGTGCCGCTGCTGATCCTAGCCAACAAGCAGGATCGCGAGGACTGCGTCGAGGTGGTGCGCATCAAGGAGGGCTTGGTGAAGAAGGTGTTTGAGGGCGATAAGGGAAATAGTGTGCGCGACTCCAGAGTCTTGCCTGTTTCCGCATTAACGGGTACGGGGGTTAGGGAGGCTGTAGATTGGGTCAGGAGTCGAGTCAAATGGAACAAGGAGTCTAGACCGCCTGTTATGCGGTAAAGCTACAAATACTAACGTGGGGGATGGATTCTTTGTTTTCGGATGTTCAACTTCCCTTTTCAGCGGCGGCGTTTGGGCATACCAATTTTGGGTGGATTGAACGATTTTGCTATGATTTATAGAGTCTACGGGTGGTCACATGGAAGGCGAGGGGGATGTGAACCCCAGTTTGCCTGTTATGAGGGGGTATCTTATACAACTATCATTTTACTTCTTGCTTCTTGCTTCATGCCTCGGCTCCTCTGCTACCTGTCGTTCTCCGCAGACAGCTCTGCTAGGAGTCCTCCTTTGTTTCGTCGTTTGAAATCGTCTGCCAGTCTCTGGTCTAGGAATGTTGACAGTTCTTTCGCCTTTTGCAAGGCAATATTGGTGCATTGGACCAAGGACAGGGCTTCTACTGGCTTCCCGCCCAGTTTTGCGATCTGGCATATCTCCCCATGCTTGTTCAGACTTATCGTGCAACTGGCGACACGCATCTGTTCTTCCAGTAGGGTGGCGTCCACTAATACAATCTCACCCTCATCCCCGTAGAAGTTGAATGTGACACACAGCGGAGAGTGTAGCCAACTGAGAGGTACGGGCTCTCGCTCTGCGGGTGTATATACCGTTAACGTCTCACCATCCATGCTCGTATCTGGCTTTCTGAAGTGACGAAGTGCTGCAACCACGGCTAGGCAGGAGACATCGATGAGGTTGCCGTCATGGGATAGCAGATGCAGGTCTACACGGATAGACCAACACTTCTGACCGGCGACTAGACATAAAGATTCGGTATCCAGAGCATTTGAACGGCGCACCGTCTTCTCGAGCAGGCGGGAAAGTAGCACTTCGGTTTCAGTCGGTCGATTGACCTCAAATGCAGGAGATGCCATGGGACTCAGCTCAGTGCTGATGGTGAAGATGCCGTCAAAGGGGCGATCGGCATAGGGGACCGTCACTTCGGCTGACACTTTGGCTAGCACCCTATATTTCAGCGTGGTTGGATTAGTCGCTGTGGGTAGAGAGACCAGCAGAAAAGTAGAGCACATGTAACACCAACCTCGTCTTGCCTAGGGTGACGTCTGCCACGCCATACTGGTCACCAAACCTGAGCTCTAGCTTCCGGAAGCTTTCAAAGTCACGGCCATCGAGTCGGTGTCCCTCCTGCAGGGCTTGGAGGACGAATGCCCTCTCGTTGAGAGAAGGCTCGGCCTCTCGTGGCATGTTCAATGGGCGGTGGAGAGGCGGTCTACAATCACATTGTAGTGTTCGCGGAGACGGGACTACACTTGATGGCGGGGCTTTTTTAGAGAGCTTGCAGGCGGCTGAAAATTAAATTTCTGGGGGTGTTTCTGCCGGGCGGTGTTGGCATTGGCTGCTGCATCCGGAGCACCGGGCACGACGCTAGGGTAGCTGAGAGACCCGGCAACCGACTTCTGCGCCCGGCAGTTTGGACTTCACGCGCATCGACACACCTCAAGTTCCCTCCACCCAGGGCCGCTTCTCCCATCAACACATTTCCGGAAGACGCAGCGCCGGCAAGATGACTACAGCACACAGACCTACATTTGATCCCGCACGGGGCAAGGAGGCTTTGCGCGGTCCAGCCTATCACCAGCGCCTCCTTCCCGCGCATACCCAGCTTAAATTTCGGTACAAACAGCCCGATCCTGTGCCATCTATCTGATTATGCTTTGCTAACCCTAATGACTTCAGACAACCCGGCCAGGGTGGTGATGCAGACAACGAGCCACGCGACCTGCGCGCTGAGCTTCTCGCCGCCGAGGCTGCCCACTTCGCCAAGAAGAACGGTGGTGCTTTGTCCGAGCATGCCCACCGCGGCGACGATGATGACGAACCCGTCGCAGCCACCTCCAAGCGACCACTCGAGCTCACATCACAAGCAGACGGCGAAGAGGATCCGGAGGTAAAGCGGCGGCGGATATTAGAAGAGACCCGCGACATCGACGCGGATTCGGAAGACGATGATGATGACGATGATGGGAGTGACTCTGACGACGATGACGATGATGACGACTCGGAGGATGAGGCCGCGGAGCTTCAGCGCGAGCTCGAGAAGATCAAGGCCGAGCGCGCGGCGAAGCGCGCCCGCGAAGAGGAGGAACGCCTGGCTGCGGAGCAGGAGGAGCGAGAGCGAGATATTGCGCTCGGCAACCCGCTATTAAATAAACAGAACTTCAACATCAAGAGGAGATGGGATGATGATGTTGTCTTCAAGAATCAGGCCCGGGGTACAGAAGAAAAGGGCAAGAGCAAGGAGTTCGTAAATGTAAGTTCTTCTACGCGTAGGTCGGCACACAAACGTTTCTCGCATGCTAACAATCAATGCCAGGATCTTCTGCGCTCCGATTTCCATAAGCGCTTTATGTCGAAGTATGTGAGATAAATCGGAATTCAGGTGTTTACTCTGACACACCATGCTTCCGATTTCGTCATGCTACTATAATCGATACGATTACTGGCAGTGCAAGATAGATGACTGCCCAACGCCGATCCCATTGATCCCGTTACCTTTTAGGGGGTTGGACATCATCTATATCAATGATATAATATTATTGAAGCTAAAGGACTTCTATACAGGCCAACGCTTGCACACTTGCACGTTAGGCATGCATTCCTACATCCTCTTCCGCTCAAGCGTAACTTCGATAGGATGATGGATTAAAGCCTTTCGATTTCTAAAACTCTTCCTCAGGTTGCTGCCGTAGGTCATAGATCTAAACATCTTAGGGCAATTCTCTATGAGGCAGAATGCGAATGCAAGGGCAACACCGGCGCGGATCGCCGTTCCAAATGCTTCTTTTGTGAGAAAGTATGGCAGAGGTTAGAATGCGGTGGTATTCTCCTGGTCGTTTTGAGTTTGAAGGGTGTATATTATTAGAATAAATAGTACAAGCGAAGCGCGTGGCGTTTACTGGTCCTTCTTTTCAATCTTTCTTGCCGCACTACTCTTCTGCGCATCGTGATTCCGTTTTTGGAATCCATTCAACCCAGATTCGATAGCGTCCAGACTCCTTAGCGATCTTGTTATCGACTTCAAGCTGTCTACAAGCAGAACTAAACACGCCACAGTTAGGATATCTCTTGTAGCGGTAATATCACGGTAGACTTACTCAGGGGAACGACAACCCAGGGCAAGTTAAATCCCACATAGTACACCCAAAAATATACAAACTCAGGGCGGCTGTGCGACCGGCCCGTGAAGTATGTCTCCACCAGGCTGGTCGAGTAGTAGAGGGCTACACCATAAAGGTGCGCCATGCACATGATTATCTGAGCTGGATGGCGGAGTGGTGAGTCTCTGACGATGAGAATAGCCGTGATAAACGAGATGGGGCCCCAGAGCAGCTGTATGTGTTTCACATGTTAAAAAGTGCTACGTTGTCTCCATACATTGTCCACCTTGAATGGGTCAGCAAGAGGGTTGGGAGGGTAATGACGAACCACTGTGATGCTCTCAACGCTGATCATGAATGGATCCGAAGTAAGATACCGCGAATCAGAGAGCGCGTACTCCTTCCAGAGTTGCGCAAATAGACTCTGCGACGAGGCTACAGTCGGATGGTTCACAATAAAATATCCTGGAGCTGTGTTAGTCTAAACCCGCTCCATTGGTAACACGTACAAACACCCTACCTTCGAAGAAACAATGCAAAAATCCGCCTACGCTCAGAATTCATTAGCCGAGTACATTTTCCTAGGAAATCATGCTGTCGCGTGCTGTCGCGGTGCCATGGGACGCGTTATCAGTCCCAACTTACACAGCACGAACCAGCACAGCACAGCGAGGTTTGTCGTCGTGAGGTTTCTGTTATATGCCAGGGCTAGCCTGGAGCCCGCGACGAGCACGCCCCCGAGCATGCCGCTCAGCGCCGCAAGGAGCACCGGCACCGGCGTCGTATTGGCGGCATAGCCGGGGATCTCTACTCCCAGAGGATAGTACGGATGCGCTAGAGCCGGAGGCTCCGTGAAGGTGGGAGCTCCAGGCATTGCTTTGAAAAAAGGCCAAGGTCTTTTTCCTGTCTTCTTCTTGTAAAAGGCTCCTAATGTTTTGGCTCATCGCCTCAACCCTGTTCCTTACGAATACACGAAAAATAAAAGAAAAAAGGTGATTGGGTTGATCAATGTGTAGAAATCTGGTGTGTTTACTGGTATACGGCACTGCTTTCCCCCCTTAGAGTCGGGCCGTGACGTTCTGGGGAAGATCTTTAGGAAGGTCAAACCACTCAATGCCCCGCTGGCCGCTGGCTGGTACATCCCTCTGGTGGTGGGGAATAGGGGATTTCGTCCCAGTACGACTCGGCACGGGCCTCCGTTTTAATAAAAGCCACCACATTACCTAAGGAATCTCACTAACACAACTCCGTAATACAGGTGTCTCAGTCAACGCCCAACAGAGCTTGCAAGGATTAGCCGCTCACGGCTCCGAAGGTAAAAGAAGTATAAGACTTGTTTTTCTCGTACATAATAGATGAAAAGGTTAAGATCTAAAATGGTTCAGCCAATGCACTGGGCATCCCAACTAAGTTCGTATTCATCTTTATAGATCCAATCGGCAGTACAGATAATTTCTCAACCCCTCGATTTCTCACGCAGTTCTTAGTACAATGCAAGCATTCCCCAACTTTCTTAGGTAAGTACCTATGTAAATACATACCCAAGAGTAAGATATCCTATTCATTAGTACATCCAAAAAGGACCCTCCCCCCTTACCACAGTAGAATTCGTTAGCAACAGGGCGAGAAACAAAAGGTGGCATTAACTCTGCCGTTAAAGTCATCCTCGAGATATCTTTAACATGAATTTCCGAGTGTCGCTCGAGGTCATGTTTGGCCACCGACATCCATCAAGATCCCTTCCATCTTGAGCGCTTTCACCTTCACCAACGTAGACCCATCCACCCTGCGGACTCAATGGTGAGAGTACGACTGAGGGTGCAAAGAAGACTCTCGAGCCGACTCTGACCGAAGCGAGCAATATGATATTATGCGACAGTCAAAGAGTTGTTTTTTTAATCTCTGAAAACTCCAGTGTTGCACAGCTTACGTGCAGCACATGGAGAATCCCTTAGCTATCTTTTCGTTTGGAAACAAAGCCTCACTTCCGAGTTATATTACGGAGGTACAAATCCATCCCCGTGTGACCTGTTCCCCATCCACGGCCATTACTATCGTATGCTAAGAGACCTCCTATAGGATTCATGATGATACTTCCACTAAAAAAAGAAAATCCAAACGCGGATGCGCAATATTATCACGCAGCGGGTCCCAACAATGCTGGTTCGATGCTCCAGTCGAAGTCTGCCATGAAACTCCAATCGATGTTGGGCAGGGGATCAGGTCCCGCCAGTGCGCTAGGGGCCATGTCGTTCTGGGTGGGAGGTGGCTGGCTTTTGGGCCTTGCATTGTCCATATCATGCTTGAACCACCTTAAGCACTCGAAAGAAACACTCGCCGACAACCGATGAGAAAATGCGCATATAGGCTCATCATGCCACCTTGAAGCAGGGCCCATGTACCAAATTGTGTCTAGCATGTTTGCTAGGCGCACTGTAATGTCCTCTTCATGATGCCTCAAACGCCTGCATAATTCAATGAAATCGAGGACACAACTTTCAGCTTGTTTACGGTCGACAAAGTCAGCGTACGACGATCGGAAAACTTTGAATATGATGCAGATCGCCCCTAGTGAGCCACGCCAGTAATAGTGTGGCGTGTGTAACAGAGCGTCACCCTGTTGACCAAGTTCAATCGCTGTTCTAATTACCGTCTGAGCTGTCGTGTAAGCTTTCATGATGTTACGTTTCAAAAGCCCCGCATCATAGCCTGGAAGGGGCATGAGATAGTACGTGCGTATCTCCAGCTCAACTAACAACGCATTGAAGCGGTCCAAGGTGTCTAAGGGCGTGTGTTAGTGACAAGACTCAGGGCATCCCAATGGATACTTACCCGCTCGTTCAGAACAGATCAGACCCCGTGTATTATCGAATTCTTCTTCCAGCTGCTTCACAAAGTGTGGAGAGACACCACGGGCGTCATCAAACGTTGCAGACATCGTCCGGCTAACTCTATTAATAAACTTGGAACATTCCAAAGCAACGCGGAAACTAGAAGGAACGTGAAATAAGCTCTTCCCATCGATCACGTTCTGGATTGTTTGATTGAAAAGGCAATTGATCGGAAGCAGTCCAAGATAAGTTCCCATCCTAGTATAGACTGGTTAACACTCATTCCACATTCAAATTGAGTAAAGGGGAGGGGAGCGTCCTTGACGAAGGGATGAGGGTGCAGAGTAGGTTAATCAGATACCTTTGGGAGATGATGTTACACCCAGCCCAAGTGCAGGCTGCTTCCTCGTCCGTGAAGCTATTTTGAAACACGCCCAAGCTAAACTCTGGGTGTGCCCCCTTTCCAGTGTGAATTCCCAGAAGCATACAGATATTTATTAGTGATCCTGTTATGATCGGTGTGGGATCATTAAGAAATCGAACGTCAGGGAGAGGCCACGCAGACACTAGGATCAGAGCGTTGATAGTGTGTATCGTTATCGGTATGGTCGTCATAGCGGTCATCAGCTGTGGTCTGATAGATTCTAGCAGAAATGGCGGCACGGAAGGATCCCGAGCATATCGCCGGCAAGCTATCATGATAATCGTCCAAAAAAGGAGGCTCCCCGATTCATAACATTTGTTAGGGTCCCTCTGCCGCACTATGGGCATGTGAGGATGGAAATGTTCAAAATACCTGACCAACGCCACCAATAAGTATAATAAGGTGTGGAGAGTTAGCTATGGATCACTCACTTCTGAAAATAATAGTCAATGTCTTCTCCTGTGAATGGGTGGGATCCCAGAGCTCTTGGTTGACTCGGCTCCACAGCTGTGGCATTCACAAGACTCGACACAGGTGTCTGTATTGAGCCAGAATTGGTCGAAGGTATAGAAACCGATGGTCTGGTGGTGCTGACAGACTGGATGCCGATTTGTGGCAGCACTGTATCCTTGGGGGTGTGATGTGCAGCATGCCGAGGCGAAATAACTACATGCTCACCAACGGTTTGTTTGATGTTTTCAATCTCCTGCACCAGTTCATCTATTTTGCTACTAAGAGGTCAGATATGGGTCAGCGGACAGAACGTTGGGGCACTTTACCTTTTTCTACTCACTCGTTTATGAGTCTTGTCCACTACGCATGGTAGGCTGAGCTTGGCGCATCTCTGACACGGTTGGTCTGCCCGACTACTGGGGTTACAACGGACCTGAAAATGGGATATGATCAGCACTTCGATCCATTTCCTATAGTTAGTATTAACGAAACATCTGGCCTACCTTGGCATCGCGGCAAGATGTACAAGCGGAGTTACGCTTCATGCGTGTGGCGGAAAGAGTTGCTTCACTGTCGACCATGATGACAATCTGCAAGGGTACTGGAAGCGGCTTATAGGGATCATATCCAATTAGAACCACTTTTCTAACGTAGACCGCCCGCTCAGGGCCCCGGAAGCAAGTGCCAGATGGGGAGACGATAATACACAGCTTTTGGCAATGTCAAACTAAGAGAAGGTAATCTGAAAGTGAAGGTCGGAGCCGGATCGGCAGACGTCGCTCTCAAATTATGCGGGATTTAGCCGAACGGCCTACAGCGGCCAGTCCTCACCCCCACCCTGTTCAACGGCTCACTTGCAGGTCTCTTTTATTTACGAAGTATAATAAGACAGTTAAGTTAAATCGAGTATCAACAAAAGACGCCTTCATTTCAAGACTTTGCTCAACTACAGACGAACAACTAAGAAAAGATTTACAATCGCATGCAAGGGACCACGGTGTCGAGGAAGCTGGACTGGTTGATTATTTGACAGTCGCGCGATGGGATAACCTAAAAACTGATGATATAGGTTGTCAGACAAATTATGACTTAGCTAGATTCTGATAACTTTTTACTACAGCCTCGAATATTTGGCAGGAGTTTTCGTTCACTTCCATCTTGCTCCATGGGAGTCGTCCTTGCCGCTCCGAGCTTGCCCTCGCTATACACTGCACCCTCGAAGGAGAACTGCTTATCGCTTATCAATGGTTAGAACACATAGAGGGCATAAATGAGCCTCAACCGCACTGCTAATCTTTACTAGGCATGCATCTGTATGGTGTATGATCCATGCTCTGCGAGGGCACGGCACTACGCAGTCCTGCTGGTGTCGTTCGGAACTTACTTCGTATGTTTGCCGCCTACATGCGGTACGGGCACGGCACACACATACCAATCCCGTGGAGGTCGCCACAAGTGGCAGGTCTGAGTTGATGTGCTGTTCGAATTAAAAATAAATAATTATCGAGGGAGGCCCCTGGCCAATGTATTCTGCACAGCCAGGAGCGCCACAAAAAGGCACGTCGTGCCCTCTGCGTTGCTTCCAGTGACGTCGGATCCGTACGGGCCCAGTCTCCATTCGGTCACCGCGAGAGGAGCCCGCTAAACCCAATTCTGCCACCGAGCAGTCTCGAAAAGCATCTTAAGCCCGACGCTCTGTGGGTATCAAAGCCCCGTCCCGGCACCTAACATGCCAACAACCTCATGCTATCCGCGGGTTTCGGTGAATGTGTGAGTAAGTAGAGCTAGATCATTTCTCTGCCGGAGAGGGTCACCACTGGGCTGCAGGTCTTCTTCCCTCCTCCCTCACCCCAAACTCATCGCTGTCTCCTTGGAGGCGATTGAATTCCCGTTGTTGCCTGCCTACCTCTCGAGTCGGCGCAGAAGAAGCGCATGCGCTCTCGTGTATTCTATTTCCAATCAATCAACCAGTGACAGGCGGGGCCACGATATGACGAACACAGCTGTGCGCATCGCTTAGTTTAATTCCTTTTTGTATGGTGCTTGCCCTTCCGGCTGAGTTTCTCGCATCTGAACTGGAAAAGATGGCTAGCAGCCAGCCCTATGTGACGATTCGGTCGAGGAGACCCGCGGATGGCTCGAGCATGAGCAGTGTGGATTCTACCGTACGTGGAAATATGCCAAGATTCCCGCCTCGGAATCGGAGCGGCCTACTCACGTCTGTTCAGTATGGTTCGAGTGCCGGGGATGATGGGGCGCCGTCGGCGGCAACGCACGATATTAGTCGAGTTAGCTATCACGTCAAGCACCTGTCGGATTTTGCAAAGACTCTCGAAGATGTGCGTACCGCGCTACCTTGTCCCGTCAAATGTGTCCACTCGGATGGAGGCGATGTGATGTGATGGAAATGGAGCTGATGGTGTATTAGTCCGCTGCTCGCGCCTTTCCCAATCGTGGGCGATCGTTGAGATACCAGAAAGTTCAGGCACTCCTGCTTCACTGGAAGTCTGACGACCTGTTCGTGCTTCCGGAACTGGAGGACCTCGAACACTGCTTTAGGGAAGACTACAGCTTCGAGACCGAGGTCTTTCCCATCCCTTCTGACAACGCACACCTGGAGCTAATGATGAGAGTTGGGCAAATGATTAAAGAGCATGAATCTAGCGACACGCTCTTCATCATCTACTATGGCGGTCACGCTAGAATAGACGAATCCAGGCAGAGCACTTGGTGCGCGTAAGTTGCAACTGAAGCTTGTGCATTTATCGAGATATCTCTAACTTGGATTGGCCGAACAGAACTCGCAACACCGATTCCCCATGGCTCCAGTAGGTCGCCCCTCCCGTACGTTCCACTCAAAGGCTGACAATTTTGTGTAAGGTGGTCGGCCATTCAAACACTGTTAGAACGCTCTCTGTCCGATGTGCTGATACTCTTGGATTGTTGTGCCGGTGCAGCAAGTGCAACTTTCCCCAATGGGAACAGCATCACGGAGACGATTTCGGCAAGCAGCTGGGATGCAATTGCACCGGATCCGGGAAGATACTCGTTTACCAACGTGCTGATCGAGGTCCTTCAGGAGTGGAAGCACAGGACATACTCAGCCGCGATGCTGCATGCTGAGATTTTGGCACGTTTGAAACATCCCAGGCCGATCCTGATGAATGGCACCCAATTTGAGGCTCGGTCTACGCCAGTCCACTTCATGATGACATCGAATCATAAGGCCCCGAGTATAGAGATGTCGCGAACAGTGACAGACGACGCGCGACCGCCTTCCCCCCCAGTGGAGACGGAGAATGAGCCTCCAACTGGAGGGGGTAGGTCTGGAGCCTCGCAAGACATCGTGGCAACAGAGCCTAGTGAAGATGTTCCCCATGTGATGATATCACTAGCGTTAGAAGATGACCAGCGCCTCGACATCAATGCGTGGGAGAACTGGCTGGCTGCATTTCCCGCTATCGCCAAATATGTTAAGGTGCAAGGAGTTTTCAAAAGTCACTCAACTCTCCTTTTGCTATCATTGCCGGTCATGGTGTGGGACTTACTACCCGAAGATCTAGCTTGCAACTTCATCGGATTCGTTCGATCAAATAACCTAGCTATCAACAATGAAGGATCACCGCGGCCCAGCGCAGTCCAAGTATCTTATGTAGCGCACTCCTCGGGCCAGTCTGACCTCTCTAAGGAGCGGCCGTTGGCAAGGACCAAACAACAAGTACCCATAAAAGCGGCAGAAGTTCCTTCTCAAAGTACTGACACACTGGAGACATCGCCGGTAAACCGCAGGATAGGAGGTGGGCTTAATAGGCAACTCACAGCTCCGCCTGCATTGGCGTGGAGAACAAACCCCACCGAGGCCATTTCCAATCAGACGATACTGAATCAATCACGCAACTCGAGGAAGACATTCTTGACTTCCGACGCTAATATTCCTGAACGACCTGATCTTGCCCCACACATTCATGCACGTCTAGAGGAGTATTTCCAGAACGATCCAGATCCGACTGTGGCCGTCAAAGAATTTTTGGCATCAAACTTGGGGATCGAAACAGCTGACATAGATGTGAGTTATTCCACAGTTTCGATGTTATGTATACGCTAATTGTAGCCGCTAATCTGCGAGTAGGTATGGTTCCTGAATCGACGGGAACGGAAAGAAGTGGACGACAAGTTGCAGACTCTAGGCCACGGGAAAGACCGCCGTCCAGAGTCTCCGAAGGATGGCCTCAAACTAATCCTACCAGGTCACCTAAATAATCTGCTTGAGATTCTTCCTCCCAGCCAGGTGCTACTGGTGGATCTACGAGCGGTGAACGATTACAAGCGATCGCACATCCACGATGCTGTAAATCTACGGCTTCCGGCTTCCTTTATCCAGTGGGGATCGACTGAAATGATCGAAGAAGTGCTAAGCGATGATGCCAGTCGCACTAGTTTTAATAAGTGGTACACGAGTAAATGTGTCGTCTTCTACGATAGACATGTGGAATTCTCCTGGGAAAGCCCTTCGGCAGAAGCATTAGTCTCCAAGTTTAGAAGTCAAATGTGGTCCGGCCAGGGGTTCATTCTGAAAGGCCACTACCGCGAGTTCTCCGACGCCTTCGACAAGTATATCGGAGGTGATAAGATGAGCACTGTAGCCAAGAAATATCTCGACGGCGTGAAAGAAAGATCCTGGGAGAAGAGGGTAAGTGCCATTGATAAATACCTGGATGGAGGTTGTACGCTAACGCATATCTGTAGAAGGAAACTGTTGGATACGATGTATGGCTGAGCCGATTGGAGAACGAAGACCGAGTTCGACCCACCGAGTCGCAACCAGAGGCCAAGGCTGCGCGGATGAATGCCATGGTTCAGCACCAAAAAGACCTCGAGGATGAATTCGAAAGAGCACACCCTTCGCTCTACCGGAAAGTAATGGCCCTAAAGCCTGAGGGTAATTGGGATATCAAGGCTCCCATAGTAGAGCACCTCTCAACAGCACTGGCCAAGATGCAGGAGGCAGGTATGACGAGAGAGGATTCGATGGCTCCAACCTACACGGATTATTCAGACAAAGCTCGATATCCGTACTCCTCTGGCGTCGACGCGGGTGGTTCAGATGACGATCAGCCTCCAACAAGCGACAGCGTCAAGCAGGTCAAGTCAGGCTCGTCGGCTCCGGACGACGCCGGTGGTCCTGCCCCTGATGCCAAGAAATCTCGCAGCGGGAGAAATCTTCTGAAGATCTTACGGAGCGCACGATGATTTTCGTGGTCCTTTTGAGAGTCATAAACCAAGGGAATGAATATCTCCATCCCTCCACTCTTCATATCTTACTTTGCTTTTTGCTTCTTTACGGGGTAGATTTTCTTTCATTTGCCATCAGAGCGGTTGGCTTCGGAGTACAAGGTCCCCGAGAACATCTGGGTAGTTACGATCGATTAAGGGTTTGGTATATACTGTCTAGTTCTGTACACACACAAGTGCTGCGGACATGGAAAAAGAAGCTTGTAGGTATTTATGGTTTGCGAGCGCTATATTTTGAGTGGACTCTGGGTATGTCCAGATGGATCCCTTCTTGTAAGTCTTCACAACAATTTAGGCATTCAAGCATCAAGCATTTCTATCGACGGCATCATCGTGGTCTAATGGAGGAGTACAGCAAAATTGAACTTATTATTAGTCCCAACCCTCATGATTTTCAGTCCCAGCTCTTTCCGCACGCCGATCCTGCAAGGTACGGAGAGAAAAATAGATGTACGTGATATGTAAACCCCCGATAACATCATGCATGTAGAGTTCGTGTTCCAAAATATCTGCGGCAAGGTGGTGATCATGATGGATGGATGACTTCGAGGTTGTGGCTTCGGGAGTGCTGACGCGACAACATAGCCATGAGTAACTCACCCATTTGGGTTAATTAACGGGCAAAACGAGAGCACTTCATCATTAGCAGCTGAGAGCGTCATGATTTGCTCCCCGAAGCCGGCAGGCTCGAATTGTGCAATCGTGGCATGTCCTGTATCTCGAAAGGCACTCGGCACCATCCTTGCTTCAAGTACGTAGGAGCATGACACTACAGGACACGACGTACGCCATACCGACACCATTGGAGGAGAGAACCGGGCTGACTGCCGCCATGGTAAGGGGGGTGGAAGGGAACAGGGCGCGCCGCCAAGCCTCCGGATCCAGAGAATGGCGAGGCCTGGGTCCAGACGCAGACAGTAACCTCCTGGGACTTAAACGACTGCTTCTGCTGTCACTACCCTTGTTGGTACATGTTTAATTGAGAGAATATATCATTGTCATTCTTTTGTTTTTCTTGTCCATTCTTCTTTTCACTTTCGTCTTGGAATTGTCCCGTGACATCCGCACTTTGCTATCGAGTTTTTCTGAAAAGATAGATTTTAGACATCGAAAAACACAAACTCTAGCAATACACGCTGCTGGGTACTAATCTGGAGGTCTCTCACGTCCCATATTCCACCCCTGGTGCTAGGCCGTATTGGCCGAGCAAGGGACCTGGACCTGGAGTAAGCCAAGTCGGGAGGCGCCAGTAGTAAGTGACAGCATTGAAATAAGTAATAACGGTAATATGAGTGATTATATGGGTACTTCTCAATAAGCACTGCAATAAAATAAAAAAAAGCAAAGCGACGAATTGGGCCTGACGTGTTATACCAACTATATAATAACGCTGAAAAGCGTCTGGGATGTTGCTATGTCACATCTCTTTCAGGGGGTGGAGGGATTACGCGGTCCTGGCCGGCAAAGGCGGTGGTGACGGCAATGGCAAGGGCAGCATGTGCTTCCCTCGTAGCATCGGTTCCAGCTGCCGCCATGATGCATTCATGATAGAAAAGAGAGGACAACCACGCATCTGCCACTGCGGAAAGTGTGTGTGTGTATGTACGATAAGGCGCAGGGCGGAGTGTTGCGAAGGGTGAGGGTGTATAACTCTAACCATATCCCTACTATTTTGCTCGCCAGACACCCCCGTGTTGTAAACCGCGCGGCGTCAGTAGAGTGTGTGTGTGTGTGTGCTTGCTCATACAGTCGTTACATATATATAAGCGTCCTGTCACTCCGTAAGGGACTAGGACGTACGGTAGTAAAAAGCTGATCTCAGGTGCAGGTAGACAGACCAGGGTGGTTTGGGAAGGGGATTGGATAGCCAGGATGCCTTCGCACCACCACCACCCCCCTCTCTAGCTGTGTTTACCCACGCCCCTTTGGCAAGGGATTGTTTTTCCTGCCATAGTCCCCAAAGGAGTTCGGTCATCTGGATGGCGAGAGAGAAACCGATGCGAATCGACGGCGATCCCCGTGAGCATCGATGGCAAAGTGTAAGAAGCGGCTAAGGGTTTCGCGTGCATCCAAGCGAAGCTGTCCCCTCCAACAATCCCTCCCCTCGCATCGCGCACCCCGGCCAGGCTGGGGGGTTGTGTTGTTACTATGGCCGCGGCCTGTGGGGGGGGGAGGGTTGCCATCCACCGGGAGCATTAGAAAGGTCACTTCAATGATTCAAGGTTCCTTCGCTTGGAAACTCTGGATAGGGACAACGAAGGGGAAACCCCCCAAACCTAAGAATCCGAGGACCACGGCCTCCAGAACCCTGGCGAAGTACCGACGAAAGGCTCATTGTGGCATCTACGTAGGATCTGAGGTGACCCTGTTCCTGTTTCTGGGTCTGCCTGGGGCTGGCAAGGTGACATACGTGCTGTCCTCTGAGCTCACCCCTGAATCAGAGGATTTGGTGACAGGCGCCCGGGCCAGGAACCCGGGGGCTCCGTCAATCCACGCCGAGATCTCGTCGAAATCCCGCCCAGTGCCACTCAGTTCCACTGTATCTACAACCACTGTCAAGATCCTTGTTGTGTTGCCGGGCCCATTTTGACCTAGTTAGATTTGCGTTTTAATCTATTAAAATTTGGTACATGGAGAGTGCGGAATACGTAAGCGTACATAGTGCTTCGTTGGCCTACCATCAGAGAAAGATGACAGGCCGGAGGGAGAGGGAGAAAAAAAAAAAAAAAAAAGAACACCCAAACCCCGAAAAAGAAAACCCACAAGCTACTATATTCTATACTATGTAACTTAACTACGTAGTGATGCCACCGGGCCATTTGGGTGAGAGCTCTCCCAGGAATACCCCTGGTTAACCCTCGAACCGGATCACAGTGGAGCCCTTCGCTTAACGATACGACCAGCGCAGTGGTGGATCCGGCAAACTGGGGGAGGGCGGGGGCAGGGGCAACACCGTGACAAAGGATGGAGATGGCAGAAGGGAAATGCATCATAGACGAGAGATACGAAGAGGGGCCGTCCCCGTTCTCGTCCAAACTAAAATTTAGCATTCCTACAGTATGGCTCGTAAGCCTACTAATCTATCATTGCGGGACGTACGTACGTTGTATATATATATATGCCTGTACCATGGGATAGTAGTAGACAAAGTGCAGAAGGGCAGCGCCTTCGCCCCACCAGCTGGTGTTGATCACAGGAGGCTCTAAGCCCACAACGGCCATCACCTCCGGCCCGGAGAACTTCACACGCCCTCTTTCTGGAACATCGGGTAATAGCAAATTTGGACTCCGACGGCGGTGGACAGCATCTGGCTGTCAACCCCCTGTGGGCTGTCAAAGCTGTCAGAACGGTATTGCACGTACGTGTAGGGCCCGCAACTGGGCTCCCCATTGACTTAAGGGCAGGGTTACGCACAATATATGTAACTTTTTCTCGCAACAAAATCCGGATTGGTAACCAATTATCACCTTGCCAAAAAGTCGTCGTGTTCGGGTCTGAGGAGGGGACCGAACGAATATAGAGCCCCCCTTTTTCTTCTGCTTCCGGAGGGGGCGTGGAATAATGGCGCACGTGTCTGTAGCCCGAGGCACACCCTTCCATCACGTATGGAACCCCGGCTGTGAGTTTGGAATGCAACTCTTATTAAGAAGAAACCTGGTAGGGCAGTGCAAGAGAAGGATCTCCCGTGTACGGTGGGGAGTGAAGCTGTCTTCACCCTTGTTTCTCGCTCACCATTGGGGGTACTCTTGTACATCCCTACCTGGAGGTTTGGATGGCTGAATGGGTAACTAGGCAAGTCCACCCTGGTGAGGACCTGACAGGGCAATCATTGTCTCTCATGTGCTCATCTGACGTGACTCTTCCCACAGGTAAGCCTCATCCATTAGGCGATGCAGGAAGACCCAGCCCGCGCACCAAGTCAGAGCCGCGTCATTGCAGCAGCAGGTTTTGCATCCTTGTCTGCGCATATCATAAACGGTGGCAGTGACATCTGTGGTCGGCAGTGGCCGTGACGGATAGTGCATGTGTGTGGTACTAGCCACACCACAGGGTACTATTGTTGTACACACCACCACCACCACAATGATGATGCCACTGCTGCCACTGCTGCCACTGCTGCTGCTGCTGCTGCTTTTTACACTAGTTTAGTCGACCGACTACCAATGCACTGTTATCATTTCGCCCCTCCTGCTCATAAGTCAATGTAACGCCTCACACGAACATGGTATAGCACGGGTATGTAGGGTCAAATACTCGCTGGATCGCTCGATGCACGCCATTCGAGACAGCTAGACCGAGTCGAAAATTTTCTGCCTTAGGCGTATGCATGGCAGCTTTAATTTTAGGATATCTCGGTCGACTACTGACAGCAGAATAGTTTACACTGCGTGTCCGCCCCTTGAGGAGGATCCTTGTGGTTTGCAGGTGCCACACCCGTTGAGGAGCCCTCTCGGGACGAAAGATTGCACGTTCCCAGTAAATTGTTCGAAAATGAGCTTGTCCCTCAAGCGAGATCATTTGTAGGAGGAAGAGGGGCCCGGGGGGAGGAGGAGGCTGGAAAGGTGGTTTCGTGGAGATCTCTCTCCAGGCAGATCGAGCGTCGGTGCGGCGTGCCGAAGTGCAGCGATACCTTGCTTGTCCCAGACTCACCTCGCCAAGGAACCACAGCGCGAGTCAGATCCATAGAGGAGCGTTTATTACCACTACTTCTACAGGCCAAGGGAATAAGAACCATGAAAATCGACCATGTCAACTGCAGGTGGGCTTGCAGGGGTGGGTTAGTGTTCATCTTTCTAAAGGGCTCGACCGATGAGGTATCCACCAATCTTCAGCTGCATCGTACAATACTATATGTCCCGTGGATCGAGTTAGTTCAGGTCTGAAAGGTGCTAGTACTACGGGACCCGTCCATTGGCCGAGGGTGGGAGAGTGGTAAGAAAACGCATTTGAAAAAGAAAACAGTGAACCACGGGCAGCATGGTCACGGAAGAAATTACGCATGGGGGTCGGACAAAGAGTTTCCATGTGGGAGGCGTGGCAACTTGTAACGGCCGTTATGACAACGTTGTTATCGCTATGTCGATGCTTCCAATAAGCAAAGAAAAAGAAACGAGTTTCGGGGAGTGGCGTGGACTAGTGAAAGAGCAACCGTGGGAATTCGTCCTGGGCCTCTGGAGAGCATTACCATATCGTGCGCTTGGTCGTCACCATCATCTCCTATGGACACTTCCGGCTCACTCATCACACAATCATGTGTACAGCTCCTGCAAGATGGGTAGTTTGAGAAAGTCTTCCGGACCTCTGTGGTCCTTCTGGCCCATCTATGTACATTTAATCGGCTAGAACCTGAGCTCCAACAAAAGTGTCACCGTCCCCGAACACCTCATTATGCGCCACGGATGCGGTGTATCTCTGTCAATGGCCGTTAGGCGTCTCTGACCGCTTGCCTCGTACTATACCTAGGTACACACTGCCAGCTAGGGCTGGGCGATTCCGATCTCCTGGGCTGTAGACAAATCATCCCTGATTATGGCTTGGTTTGAGTAAGGAGTCTCGTCAGATCTGTTTCTTTCCGTCTGTGTTCCAGTCGGAAGAGGTGGTGGCAACCGCTCTCGCCAGTGACATATAAATGCGCTCAAGTAATAAATAGTCCTCAGAAGGAAGACGAGATGGTTGTACAGCAGTAATGCCTGTCGAGATACTCTGTGGTTTGTTACCCGGTCTCTCCGTAAGGCACCAGATGAGCGTAACTGAACCAATTATTTTTCTCGCGCATCCCCATGATTTCTGGTAATTTCTGCGAGATTGGCGAAGTTGTGTCAGCAGTCACGGCATTTAGTTCTCTGTACCTCATCAGAGGTTCGAAGATATGGAACTGTTTCGCATATAGTTACGCAGTGTTTCACCTAGTCAGTTGGTACGTGTCTTTCTGGAAGCTGTGCCTATACCAGCATCCTCGTCTTAATCTTTCGGGGATGGCTGCGGCATAAGCTTAACTTAAAACTTGATAGACGTGACAGGGCTGCCAAGCTGCAGATGTCTGACCGAGCTTGGCCTGCGATGGCTTACTCCTCATCCGTTACTGGTTCAGTACTTCGGCAGTCGACTCAGCATATGACCATAGTTCCTTGCATTGACTAGGACGATGTGCGTGTTTGCTTGAACAATGGACGAGTTATTAGGGGTCATGATGTGCCGGTGCAAGATCCAGTTAGGCACCGGATTAGTTTTACTTTTCATCATGCCGATTATATTGCTTGGTCTCCCAAGATCTTCGACAAGGTTCTTCTACATAAACACAAATCCCTCGCCTGCAGCTGCAACAGGTCACCGGTTCGACCTGAGGGGGGCGAGGAGCGTGTTTGTGCAGAAAGGGAACAGTCCTGTGTCGTAACACAGGGCACCTGTATTATTTGGATGTGTATGGGAGCAGCACAACGCTGAAAATGGCTGTACTTCGTAACTAGGCCTTGATCAGATAGCCAGAGGCAGGCCCGCAGTCTTGGAACGTGAAAGGGTACGTAGAGGAGGCTCAGGGGGGTGGTGCCGATCCTAGGGCTACCAGAAAGTAACCTTGCCCGGGAACTCAGGCCGTAATGTAGGGCAGACTCGCGACAATACCTCAAAAGGGGAAAGAGTGAATACTACCGTCTCTTTTTTGCCCGAACGGCGACAAGACCGGGTTGAAAATCTGACAAGGGCGCCTGGGAAAATCAAACATGGATCAGGGGAGGTGTTGTCGGATCAATTTGACAGGCGACGCACGAGCCTCAGTGGACGATGCAATCCTGATGGCACCGTAGCATGGCATGGAGATAGAATGCCCGCAAAACGGGAGCACATCGCATCATAACGAGTTAGCGCAGGGACAAATGCTGAACTCCCTGCTATGACGAAAAGTTGATGAGTGATGAGCTGGAGCTGAAGCTGGAGCAAGCCAACAGACAGTTGGAAAAAGAAAGTAGAAAGTCACAATACACCATAATTACTACGTTGGCCAAGGTGGGAAGAAGAAAAAGTCCCCCCAAAATACCGTGGCCACAAGCTTGTGGACGAGGTGCAATGAGACAACCTGGGAACCTCGGATTTGCGTAAACTGCAGGCCCCCCCCTCTTCTGGGCCCTTCTGTCAGCATGAGCCTTGTAAGCTCATTCCCGCCAGTGGGTAGCCGCATGGCGACAAGGTCTTGAAAGACACTTCTTGATTTGTGTAGAGTCTACACTCCCGGATTCGGTGCGATATGTGCGCAGGGGAAGATGATACTACCGAGTTACAAAGTTGCCAGGATGGGTTTGGAGCATGATGGCCGCAGTATGCTAGTTAGTTACCTAGGCAGTTAGTTAAGATGGTGCGTAGACAAGCTCCATTGGCAAAGTAACGGACAATGACCTTATGTGGTCTTGTTCGCATCAAGTTGTTACATCTTTATGTTGGAAGCCCGGCAGCTACGTAACCACTATATTCTAATTCTAGCCTACTAGTGACGAAGGTTTGCGCTTTCAGGAAGAACAACCGTTGCGGCGAGCTACATGCCACAGATCGGGATAGTTCTTTTTCTTGGAGGGAAGCACGTGCTAGGGGAGGAAACAAAGCATCTGGTGACACCGTAGACAAAAGCTGGAATTGCGCTCAACCACAAGTACAACCACATCGGAGACAGAAAGGAAACAAAGAAAGTCTATAAAAAGCAAAATTAAGCAGCTCGCCGTTGACGGACCATGGTGGCCCCGAGCGGCTTTCAGCCCACGAAACCCTGGAGCGCAACGGCGGAGGCGTGCAACGTAAATAACCTTGGGAGGGGAGATTGGTAACGGGCGGCGCTACACGCAAGGGAAACGCGCGGGCGGGGAGATTGTCAGGGCACGTACGTGCATCTGACGGCCGCGACCTGAAACAAACGGCGCCAATGACTATGGCTCTGGGACAATCCCTGGCGAAACTGGCTCGTTATTAGTGTGTTGTGGAATGAGCACGCACTCGTCACGGAGACTACACCCAGTTTTTAACTTAACCGTTACAGGAGGAGAATGAGTACGAGAAAGAAACGGGGGACAAGAGAAGCCCAAAAGCGGACACCGTTTTGGATGGAGAAACTTCAAAACACAAACGCATCCATCCCCGCCTGAACCCTTGAACAATGGTTACATTGAGCAGATTGTGTGCCTGATACTGTGGTTTTAGTGGCTTTTTTTTTTTTTTTTTTTTTTTTTTTGGGATGGGGGTAGACATCTGACTTGACCTGTCCGCACTGGAAGCGTACACAGTAATTTGGCCGGCTAGCTGGCTGCACGTAGAAAAGAAAATTTTCGATACCTTTTTTCATTAATCTATTTTCCCCCTCTTAGTTGTCTAAGGGTCGACAGGCTGAGCACCCAGTTACCACGAAACTCTCTGGTGACTTTCTGAATGACCGAGCCTCCATTCCCTGTCATAAGGAGAAGAAGCAACTTCCCCATTCCTACAGTATGAAATATGAATACTTGCCGATGCTGGAATTGCCTGATGACTGCAGATAAAACGTACGTGAGAGCACAGACAGATCAACTGGGCCCCACTCGCGCGCATGTCAAATTGACAGCTGTTCGGAGAATAAGATCTGGGGCATCTACCTGTACATATACGTACATAGAGTAGTGTGCATTAGCAGGGTCCGAGTTCCGCCAACCGGAACGCACCACCAAGACCCGTCTCTGGCAAGTACCATGAGATGGTGTTAACCGTTGCTCGCTTGCTACCACATCTCGCTAAACGCTCCGTGAGCAAATGGCTATGCAGAACCGAGAGCCCATGCATGCGAACAAATCAAGGCAACTCCCTTGCGTTTAAAAATGCCGAAGACAAAACACCCCCGTCCTTTGAAAGGGAGAGCCCAAAATATAATGCATATTCTCCAAAGGCCGTGGCTCTGATTGGCGGAAACCGATTACAACCTTAACCATGGAACATACCTATGTTTGAATTGTATGGCGATAGGAAATTACGCAGTGCGTAAGCTGTCATACCAGTTGGGTTCAGCCCTGAAAATCCGAAAAGTGATGCATTGTCTACGAAACCAATAAACAATCTTGGAATAACGAGTATTAAGATTAACGAAAATAGATAGTAGAGTAGAATCATACGCATGGGAGGGAGGTACAACAGATGATGATGTGGATAAATGCAGCCATGCAGTCCTCTGCACGGGTGTTGTAAATTCCAACGTACCATAGTAGTTCTTCCCTGCTCCTTGACACAGCTTGCAATTTGCGATATGCTGGCTGGTATAACGCATATGTGGTATGGCAAGGAGCCCAACACAATATGATGCGCAAATCCTAGCGCTCGAGAACCACAGACCGGGGTGTGAATTGAAGATATCACATAACAAAAAACAACAGGTCCCTAAACGGTTCCGGCGGGTGTCTATCTGGGCAATCGATTTGTTACATTCGATCCCACCGCGCGTCGCCTACACGAATACGATCGGTGATGAAGATGACAATATCCGACAGATAGGAGATGTGCGGGAATATCCATGTAGATGCTGCTCTCCCCTGTCCTAGGATCTGTCATCCCAGCGTTCCGACTTGTGCTGTTTGCTTGCCCTTGGGGCGATCAAACTTGGGCCACGAGAGCTGAATTCCCACCCCTTTCCCTTCCGGCTAGTTTCCACGGCGATCGTAGGAAGTACCAGCTACGATGCATTTTTAGCTCTTTTTTCATCCCATTCCCAATCACGTTCTCTCCCGCTAGCCACCGCTCTTGCTCCGTCAGGATTCAAGTACGTAAGTTAGCTTAACGCGTGCTTTTCTGCATAGCACTGCCCTATCTTCCTGTGAATCATGAACTCGAAGGGTCTTAAAATAAACCGTGGCTAGTGAGGCATGGTGCTGCACCAGCGTGAAATCCCGCTCCTTCACTATGTACGTACGCGCGCTGAACATCGTAGTAGCGACTTGCGCGTGCGGCTTGGTATTCGTAGATCCTCCCTATTTTTATTTTTTTTTTTTTTTTTGGTCCCGTCGTCTCCGGAAAGTTATAGCGCCAGCCTTTGCGTACGACTGTAGCCCGGGCCACAGGGTGCAGGTCCGGGTGTAGGTGCAGTTGTCTGCTGTGACGCTTCCTTCTGACCTCATCCCATCAATGTACTCGAAATACAGCTCCCTGTCTTATTAATTTAATTAGAAATAAGTTAAGATTTAATTAATACAGTAAATACATATCATCTACATATTAAGCTCGCTCCTCTTTGCTTGTCCTTGCATAGGTAAAAGCTCAGGGCAGCAAAACATACACTTAAGCATGAATTGCAATTATATAGTCGGACTAAACCAGCGTGGGCCTTGCACGGTTAATTAATGTGTGTAGCACTCGCGCAAAAAAAAAATTTTATTTTATTTTTTTTTGCTACCTTTACAATAGCTTAGGTGGTAAACCCAACAACCAGCTAATCACCATTTAGCCAAAGGGGGGTTTTGCTTCATCCTTATTGCTTTCAATTACCCTCAAATGTCGATCACTAGCAGAGTCGGTGGAAGCGCCACAACCAGCTAGTCCCGATCGAAGCGCGGCAAATGCCGTTCTCCACGACACGCTTTTGGCAGCGCGGCGCTGGCCCGGTATTGGCCGAGTTGCTGCTACGGACTTATTCCGTCGCTACGAACACCAAAGGAAATAAAAATTAGAGCAAGATGACACTTATTACCATCTTGCCAGTTCAACGTGGGTATCCGCATCAATGGGCTCCCTTTTGCAGGCCCTCCCATGACTCGAGTGCTCGGCCGAGAAGGGGAGCGAATAAACAAGGCATACGGGGCATGGCCCCCTTTAGTGTACCACTTAATATACTGGTCAAACAAAACAGGCATCGAGAAGCGGCGGTCCGCGAGCTGACAGCGGCAGTAGGATGCTGGCAGCAGACACCGCGCTTTGATGACGGTGCGAAAGGCCACAGAGCTGACCTCAAGCACCATTTGTGTCAAGTATCACAATGCACGCACGGAGTTCAATTGTTTGGATCCACGGCGCTTTCAGAAACTCGTTCCCCTTAAAAGTTTGTGTCTCGGGGCCTAAACCATGACTGACACCGCCCGGAACCTGGGCATCCCGAACCAGAAGTTAGGGGAGGAAGGCAGAACGGTCGCAGCAGCGACTAAAGAGCCTCGGTACCGATTCGAGCAACTAAGCGTTGGTCAGTTTGGTAGGGGAGCCAGAATCCTGCCCGAGAGGAGCACACGGCAGCTAATAATTGCACCTGGGCATCTAGGAGAGGAGCCGGCCTGGCTCCCCTAGTAACTTACTCCGTAGCGGCATAGGCGGTGCTGAACCCTTGGGGCAGTTTCCCATAGATTAAGAACGCCCAAGTGATCCGTGGCGCCTATTTTAAAATAACAATGGGCCGCGGACCCGGCAGAATTCTCACCGGCGTCGAGCGCTGTGGAGGCCCGGATGGGCTACTAGAACAAAGTCACGCGAACGCGAGGGTGTGGTGAAGGCCACCACCCCTTAGCGACACGGGCTTGTGTGCTTTTGGCTTCAGTAACATTCCGACCCAGGGAAGGCAGCTTAAGAAACAAAATAGCTCCCCACCCTCCGCACACTCCCAGTTCGTCCAGGAGCTATAAGCCTCCACTTCAGGACTACCTTGGCACCTCAGAGTTTGGATCGGTGCCCAGGCTACTGCAAGCCGCTGAACCTCGCCCACGGGTTTTATGGGACTATCACCCGTGCGAAACCACCGTTTGCGATCTGTTTAGGAGCTTTCTACGCTCCGAAGTTCTGAGGCCTATGCTAGCTGCTTTCTAGATTTGCTCTGAATCACTAAACCCAACAGACAGCCCGCACACCTCTAGGCGTCTACGAAGTTAAGTCAGTATCTTGTATCGATCCTTTCGAGTCAATTGCTGGGTGGGGGTCAGTGGCGCCAGCGCGCCTGCGAGCCGGAAGGCGAACCTTCGGTCTCGGTTTAGGGGTTTTTTTTTTCTTGTCTGTGTTTCTCTCTCCCCAAAAGAAGTCGCCGGCTTATTACTAACTACGAACTACTAATAACTAACTATAACCCAAGTGTCCGTCTTTTGTGGAGAGGGAAGTAGATGAACCTGCTTCGCCTAATAAGGCATCTTCATTTCCGCACCCTGACTTTAATGCGACAAGCTCGTGCCCGCACTGCCGACAGTAAAAGTTCACCGTCAATGGGCAATCTAACAGCTCTCTAGCCTCCGGACAGAAGGGATTAAACCGAAAAACAACAACAATAACAACAACAATAATAATAATGACATGGGGGCCGTAAGTAATGGCTCTGAAAGGATGGGAACTACTGCGTGGTAAATGGACGCATACTACACAACCCACATATGCAGTGGCACGATACGTAAGTGGTGATGGTCAGCCCCGTAGGCCATTACATCGGTCCATTCCATCGCCAGCCGGGATTTTTTAGATTTCACAAGCAGGTTCTCGAGAGAGTCCGGGGTCCTGAGTAGACCCTTACCCGGAGAATGACCAAAGTACGTACTTTTGGTGCCGTTGGCAGAGTAGGTTAGGTACTTTGTTGACAGATTCATTACTAACCTACATAGAATCTACCTACGTAGTCTCGCACCTTAATCTAACATGTACGTAAGTGTGTACAAGCCTTCTCTTCGGGGCTCCTTGTGTAACTGCTCGGACAGAGGTCGGTACGATTTACACTGCTAGGCTCTGCCAGGGCTACCCGTTGTCAGACCCGGCCCATCCACACATCCAAGGCAAAGCCTGGCAGGTCTCCTCGCAGAGGCACACACCCACACACACCCCCATGTCCTTGTCCTTGTCCCATGTCCACGTCCTTGACTACGGTTGAATATGCCAGTGCCACGGTGGGCCTGGCAAGTCCCATTAGCCCGTTGCTAATGCCCAACTAAAAGAAAACGCCACCAGCACCACAACGTAGTGTTGCCGGTGGGGGTGGTAGAGGCATGTGGGAACCGGGCGTCGCTGATGAGATGTAGGGATCTGGCTCCGAGTACTTACCACTCGCTTGCAGTCTTCATCAGCTAGTTGGACCATCCCGTACGCTTGGAACTGGTGTGGGTTTCGCTGCTCAAGCCTCTTGTGGTTTAGTCTTTCTCCATCAAAACCGTCACTCCACACAAGTAAAGAATGGAAGGGGGAGGGGGGGGGAGGGGTGAGCTTCCAAACTTCGACTGTAAAAAGCATCTAGACACCTAGTTTAAAAGTGCTTTTTGGTTTCAATCATCCCATCTGTCTCCTAGTCAAAGTCTCGCTGTCTAGTCACACAAAATACCATATCCTGAGACGGACTATCTCGGATCTCGAGCCTCGGGGTACTGTCTACTGTTTCCGGACTCTCTACCATTGCCTCTTTGGGTACGCCATCCGAGCGTATTGCTTTTGGTTCGACACTGCTCAAGACTCTTTGACCAAAACTACAAGCTGTAGTCCTACAAGAGACAAATGCAACCGCACGCCTGTCTGTCTCACTAAACTCTGACACCATTATCCATCGCCACTGCTCTGCTACACTTCGGATACATACTTAAGAGGTCGAGTGGCTCCTCTCGAAAAGAAATCAAAGTTGGAAGGAGAGTTTGTTATTCGCATTATCCTCACAACTACTCAACGTTACTTATACACTGTCAAAACACACCTTCCAGCGGCCGGATACCGCTCTAGGATTTCAGCAAATACACGACAACGAGTTCAGAACTAGAGGTGACTGGTCCAGCTATTCCCTAGGACTAACAAGCAAGCCGAAAAAACCATCGCGGCCACGGACATCACCCCACATAGAGTTGTAGCCCAGCAGTGTCCTAGATAGGAAGTGCCTAAAACGAGATCGCCCTTGGCTCAGCAGACCTATACTCTTCTATATTTTCTCGGGACGCCTACGGTATAATCTGCATTCTCTAGATTATATCCTGGATCGTCAACTCCATTGCGAGCACGACATCGTCCAAGGCACGGTGTCCACGTAAAAGGCTGGCTGGTTCATAACTGGTATGGAATATAGCCTACCACGAACTTCACAGACAACTCGTACAAACAACACATCACAACCAGGCAAAATGTCTACTCTGACTATGCCTCTCCCTCACCCACACTCAAATTTCCACAGCGAATTCGCTTGGCAGGAGCCTCGTCGACCGGAACCCTCTTGGCGGTTGCATACCGAGGGCCAAAAGATCGAACTCCCATCCATCAGACAGGTAGGATCGGCTTGGTATCTTTATTTTCCTACTGTGCCAAACTAACAAATTACACAGGCATTCCCAGAGCTTCAACTTAGAGTTCAGCAAGATGGAGCAGCGAGAACGCCATCATCAGTTACCTCGCCGGTTTCTGGTCCAGTGGGAATGACCACACCACCCGAGTATATTCATTCACCTAGTCACCACAAAAGGCGCCGGCTCTCGTTTGATGATGACAGGGAAAGCGAGCGTCCGAGCCAAGTTCCCAGATTCTATGCTAGTCCTGCGCGCGTGTCGTCATCCAGACATCCTTCTCCCTCCTCCGTCTCCCGTCAAGCCCACGAGCCTTGGGCATCGTCTGGAAGGACAAGCCCGCAAGTTAAGAACAGTGGTGTGCACTCACTGTGCTCCCCCATCGAGCGGGCAGAGCCTCGCTTGAGTCTTCCCAGCTTACCGCATCTGGAGTTTGAACGGAATGCACCGCAGGTGTCAAGGATGAGGAGCCTCTCTAGAGATGACTACATGCCGGAGACCGCGAGAATGAGCATTTCTCATGCAGCAGGCCCACCTACAGATGGGCCCCCAAACGCTTACCGACACGCAAGCTACGACTATGCCTACCACAACCAGGGCATGCCTCAACCTGTAGCCATCAGCTCGGCACACCCATATGACAGGAGTCCATTCACGTCGGCTGCCTATGGTTACCATTTCCAAGATAACTTGATGCGAGTGGGTGAGTTGGGCATGGGTATGGGTGGAGACAACAAGCAACGAAAGCGTCGCGGAAACCTGCCCAAGGAAACTACAGACAAGCTTCGTGCTTGGTTTGTGGCTCACCTACACCACCCGTACCCAACCGAGGATGAGAAACAGGATCTAATGAGGCAGACGGGACTGCAAATGAGTAAGTGAATTCCCAACGACAGCCTTGTATTGTAACCATGGGATCTACAGCCGCAACCTCTTTGTCTCTGAGCGTCCGAACTTACTATCTCACCAACCTGGGTAATCTACTGGAGACTAACTCGTTCTTCTTGAAATAGATCAAATATCCAACTGGTTCATCAATGCTCGCCGTCGGCAGCTTCCTACTATGATTAATAATGCTCGCGCTGAGTCCGACGCCATGAACAACCGGGGTACAGAAGGCACTGCCCTGACCTCTACAGAAAGAATAGATTACAGGCACGACAGCAAGCGTGGGAGTGTACCCTTGAGTGACGGAGGGAGCAGCAACTACGACGATGCGGATCTTGATACGATCGCTCGGAGAACGACAGACATGAAGCGAGGCAGTATCTGAGATACTGCAGTTTCCTTATAATAATATTTTCACCTTCACTTCTCAACGTATATTTTATCTTCACTTCGCTTTGGGATAGGATCCTTGTAGATCTACTAGGGCGGTTTCGGCAATTAGGATATACCTTGGATAGGTATTCCAGTACAACAGACACGGCATTGGTATTTTGGCAGATAAGATAAAAGGGAACGGGATCAGGGTCATCACTTAGGGCTACGACATTTTTACTTCTTCGGCTGGTAAAGGGCATGATCAGTTGTGGTATTAAAAGGCAATCTGGAAGACATCAAGGATTTGAGCTTCACAGGCACTTAGAAAAAGAAGACAAACCGGTAGTGTATTAGACACTATACATAAAATGAAACTAAATCTTCGGTCTTCACGACCATCACTAACCCATTTTTCCTGTCTGCTTCTGCGTGATGAACTAGAAGAGAGCATGACATTTTGACCGCTCAAATCTTGCCCTGCGGGTATACCAAGGCCAGGGAATAGATGCAAGGAACGGGGATTCTGCATCGCAGACTTACGCAGTGAGACAATGAAGGAGCAACCTCGTTCTAATGATGAGTCTTGAAAGTAACATAGACGGCAATCTTTTCCCCGCCTATTGGGGACTATCGCAGCTTTCCGCATGAGATTATTGCTTTCCTCTGGGCCGAACTACAAGGATGCCTTTCCGAATGATATATTAATATGCAGAGGCTGCATACAACCAACCGGCTTGGAGCTACAGCCAGCCCCAGGATAGGTCACACCATTACACTCCTGCAACTCGCAAATAACTGGCCCGGATTTGAAGAGCCTGTTGGAAACCACAGACGAGGTCACCCACATCACTGGACTCTGGTTGCCACCCCGTACCCGCTTTCCCGATGGCAGTCGTCTATTCGCTCGCAAGCACCCTATGGATTAGAGTGAGCACTCAAGGATCGGCAGCATATCCCGGTCAGGCGAAGAACGGGGGAGGGGGGGGGGGGGGGGGGAGGCGGGTTCCCAGCTTCTCAACTTAGGATCCTTCTGCGATCCCATCATTCCTTAGCTTCGAAGTAATAGAGACTGCCAGGTAACGGGTATGCGTGTAGAGTTTGTTGAGCATGGTCACCCAAAGTAATACCTACCATGTTCTCTAACATGCAGATGTTTGGACCCATCACAGCAGAGATCGCTCACACTCCAGCCCACCGGACATGGTCAGCTGGCCCTCACACGGGGGAAGCGCTACAGGTTTATTGCCATAGTTAGAGGGCCAAGCAAGTGCCGTGGCCCCTTTGCCCTTCCGAATTCCAGACACGACTATATTACGGCGGCACTCGCTGCAATCTAGCTCTGTGGCGCTGAGTCGAGACGCACCTGTGAAATCAAACTAGGGAAGTTAGCCTTTGAAATGGGGGAAAACCCATGACCGCCCGCTCGGGAGAGCTTTAGGATCTCTTGGCCAAATGGGAATCTACCCAAAACACGAAAAGCCAGTTTGCGCCACAAAACGTATGGCGAATATTTGGAAGGGTGGTAGGGAGATGGAACCGGTCCAGAAGCTGGCCCAGCTCAAAGTGTTTCACACTCACGTGGGATGACGGTAGAATTGCCTGAGAACCCACCCATCTCACAGCCAATACCTGGGCACAGCTAGCAGCGCATGGCAGCTCAGCCATGTCTTAAAACAATAGCCGTGGCACATGTCAATCTACACGGCCAGCGCTCCTACCCTTTCGACAACGATCTAAACGCCATCGTGAGACATTGACGTTGACAATGGTCGATTCCTTCCGGCTATGCCATTTGCCTGGCGGGTCTGCATCACCTAAGCGCCTCTTCCCCCATCATTAGTCGACAGCGCCAAAGGAAGTCCAGCTCACGCCTCGGGCTCTTAGTCTCAGGTAGCTTATGCACTATGGAAGCGATATCCACCTCCTGTCACCTTCTATATCGACGGCAAGTTTCAACTCGCCGCGCCAGTTCACCCCTATGCCGTCTCTATCTACCCGCTTATTATCCGTGGTACTGCTGGATCGTGGCCGGAGATATGAACTAGTTGCTACCTCTCGCTGTTACCATGCCCGTAAACCTCACTGCCGCAGCCTAGTTCCAACCCAGATAGTGCCAATTTGAATTATTCCATACAAGGCTGAGTGCTGTCTCCGATGTAAGCTTATTAAACACCCGGCTGTGCAGCGAACTGATTACGCGCGCGCGTGTGAAGCCGAAACCAAGTTAGAACTGCATTGTCATCAATGTAGCTGTCGACCTAAGGGGAACTCGGCCGACCAGCCAGCAGCATGAAATGGAATCCCCCCATCCCGGAGTGAGAGGACTGAGCCACCTCCTGGTTTGAACATAGTCATAGGTGATCTGTTCAAGGTAAAGTCCCGAAAGGGCCTTGGCAGGCGTTTCTAATGTGGAGGTCGACCAGGCACAAAGGAGCACAATGAAGAATATCTCCTCGTTGTTATGAAGTCCGGATAATAGGTTCCGCAACCAGAGACCGCAACTCTGTCCTCTCGTCTCGAGCACTGGGGTTTCCCAGTGGCTTCCTGCTAATCACAGCCGTGTTGAGATTATACCGTTAAGGAGAGCTAACGGAAGCACAGCCGCTACCCTGAAATCATTGAGGCCGTTAGGCCTAGATCGCTGAGCATATTTCCTGGAGGGTGTAGTGGCTCAAGTTAGTCAAGGCCCGGACCACCCACTGTGTGAGTTTCCTGCGCCCAGTGTTGAGCCAACGCTTCTTATTCAATCCCGATATTCCCGTAGCGCATCCTTCTCTTCACTAGAACGAGATCGCAACTTCGACTGGCGGCAAGTCAGTCGGTGACTAGGCTTATGCAGAGTCTAGTACAGCTAGTGGGAGCGCTCAGTCACTACGCCGCCGCCTAGTCAGGACACCATCAGCAGCTGGGTGCTCTAAGCATAGGCTCCAAGCAAAATACGTTTAGAGTCGTCGGGTGTTTTACAGCTCGCCCACAGCCAGTCCTCCTCATTCTCCCACATCGGAAGGATATAACTTCCGTCCTAGTTCCGTTGTGGAGTTAGCTGGATCCCAAGCTAGGACAAATTGGAAAGCACCCCTTCTCGTGTGCTTCAGGGGACCAGAGCCTGCAGCCAGTGGCCAACGATGCCGTGAGGTGTGCGGGCTGTTCATTGTAAGACTGAGGCAGCGCCCTGTTGGGCAGGAATCTTGCCTAGCAGTTCATACATGTATGTCGAGGTTTAGCATTGTACCGGTACTACAGTTTCGGTCGGTCAATGTCACCGGGCCGTAGCCTTTTCGGTATTTTGATCTCCGAGCTCTCATCTTGCTGACCTTAGAAGCGCCTCTGATAGATGCCATCATGGAAAACCCCAACTGCAAAAACACCTCCCGTACCAGCGTGCCGCCAAGCAGCCCCAAGACCAACAGATAAACAGCTCAGCAGCGTCCGCCAAAGCCAACTCACAGCCTATTAGTGGGGACTTCACATATACTTACGGCAAAACGAAGACTGCATGCAATGCGGCAACTTCCCTTGAACACGTGAACACGTCTTGGACTCCTTAACTCCTTTGTGGTTCTCACTGAAGGCCCCTACGATGACGATGATCGTCGATCACCGGGTGAAATGCTCCTGCGAAAACATTGCCGACAACCTGATTCCACTATCTAATATTAAGGTACGCAAATGAGGCATGGCGGCATCGCATGATACAAGACATGAATAAGCCACTAAGTAACTGCAAAATACTCTCCCCGCAACACTCAGCCGGACGACTCCAGCGACGGGGACCGAAAAACATAGCCCGTGGAGGACGCGTAATCAATTTATGTCCGTAAAGCGTTGATTTGTTCGAGTCTTTGGCTTAGCGTCAAAAAACGAGTACAAGAGGGTTCAAAGTAACTCGGCCCGGAAAGAAAAGAAGGCTAGGGAGAAAACATAATTAATAATCTGGAGTCGTGAGACGATTATTCCCGTGAATAAGTGTAGAAAGGCAGAGGGCACAAAATGACGAATATCTTTGATCACCACGCCAGCTCGATATCTGATCGAGATACGTTAAAACCGCGTAGCACGTATTGATACTCATTCTACCCCATAGACTAAAGGTACGAATTCGGCCAATGGGCAGCCGGTAAAAGTTTTCATCTATTGCGTGGAACATCGAAGCCAAGGAAGCACTCAGAGAGAGCAGAGAAGCGGAATATAAGAAAGAAGCAGTTGACGTGAACCTAAGAAGTCCATCCAATAAGTCGGGTACAGTACTTACTATGTATAGAAAGCAAATCCTCGTACAGTGCCCGTCATCTGTTTAAGCTTTCGGAGCCGGATCAATATGATGCCGACTTCCCGGCCGGCACTGCCTTTGAGGCATGTGCTCGGGGCACCCCCGTGGAAAGTGAGGGCAAGCAAGCATTTGCCAGTCAGTCGCAAGAGAGAGACAGACACTGAGAGAGAGAGAGAGAGACCCGCAAAGGCCGAAACCCAATCCCGCCATTACGCAAGCGCATATCCTCAATGTGTTGATGCCGCCGATAATCCCATGCCGGCAGCTCCCCCCGAAGCCATGCCGCTGACTGACATCCCCGTCGAGTCGGCGACTAGCGAGCCTCTCTCCTGTACCGCCTGCCGCAATCGTAAACTCAAGTGTGACCGTGCCAAGCCCGCTTGCGCGCGGTGTGTAAAGTCGAGTAGCGAATGTGTCTATCCTGAGTCTCGCAGGAAGCCGGCCTTCAAGCGCCGAAATGTCCGGGAGCTCGAGGCCCGTCTAGGTAGTTTATTTTTTTTTCTTCAGACTAGTCTTTCAATTTAATTATACCTGGAACTCGTTTTGCTGAAACTCATTTTTTTCAAACTCCCATAGCTCAAGTCGAGGTGCTTCTCAGGGAGGCCGGGGAGAAGAACAGGCCAGCGGAGAACAGCGTGGATGCGTCGCAGATTGACTTCAACTTCGCCGGGCGGTCGCTGGCTCCCGAGAATGTCTTTTTTCAAGGGCTGGACTACCCAGCGTCTACGGAACCTCAGGATAGTGATGCCATGTTTTCAGCAAATGACTTCTCATTGCCCTTCGCCTCTATGGACGCTTCACACGCCGCCGAGACTTCATTCGGTGGTGAGTTGATCGATCTCGGCATTTCTGAGCCGTTGCCATCATTTGAGGTTCTTGAGGAGCTGTAAGTGACAACGCACCAGACCCTCTTCCCCGCTAGATCTGTAGCCATTGCAATCGATTAACCTACCCTTCGCCGTAGTAACCGCATCTACTTTGATAAGCAGCAGCAGTTTACCCCGATCATCCACCCAGCGAGGTACTTCAAGTCTTTTTACTCTCCTCCACATATGAAGCCGCCTATGTGCCTCCAGTACGCTATATGGGCCCTCGCCTGTAATGGGCATGAGAAGTATAACGCGCTCCATGAGTATATGTATCAACGAGCTAGGAAGTACGCCGAGGAAGATGAAATGAGGGTGAGTTATATTGCTTCATAGATGGGTTTGAGTAATGGGCAGCTTATATGTCTCAGGGTTATGGAGAACACTTCATTACTGTATCGCACGCGCAAGCATGGTGTTTAATAACAACAGACGAGGCGAAGTCTATGCTGTTTACCCGGGCGGCTATGAGCTCGGCAAAGGCAGTTCGGTTAGTAGAAATGATGGGTCTTCATAGACTGGACGGACCATCTGAAGACACCTCACCAACGCTACTACCCTCAAAAGACTGGTTGGAAATAGAAGAGCGGCGGCGCGCATTCTGGGGCGTCTTTTGCGTTGACAGTCACTGCTCTATTTCCACCGGGTGGCCGCAACTTATTGATCCTTCCGAGGTAAAATCTTGACCAAGGGCTTTCTTGAAACCAAATATCTAACCTATAGCTGCAGATAACAACCCACCTTCCAGCTTCTGAGACGGCATTTTCGACCGGACAACAGATAGAAACGTGTTCCCTCGAAAATGCGTTCAAGGGAGCACAGTATTCTTCATTCGCGGGTGCAATTCTTGTCTGTCATCTTTTCAACAAGATTCTCAAGCATGTTCACCGGCCAAAGCCAAACGATAACCCGCAGAACTATGATTTTGGAGATTACTGGCAACGACACCGCGAGATCGACAATACATTGTCAAGCGCTTTCATGTTCCTTCCTGAGCATTTCCGGCTTCCCGAGAACTACCGGGAGCCTACTGCTATCCATACAAACCTGAACTTTCACGCCTCTATAATATGCTTACACCTTGCAGCCATCGAGCGGATAGACAAATACAAACTCCCTGCACATGTAAAGAAGGCATCCCAGAGCCGGTTACTCATGTCAGCACAAGAGATTGTCAGCATCATGAGACTGACAAGTCATGTTAAATCGCACCCGGTAGGATATCTAGACTTTCCCCAGACCTTGACATGTCAAACTTACAAACATCAACAGAAAAGTCCTATGGCCGCCTTATCGCTTTACTGTGCTGCTTCGGTGTATATTTATCAGTGTAAAGAAACAAAATCTGCTAAGGATATTGACAATCTGGATTTTATTATATCGGCCATGGATGCCATAGGCCGCGAACACGTCATCACGCGGGCTTTTCTCAAGCAAGTTGTACTTGACATACATCGTAATAACATTACAGACCTAGCCAAGCTTCCCAGGTTAGATAATCTTCCAGGTGGTCTTTCCATGGCCAACGGCAATATTCCACTTCTTGCCCGTTCGAACGTATCGCGACACTCCGAGGTACAGCCACCTCTTCCCGGCCGCCTTCCGCTTGGAAGACCGCAAGGCAAAGTGTCTCTCTACAAGATGCGAGAATGCGGCATTGGCTTTGGCAGCGCTATTGAAGATTCTAACAGCCAGGATTTGTGGCCAGTTGAGGAGGATGAGGTGATAACCAACAAGCGGAAACGCACAGCTGCAGCAGGTGGCGGGCAGAATCAGCCGGAAGCGAGCCATTCGGTCTGGGCGGGAAGGAACGTGGGATCTTCAGCTTCTACATCTATGGAACCCATCGCAGCAACAACTACCTCTCAGCAGGTACCTGTGTCAGGTCTAAACCAGGCGCCACCATCACGACAGCCCTCCATGATCAATCAGCCTTTAAATCAAGCTATGTCGTGGTCGGGTATCTCTCACAATCTTCCAGATCGGTCAGGGTCACCAGCTGCCAACTCTGCACCGACTCCTGCTGCAAACATGCGGCGAGGAGTCCAGGTCGGGCACGATATGATCGGCCCCGGCGGCCCGCCAATTAGAACCGCAGGTCGCGGAGCGGACGGAGTCGCAGCGTGGGACATGACAAGTACGTGCATGTATGCGCAGTTCGGCAATCAGGAGACCATCGGAAGGCCAGACCTGCTACCCGTCGATGCCTCTTGGGTCGTCGGAACGGAACAGCAGCCTCCGCAGGCCAACAATGTCAACTGGGGAGCTATTGCCGCAGGCGCAGTAGTTAACCTTGCCGCGGTGCCAGGCCATACCGATATCAATGGAGGGCAACGCTCAACTCAGCAATAGATGCATTGGTCTTATACGAAGAATTTCTTTCGGAGGACGTGGGGGCGGAAGAGATGTTCTCTGCTAATATCGGGAAAGGAGAAATGGCCAAAGATCATCTTAGAGGTGCCGGGGTGTTCTTCCTCGAAAAGAGGCGTTTGGTTGGGGGTTTTGACGAATAGGAACGATCATAAGACGACTTGTTGGTATGATGGGTAGAAAATGGGGTGTCTGGGACTTCTTTCTTTCTTTCGTGATAACCCAGGCTATTTTCTACCAAGCCAGAGCGACATGTGATAAAATATTGCAATAGTCGAACAGCAATCATTCCGTACCCTGCGGAGAATCTTGAAATTATTTGTATAGATATATCTATGTATACACAATCACGCTTATGATGTGAGCGTCCACGTATAGTCTGGTCAAACATTTAAGTAAAAGCTCCTCCCCCATTCCCAAGTACCACAGCAATCTCACATTTTTGCAACGCAATCGAACACCGCGGCATATATATAACCTTAAAAGCTTCAGGATTTGATAATATTGCATACTACATGCGGGACAATCCTAGAAGGTTCCTATACTACATCGTCAAAAACGTATCTAAGCGCCTCACACTAAAGCACTAAAGCTAACAATGTTTTTAACTTGGATAGATTTTTATATTTTGATACCCTGGCCAGAATTGGGTAAATGAACAGCCTGCCTGATATGCGCCCTTCGGGGCTCGACCACGAACTCCCTACCAATCTAATATACTCTCTTTTTAATATTACTCATCTGCGGCCGCCGGGCCCTTGCCCTTCCGTCCCGAGCGCTTCTTGCGCTTCTTGGAGCTGCCCTCAATGATATTGGAGTCTCCCTCGACCGCAGTAGCACCGGCGCTCTTGTCTTCCACGGCGGCACCGCTGCCTCCGAACGCAAACGCGGGTCCTTCCTTCTCCGCCTCCGCGCCGAACGTCTCGCGGCGCCACTGCCGCAGGCGCGCCTTCTTGCTGAGGCGCTTCTTGTCCTTGGACCGCTTGTCCTGGGGCCGGAAGTGCGCGAGCTTCTTGAGGCCGACAAACTCATTGAGGGCGGCGTCAGAGGGCGCCATGAGAATATCTCGGGCTGTGAGGCCGTACGACTCGGCCCACGTCTCGCGGTATGCGAACTTGGGGATGTCCTTGTCGTGGGGCTTGGAGGAGGACGACGAGGCTGCAAGGGCAGCCGGGTTGTCTATGTCCATCTTGGCATCCACAAGGGCCTCGAGCTGGGCGCGTTCTCGGCGGGCCTCCTTCTGGCTGGCAAGGCGCTCCTTCTTGCGGTCCTTGGCAGTCTTCTGGCGCTTGGTCGCGGGCGCGTCCTCATCATCCTCGTCCTCATCCTCGTCACCTACTTCCTCCTCATCCGCTTCTAATTCGGACAACGATATTTGAGGCTTCTCCTCATCCTCAAAGTCCGGTACTAGGTCTTTGATGTCGATGTCGTCATCCCACTTGGGCTTCTTCACTTTCTTCCTGTCCCCTGCAGCGCCGTCTTCATCTTCGTCTTCGGATGCAGCGCCTTCGCCCTCAGCATAGTACTGATCGCCAAAGGTCTTGTTCATCTCCTCCTCCCACCTATCGTTCTCCCAGGCGTCATTGAGGAACTTGACCCAGTCCTCCTCCTTGATGGCCTTACCGGAGATGCCGGCAGCCTTTTTGATCTGCTTCAGCTTGGTCTCCGCCTCGTCCAATTTGAGCTTGCGCAGGCGAGCACGCTCTTCCCGGCGTTCCTGCTTCTCTGCCTCCTTGCGCTCGCGTTCCAGCTCTCTTTGCTTCTTTCTGCCAGTTTTCTCTTCGCGGCGCACAGACTTCGCCGCCGCGACATCTCTGGCGTAAGATCGGAGCACCTCATTGCTCTTGCTGGGATCTTCGAACCGTAAGTTGTATGCTGCCTCCCATTCGTCAGCTTGGTCGTTGATATCCTCGTCGTCAGACTCAAACGCCTTCCAGTTGGCACTGTCAGGTTCAATCCAGGCACGAGAGGCCATGAAGTTTGACAAGAACAGCTCGGGGTCTTTGTCGGCCACAGCCACGTCGACTGACTTCGCCGATTTCCCAGATTTGCCAGATTTTCCAGAGTTCAACTGATTGGCCCGAGAAGGGTGCATGCCGGCCTGGAGCTCGGCTTTGACTCGCTCGACCTCTCCCTTCTTTGGTTTTATGAAACCATCGTCCTCTTCGCTCTCTTCGCCAGCTTCAGCCCTTAGCTGGGCTTGAATTTCATCTCTGATGGAGTTTTGCAGGTTGCTCTGCTCCTCTGCATACGTCTTTGGCGCCTCTACTTCGTCGTCAATGCCGGCGTCTCCTGCCATGATCCTCTCACGATGGTAATCCTGAAGGAATATCGGCTTCTCCTTCTTCGTCTTAGGCTGTTCGCCGGTCGCCGCTTCTTCCGGCTGGTAGAAGGTGGATTTTCCATCATAAATACGGGGATCCTTCTTTCGGATGGCTTCCAGAGTAGCATTGAGCTGCGCATCCAGCTCTTCAGTCGCGAGATAGCCATCCTCGTCCTCGGTCTCGTCGTCCGAGGAATCATCATCGTCCTCATCCTCATCCTCGCCAGGTGGCTTTTTCCCCATGGCCTTGTACTTTTCTTCGAGGCGGTGACGCTCTTCTCGCTTCTTGTTGTGCTCGAATCTCTTTGCGAACTCCTCGTTGATTTTCAGGTTTGCACCTCCGTCGGACTCATCCTCACTATCGTCGAAGAGGGCCGGCTGTGGCTTCTTCTTGGCAATGTCTGGTGCCATATTGGAATGAAAAATTAGAGATTCCTCGTGTCGGAGAGTCAGGTCGTCAAGGGAGAGAGAATAAGTTGCAGGTGTACGAGGTTGAGGTGGAAAGCCTTGCAGGCCAGAAGCGAAATCAGATCCGGGTTTGTGATTTGCCTCCAGCGGTAGTCGCGAACAACAAATGAGATCTGTGACGCTGGCAACAATATGGGAAATGTATCAGATTGGTCCCCAATTGCAAAGTATGTATATTCTCAGCCGATAGGCACACTGCTCGGCGGAATCTGCTCTACGTATATGCAATGCAAGTCCGAAAAATATATTCGGAGCAAATACATTGATAGGTGCATGGATCTGGAACTTTTTTTTTTCTGCCGCTTTTGGCTTGCGCCAACGGCCCCGCCGCCGAGACGAACTCCAGGCGGTGACGGTCGCAAAGATATTCCGCCTGTGCCCGCACTAGACCGTACATAGCTAGCGTCGCCATTTCACAATCGTTACGTCCGACGCCTAGTCCACCTGGGCTTCCCGGCAGTACGTCGTCATGCTACATGGACGAGGCGAGCAAATCTCTCTGCCTGCCCACCTATCAAACCACCTGATACCCTGACATCGAAATCGCTTTTGCTTCCCATCGCCGTCGACAATTCTGATCGACACCACATCGAATTCTCACTGCCCACACCCACTGCAAGGAACTGGAACCTTATCGGACGAGACGGACAAGATGGCTGATTCAGCACCGAAGCCGAGCAGCAGTGTCAAGCTAGTGCTTCTTGGAGAAGCAGCTGTTGGAAAGGTCCGATGCCCATCCCCTGCGGACAGCTTCATGACGCCAGAGCAGCGACCCCGTCCTGTCCGGCAGTCGCGAGCATTTAAGCTAACTTTGCATTCTACCCGGTAGTCGTCGCTGGTGTTGCGCTTTGTCAACAATGACTTTCAGGAGAACAAGGAACCCACGATCGGAGGTACGTGCTGATCACATAACCTCAAGGAAGACAACATCGTCTGCCACATCCCCAAGCATTAAGTATAAAGGTGCTGACATCTCGTGCTCCGTCTCGTCATATTCAGCTGCCTTCTTGACACAAAAATGCAACCTGCCGACACGGACAATCAAGTTTGAGATATGGGATACGGCTGGTCAGGAACGCTTTGCCTCGTTGGCTCCCATGTACTACCGTAATGCGCAGGCTGCCCTGGTCGTCTACGATTTGACAAAGCCTACATCTCTCGTCAAAGCAAAACACTGGGTCGCTGAGCTTCAGCGCCAAGCATCGCCCGGCATCGTTATTGCGTTGGTTGGTAACAAGTTGGATCTCACGAATGACGGCGGTGAGGCAGACGAGGCTGAGGGCGAAGACTCGGGTGACGCACGAAAGATTTCGACTGAGGAGGCAAAAGGCTACGCCGAGGAGGAGAGCTTGTTATTCTTCGAGACCAGTGCAAAGACAGGCCACAACGTAACGGAAGTATTCACCGCCATTGCTAACGCTATCCCCGAGACATCACTCAAGACCACAAGAGGCCCTGGCGCTCCAAATGCCGTCAGTCGAGGTGGAGACGAGCAGCGGGTGAACCTGAACGGCCCAAGAGAGGCTGTAAAGGAGGGATGTGCGTGCTAAGGCAGGGGGCAGGCGAAGGAGATGCACCTTGGGGCCAGACAGGAGAGTAGATGGTACGACGTGGCGTATCAGAGACGATTTAGTTTACCGCGCATCATTTGATTTTCGGGGGGTGTTGTCTATTTTCATTTTGACATTAGGGATCAGGTTCGCACCAGGCAGTTTCTTGTAGGCATCCTTTCCGGGCTGTTCATGGTGGTACTAACAGCTAATTTACGCGATATTGTTTTCTTGAAAGTTCACTCTGGGCGGGTTTTCATGCGTTCTGTTCGTTCGTTCGTTCTTTTCAAAGCAAACTTGTGGACGGTCTTGCGTCACCTACGGCAGCTTTAAGACATGCGCTCTATGGCCCGATAGCCACAGCTGGATCCGGGGTCCACAGAAAGAGAAGGCACCTGCAGATATTCCTTGATGGCTGTCATCTTGTAGCGGATATTCACAAGTTCAATTAGAGGGATATTGCATTCTGGAACAACACACAATACGTGCTCGGGCCAGCTGCTGACAATCAGGTAACTGGCGCAACCCACATGTGCATGTCAGTAAGGCCCTTGTCGACTTTTACATGACAGAAATCCCATACCGATGCAGAATTACGAAGGTGGAGGAAAGCTGGGAACATGTATTAGGGAAAGCTTAAAACCCCAGCCCGAGCTCTGCACCCAATTACCGAGCGTGCTGTTCCCTAGAGCAAGGGACTGGACATCAGCTAGTCACCTAGGTTAGGTAATAAGTTAAAGGTAGCAAAGTAGAATTAGCTACCGTGCGCCGTTTCTCCAACACTTGAATGTCTCGGGACCTTCGGGAATCCACAGTTTTTCTCTTCCTCCCCTCGTGACGAAATGTTACGTTGACAACTCAAGTCTCGTTCTACACCGTGGTGGCCTGGTGGCCAGCTATCCACCTGCCTACCACTCGGCATCTAGCAAGCTCCAGGTAGAATGTAGTTTGTTAGGGGAGCCAATCCCCACGAACTCAACTTTAAACGGCTCGGCAACGGTTCCATAGGAGGGGGAGGGGCGCCCTGGGCAAGCTGCAAGTGCAGGTCATCAAATATCCCATAGCTAAATCCAATCGGCATTTGATCCACGGCTGGGATCAGCAGCTACAGGCTCAAGAGCTTCCGAGTAGACTAGGTACATCCTGTTAAGCCCTAGTAGGCGTGCCGCCTGAGGTATCCAGGTTGGAGTACGAGTGTCAAGTATGTATGTACGTATGTCTGGTAGTTTTGGGTGTACGTAGTTTAGCACATGGCACCCGCAGGACACAGGAGGTGGTATGGGAACTTTAGCACTCTAGGCCTGACAAATTGAAAGGGGGCCCCACCCGCAGGACCGCCCCCCCCTCCCCCCCGAGTCCACCCTGTTGATTGATCCATTTGCTTGAATGGCCAATTCGATCTAAGGCCCGGGCATCGCCAAAAGAGACAACTTTACTCTTCTTCCCTGCACCTCGGGGTCTCTTGTCGGTCTGGTCGGTTACCTCCCTCCATCTTCGGAAAATAACACTTGTCTGCGCTCTCGAACTCGCAAGAAGACACAACTACCCTCCCCCTTTCAGGGCAACCAAAAGAATTTCCCAAGCTGTGGCGGGCGAACAGCCATGATACAACCAGCTAACGTGCCCATCCCTGATATCGAGAACCGATGAGGCCGCCTAGCCTGCTCCATGCCACCTTGTTTCCTTAACTGTGACGACAATTCGCTATGTCCTGGGACCTGCTGCAGAGGTTCATCGAGTCGGACGTCTTCAACCAGAACCCTTTCCTCGCTGTTTCCTATCTCTCGTAAGCTGCATCCTTGTCCCGCGCCTCCCCGAGCCGCCCCACGTCCTCCGCGTTGCGTTCTTTGATCTGGCGCTCAGTCGCTTCTCGTCTAACTCGGTCTCTCCGCGCGTAGACGATATGCAGATCACGTCGGCATCCACTATGTGCTGTGCTCGAAGCTTCGCCAGTTCCCATATGAAGACATCGAGTTCTTCCTTCCTCAGCTATGCCACCTTATAATCAGCATAGACAACGAGTCTATGGCACTCGAAGAGTTCCTGCTAGACTTGTGCGAAGAATCTGTCACTGCTGCTCTATTGGTTAGGACCCCCGTAACCCTCTCGCTACGAAGCAAAACGCACTTTACATGAACACACGTTGTATGTAATTTGGGATCACGCGCTGAAACAACTCATTACTCAGACATTCTGGCTATTTCAAACGTATCTGCACGACCTCTCTTCCACACCACAAGCGGAATCCTTTCGAATTTGCAGGAGGGTATATAATAAGGTACAGCACATTGTTTTTGGCCTGTCCGACCCGGCGAGGAATGAGAAGATTAAGGAAAACATCCTCCCTGTGACTGTACTCGCGAGTTTTGTCCTCGCCAGCATTGGCCTTCCTCTGCTTCCGCAATGGGCCGGACCTCTAGCCGTTGCGCAGGCACGGAGGACGCACGCAGACGGAGATGTCATATCCGAAGCAAGTCACGCGCCCAAAATCACTCGGAGCCAGACTGTGTCCCCGCAAACCACGAGATCGAAACGTCGCGATGTCAGCCGAGTGATGAGCATGCCACCTGCCGCACATGAAGCTGCGCTGATGAATGAGCAATTCCCGAGCTCTCCTCGTGTTGCCATCACTCGCCCAACTTCGTCCAGCTCCACTGCCAAGCCTTCACCTCCCCTCGAGGTGCCGAAGCCGGATTACGTCGACAGCAAGCTGCTCGAAGCGCGCCTAAGCTCTTCGTCGCTCCCGCTGCCAGAAATACGCTCTTCTCCTAGAGCGAGCACGCGTCCGGCGACGCCAGCCTCGGCACACTTTCCCCGACCAGCAGAGAGCCTATCTCGTCGCCATTCTCACCATGTCAAAACATTGCTAAGTCAAGCGGAGATGACCACAACACAAAAGGCCAGATTGCTTAGGCAAAACTACTTCCGTTGCCAGACGGCTTTCTTGACGGCCTTGGAGGGTATATCTAACCGATTAGTAATCGTCCCTAAGCCTGCGCGTTTGAGCGCTTTGCGTGCTGAACTGGCACTCATCGCCCGAGATCTACCGGCGGAAGTGGATATTCCAATCATCTGCCCACCCACCCTGGTCGATGGCTCTCCGGCGAAGAGCCGACACCATCGGATAGTGAGAGTGAACCCAGCGGAGGCTACCGTTCTAAATAGTGCCGAGAAAGTTCCATACCTGCTTATGGTAGAGATCCTGAGAGACGATTTCACCTTTGACTCCACATCTCCAGACAACCAGAGGCTGCTTGCCACCTTGTTAGCAGAACAAGGCAACAGGAAGCGCATATTCGATCTCTCTGATGCGTCGCGCGTGGAGGCGAACGAGCGTATATTAGAACCAGCCGCCGCGGAGGACAAAGTTGACAGCGTATTTGAGCCAACGTCGGGCGACCTGGGCAGTTCGCCAATGCTAAAGCCGTACGATGAGGAAATTGAGTCAAAGAAAGATGGGAAACTCCCAATACGCCCGTTACGGTTGCCTAGTGGCACAACCACGATCTCGACCTTGTCAGACTTGACCACTCCCCGCACTTCAGCGACATCTACGTCGCGGTCAAGCAGTCCCGGGGGGCTTCGGAAGATGACCTTGACAAACCCTCGAAATAACTCGGTGGAGCAGCCCGATTTCTCTGCGCTGGCAACACACATGCGGACTGCATCACAGATGCTAGCCCAGCTAGAGGCGACAAGTGGGAAACGACCCCGTCAGGAAGTCGCAGCCATTAGAGCCAAGATCATCGCTAGCATGCAAAACCTAGAGGAGCAGAATTTCGAGCTAAAGGATGACAAGGGCCCGACTTTCGATATGATCATAGCCAAGGCAAGTGTGGCAAATGCAGCCGCTGATAACGTGGACGTGGATGTGGATGTCGAGCCGGCTTTGAATGAAAGTGCCGGACAGGCGCGCATGGAGAACGATGCGATGACGGGTGGCCTCCAGAGGAAAGGGGATCGTGATGATCCCAGTGCAGCTGTATTTGGTGAGGCATGGCAGCTGAAGAAGGAGCGCATCCGGAAGTCATCCCCGTATGGCTGGATGAAAAACTGGGATCTCGTGAGTGTAATTATCAAGACGGGGGCAGACCTACGGCAGGAGGCGTTCGCCTGCCAGCTCATTCAGGTCTGCGACAAGATATGGGTTGATGCTGGCGTACCGGTGTGGGTCAAACTCATGCGTATTCTTGTCACCGGAGAGTCCTCTGGACTTATTGAGACCATTACCAATGGCGTCTCGCTGCATTCACTGAAGAGAAGCTTGACCCTAGCCTTGATCGAGGCCGGGCAGAACCCCAGGCGACGGATCGCCACACTCAAAGACCACTTCTTGAAGACTTTCGGTTCTCCTGATAGCGAGCCGTACAAGGCGGCTGTGGATGCGTTCAAGAGATCTCTTGCAGCTTACAGCATGATTTCATACATACTTCAATTAAAGGACCGCCATAACGGCAACGTCCTCATCGACAATGAGGGGCATATCATTCATATTGATTTTGGATTCATGCTCTCCAATTCTCCGGGGTCTGTCGGGTTCGAAGCTGCACCTTTTAAGCTAACCAATGAATATGTTGACGTACTCGGTGGTGTTGGGTCTTCGGATTTCGAAGATTTCAAGAAACTGTGCAAACAGGCATATCAAGGTAAGAGCATCAAAGCACTCATGATGTAGCAATAATCAGAACAACTCGTGGGACTAACGCGCGATCCGATTCAGCTTTGCGTCGCTCCGCCGATAATATCATCGACCTGGTCAGTATGATTGGTCGGGATTCCAAGATGCCCTGCTTTGCAGTGGGCGTGCCGTATGTTGTAACCACCTTGAGGCAACGCTTCCAGCTGCACCTTAGCGCCGAAGAGGCCGAGTCGTTCGTGGAGACAGACTTAATAGCTAAGTCGCTTGGGAGCTACTACACCCGACTGTAAGGCACCCTACCCGCTCCTCCCCCTTGTTCAGGGGCATGGATATGCTAACCTATGGGATTTTAGTTATGATACCTTCCAGTACCGGACGCAAGGTATATACTGAATGATGTTTTTTTTTGTTTTATTCGCCTATCACTATTTAAGCTAGAGATGTTTCATCGGGAGAGAGCATATGAAAAGAGAAAATGGCATCTGGGCGGCGTTGTTAGGCAGATAGACTTGCGCACCTGTCTTGGATAATCTCTACGACCAAAATACCTATCGAGGCTCGGACTTTTCTTCCGAGCAGGAGACTTGATTGCCCCCCTCCCCTGGCATAGGGTGGAGGGTGGACTATATAGAAGTGCAAGTACATATACATATCCTCACCCGAGTATTTTATCACATCATGTCTGTGGTATCTATCATATGAAGAGATTCACGTCTATGCAAGATTCATAACAATCTCGATGTGCAAGTAAAATGTTCAGTGCCCTTGAGATGGATCCGAGCATATGTATTGTGCTAGGGTTTCATTTCCAACGGAGCAAAGGTATCCAAATGACCCCTTTTCGGAACCTTGTAATTGATTATACTTCGCGAGCACTCTCTCTGAACACTTTTCCACCCCGAGTAGGCATAGATATCCATGTATAACAACAAGATTACATAACATTTGTCTCAAAGGCCTAAAGAGACATCTCGTCCCTGTTCTGGTGGGATATGCATGCGAGGTTGATGCTTTCTCTGAAGATTCGGGGTTTTCACATTCTCTTCATGCGATCATATACTCAACGCCTCCTTAAACTATACAGCCCCTAGGCCATTCTTGACGATCAACGGCAGTAGAGTATCAACAACTTCGTCATAATAGATATGGAAAGTTATCAATAAGATTCCCAATTTCCTGGCGGTTTGAATTATTCCATTCATTCCAGAATTGTTTCAGCTTCGCAATCTCTTCTTTTATTATTCAAAGATCCAGCTAATATCAAGCAGTATTCTCTGCTCTCTAATAGAAAATACGAATCAGCTTGCTCCATTACTCACACAATGTATCGATGTCGATACCACGGCTGCACTGTAGCTCTACCATCAGTATCACAAGACTAACGGCATCTACTAACGGGACCAACTATACTACCAGAACTTAAATACCATATTACCGAACGTAATAATTACTATTTATTTTAGCCAAGATAAATATAAAGGAGCCGCAAGCCTATAGCACCCCTAGACGTTCGCGCACAATAAATCACGAAGTCCTACTCTGATCACATCTGAAAGAGGAATGTCCCTTGAGCAAGCGACCATAGGTATCGGCAGAGGCTACAGTTGGCAATACAACCCTACGCCGCACGCCGGATCGTGTCCGATGGGAGGAAAGTAGGGACGCTGACCGTTACGTCCTCACCGGCACCAAGCAAAGCTGACCCTTTTACGCGGAGCTTGCCCTTCGACAGGCCATGCGAAGAGCGGGAGACCGGAGCCAGGGAGCACCGGGGCTGATGGTATACAAGCAGCAACGGCAGGAGGAGAAGAAAAGGGGAGAAAGCATACGCGGCGACAGCAGCCCAACTATAGAAGCACGATGGTAAGAACCAATGACTACGGCAGGAGGACAAGACACGCCGTCAGGAGGCACAGTTGTCCGCCACGGACACCCCTCCGGGTGACGCGCAAAATTCGGACACAGCGGCAATCCCCACTGGAAGCATGAAGGGCATCTGGCAGGGTGAGGCGAGGAGATGGGCTCTATACCAATGGCGAGAAGCTTGGACGAAGGCAGCAATTCCTGCGGTCATCACAACGGTCCATCCGCCTTCTTCGGCACACACACACTCTCTCTCTCTTTCTCCTCTGGTCTAGATGGTACGAGCGAGAGAGGTTGAGAATGCCGGGTCTGGAGGGGAGGGGCGCCTAGACTGTTGTCATCCACATCCGCGGATCTCGTCCGTTTTGCTCGTCTCGCCCCTTGGGCCAATCCCTCGTCGGAGCAGGTGAAGCGAGTCATACTGGCTGACAAGTCGTCCACAGAGAGTGCCGTGCCTCGCCCCTCCCTCCTCTAAACCCCGGCCAATCCACCATCCATCTAGTCATCAGCGGAGATCTCGACCCCCCGGGTTATGGGGCCAGGTCACAGCGTAAAAGAAAATTGTGATTCACTTGGTCACCCTCTCTTCCTGCGCAGCGAGAAGGCCGGCGACGTTGACCACTTGCCTACCCTACCCGATGTGTCTGAATTCTTCTGCCGCTGCGACCGCCTTAGCGAATCATACCCCATGCCCAAAAACCGCCCTCCATGACACTGAACGAAGGTGTCCAATCAACAACCCGATTCTAGCACGGCATCATTCATCCAACGGGAAATCTGCACGCCCGTCATTTTCGATCTGTGCATTAGGGAGGGGAAGAAATACATTGATCACTCTGCAGAGCCCAGTGCCGGTCAAGGCCGAGTGAGTGAACTCGCTGAGGAGTATCGTGCCCCGGCTCCGCACCCACAGCAGCTATCCTAAGTCTAAGTTCAATCACGATCACTCCTCTTACACCTTGGTGAGGAATTTTTTTTCTCGATCAGTAGCAGCCGTTCAGCTAATCTGCGGTGCAAGTATGTATGTGCATATTGAGAAAAGAATCTCATTCAGGGCTAAGCAGCTTGTTTCAGATTCGGCGATGATTTTCTTCGAATTGATCTATCAGAGATATCCTTCTCTCTCTCTTTACTTCTCTCCTCTTGTAGCAGTAAGCAACGATTACACCGTCACTCCACACCCCCCCCAAGAACCGGGGAGCCCTTAGCATCTCCGTAAGGCTGATTAATGGATGTAGATCTGAACACTCGCTCAATTGTGCATGCAGTCCCATTGGTATTGGTATTTCATAGTAAACTCGGTATAAATATTTACCTCTCATATTGGCTGATCCAACGTCCGTCCCGCCAGTGGCTGCAAGCTAGCTAGTACCAAAAAGGCATGTTTTGTGAGCGACCTGGCCACTCATACTCGCAGCCTACCATTTTCGTCAGCCTCACTTTCATAGATACCCGAGACGCTACAAGATTGCAACATGATTGCAATGGAGACGTTTGTGTGTGCGGACAACAAATATTACTTGGACTTGTCTCAGCTGCTCCGAGGAAAATACGAGGCATAATATCCGAGAGAGGCTTTTCTGAGCTCCCCTCCCCCCCCCCCCCCCCCCCCCCCTTTTTTCCCCGCGGGGGGTTTTGCCAATGGGCTCAGTCTAGGCCACTATCCTGCTCCTGTTTTCGTGCTCATTGACCGGGCAAACAATCCAAGAATGAGGCGTGTGTTGTGAGGGGAGCTTCCTGCAGCATTGTATAAAAAAAGCTACCCCAATGCAGGAGCAAAGAGCTGATGCTGCAATAAATTTGCTTTTTCCCTTCTGAGTTTCTCCTCCCCGTTAAACTCGAGGTGCACGGTGACGTGATATACTCGTTGCCTCCTGCAAGGTGGAGGGAAAAGTGGAAAAAGAATTTATGCCATGGACGCATTGGCAAATGAGGAGCAAGATTGAACCGGACATTTTGCTGGTTTCAAGGCATCCAAAGTTTCCTCAGCCTTCGAGGTAGTGGGTGGCGTATTGACATACATGATGATGTATGGGTAAGGTCCATATAAGCCGGGCAACGAGTTTGCTTGACTAGTTCTCAAGCAAATGCAATGCGTATGCCGACGAGCAGTCAAGTAGCCTAGTGCTACCCCTGGCCCCCAAACCCCATTACGTGTGAAGCATTTTTTTTATCACTAGGCCCGTCTGTGACTCTGACAAGCCTCCTTCCTCTATGTAGTCTGACAACCAATCTGGTTGACTCGCTGAACAGCTGTGGCCTTAGATTGTTGCATGGAATATCCATCTGGGCTATTCCTCAGCAAGGTGGAAACTCAGAAGGCTTTCACCCCCTTCTACTTGCTTTCAGCACCATGACTCATCAGATATGTTAATGAGTAACAAAATCGTACAAATTTACTCCTCGAAGAGGAATAGCCGAGGTGGCTTTATAACCCCCACAACAACTACAACACATCTCCGATGACGGGGAACGTTATGTCTAAGGCAATTGAAAAATTGATGTCTATTCTTGGGCGACGCGTGCAGGGAATTCGCAGAGATATGTTTTCTGAGGGGTCCGCTGAAGCTGAACTTGTAAGGATTACGCAGTATAGGTGCTGTGGTTGCCGCGTGTGCAACTGCATAGAATACCATGTGCTTTTGCAGGGTTGTCTCCTGGTAACCCATGACCTTGATAACATTGACCTCCCCAGATCTGTCGGTGTAGGGTTTGAGAGGGTGAATAGGGACCCCTTGATAGCGAAGACGTTCACCTCACACACCGGTTTCACCAAGATACTCTTTCGATCGTGTATTTGAAGGATCAATGCTTACTAGACACGGCAAAGTGCATTTGGAGTTAGAATGATAGGATATGAAGCAGGCCAGTTTCGTAATAATAATAATAATAATAATAATAATCATAATAATAAAACTCGGTGTTTCTAAAAAGTCGACAAATAAGTGTAAGCATGGTTGGAGTTGAAAACTACCCGATTGGGAAAAGGACAGAAACTCGACTTTTGTGTCGTCGACATCACCGATAATCGGCTGTTTTTTCTTGGTTGCTTCGCTCTACGCTAGTTCTGTCAATCTGCTTGCTGCACGCGCGCTGCACATTAGGATGGTGTTGTTTTGTGTAGACGCCAACCGGACCAAATTGATTCTCTTGTCTCGTCTTCAACGTGACACTACAAATGAGGCTCTGTGAAGCTCGTTCAACAACACCAAAGCGATCACTGCCGTCTTTGGGAGGTAAATATAGATACTCCGATCCGCAAGCGGGGAAGCAGGGATGGGCTGGGGGTAGGAGTTGGGGATGGGGATTGCGGTGAAAAGTGTGGGGACTATCCCCATGTTCAAGCTATTTCACACCTTGATACTCCTCCGTAACTGGCAAGACACCCTCAATTCACCTTTATTGACTTTATATATAGATTTTTTCTTTTCCACATCGACCGACACCATGTATAGGAACCCTGACCAGAGAGGATAGAGAGATTATAGAGACAAGGAAAGAGGAAATTGACACCACGACAATTGTTACTCGTAAAGGAAAAAGATTCTGAAGGATCAATGGGCAAAAGAATATCAGGTGGTGTACTTCACCTCCAATTTGATCGATAAAGGCCACCACGGCTCAAACCCAGAGCCAAATCGCCCGCACACTTTCCAGAGGGGGAAATGAAAAGAACCAAGGTATCCATGCACAATCGTGGGATGGATTTATGACCGCCACCCCCATAAGCTAACCCCTCCTTTTTTATTTTATTTTATTTTATGGGTGTTCATTTTCGGTTTGTCCGATTTGCTCCTGGTTCTGAAGTTCCCTCCCGCATGTGCTCTCTCTGTCAGCAACCCTCCGGAGGAATAGTTGGATTCGTTGAGGGGTGCGATAATTTGATGGTGCCAGAGCTCAATGAGAATCGACGAAAGAAGAAAGGCGAGAGACGTCAAAAATATCCCCCTACCATTCCACAACGGCCCATACCTTTTGGGAGGGGCTGAAGCACCATAGCGCTCTCAGATTTCCACCGCCATTTGCTCCTCCACTGTCACGGCCTGCGCCTTGGGAAGCGAGGCGCTTTGTGCTTATTAGAGTGGTCGGGGATGTGATGTAGCCTGTCTCGTTTGCCGTTCGTGGACTTGTGCTTGGAATAGGAAATTACTAGTCGCCCACGTGCCTATTGTATGTAGGCATATGTATGCAGAAGCCTCACTATTTGCTCCATGCAGACGGGATACTTCGGACACCCCATCTCTCATGTCTCTCTCATCCCCTACCACCTTCTCTTCACCTCTTGCAACTTCTGCCATGCCCATCTCTGCGCTTGTGGCTGATCTCTAAGAGGTAGGTACCGTGTTATAGGCGGGCGGTGGTGGGGGTGGGGGTGTTGGCATGTTTATGGGTCCAGCTGGCATCGGGCGCGTGTAGTCCACCTCAATCACGAAGCGTGGGATATCATTCCTACCAACGATACTGAAGATACGGGTAAGATCGTCACCACGATAGCTGCTCATGTCGTAGGACTCCGGGCCGAAAAATGCCTGCTTAATCACGGCGCGCAGCATCCATGCCCTGTTGGGAGCTCGGTCCGCCGCAGTCACATTCTCAAAGCTACCCATGTGCCCGCGAACCCAGGTGAGTGCTATTTCTTGGAGCGCCCGTAATGAGGGCCGTGAAGATTCTAGGATGCGTTGCTCGGAGTGGTATAACCAGCGAATGGTTAAACGCACATCATGGGCCTTCGCGCTAGGGCCTGTTACACCCACAGTTCGCACACCAGGGGGTGCGAGCGGGATTGGCGGACCCGGAGGATTCGGGGGCCCTGGTACGGCTGGTGGTAGAGGTGGTGTTGAGTGATAGACCGGAAGGACCCCAGTTGGGTGTACTGGTACACCGGGAGGGGCGCGGTAAGGTGGTGCATGAGGGGGGCCAGGGAAGCTGGCGCTATGCCTTACAACTACTGGCTTCGGTGCTGGGCGCAAAGGCTTAGAGGAGACTCTCCCACCTAGAGCATCGAGCTTGTCCTTTCGGAGGGGATGGTTTCTGCTTTTCCTCCGGTTCTTGCGCGTCTTGGGAGGAGGGGCAATCGTTGAGAGGTCATCGCTGTCTGAGCTTTCATACACCGACAGCACATTGCTCGAGGCAATCGACTGGTCAGATGCGATGGACGCCGAGTCATCGCTATCGTCATCGAAGTCTAGTGAGATAACGTTGTCTTTCGGGTGCTTGTAGCCATTGTTTCGAATAAACAGGTCTGTCGCCTCTCCAGATTTGTTATGTAGAGACTCGAGAGCCTTGTGAATGTTTTCACAGGAATCCGAAATGATCAGGGGTTCGCAGCCATCCTTGTTAATTTGCAGAGCGATTGCTTTCCACTGGCCAGACGGATTAGAGGTCGTGATAACCTCAACGGTGTCACGCTCGGGACATATGAAGCGGCAATTGGCTGAGCCGCAAATATTATCATTAAAATCCAAATTTCTGCCAGAGGGAATGGGGGAGCGAGTGAGCAAGAATTACCTAAGATCTGCTCCCTATAATTTACCTGGGAGGGCAAACAGTGGGATGAATTTGGCATATCGGCGGCGGTGTTGGATCGGGAGGGAACCAAAGATGAGGTTGAGACGTAGTGTAAAAGAACGATCATGAAGTCTGTAAAGTGCTGGAGACAATCCTTCGAGCGGAGGTAAAGTCAAGACGCGAGGCTTATATAGACCAAGCATATACCGACGGCATTTCCCTCAGATCAATATCAATGGATTTTGTACCTGGTGTATGCCCTGAATATTGCTTTTTCCCAGCGATTGGTTGTGGCAACTAGGATTAATTTACACCCACTCCCCTCCAGGACCTCGTACCACAACGCCAGCATGCTGTGTTTGTGTTTCTTGAAAAAGACTTTGGTATCAGAATTCTATCTGGATCACCCCGGTAGCTGGCTCGGCGCATTTCGTGTTGATGATGGAATTGGATGTTGCTGTGCTGTGTGAGCCAGGTCTTGGCCGGTCGCACCGCTGCAGACCATTACACGAGCCCAATGTGCAGCGTTTTCCCTTGCAATTTGCCGATCGCGACAGAAATCTTTAAGGCTGACATGATTGTATCCTCTATGTCACAGACCATGGTAGATCGTTGCCTCCGTGGGACGGGCCTTGAAAACCATCTATTAGTGGCAACTGATGTTTTATACCATGGGCCTCGATTGTCGATTAGGCCCCACTCAGCCGGATCGCTTTCATGGCTGGACTCAAGGGTGGGGCATCCAATCGGGAGGCGGCAGACACGGGCGGGTGATATAGGAGCGACGGATGTTGGTGCCCGGTCGATTAAAGACCAACCCAAAAATGATGCTTCACCTGGGATTCAACCAAGGGCGTGCAGCGGGTTGGGCATTGGTAGCCAGTTGATCTTGACGCAGTTACGAACGCCGGTGTCTTGCCACAGAAGGAACGACAAGCCGGACACGAGAGGTTCAACGAAAAGAAAGAGCACGAAAGCAGGAAATGGCTAGCTAGCACGAGGGCCCCCTCTCTCCCCCCTATATATATATATATATATATATATATATATATACTGCCAGACACACATGCATATATAAAAACTGAGCCGTTTTTAAACGCTCGGCTGCATGGCCACACCGAAGCTGAAAACCCCAGATGCGAACCACGGTGTGGATCAAAAGGTTTGGAAGGCAATCTAGAGAGTAGAGGACTTATTAGGATGCGTCACCACCTCTGGTATCGCCCAACCGCCTCTGGCGCTTGGGGCCTTATACTTTTAGGTGGCTTCCCAAAACAAGACCAGAATAATTGCTTTTTGGAACATTTGACACAAGGATAACCTTGGTTTCACTTCCTGCAAGGCTGCCAATATTCTTCCCCCTCTCCTCGTAGCCTTGAAATCGAGTGGCCTTGGGATGTCTGTGGCGCTCCCAACACCTGTTTGATCGGCGCGGGAGCTAGCTATCTCGTCCCAATCTTGCTCCAAAGTGCCCGTTTTCTTTAGAAACCCTGAACCTTGCCAGGCCAGGCGCAACGACGAAGATTCCGAACAACTGCAACATTTTACATTGGGCCACGTTTTGGTGTAATGGGAACATCCATATGTCGGCACACTCAGGCGTACGCCTCAAGAACACATAGTTTCGCTTTTTCTATCTAACATCCCGGTTGCCACCCCCACAGACGCGTTGCTATACAGCCTCCAAAGCAGGGTGGCTCCGCGCCACGGTATATTTACTCAATCACCGAGATCAGGTGCTGACCTCCAAATGTTCCAGCCTAGCCTTCACAGCATCAACCAGGGCGGTTTCCCGTTCCAAAAGCCGTCGAACCTGGCCAATCTTCTCCTTTCTGAGATCCGATGGTATGCGGAGTTCCGATGAGGGTGTAGTCGGTAGGCTTTCTCCATCATCTGGTGACTTGCTGAGGGCTTCTGCTTGCGTCACGAGGTCTTCTTTGAGCGTCACAACCTCGTTGTACCGTCGCCCCAGCTCTTTAAGCCTTGAAAACCCGTCTGCCGAAGTTACACTGGAACTGGAGATACTGGCATCCAAGGCTTTAACCTCATTCATCCATGCTCTTTCCTTGTCGCTCAGATCCCGACTAGTTCCTTTGCCCACAGTGCGCCGTATCTTCTCCAGGCGCTGACTTAGAGATTCTCCCCTGGCTTTTGCAGCTTCCAGCCTTCTCTCAATCGCCGTATTGCTTGATTCTGGCTCGTCATCCTGGGCCTGGTCTTCACCGGTGATAGCCTCGACACGAGCCTTGACTTCATTAGCCTTCGTAATTTGCTGCTTTAGCTCCATCTGCAGGCGTTCGAGCCTACGGAAGAGTTCAGATGCTGCACCACCGAGCCGGTGTGTTTCCTCGCTGAGGATTTGATGCGCGTCGGTGAATATTTGAAGCGTCACCGGTGACAAGCGCACCTCCTGCGCAACGATGGACTTGTGCCGGCTAGTCCGGAGTCGGTCCAATAGATCTGGGAGCGTGGATCTTTGCTCAAACGCATGAGGAGCTTGGAAGGTTGGGCGAGGCTCGTAGAAGTCTAGTGGCTGTGCAACATCATCCTTGTCGTAAATGGGTGACACAGAGCGCGTCTGTTCAAATTCGAACTCGGGGGCATCAAAGATGATGGCCAGCGGCTCGTAAGGGGTTGCACTCAATAAGAGGTATCCGAGATCGGGATCGCGGATTGCAACTGCTGCTGCCAAAGGTAGAGAGCTGTCTCCCTGGACTGGATTCGTATATAGTCTTTCCCGTGCCGAGCTTTGCCCCTTTACGAGCAAATCGATCCTGAAGTCGGAGCCTGCTTCAGAGTCTCCTTGGAGCTCGCTCTCGAGTCGGAAAACCCACGGGGCAAGAGAGATATAGGTGATGCTGGAAGGATGTGTGATGAAGAAGCCATATCGAGATGTGATATCAGGGCTAAACATGGGCCAACCATCCTCGGCCATCTCCAGATTACTCAGGGTATCAAGCGTCTGGAAAGTAAGTAAGGATGGTGCATCCTCATCCTCGATCGGATGTTTGATAGATTTGAACCTATTTCGAGGAGGTAGCCACTGCGCTTCTACACCATCCAAATCGAGACAGACTCTGAGCTGACCGCTGGATGCGAGAAGGCAGATGATGTTGAGGGACAACCCTTCTTGGTCAATATCGTCCGTCTCTAGTTCCTCGTCTTCTCCCATCATGAGGTCGTCAGTATCTAGTTTCCGACCGATGGCAAAAATGTCGGTGAGTTCAACATCCATATCAACCTCAGTGTCTACGCTCATTTCGAGCTCGAAAGGACCTTGAAGCTTGGGAACCACGCCTGGTCTGGTGGGCCTAGTGTACACCTCTCCCGATACTTCACCAAAGGGACCTTTAACCTCCGTGGGTTCTTGATTGTCCAAATCCGACATCCAGTCCAGTTGTTGTTGAGCCAGTAGCTTCGCTGCCGGAGAGACATCGGGGTCGTCTTCAATAGCCGCCAAGTTTCCCACAATCGCAACGGAAAGAGAGGGAATCAAGGTTGGTGGTGGTGACCATTTACTCGGTAGCAATGGACACAAGGCGTACACATCTCCCTCTCGCATTGCGACCCACAAAGTCATGGGTGACCATCCACCAGAACCTCTGCCAGCAAAGCATGCTGATGCAACCTCCATCTCGAATGAATCGGCAGAAAAGCCTTTTCTCGTGGTATCTGTGGCGGCGGAAAAGTTCTGATCAAGAGATGTTCCATCTGCTAGCTTAATCAAGTCGATAGTGAGAGTGGGCGAGTCGAATGACCACCGATCAGTGGGAGATAGTTCCCAGACTCTGACTACAGCATCGGTCGTAACAGTTACGAGAGCAGTACCATTCACTCCAAGGGGATGCCAAAGCGCCGATGCAATGGGAGAGCGGTCCAGTACATGAGTCGTAGGCCCGAGAGTCCAAGACTTTGGCTTGATCACATCATTGTTGGGCGTAGATAAGTACGAAAGATCCGGCACCGCACAAATGCGGACAGTATGCGATGTCAAGATAGCCAAATAATCCTCAAATGGCGATAGCACCAGCTGTCGAATATCAGAGCCAATAGGGAATTGAATAACCTACAGCCATACAGTATTAGCAACATTCGCGCAGTTCTCGTATCAAAGATATCAGTTGAATTAGAGCCTACCCGAAAGCCAGCATAGCCATCTTGTGCAGCCGACCTTAATAAGTCGTCGTCAGATGGCTCGTGAGAGTCTTCGCGCTTGATTCGGAAGCCAGAGCGGCCTCTTGTCGTCTTCTCCTGCCATCTTTCCTTCAAATCAATGAGATCCGCCCACCTGACTTCCTTGCCCACGGCAACGAAAACCTGCGATCCAGAGCGAGCGATTGTGCGGGTGGGCCCCGGCTTTGACTTGGACTTTGAGGAGAAGGAGGAAGGCTTGGATTGGCTGCTCGCGGGCGCAAAGACGTTGTGGCCCGGAGCAGGGCTGGCGAGCCAGGCGGGCGTGTAGCTTTTTATCTTGGGCATTTTGCGATCGACCTTGACTGCGCAGGTGGAGGTTGGGAAACAAGACTCGAGCGGGCGTATCGAGGGTGCATGCTCGTCCGAGAGGACCAACAGTGGACGCAGACAATCTTTTACAGTGCACCAGCTTGGTCCTCGATGTGGTCGGGTGAATGTTGGGGTTTGCTAGGCGCCGTCGATGTTGGCAGAAAGACTGGAGGTGGATTTCTGTTTCTGTGCTCCCCTGCCAACCGGTAAGAGCTCTGCTAGCTAACCTAACCCGCATCTGGGAACTTTTTTCCCTTAGGTGGCGGGCCCATCTGGCGATGCAAAGCTAGGCTAGTGGGCCCCTGCAGCCGCAGGTCCTCCCCCCCCCAGCGCGACCACCACGCGTTGGCCGACAGCTGCTAGTTACTCTACCTACGGCTCCAGCAGGAAAGAGTTCGAGGTGGCCCAAGCTTCCCCATCCAGCCTTGAACATCGCAATTGTTTTCGTCCCTTCCGCTACACCCATCTTGGAATACTTGTCAGCCAGCACAAAGGAACGCGGAATTCCAGCAAGGTCCAGTGGGAAAAGTACCAAGAGCTGCAGATCCTTAAGATGCCTGGAAATTATCGAAACACTGTGGAGCGGCTGGATCGCCCCAGCGCCTATTATCACAACAGCCGGGTCAGTTCACGTCCGTTGCTTCCCTTTGGGGTTTACCGGGCTGCAGGCCCGAAAGAAGTGCAACATATCTAACCTCCACGCAGAACAAGAAGCGCAGACGCAATGATGGTCGGGATGACCGAGATGGGGACGCAGAGATGAACGACCAGAAGCCTGAGGAGCCAGAACCTGAAGATCCTCTCAAGAACGCCACAACTCTTTACGTCGGCAATCTGTAAGTCTAATTGCCCCTTGCTGCCAAAGAGGCAAAATCATTGCATAGATGTTCGCGGACGAACTAACAAGCTGGGTTTTTTAGCTCCTTCTACACAACAGAGGAGCAAGTCTATGATCTCTTTTCCAAATGTGGAGAGATCAAGAGACTAATTATGGGTTTGGACCGGTTCCAGAAAACCCCATGTGGCTTTTGCTTTGTCGAGTACTACACACATCAAGATGCCCTTGATTGTCTAAAGTACATCGGAGGTACCAAGCTCGATGAGCGCATCATCCGGACGGATTTGGATCCCGGATTCGAGGAGGGCCGCCAATATGGCCGTGGCAAGTCCGGAGGTCAGGTCCGTGATGAGTACCGCGAGGACTTTGACGAGGGCCGAGGTGGTTTGGGTAGAGCAATTCAGAGTGAACGCATGAGGGACAATGAGAGGAACAGGGATCGGGAGCCATTGGACGACGAGTATGGTAGACTGAGATAAGGGAATTGACAGAGTTTTGGCAGATTGTATAGTATGTGATACCCTTAACGAGGCACAGTTCGATACAGACTTTTAATGGTGTTCTCGAGCTCGGAAAATCTTGTGATTCTTTTGCTATATGCTAAATCAACAGGTAGCGGCAATGGTCAAATTTCTACTGGGTGCATATTTCTATTTGTTCGTATACACAAGGGCTGCTTTGTTCTCAGCCCAAGATGCGGATTACAGTATTGTACAATCATGCCAGACCATCTTTCCTTGGCGTTTTTTTGTTTTTGTTTTTGTTTCTATGCCTTTGATAGAACATCATCGACTCTGTATTGCTCAAACACTCCGGATAAAACTCCGTGATGAACGTGCGTACCGCCAGATCTGCGATTCTTCTACCACTCCCGAAATCCAACCCTTAGTAACCCGGCGGGTTGACCCTTTGCGAGACTCTCGTCCACTTTGGCAGTTCTGCAGCACGATTTGTTAGCCAACATAACAGATCATTACACCATGACAAATGACAACCAGCTTCAAGCCTACGAGCGAAGACAATGGCTGCTTGACCTCAGACGCCCGTACAGCCTTCACCAATTACAAGGAAAGCAAGGCACCGCGGAGGCCCACTTACTGTGGATTCCCTTCCTATATCTCTTCTCTTTGCGGTCAAACATGGTGTATTTATCTCTGGGCACCATCTCGGCCTCGGTGGGCATGGTCTCCTTCCAGACTTCCAGGCTCTTGAGGCTCTCGCCCTGCTTAGCCAGAGCACGGTCGAGGGTGGCGACAACGCTGTCGACAGCCCGGAGGCGCTGGCGTTGGCGGTACTTCTGAAATCGGGAGAGTCGCCAAGGGATTTTCCTGCCGGGTGAAGTCAGCAAACTGGTGGAGAGTCTTTTCTCTCGTTGTCGCAGTTCCAACCTGTGAAGATCGGGTTGCTCGCCTCTCCCCCGACGTCCCGAGGGGACAAGGGCGAGGCGAGAAGCAGAAGAGGACAATAGCCGCAAAGACTAAGCAACGTACCATAAGAGACCACCCGAGAGCGGGCTTGTGGCTCTAAAAGCACCAAAGCCAAACATCTTGCCTCTGTGTGGTGGATGGTGAGCTTTGCGTGGTCGGGTTTTGGAGCTTCGGGACCATCTCTCGTTCGCTCGCGTGAAGTTCTCAAAAAGTTCGAACGAGGCGCCGTGCCCGGGCAAAGGCGCACGAGCCACCTTGCAGCCGGGGGATGAGGCCGAGTTTGGCCCCACCCCCTTGTTTCTTCCTAGAGCACCATTGTAACTCCACTAGCAGCAGCTAAATTCGGCTGCTGCTGCTATCTAACTACGCATATCGTGGTCAACGCGAGCATCAATATTCACCGGGCGCCAGCTCTGGTTATGGACAGATAGACCCCCGTGATCGGCTGTCCTGTGTCAAACTCTCAACGACGCCCCCAATATCCAGCGACGATCCATGCTTCCGAGGATAGCGATTCAGCAATCATGTCGTACTACTTCGTCATCATCGGCACGCAAGATAACCCCCTCTTCGAGCACGAGTTCGGGACGTCCAAGCAAGGCGGTGATGGCCAGTCGCGCTTCAGCGACGAGTCGCGACACATGAACCAGTTCATCGTCCATTCGAGTCTTGATATTGTTGAGGAGGTGCAATGGGGCACCGGCCAGCTGTAAGAAAATAGTCCCACCCGCCCTCAAGAGGTGATCCTGTTTCCTCCTTCACTTGCGACCATTTATTAGGTAACTTTTGTTGGCGAGCCTTGGCCCTGCCGCAGGAGGCCTGAGACTAACAGTCCTTTATTTTGAGCGCCTCCTAGTTGAGATATGGGGACAAGTCAAAATATGTATATATATATATATATATATATATATATTGTATATCCCCAGTCCCATGTTAGCTGACTTTATATTCACTGGTTAGATACCTGAAGCACGTCGACAAGTTCTTCAACTCGTACATCTCCTGCTTCGTGACTCCCGGTAACATGAAATTCATGCTGCTGCATCAGCCACTCAACACAACGACTGGCGGGACCGGCGGGCTGGCCTCGGGGTCATCAGCGTCGACCTCGTCGCGCGCATCAACCAGCATCGCCGCGAATCCCACAAGCCCGCAAACCGAGGAGGCCGTCCGCAACTTTTTCAACGAAGTCTACGAGAGTTGGGTCAAGGCCGTTATGAGCCCCTTCTACAAGGTCAACATGGAGGTTCGCAGCCCCATCTTCCGTCAGCGCGTGGCCGCCGCAGGGAGAAAGTATCTTTGAAAAGTGGTACCGAATAAACAAAAGATAGACCCTGCGGTGTGGTAATAATTGTTTTGGCTATAATACAAGACTCAAAAACCATGAGAAGGGCTAGTGGCCCAGAGGCGTTTTCGGCGTTGAAAGATTGAGAGGCCACGCAGCGGTGTTATTCGAATTTCATGCCTGTAGACTCAGGGTAATTTCTATGAGGCAATCTGTTACAGCATAGCCAACTCGTTTATAGCATTCAACCCAGCGAAGAGCCGAGGAATCCAGGCAATAGACTACAAAAGATATTACGTGCAGCTCATGTTTCTTATCAAATGCAATACCAGTGAAACACATTCGAGTAAGGGTTTGTTCATAGCAGCAATGCTTCTAGGCACGCGCAAATATATTCAGTATCAGGAGCTTCCCAGCTATCATTGTCCTTATTGTCGGACTGGGAGAATCTTCTGGTTTCCTCCCCCAAAGCAATACATAGTTTACCATGTTCCGTAACCACCAACGCCAGTAATATTGTATCATGCCGTGCATTCCATTAAAAACTCAATCGCGAAAATTCCGTTGCCTTTCAACACATTACGCAAGCAATGTGCGAGATATAGGTACGAGGCTGAAGCAGAGAGCTGCTTAACCACCGAAACCGTACAGAGTGCGGCCCTGGCGCTTGAGGGCGTAGACAACGTCGAGGGAGGTGACGGTCTTGCGTTTCGCGTGCTCAGTGTAGGTGACGGCATCACGGATGACACCCTCAAGGAAGGACTTAAGGACACCACGGGTCTCCTCGTAGATCACTATGAAAGTCCAACGTTAGTATCCCACTCTACCATCTACTTATAGTTTTATTGTGAAGACAGGGAACTTACTGGCTGAGATACGCTTGACACCACCACGACGAGCGAGACGCCGGATAGCGGGCTTGGTGATACCCTGAATGTTGTCACGAAGAATCTTTCGGTGACGCTTGGCACCACCCTTGCCAAGACCCTTTCCGCCCTTGCCGCCTACATGCTGTTAGTATTGTATGATAAATAAGAAATCAAATTGATAGTGTTCAAGTGCAACACCTGGTGCATAGGGAAGGTGTGGCGCGTTTCGAGTGGCTTGAGGCGGATGGAGAAAGACGCGTCGTGCAGGTGAAGTTGTCACCAACCCCTGGACCCTAGCCAGTCGACCCAACACCAGACCGCCGAGCGATGCGCGACACCATATACACAGATGAATAGAATATTTTAAAAAAAAATTGTATACTTACGTCCAGTCATATTGAATGGGGTTTAGTGTGGATATTTGATGAGTTTAGTGATGGAATTTGATGACGCGACTCTTAATGAAGCGCGACCGATTATGGAAAATACGTGGAACGGGGAAGAGGGGGAGGAGCTGGAGGGATGTGAGAGCGTGTTGGGGTGTGCTATTTATTTGTGGTAGATGCGGGTGTTACTGATTGTAAAAAGGGCGCTAAGCCAGATCAAGGTGGCTGTTGCTTTGGGGGTTTTAAAAAGGCTGATTTGAAAATTAATTGCGGATTTCTAGGCGTAATTTTGCAATTGAAAGCACCTCTGATCCGGGCTGATGGCACGCGCCTTTGCTCCTTACTTTTAGGCGTGGTTTTTGCGGCTTATTTTTTTTTTTTTTAGCTACAATCATCCATGGCCCGTGCACCTTAGCGCGGGTAGTAGCTGCCAAACTTGACGCCATCCGATGCTATGGTCCGTGCGTCAAATTCAATATGGTGTGTTGATGTAGAACTCACATTTGGCAGTGGGAGCAATAGCCGAGTTAGGCACTCGATCAATCATATGTAGCCCGTCTGCGCCTATGTTCACATGCTCTGATGTAGTATCTTACCTGTCATTCTGGTACCGATAGTGGCTATGACCAGGTACCGCTTTCTTAAGGCCGCAATTAATCTGTATTGATTTTGTTCTATCCTCGGGCCAAGTCTACAATACCAGACTCTGTTTGGGCAATGCGTTACTACTGAACATGCCTACTTTATCCTCCCGTATAGGCCAACCTCACACGCGGATGGCCGGATGCCGGGCCGCTGATTGTCCTATCTAGTGTAGCTGTTTCCTAGAACTAGTGGCAGCCTACCCGAACAGCTTATCCATGAGAGAAGCCACGTTTTTGGAGGTGTCTAGAGCAGCGGGTGGTACGTTAGTTCGATGTAGTGCTGGGAAAGCAGTCGTTGGCCGCATGCAGTGCTCATGATGATGATAGGCAAGAGCATTGGTTGGCCTGATGATAATATTAAGTGGCTCTAGAAGCTCCCGGGCATATCCTCGCCAGCGGCCAGGCTCCCATCTGAAATTCCTTATTCCTTCTGACCCTACTATACAATATTCGCGATGCCCATGCTCTCACTGTTACCCCTATACACCTAGGACTTTTCCCACTGCCACGGAAAGCTGCTGCAGCCAAGTCGTAACGCACATGCTCTTCGCCTTCGTAGAAGTTTACCATTCCCCTAAACGCCATAAAATGCCATGCCGAAATCATATGATCTTATCATGCTGCTGGACAATGAACTCATTCCGTCTCGTTGACTCGTATCCCTGAACCCTGGGGGATTCCCACATATTCATGAATGTGCCGGGTAAGACAATGCGCCAATCGAGATAAACACTTGAATACGAACACCTTGATTCCGTCTGTCCTCATGACGGGTGTTTCATGTCCAGTTTATGCCATCATCGAATCATCGAAGCTATCGTCATCTTCCAGACTTTCAATTGCCTCCTTGATCCGAGGGCTCGCCTGATCCTTAAAGGTTAGTCATCTTGCCATCCTTGTCATCGCTGATACCAGACTCTTCAAACATACCTTTGGATCAAGATTGAGTGCTATGGTAAAATGCCGAACTGCAGCGCCTTTATCGTCCAAAGACTTGTACAGTTTGCCCAGCAAGAAATGCACAGTAGCCTCGTCTGGAGCAAGATCTTTGAGTATCTCCAACTCCTTTTGAGCCGCATCAAGTTGATTCAGGACCATCAAGGCACGAGCCTTTTTATAGCGTGTCTGCGCTGCATTTGGTGCCATTTCTGTGGCTTTGCTGAAGTAATGCAGAGCTTGTACTGTCTGTCTCTGTTGCTCGAGGACATTGCCGATGCAGCAGATCAACACCGCATTGGTTGGATTGATGACTGAGGCGGAGTGGAAATGCGTGTAAGCCTTGTCATAATTGCCCAACTTTTCGTACACTCGACCAATACCATAATACGCGTTGTAATGGCGTCGATCCGCCGACATCGCTTGGCGATATGCTGTGAGAGCTTTGTCATACTCCTCATTCGAGACATGCTCATGTCCCTGCAGAGTGAAAGCGTATGCAAACTTGGGGTTCAGCTGGGTTGCCCGCTTGAAACAGCGCAGAGCTTGCTCGTGATCGCGAGCAAGCGACCATGCGTTACCAAGGGCGCACCACGCTTGTGGCGAATGCCACGATGAATCGACGAGCTCGTGGGCAAGGAAAGACAAGTCCGTCTCTCTCTTCAGAAACCACAGAATCGTCGAATACACCTCCATATCCTCGAGACGGGTGGGCGCCAATATGCGCAATCTCCTGTAGTACTTTTCTGCTTCCGCATACGCAGCTTGTTCGTAATACGCACGACCAACTTGCGACAATACCCATGGTGTGTCTTGGTGTGCTCGAGGCAACGATGCATACGCCGCAAGAGCATCTACGCACTGGAACTGAGCCAGAGCAAAGTACCCCGAACCAAACTTTTTGAGAAGGTCTAGCAAGAACTTCAGGGTTTCTTCGGCCTTTGCGGCATCTGGGTCGACTAATTTGACTACTGGCGGTGGTGGAGGCAGTTCCTTAACTCGTGGGGCTTCGGCATGATCCACATCCATTCCACTGTCCTCGATGGGTTTCCTGTTACCACTCACTGCCCTTCCAACGTTGGAGCCACCACTGGCTGATGTCGGCCGTGTAATCCTTGATATCGGGGGTCTAGCCTTCTTCAATTCCCGCGTAGGGGCTCCTCCGACGGTTGCGGCTCCGGAGTTGGCTTTCGCAGTTGCGCCTCGGAACATGTTCAGTCTCGTGCTTCTTCGAGTGGGAATATTCGGTTCCTCTGACTGTTGCCGGGGTTGAACGGGGTGGCCAGAAACCGTCCTCTTCCTTTCGATTCCGGTAGCTGCAGACGCCGATGCCCGAAGCAAAATAGGGTTGGGCTCGGCGAGAACTTCTTCATGGCCTTTCTCCAAGATTCTCTGGTTTCTTCTGGTGCCCAGACGAGACCCAATCTTAGATGGAGCGTCTAGCAGACTCGATTCACCTGTCGGGATATTTCTTGTCTTCTTTGATACTACATGAGCAGACTCTGCAGAAGTAAAACCGGGCCGAGAAATATGACCATTGTCAGCATTGGCGGTGGTAGGATCCATACTATCAGCACCAGGTTGTCCTACACTAGCCGCCATCCTAGAGCGCGCAGCATTAATTTTGGACATGAAGTCATTCTCCCCAGTTTCAGCTGACAAAAGGTTGTTCGGATTCAGAACATCGTTATGTTGAGATACGGTCCGGTGGCCATCAAAGGGGTCCGTGGGGTCGTATGCTCCTAATCGCGTAGAGGATTTCTTAGGTAGAGGCTCTAAGGGGTTAGACGAGTTGGTGCCTTCCTTAGGTTCTGAGTGTATGCCATGAGATGGCTCAGTATCAAGACCACGCAATAGGGTGTCGTTGGCCTTGAAAATGTTTTGAGTTCTAACATTGACACCCATGTCACAAAGATTGGTGAAAGCATCCCACATAAAAGGGTTCGACTTGAGCGACTCCTCAAAGCATATTATTGCTCTCTTCTTGTCATCGTATGCCCGATACAGCTTGCCGAGTAAGCAGGAGACACTTGCGGCGTCCGGGGTTGGGCATCGAGCAGTGGCACTATGCTTCCCAAACCCAGATTTATTGGACCAAAGACCCCTCGACTTCTCCAGAGCCGTGATGCCATCCTTGAAGCGTTCGAGAACTAGACATGTCTGTGCAAACACGTAGGCACACCCAATATGCACACCACGGTAGCCAGCCGATTTGCTAAATTCGTATGCAGACCTATAGTCACCTAGTCGGAAATGGCTTAAAGCAAGAAGGTATGCTGATTCGCTCGATCGGGGATCATGAGCACCCAGTCTCTCCGCGAAGAATAGCGCACTGTCGTACGCAAAGTTGTCAAGGTGGTAGTAGACGAGCTGTCTTAGCTGACCTGAGATAGCTGCACTCGTCGGCGCCATGCTGACAGACAAAGCAGTGATGGTTTGCAACGCTAGAAAAAAGAAACTGAGGCTATCTGTGTGCAGCCATGAGGTGCTGCCAGAATGCCAGGTGACCAGTCGCCGCGATTCTTAGGGTGGCCCAATCTCGGTGAGGATGCACCCAGGACGGAAATATCAGTGGGTTATATTGACTGTCGTGTGAGGTGAATGGACGGCTAGATGGACTTGCTAAAAGAAGAACAGCAGGCCAAGACTGGGAAGGCGATAAATAGTCCACCCAGAGCCGCAAGGAAACGTAAGTGGCGAGTAGGCAGAGCCAATATTAAATTGATTGTGATTGTAAGATACGGATAGCCTTCGTAAGCTCTTTGACGTGATTGCGCCGGGGAGGGTTGGAGTTTAAGAAGCGACTGGAGTGTCGTCGGAATTCCGTAGATGAGGTTGGGAGGGAGAGGCACGTCGTGACGTTGAGAAGCATTTCATTTGTCCCGGTCACAATGACAAAGAGAATGCAACTGCGTCTATCTGGAGCGAGACCCGTCCATCCGACCAGCTCGGCAGAAAAAGATAATCCAGCGACACGGTACGAAAGGGCCCAGGGACTTTTTCTTCCCTTTGTAGCGCTGATAGAAGAGCCTTCACCTGGGAGGTGGGATGTGTACAGGCAGGCGATTTCTTCAGGTTGTTGTCCGAGCTTCGCGATGTTGTGGTTGGAGAGCTACCGGGCGCTCTCATTGGCTGAGCGGTGGTGGTAGGGGCCGCCTTCAGCCCCCCTTCCCACTACAGTAGCCGCCGCCAGGGCCTGGCAGAGCAACAGTGAACAGCGCCTAACCCTCCTGGGCTACCACCTTATTGCCACATGCAAGGCGAAGACCACAAATCGCAGCCACCTTTACATCCCCAGCCCCCGCCTGTGCTTCTCTCACCAGCGATGTGTTCTAATTGGTGAGCTTGCACCGACTTTCAGCGTCATTTCACACCACTTGCAAGCCCGCTGTCTGATCACCCTGTTCTGCTCGTAATAGCTTATTTAAGCCTTCAGACACGACCAACTGCTTTCACATAGCTACATACGGCGATCTTGTACAGTGAGTAACCTATTCTCTTCACTCTATTCACTCGTGCAGCGCATCCGTCTGAACTGTGAGCTAAATGGATAAGAAAGCCGAGCAATATCTCACGCGACCATGGCTCAAAAGGCGAGAAAGGATAGAGCCAAGTCCAACGCGGAGGCTCTGAAGAACCTGCACCTCGGGACTCTGGTCATCAATGGTGTCTTTGTTCTATTCAATCTCTTGTTTAAGAGACGGTCACTCCTCCTCTATGTTCTCCTCTCCATTCCCAGCTTCATCTGCGAGTATGTCTTGGAATCTTCGGGCCGTCCGAAATATGATCCATCGACAAATGCTCTCAAGACTGCTGGAGAGGACCTCAACGCCTCTGGACTTACGGAGTACATGTTCGACGTGATCTGGGTCACATGGGCCTCTGTTGTTCTGGTCATACTCTTTGGTAATTGGGGCTGGTTGCTATGGGCCGTGGTGCCCGCTTTTGCTGTCTTCAAGGGATACGGTCTCCTTGGTGCAGCTCGTGGTATGGCTGGCGGTCTTCAGCAACAGCCTGGCGATGCCGCACCAGTACCCAGCAACAGGAAGCAAAGACGGGCCGCCTGAGAGAAGGAGCTTCAGCGCAACGGCTTGGGATTCTACCCTTGGGAGTCAGTTCCCAAGCTTTGGTACTCTCTAAGTACTTCTACTCTAATCTATTTTGTGGCAGCCCAACTCTCTGGTCCACTCCTCTATAACGTCTTTGGTGACATCTTTCACTATAACATGGACATGCTCCAGGGATCTCACACTCTGCAATGCCACCCAGTTCTTGAACCACAGCACTCGGCTAGCGCCATCTGGCCCAAGCCGATCAATAAAGAACCTTTTTATAAATGCTGCAGTGGCCTGGCGGCTTTCGGGGGTCATGTCCCCAGTCACAATATCTGTCGCAATTAGAGTCCTTGACCAAACTACTATATGGGTCATGTCAGGTGTCAGGCCATATGGCCAGTCATTCAACAGAACACGGTAGTCAGATGGGTCTTCAAACGGCGTGTTGGAAGTGGGTGTGAATGGAGGGGTACCCCACGCCTTGGGGAGCCTGTGTACAAGCAAATACTGGCTTAAGGAGCCATATTCAGCCTTGGTATCCGCTGTCCACTTCATATACCTGCGCAAATCGGAAGGCTTTCTTTTCAAAACAGAGAGGTTACTTGCACCTAGCGCAATATTATCAGTATATAGGGCCCCATTTTACGAGAAAATTCATTTCAAGTACTGACCAATAATCTCCCCTAACTCCTCCCAATCGTGTAGGTGAAATTCTTCATCCGTTTGGGAAAGAACCAACTTGTCTGCTTCCGTCAGAGGGAATGGCTCTGTATCCACCGGTAAATCCCCCATCCTAGCGGTGTATAAGAACAGGATGGGTTGTCTATCAGCAGAAAATGGGGGTACAGAGTTTAAGCTGGCTCTATTACGGAGTGTTAGGATCCGGTTGAGCACCTTATCTGATAGGTGGTTGAGCTAAGGCGGACCTACGTAGCCCACTATACCAAGCTTACCAGCCGATCTCGGATCCGCACGTGAACCCCGCGTTCGCAAAAATTTTATATTTTTAATATATTAGAAAAAAATTTCGGAATATATTGCAAGCAAGCTGGCTGTATATCCATGAACGGGTATTTATTTCCAGAGAAGGGGATCCTACATCGCTGGACAAGGTAGAAAGGAGGTGCTAGTAGTCAGCGGAGCTTTGTTGAGAGGTCGAATCGGGGGGAGGGGCCTCGTTTTCAGCGGTCCGCTAAACCCTACCTGATTCAGTTGTTCAACCCTTCGGCCAATTGGTTTTACCGCGTGGGATGAAGGTGGGGGCTGGAAATGGCCGGGGGAGTGTCGGCATTCCTGGCAGGGCAATTTCCGCAGGGGTCCGAAGCAGCTCAGCAATTAATCAACAATTTTCGGCCAAAAGATCAAAAGTGGGCTGATAGCTTCCAGATATATCCCGTCCCTTCCCTTTTACCCCGACCACGTCTCCGCCAAAGCGACACTACCGTCAAAGACTCCTCAAGACAGAGGATATACCTTGCAGACAGCCTGTGCTCTCGAATTCGCCCTCTGGCGGGAATCTCGAAAATGGGTGGCTCGTCCTTGACCTCCCGCCAAAACATCAATGGCATCTACATCCCCGTAGGCTTGTTGATAGTTGGCACCCTCATTGTCAAGAAGGAGTGGGCTCCCTGGGCCACTCTTTTGGGAATCGCCCTCGGAAGTCTCAAATACTTCAACGAATGTATGGTTGCCTGTATTGTTATTTGAAGGGGACTTTGCTGACCCGCGCAGTGCCCAAGAAGGTTCTTAAGCCGGACGTCTTCCAGGAGTTCGAGCTTCAGGAGAAGACTGTCCTGTCGCACAATGTCGCCATGTAAGCTTTCCAACCATGAGCGGCTGGTATCACTCATGCGCAAGTTTTAATCGTTTGTTTAGCTACCGTTTCAAGCTGCCCACCCCCAGATCTATTCTTGGTCTGCCCATCGGCCAGCACATTTCGATCGGTGCCGCTATCGAGCAGCCTGATGGTAGCACCAAGGAAATCGTTCGATCGTACACGCCGATCTCTGGCGACCACCAGCCTGGCTATATCGACCTCCTCATTAAGTCATACCCGACCGGAAACATTTCCAAGCACATGGCTTCGCTGAAGATTGGCCAGACCATTCGAATCAGGGGGCCAAAGGGAGCTTTCACCTACACCCCCAACATGGTGCGACACTTCGGCATGGTTGCTGGCGGTACTGGAATTACTCCTATGCTCCAGGTCATCCGCGCTATCGTTCGTGGCCGCGCTGCTGGGGACAAGACCCAGGTAGACTTGATCTTTGCCAATGTTACTCCTCAGGATATCCTCCTTAAGGAGGATCTCGATGCTCTTGTCAAGGAGGACAGTGGTATAAGGGTTCACTATGTGCTTGACAAGCCCCCGGAGGGCTGGACCGGTGGTGTTGGATTTGTTACCGCCGACATGGTCAAGGTATGTTTAATAACTGGGAGGATTCTCCACTCATTGGTGGAATTGGCTAACTCCTTGGGATTAGAAATGGCTTCCTGCACCCGCCGACGATGTCAAGATCCTGCTTTGTGGCCCTCCTCCCATGGTTGGTGGCTTGAAGAAGGCTACTGAGAGTCTCGGTTTCAAGAAAGCTCGCCCAGTCAGCAAGCTGGAAGACCAGGTCTTTGCTTTCTAAATCCGTACAGTATCCTTTGCTCCCATGCCTGATACAACCGGGGAATAGATCGGGGCGAAAGGAAATAAACATGCACGCATAAACACATCACTGTTGTCATTCGGTACTACCACGCAAGGGTGTGCGAAGAATTAACAATTCTTTTCTGCTTTTATTCCTTGCACAGGTTTGGCTGCAACAGAGACATGCTTGTTCATCTCGTTGCTGCTCATGCAGCACCCTTGGTGCAGAAAAATAATGTGGCGGACAAGTGAACTCGAATATCATTCCAGCTTGAGAATCTACCAGGATTCACAACCAGCTGAATTGAGCATTTTCCATTTCTCGGCAGTAGATAAAATAGCTCTGGCCAATCAGCGAGGTCCAGTAGATATCTAGAAACTATTAACATTCAACTCGCTAAACATATATCTTTCTGCTTGACAATGAAACATATGACTACCAGCAAACCGAAGGCACGGAAACAATGTTCTTCTCGAACTGCATGTAACGGAATAAATAAACCTTGGACCCACACGATGTTACATATCAGTGGCCTAATTTAGCTGGTGAGGCTTTCTGCTGCCTGTCCGTCTGATGTGGTCGTATTGTCCACCGGCCGTCTTGGTGAGATGGGGAGCGAGATTATCCACTCAAGGCTGTCCAACAGTGTTTATTATGACGACGAGCATGGCATATGAGAATATCTTCAACTACCTCTAAAGTGTATCAAGCATTCTACTATATAGCGTAAATTCTATGCAGCCTGCTAGGGATTCTAGAGGCCTTGCGAGCTGGTCCTTCTCCAATGACAGCTCCACTTGGACAGTAAGATCCGTACCGTGTTCGAGTCGAGCGTTCGGGCATCATGACATGCCACTGCTTGGAGCTGTCATTTTCATGTACTGCACCATGATCCATGACGATCACACGTGTGGTTCTGTGGTGATTCAAAGGCGACAAGTGAGCAGTGCAGAAAGATCCATGAATCGCGATGATCTCTAGGATCTCATTAGATCGGTTTAGGAGGGGGAAACCGCTAGCAGAGATCGAGTTAAATCGGCGCAGATTAAAATGCCCGACCACAACTACTCTTTCCCCTCCTGCCGTAGTAAAGCGGGCATTCCGAGAGGAGAAACTCTATTCCCCATGGTTGGCCACCCTTTTGCGTGGGTATTAACTCCTGGAGTTTCCAGCATTTTGAGAAAGAAAAAAAAAACCAGCAGTTGCAAAGAATCCCAATGACGGCAGAGGTTGCCAAGCTTGTTTCTCGCGCAATGGAGACGTAGCATCGGAGTGACTGGTCTCGTCTCAGTCCCACGTTCTCCTCACCCCGGTCCGGTTCCCCTCACTACCAAAGCAGCCGCACAATTTTTAGTTTGGAACTGTCAATCAATTCTAGAACCCTGCCTAGACCCAGGTCGCTGGAGCTCCGATAGCAGCACCCCCAGCCCCACGAATTGGCGAGACATTCGGATCAGCAATCTCTTCAATTTTCTGGAAGCTCGTGTCGAAGCCAGCCATTCTCCCATCTACCCAGAGCAGAAGCCCAGAAACAGGATACGGTACACTGGGGTCGACCACCGCCACGCCGCCACGTTCCCAGCGAGTCAGAGACCGATTCGGAAGAGAGCAAGCGAGAGGAAGACATAAAAAGCCTGTAATTACACACAGCTATCTCGGGAAACTATCCGATCCAAGCTCGAAATCTTAAAAAGTGATCACGCGCTGCCGCTCGATTCCCCCGCTCCGGTCACGCAAATCTTGAACCGTTTTCAGCCACCACGTCACAGCATTGCGCACGCAACAGGAAGGGTTTACTCAGTAGAACTGCGGAGAAGGGATTGCCATGAGGTTCATAGTTCAGCGGCGGCCGTTTACGACTTTGTAGGACTACGCAGAGCAAGGGCCTGTTTTCGGATTTTCCAGGCTGCACCGCCGCCCCAGGATCCATGGCAATGGATGACGCAGCCAACCTCGTCTCGGAGCTTCTCAACAAGCTCTCGGAGCTCGAGCTGAAGGTCCAACACCACCGCCAGGACATGGCCTCCGAGTTTCAGCGCCACTCACGAGATCTGCTGCAGAATGTGTCTATAGAGATCTCAGCTGAAGTTGAGAAGGCAATCAAGGACTCAATGCAAAACTACCCTGCACTCAGCCCGGTCTTGGACCAGGCACACCCCATAACCGGTGACTCACCCCCATATGACAATATCAGGCTCAACGACAGCACCTCCCTTCCTGCCCGCCGCGGCAAGGGCTCCCCACCGCCTTTGCTGCCGCACACATCCGGGACACCACCAGACCAGGGTCTCAGAAGCCCTCACGAACGCGAAAGAGAGTTTCAGGGTTTGTTCACACCGAGTTACCTGCCCTTGCTTGATCGTCACCGGGAAAACGGCAACCCATCGCCGTCCAATCTGCCCACAGCATTGCCTTTGCCTAGCACACGAAGCCATAGTGGAGAGCTAACCATAACCCTGGCTGAAGCTGACCAAACGTCGTTGCCTGCTGCTCAATCGAATGCGCCTGGTTCCCGGCCTGACCCCAAGAGGAGCTTCACCGAAGACACGGTTTCCTCCTCCACTTCGGACGAAAGTGCGAGTAAGCCCCACCGCCGGAGTGCCTTGCGCCGTTCATCTAGTTCTTCCACAAAGACTCAGAGCCCTCGCCGGGTACGCTTCGAAGTGGAAGGAGGTGAAGTGTTGCCTACTGTTTCTCCCCCAACTTCACCCCCTATAGTAGAACACCTTCCCCCATCTCCCTTAGCCACATATGAGTCAGCTATCGGCGATGATGAAGAAGAAGATGCGGGGCTGTTAGGCACCTCTCCACCTATGCCCAAGAAAATAACTTCTACGGATCGCCTCAAGGCTCTGGCGAGGAGCTCGCATGAGGACACCTCCAAATGGACTGTTGTTGGTGATCTACAGAATCTAGATGAAGACGAGGAAGCACTCATCATGGGAAGTCGCAAGAGCAATCTCAACACACATTCAAAGTTACCCCCTATTGAAATAACATCCCCAGAAGCAGAGCAACTAGCTGTCCCAATCAATGGACAGCCCGTGGTAGATGTAGAGTTGGACAAAGTGGTTGATTTCGACGAGGAGGACGAAGATCTGCAGGAAATGCCGGCACTCAGTTCGTTCAAAGGCAGGAAGACCTTTTCTCCTCACGATTCCCCAGCAGGCTCCCCTGAGGCCGAGTCCAAATCATCCCATACGGCCGTGTCTCCATCCAAGCAGCCGCTGGAGACTTCGACTAAGCCGACCCCTGTCAATCGTAGAGACAGTTTTGATGAAGAGGATATGTTTGACTATGAACCCGATGATGATAAGGCTGGAGAGAATACTGGGTCGTCAGACAAGAAGACCAGCCAGAACGCTCGACCTTCATCGAAGTACATCGAAGAGGAACCCGAAGCAGAGGAGGACGCAGCTGCAACCGACTCCCCTCACTCTACAAAAATAACCGAGTCTTCGGGAACAGCGATTACCCACTTATATTCAACCTCTCCGGCCGTGCCAATCAAATCCCCACAGTCAACAGCTGTCGCGTCAACTCCGTCTCGGTTTGCTAGTGCTACTGTGGGGTCCTACAAGGGAAGACCTTTTACAATATCTAGCGTCAAGGACGATGAGCTGCATGAAAGGGCCGCCAAGATGGGGGACGTGTTCTCCTTCGTTGGCAGTGTGGACGGTCGGAGTGGTGTTGACGAATCGACAAGCTACCGGCCTGGCGTCGTGCGCTTTAACGGGATTCCCACAAGCTTCAGCCAACGATTGATGATGGAAGAATTCCAAGAGGCTAGGAAGTCGTCTACACAGGACAGCGCCAACTGACTGATGGTATATCATCGGCCAAAGCTTCGTATACTTGGGGAATTGCTATTGCACACATGCCAGTATTTCCATTGGCTCGAAACGGGGGATCTATCAACCTCAGCATACATACATCCATCAAGCGTGTAATCCAATAATACCAGAATGCAGGGGGGGGGGGGACGGCTTAAGGGGCAACATTGGTTTTGGCGTCTGCAAGAAAACAGGATTGGATCAAGTTAGAACGGCGCTGCACTGGCTAATGCAGTTGCATGAGCCAGTGGAGGCACGTATATTTCAGCTTATTGCTATTGTACATAAAAGGAGCTATCTACTTCTTTCACTGTAAATTATCCGGGAAAGCATGGGGCACTAGGGATGTAGGAGGTTTTCCGAGGCGGTGGTTCCTAGGCAACATTGCAAAGAAGCCGTCATCAGGCTATATCACGAACAAAGAATATATCAGCACTTCTGGCTGGTTTATATACCGAGATAAGGATCTACGCACATGGAATTGTGATACCATACCAAAGAATTGCCTGACCGTTGTTTGTACCAGGCTAAAGTTTTAAAAAAAAAAAAAGTGTGTATGGTGCTCTGTAAATGGATTTTTAGGGAGGGGATCTGTTAATCCTGTCATGACTCCTAATCACTTCCCATTTCTATCTAATTCCCTGTTATCGCTGGGAAACTTTCCCCCAGGACCCCCGTCGATTGAAATATTCAAAATGATTGCTTCAGGCCTAACTTAGCGATTTTGACACTTCTGTCCGTTACTCGCTCAATTCTACAGAGGCAACTAGTCTCGTCAAAATCAATTGTACATTTAACCTACAGCCTCCCCCCTCCCTTGCTTTCGTTGGAAGGAGTCAGACGTCTCCATATGGCCGTCCCCTTTTCCTTCACCCTATTGTGCCATCAGCTCCTTCAACAAGTGAGATGCTCCCTCCCAATGCTTTCCAACGAAGCCATGATCTGTCTCGATATCCCAACCATCCGAGTCGTGCGTGCAGCGTAGGTCGTGACAAGGCATATAACCTCGCTCTCAAATCAAGGCTGTTATATCCAGTAGTAACCGGGTGAAAGGCAAAGCAGAAATCTGATGAATTCCTTGGGTATCTAGCGAATGTCCTAAACTCAAAACGCCTACAGGTGGCAAGGAGCGAGATTTACCCGTCTCAGGGTCGCAACGGGATCTCAACTCATCACTGAGTGGCAGCCCCCTCGTTTGGGCCGCCACGCCTGTTCAATGCCGCGTCTCCTCATCTGCACCTTGTCCTGGTCCTCCACCCTTCCTACCGGTGCGAACCCCTTCTCATTCCGAGCCCACCCCCAGGTGTTGGCGTTGCCATGCTGCCTGGACTGAACATTCCAGCGAATGTATCGACACCGCCCATGCCAGCACCGCCGCCTACATCTTGCCCCAACTCTGGAGGCTCCAGATTGAATGGCATGTACCAAGCACTGGAATTATCAGTTGCGAAGCCCGGCTGGTGAAGCACTTCTGGTCCACCATCGCGGGCAACGACTCCATTGCCAGCAACACCGCCCGTCAACGCGTCCCAATCTATCATATTTTCGGGGGGGCCACCCATGGCTGCTGTATCGAGGCCACCGTATGCATTGAATACAAGTTGGCGATCGAGGCGTGGGAGCATACTAGCTGTGACATTGTTCGCAAGGCCAAGCGCGATGAGGTCAGGGTTGCTATAGTTCGGGTGGCCTTGGCCAGGATGCCCAGCGTGTACGGCCTGATGCGCGGGTGTGAACTGTTGATTAAGCCCATGCGTTACTGGACTTATCGGAGACAATGTAGAATATGCAGGATTTGCAGAGACGGCCCCTGGATTCTGTTGTGAGTTGTGCGGATTTTGCATGTTGGGGTGCAGAGAAGTTTGCCCACTTGTTTGAACGCTCATGCGAGCCGCATGTTGTTGACGCTGAGCTTGGAGACGTTGTTGGATCTGTTCAGGGAGCGTGGTGCTGACGTCGGTGTTAAGAGGTTCTAGGTGCTGCGAGGCAGCTCCCCGGGAATGCGTGCCACCCTTTTTGTTAGCACCAGAAGCGATTGACTTGCGTTTTGCTTGTGTTGGCGGCTGTGGAGCGGAGTTGCCCGTAGCTTCCCGACCCTCGTTGCTTTGTGGTGGTGATAATTGCGTCAGAAACTCTTCAACCGTATATGCATCGGGCCGTTGTTCAAGAACGGCGTCACCGCCGCTGTCCTTCTTCTTCACGGCGACAGCGGGATCGAGGAAATCGGACTGGGATACACCATGGGGGTAATGGTCGAACCAATCTCCATATTGAAATATTGGAGAGGTCCTGGCATTCTGCGCAGCTTGCAGTCCATTATGGGAGGCGTCTGCACAAACTCGATATTGTTCGCGTAGGTTTTCCAGCATGTAATGAAACATTCCCCAATGCCGTTTCATCTTCTCCAGAAACCTACAGTTAACTTCCAAATTCCTCTTTGATGACTGCTCTACAGCTGCATTGCCCGAGAAGATGCCGAAAATATGGACAGTGCTCGACAGAAATGCACAGTAACCGACAAATGGCGCACATATCATGTAACGCTCGGCATCTCTGAGCAACCCCGATATGCTTTTTGCGGCCGCAAAGGCTCTCGCACCTGCCTGGGTTATAAATGATTCTGGCACGTCAACTTGTGGAATTCCCGCCGGTGACGATACAGCGAAACGATTCATAAAGAGCATATTCTGCTGGATCGAGATGTGGAGGAAAATGAACTGGTTGGCTACGCCCTCGGTATCGTGTAGACGAACATTGTCAGGCGTATACTTCAATTCGTCCGGAAGACCAGCGGCGAGGGCTTGAACTTGCTTAAGCAAGCTGGAGTATTGGGAATCTGCATCCCACATCGAACGCGAATCAGCCTCCTTACCACCCTGATTCAGGAAGTTAATAATTCGGCCCCATAGAGCGATTGACCTGATCATGTAAGCTGCTACTCCCATGTTTTCTATTGCATTTGCGGGTTCTCCATCAGGGGCTGATGCAGTATGCGGGACATTTCCCTCGAGGTCTTCGGTGACCCCAGGCATATCGAGCTGAAAAAGTTTTTCTCTGATCGGCAATTGAATCTTGATAGTCTCCTCTCTGATAAATATCGGTCGGTCAGTGCCAGAGGAGTTGAATCGATCCATCAAGAAACAAGCCCACATGGTTCTGCGCCGTATCTCCCTATCGATGAAGCTTAGCTGGGAGCTAGGAGCTGCTTTTGGGTCGCGGTCCAGATCTTTGTGTAGTTGCAATGCGAAAGCCATCCTGATGGCTTGTCCTCCTAGCGACCAACTCCTCCCGCCATGGCATGTACCAAACTCGTGCAGTCCCAAGATGAGTAGACAGGTTAAGATCGTAATGTTGGGCCATTCGTATCGCTTTGTGACAATGTCACGCGCAGGTTTGGCCCATTCTTCACCTCGCAAAAAGTTGTCCTGTTTCGCGAAAATCGGGTGAGTCGAGAAGCGTGCGGAAACAGCGCAAACGGAGAGTATTAGCACGGGTGGCAATGTGCCCGCTCTGCTGGAGTGTTAGCATAAGATTAGAGGGGCAGGCATGTAAGCCTGCACGAAGATTATGATTTGACGCACTTCAACTTCCTCACATAGCTCGGCTTGTGTAATAAGTGATAAGCCTGGCCATAGACATTTTCAAAGAAAACCTCACCCAGGTGTTGCTGTATATCCATCGGAGGTAAGGCTTCGCGTCCCTCCTCTAGCAGCTCACTGTCCTCCTGCTCCTGGGCCTGTGCCGATGGCGAGGTGTTAGAGTCCTGTTGCTGTTTCGGTTTCGGCGGAGGCTGCTTGGCCCAACTTTCCAATGCCGACCCAAATGCTTCATCTGCAGCACGCTTTTTTGCATTCTGTTTCCCAGTGGAAAGCGAGCCAGGAAGTTGGGGCTTTACCTGGGCTCGCACCACATTCGCAGCAGCCGGATCTTGCTCAGATTTTGGTAATATCTTGATGATGCGATCTTCCATCCTCTTCAGTCGTTTATCCAGCATGGCCATATAGTCTGTGCGGGGTGCAGCTTTCCGCGGCGTAGCCTTGTACAGGCACACGATTCTAGATCGCAGGCAGTGCTTGCAGGAGGGTTTCTCTCCCGAGCAGCGTATCTTCTTCCGGCGACACACAAGGCACGCCAACGGCAGACGCTTTCGTTCCTTGCCAGCTTTTGTCTTTAATTCGCTCCACGCAGGTATGACGTCCGACTTGTTCTCCTTCACCTTGCCTCCACCTTCGACGCCGTCAGCCGCCATGGCGGTTGACAGCCCAAACTCATCCGACATTTGGTCTTCCAGGGCAGCGTTTCCCAGGTGATTGCTCTCCGGGCTACCATTTTCGGACCCCTCGTGCCTCTGCTGTGTCTGAGGGTGCCCTATTCCAGGAAAACTTGGGCCAGTACCGATGGAGGAGTCCTTCTGATCACTCAGGGATGAAATGGAACTTGGCCCCGTATTGGCGGCAAACAGGTCAGCGCCGTGGTCCTCCAACCCCATTACATGGCTGTCTGGTGGGAGGTCCTGGTAGGAAAATGAGAAGTCAGGAAATTCCGATGGCTGGAGCATGCTATGTGATGCTGGACCACGGAGTCCATCGTGCATCGCATCAATTGAAAACCCGTTTAAGACCGAGGAAGCGGGTTGCGAGCCATTGGACGACACAGAGGGATACTGAAGATTGGATCGCTGATCTGGTGGCATAGCGGGCCAAGTCTACATATAACAGCGGAGCCAGGCGAAGATCAACAGCCAGCACCACCACCGCGGTGTGGATAGGGAATGGGGATGGGATGGTGGCAACGCGCGCACACAAGACTGGAGTTTCGGGTTTCTAGTTGTAGGCTCTGCCAGGCCCCGCGCGCTGCCGGAATTGTGGGCAGCCAACTTCCGCCTTCCGGAAAGAGATGCCAGGAAGCGCTAGCGTCGCCAGCTCGTGTCTCATGGGCATGGGGATGCGCTCCGGGTCCTATTGTGACCGGCTTTGCTTCGAGGATGGAGATCCAGATTGGTGATGGAGAAAAGGAAGGCGGCGGTTGAGGAAAAAGTTAAGAGATTCGTACAGCGCTGCAGGAGAAGGGAAAGCTATTGGGTAGTGGAGTGCAGCCGGGGTCTAAGGCGGCTCGACCGGCGGCGTCCCCCAGCCCAGGACACTCCACGACCAGGCTCAAGGGTTCAAGCGTCTTCGGCCTGCAAATTGTGGGGAAAGCGAAGCTGAGCGAAATGGCCCCGTTTAACTTATTTGGCCCTGCCCTGTCCTGTATTGGTGTCGCTTGTATCTTTATCCGCCACAGCTGGGGCTTTCTTGGCTACTGAGAGAAGTGTGTCCCGACCAGAGGCTTGATAATTATCCAGAGAAACAACCAGACAGATAGGGAAAGAGGGGGTGGGCAAAAAATAGCAAATTAATCTCTTGTACACAATAAGAAACAAAAAGAGAGAAGAACTAAAGACCAAGGACCAAAGTCGCCGTGGCAAGAATAGCCACGAGCAACCGAGTGCGTTGTACTGAACGGACACCACTTTTTAGTTCAACTTGTTAGTGCGCCAGCCCATAGGTACTGCACAATAGCAGTTGGGAAGGAGAGAATTTGCTGTCGAGGTCTGTAAGAGAGAATGCGCCACAGCCATTGACTTACTCACCAAACGGACACTCACAAAAAAGGGCCAGCAAGCTGCCCAGGTAGCTGGCCAGTCTCGCCAACGGCTACCCCCGGTGGCATGGTGACATCGAGGGAACCTGGTGCAATTAGCTGGAGGCCACGCCTAGCTTACGTTTTCTATCCGGGCATTGTAGCACCCATCCACTCACACACACAGGCACACACACACACCCCTCAAACGCTTCGAGCCACCTCCTCGCGATCTCTGCACGGAGTAGTAGACTGCTATATTCCATACACGCACTGCGGAAGTGTAAAAGTGCGGGCGGCCACACTTCCAAAAGATCTGGCTGGCGGCTGGAGGCGACCGGGGGGGGGAAGGCTACCAGGATCTATCTAGAGCGCCGAGAGGTTGACCAAGTCGCATGGCATCGAGTGGGTTAACAAGGTCTTGCAAGCCCAACGCCCTCCATTAGCGTCCGCCTCTAGTGGTTGCGGGTGTGCAGTGCAAGAAAGTACTTCGTAGCAAAACCAGCACCTATTGGCATGCAGTACAAAGCAGCGGCGGCTCGGCCTGGAACGAATTGGGGGAATCCGGGTTTGAGATGCAGCATCTACACAGGTACATCACGGTCCATTATTCATGCCAGCAACTGGATCTTGATGGGGCGGGGATGGCGGAGGGGGGGGAGCCTTCGCAAACCCGAGATTTGCCCGACAGGGCTTCGCTCGATAATCGCTTTGATCTCTCGGAGCACGAGTTGCCCTGTAAGGCCAAGAGCTTGAGACTTCAATTGCTCAATGGAGTTTAACTCTCAGCCTGTAACTCCCTCCAGCGTGGTTCCTCCCTCCATGGGTGGTGGGTGAGGGCCGAGTGGCGCGCCTAGATAGTGGACTAAAGCATGCAGTAAGTAGTAAACGTAAACTACAGCAGAAGCATGCACGCCCGCACGCACATACGCACACACACAAGTATTTCTTCGCACTATCACGCCGCCCTGTATACATACAAATATTGGATACCCCTCCTAGTTCCCGTGGCTGTCGTTGCCAGTGCGATACCGCGTAAAGGTCAGCATTCAGTACACATTTTGCGTCCTTACGTCCAGCCCGTTCCAAGATCACTCATCGCATGCTGGTAGCACCGAGATACGTCAATGCGCCACAAGCTGTACCCAGTACATGAGAATGCCACATTTGATGTACCGCCCGGGCATTTTCGTTGGCGTAAGTCTTCCGGGGGCCCGCAGCAGTACATGGGCCTGTAAATCTGCGTGTGATATCGGATCGACAGCATGATGATTGTCCTGACTCGTGCTTCCGCACCGCCGGGGGAGGGGATTGGTGCTGGGTTAAAGCTAATAGCTTACGGTACCTATGTGTGCTGCTGGGACGCCCCAGCGCGAACAAGCCCTCTCCATATAACTCACTTTTTAGGGCCGTGGGGCTCACGGTTGCGATCTGCATCAATAGCAACGTCTTTTTTGCTGGGCTATTAAGTGGCACGGGAGTGTTGCTTGAGCGCACTATTCAACGACATTTCTAGTTTGTGTTACATCTTATTAATAATATCAGAGCGCGTAAGAGATAATAGGGCCGCGTTGGTGAAATCTTGAGTAATGTACATGCTGTACGAGCTGCTGCTCGTTAGGTGGGCATCTCAGTTTCCTGGCAAGGGTTCTCTCTCATGATGTTTTCTTTTCTCCTCTCGAGTATTAGGGCTTATTGTTACACACTTACGGATACCTAATTCCCCCCGCCTTCGCTCCCCCCTCCTTCTCTTGGAGGTTCGCAAATTTTCAGCCTATTACGTGGTGCAGACGTGAACATGAACAAATGCCTGCAATGGCGATAAAAAGAATTAATATCCAGTACTTTCGACGTGGTGGTGGGCGGGGCCCAGAGTATGCAGCACGTTGCATGAGGTGGGGACGAGACAAGGTCTGGTGGTTGGCACCAATGCAGGCTTGTAGCTTGGCGGCTGTTGACTGCCAGTTCAGATGGGCATTATCTGGGGTTCCAGAGGAGGCCAAAGTCTGGCCCTCCAGATATTTCTTTTTTAGCACCCCCTTCATCTAGAAAAGGCCTTCCGGGTCTCCTCTCTGGGCCGCCCGTTTCAAGCGAGACATGTGGCTGTCAGGCCGGGCCAGCAGCCGTTACACTCGCGATACAGCGCCGCGGCCCCTGGCGAGCATACTACCTATGCTGCCCGCTGCCGCTGCCACTCTTGCTACTACGTAACTCGCTTGGCATTGGATATCAAAATCAGTCGAGTTCGAACCCTGCTGAGCACCGCTACGCTGCGATAAGGGGAACCTTACAGTGCTGAGAATCCTGTACTTGGTACATACATAAGTAGGTACATAGCTAGATAATAAGCAATCAGTCAGCGGTAGGTCCCCGGCACTCATGGGAGCTGGTTGAAGCTACTAATAACTTAAGTAGCTGACTAGACTCGGGGAAAGCCTGGAGCAGGTCTATTCGTCAATCAGGGGTGAGATGCTCCCCAACAGTACGTACCAAGCTGCTCCGTACGGACAAGCTACCCTAGTTTACCTACAATACCACCACCACGTTGGCAGAACGTCTGTAGCTGCTACTACTAAGTATGTACTAGGAATTGGACGACCAGGGGGGTGAAGGGACTTACAAACCTTGTTCCATAGTGCGGATGCTTTGCCTTTTACCCGTTCTCTCATTTGCCCATCAACTCGGCGGTTTTTTTCCCACATCGACCCACCCTTGGTAAAGCCTTGCAGAGTGCGGAATCTCCCATGCCCATGCAAAGGACCCATGCATCAAAGTCACACATTGCCGTTCAAAGCCTGATCCCCAGAAATCTAGGTTGCATGTACGTACCGGGTGTTGTTTGCTCCCATTCCCTAGATACACGCGATGGCTGCATGCATCTGGATATATCGCTGGCATCATGTTGGGGAGGGTCAAAGACAAGACAAGGGAAACTCCATCATGGCTCAGGCGATTGGTCTGGCTTCTTTCGGGCGCACGAGGTAACTTACGTATATTGGATATCGATTCGATCGCCCTGCTGAAACTGCCTGTGTCTGTCTGAGTTGATGGTCCTATGCGCATAAGCTTGCGTGATTGTTGCGAGAGACGTGGCCGGTCGTTGTGCGTGGGTATACAAATCCGTGGCACAGTCTGGTAATCCATCCAATCAACACTGTTCCTCGAGCGAATTGAAGGTGACGATGAGATTCTGGTCATATGGCTTTACTCGTCATTGCTGAGGCGATGACGGCCATTGACCAGAAAAGCATCTAACACTCCTGGCCAAAAGAACTCGCATAATGGCTCCTAGTTGGAAACACTTCACAAACCGGCTTCATGGTCGTAGTAATTTCGTCAAAACTTAGTTCAATTCTTAGAACTTCATGTATATGTATAACTCTCGAAGCTTGTCTCAGAGCTGGCCGTGTAATGGTACTGTACTATAGCAGCGGTCGGCTATTTAGGCATCGCTTGCGGGACAAGCTGCTAGGCTGAATTGGATGCCTCACTCTTTCCCCTCTCGCCGTCCCAGCATGACTAGAATAACCAGCCTAGGTATTCAGCCGGCTAGCGAGCCAGCCAGCCAGTCAGCTAGCATCCTACCAGAAACCTAGAATTTATCGTCAGCTGCTTGGTTGTAAGTGAAACCGGCCCGGAGGACGCCTCGGCGGTAAGGGACTTTTCGCGGTCTCGCGACAACACAGCAATGATAATAACGCTGCACATATATCTCTGCTCCCTGGCCGAATTGGTGCAACGGTAATCTCCGATCAGCGCCTGAAAGCTTCGACAGTGCTCCTTGGTTTGAAGAGGCAATTATTGTAGCATGACAAACGCAATGAGCGTTTGATTTGACTACCGACAAACCAGAAGGTCTGTCTCATCAACTAACAAGCATCAGTTAGTTGTTAGAGATTTGCCAATTTCGTTCATACTACCTTGAGACAATAATCATGACTGCACCTATTTACCATTACCCCCCGGCCAGAAAAACCTCAGCTGGCTTGTCCAACGAGACAAAAAGAAAGGAGGATCCAGTTGCGATGGTACTTTAAACAAACAAAAAGGTACTTCTAGTAAACACAATATAGGGCTTGGATCTTGTCCAGGGAAGGCTGCATCCCAATAGTTTTTGAAGATTGGACGCCACGCATCTTCTTCAGCAAGCTACAGAGCCTTGCTTTTCCTGGCCAACCTCCTCGCTGCTAAGCTCACTTCAAGAAGAGGACATAGGATGTTTATCGATATTCGTCGCATACGTATCGTGCTGGGCTGTAATGTATTAGATGGGTGCAGGATGTTTCGTGATTCAGATTGGCATCGAAAGTGACTAGGGTGCGTATGTAAACTACTCTCCCCCCGGGAGCACCCAGATGGGTCATCCGTTTCTGTCACCCAACAACTAGATTCTGTCGCCAGGGTGTAGATCGAGTGCATTCGGTCCCGTATCCCGAGGACCCTAGCCCATTAGAGTGTGGGTGGGCAGGTTGGGTCTTAGGACGTTCCCTCCTGGAGTCCTCTAGAGCCTAGCCGACGCTTATATCTTCAAAAAAAGTTTGGTAGCGAGCAACCATCTATCATCGCATGAGGGTCACCTTAGGTGGCAATGTATACTCCCGCCGCCCGCCCACTTCGTACATCGAGGTTAGACTTTCAGAGAAACTTGGGAAAGGGGGGGGGGGGGGGGGGGGTGAAGAAGCACTGACAGCAAGCGTTGCAAGCGTTGCAAGCGTTCTGAGGCGGACTGCACCTGTGAGACGTTATCACCGCAGCGCGGCGATCGACCGTTTGCTCGTCTAGCTTCCATTGTGTGTTTTCCCTTACCTATTCCATCTCTCTTCAACACACGCTAGTCCGACTCTTTGGCCCAGGACAAACTCCTTCTGTGTAATATCTCTCTCGCTTACCCGTCACTGCCGGCCCTTCCGGGGAAAGCATCCGAAACAGACCACGTAATCCCGACCTCTCCAACGATGTATGTTGGGAAAGAAGACATCGTTGGAATCCATACAGACGCTTGAATATTCCCCGATTCGAGTGACCTGAGGCACAAGGTACCTCTTGGGTCTCGACAGGTGCTTGCACAAGGGGCCAGTTTTCGTTAGACGTAGACACCCCTACTTATTATGTAGACCACGCTCGTCCAGATGTTATCTAGTAACACGAGAAATAACTCGCCCGGACCGCGATCCGAAGTCCCGGTGCATCTGGGAATACTCGCCCGGAACCGTTTTGGGCTCAAATGTGGGCCGTGAATACTTAGTATGGAACAGCTCAAAGTCTGATGTGACTTACCTTGCCCGGAAGGAACATGCTTTCCCTACTTTCAAGATACCAATTGCGCAGTGGATACGAGGGCATGGGAGATTGGAAATTTGTAAGACTTCATCGTAGGACCCTATCTGCAAATGTACTTTGGATCGTACACAGGAAGGTCCACTGGATGACGCAAAGGAGATAGTCAAAAGGTCGTAAAGCGGATCAGAGCATGCAAGAACTGTGCAATGCTACGTCAAGCCCACGTTCCTGATCTGATATTGTCGCATCTCATCCACCAAAAATGCACTCACATGTAATGTACCGCCACGAACATCCCATCTCATTCGTGATGTGACAGTCTCAGATGGTATTGCGCAAATGTCTGCGTGACTTGACATGGTCACTCCTCAGGGCGCTTATAGTTCTGTACACACTCCCAAGTACAATCACAGCGCATTGCATGAATGGCTTGGTCTCACAAGATTAATATGAGCTTCAACCCTTCGAACTGTGTGGTGTGGTTAAATAGGATATCGAAATGCTGGGGTTTTCCCCTTTTTTTCCCTAAAGGTCGGCAAGCCAGTTTTGGTTTTCAGATGGACGTCTCTACCGGCCGGCGGCGCCCATGATGGTTTCTTCTAATAAAGTCGATGGAAGACGATCCGGACGACTACAAATTCTTCAGCCCGTGGCAAACTGAATGTTAAATCTTCATTAATAATTCCCCAATTCTTTACTCGGTTGGCAGACAACAGTTCTGATTGTACTGAAATTTATTCATCATGCTTATTTTAATAGTTCCGTCACCGTGAGCGTTTTCGGGTGTTATCTATAGTTTGACTAAAAAGATCTAACTAGAATACAAGTGGCTTTGTTAAGTTGTACCTCCGGGGAGTTCTAAGTTAATCGAAAACTCCCTAACTAGATTTGTTAAGATCACTTCATTATAACTCGTCAAGAGCACTATGAAGGAAGAATGACTTGTCCCTCCATCACCTTAGGGGATTTGAATTGTAAAGCAAGGCGATCTGACATGAAATGTGTGATATGAGCTTGTTGTGCAGCTTGTTTACACCTGTACCCATTGACGTGCTTGATCGACGAGCGTGCTTGTGCCCCAAGCACAAATTCTTCCCGAGTCGTTCTTACGATTGTCGTACTTCATTATGTGCTTCAACTTGTAACAAGAGATAAACGACGTAGAATTTGAGATAAACCCTTTCTTACTGTTTACTGAATAACTTTTTCTCTATCATTGGACCTATGCGAAGTGACTTAAAATTGTAACGCGGTACATTGCGCTTATGGTTGAACTGTAAGCAGATATATCTGAAATGATATCCGTCCAGATAATATAAATTAACACTGCATAAATAAAAACACTCGCGATAACCTCACATTTTCATATCCATCCTAGTAAAAGGTAGCACAACATCATCACGCATACATATTATAATACTTTGGCTTCAAAATAACGACTTGTTTTTATATGTTTGTTTGTTGATTAGTCTTCTGAGCTTAGTCTACTAAATCTACAGACTCAAGACATTATCGAACACCCATTCGCTTGATCCTTTTATTCCATTTCCCAATAAACGCCTGGTTATCAAATCAACCTCTCGCTCTTCATCATTCATTAGTCTCCAGTGAATACATCAATCTAGTCGTAAATGTCCTCATCCATATCTTCTGGGGCAATGTCCTCCACCGCATCTTCATCATCCACAAGCATATCTTCATCCTCATCACCAAGCTCGCTATCAGTGTGGTTGGCCAAGACGGTGATCTTGTTGCCAACCAGTACGACTCGAGCTGTCTCACCATCCTTGATACCACCACGCAGGATCAAAACTGCGAGTCGGTTCAGAACCTCCTTCTCGATAAGCCGGGCCAAGGGACGAGCACCATAGGCCGGTGAGTAGCCCGCATTGCCCAAGTAGTCCTTGGCTTCATCCGAGACATCAATAAGCACGTTGCGGTTGTTATCAAGAAGACGCTTCTGAATTTCGGAGACGCGCAAGTCAACAATCTTGCGAATCTCCTTGCGGGTCAAGCGGTTGAAGATAACAATGGAGCTGATGCGGTTAAGGAATTCGGGAAGGAAGTAGTTGCGCAGAGCACCCATGACCAATTCCCGTGTAGTACCATCAATCCTGCCATCACGACCTGTGGGACGCGCAAGGAATTCCGCACCCAAGTTGGAAGTCATGACAACAATGCAATTTCTGGCGTCCACCACACGACCTTGACCATCAGTGATGCGGCCATCATCCATGAGCTGAAGGAGAACCGTCAAAACCTCCTTCGCAGCCTTCTCTACTTCATCAAAGAGCAGAATGGAGAATGGCTTGCGACGAAGGGCCTCAGTAAGTTGACCACCTGAATCGTGTCCAACATAGCCGGGCGGAGCACCAATCATTCTGCTCAGAGCATGTCGCTCCTGATATTCGGACATATCGAAGCGAATCATGGCCTTAGGATCGTCGAACAGGAACTCAGCAAGTGCCTTGGTCAACAAGGTCTTACCTGTTCCTGAAGGACCACAGAACAAGAAGCTAGGCGGTTGGTTGGGATTGCTGAGACCAGATCTCTGCAACCTAATAGCGTTCGATACAGCATTGACAGCCTCTTTTTGTCCTACGACAATTTTCCCTAGGGCCTTCTCCATGTGGATCAGCTTCTCCTTCTCTGTAGTCTTGAGTCTGGTAACGGGAATGCCAGTCCACCGGGAGACGATCTCGTTGATCTGATCAGGGCCAACGACATCAGTTATCATAGACCCGCCGATGTCGTTTTGGTTGAGAGCGGCGTCAGCCAGAGCCTTTTCTTTCTCTAGCTTCTTGATGACGGTTTCCTGCTCAGGGATGGCGTAGTATTGAAGATCAGCAGCGCGGGCGTGGTCGCCCATTCTCGCGGCATCCTCGGCCTTGACCTTCAGCTGGTCTAGCTTGACTTTGGCCTCCTGGATATCTTTGCCTCTTCGCCTCTCACTCTCATACTTTTCGCGCAGTGGTCTGAGCTCTTCTTCGACGTTCTCAGCGTCCTGCTTGGCTTGTTGCAGGCGCGCCTTGGAGGCATCGTCCTTCTCTCGGCTGAGGGCGTGAATTTCGATCTTGAGTTGTCGCAGCTTGCGCTCAAGCGAGTCGATGATTTCTGGCTGTGACTCTCGAGCAACTCTAACTGCAGCAGCAGCCTCGTCAATGAGATCCACTGCGGAATCGGGTAGTCGTCGGGACGTCAAGTAGCGCGCGGCCAAGTTGGCTGAAGCCACAATGGCACTATCAGCGATGCTGACACCATGGTGAACTTCATACTTCTCCTTGAGGCCTCGCAAGATGGAGATGGTTTCAGGGATAGAGGGTTCCTTCACAATGACTTGCTGGAAACGACGTTCAAATGCAGCGTCTTTCTCAATGTACTTTCGGTACTCAGCAAGAGTGGTGGCACCAATGCAGTGCAACTGACCGCGAGCCAACATGGGCTTGAGAAGATTGGCCGCATCCATACCTCCCTCACCCGATGAACCAGCTCCCATCAGAAGGTGGATTTCATCGACAAACAGAACGATCATCTCCTTGGACTCGGAAATCTCCTTCAGAACGCCTTTCATCCTCTCCTCGAATTCACCTCGGTATTTGCTGCCGGCGACTAGCGCACCAACGTCAAGAGACAAGAGCTTGCAGGCAGCCAAATTGTCGGGCACGTCGAGGTTGACGATACGTTGAGCCAAACCTTCGACGACGGTGGTCTTACCGACACCGGGCTCACCAATGAGTACCGGATTGTTCTTTGTTCGTCTCGAAAGAATCCGAATGACACGCCTGATCTCCTCCTCTCTACCAATGACTGGGTCGATCTTGCCTTCCCTTGCCATGGCAGTCATATCGATGGTGAACTTTGCGAGGTTCTCGTGTTCCTCCTCAGTATCGGCTGTTCTCGAGTCCACACGCTTCGTCCCGCGAATCGTTTGAACGGCTTCCTGCACCAGCTTCGGCTTAGGGATATTGGCCTCTTTCAGGGCAGCAGCGATGGACGGGTCTTCCGAAAGGGCAGTGATCAGGTGGTCCACTGCGACGTAGGTATCTTTCTGTGTCTTCTGGAGATCCTGTGCTTTTCTGAGAACGTTGCTGAAGGAAGGAGCCATCGATACACTCTCAGGCGGTGGATCCTGACTAGGGAGTCGTACAAGCGTCTTCTTGAGAGCGCGGTCGAATAGTTGAGGGTCTCCATGGGCTCTCTCGATGACCTGTCGGAACAGACTGTTGTTGGAGCCGGCTGGTGCGTTCTGCTGATCCTTGGACTGGTCCGGCGGAGGATCTAGCAGCGAGACGGCAAGGTGAATTGGAAGCAGCTGGGAGTGAGCATACTGCTCAGCCAGTGCCATGGCGTCCTCCAGGGCCTTCTTGCCCCGGTCTGTGAACTCCATGCGTGAAGTCATTATGAGTGACTATGACTTGTGGTTGTAAGTTGGGGTTTATGTATAGTTGAGTAGTGGCCTTTGCTTCCACCACGTTTGAGAATATAAATAAAGAAGTGAAAAGGAATTCAAATAAAAACGAGAGTTTCTTGCGCAGCAAGTGTTGCTTGCTTTAAGCGTCTGCTTGGGTGCTTACCAAGAACACCACTAGTAGTAGTTGGTTGTTGGGTTGGGTATCTCGTATCCAGTTGGGTACAAACTTGGGGCAGAAAGAGAAGAGTGAACCTGAGCTGAGCGATGAATGTCTCGACACTTTTATCCTCCAAAGCCCTGGGGAGCTGGTGGAGCAGTGGAAGTTGGGAGAAGTTCCAAAACCTGGCGATGCCCCGGCCGATGGTCTGATCCAGCGAGGTCCTGACACTGGTTGCAGGTTCCCGTAGGGGCCGGCAGCTGCTCGATGATGCAACACACTTCCAGAGGCCGCAGGACATGGCAAGAAGCTTCTATGGGGCCGCTCAGCGCAAACGGCCAACCAATTAGGCGGGCTGGCGGGCTGGCGGGGCAAGTCCATGCCTAATCGTTGTGCATGGACCACTTACAGTATTGGAAGGGTAGAAGGGGAGGGGCAGGGTTAATCCTCGGCAGCTGGGCTGGCTCGATCTCCCGATGCCTAGTACCAAGTGTATTCTCTAACTCTCAGAAGCGCTAACCCCAAAACAGGATTGGGCGGCAGCTCTGTTGATATGCGATAAGCCACCAAAAGATTTCGGGAACCACGTGATCTTCTGTGCGAAGCTCGAAAGATTTTGGGCGACCGGTGTGAAGAGCTCGCGCCAGCATCGCGAAACCGGACTTTGCACTCTGATCGGCATCAAGGGGGAGAGAGAGAATCAGCGGCGCTCCTCTCGTCACCATGAACACCAATTCGTTACGCTCATTAACGGCGCAGCTCGGCCGGCTGCCCGTCAGCATATCTAAAACTAGCATCCGTCTCAGCTCGTCGAGCAAGAAAGCGACCAAGCCGGCCCCCTACCCACTCCCAGAAGGACATGGCGAGAAGGTCTGGATATTCAGCAACTTCGTCAGCGGCTTGACAGTATACTCTCACAGTCCGGTAATAAGGGTATGCATGATTTGAATTGTTCTCTGTCGATCACATCGTCTTCAGCAGTATCCAGCCGGGGAACAAAAACTGATCCGTTCTTTCTATCATTAGGCCACCCAAACTCTCAACAGACAGATCCCGTTCAATGGCAAGAAGCTTAAGCCGGCCAAGATCCGAAAAGACTACTGGCGCCCGGTAGCCATGGTACAGTTCCCTGAGGGCCTAGGGCACATTGGTCGCAGCGTCTACGCCCTATTACGCGAATTCCGTAAAGTGCACGACTTGGCTTGGGGAGATGATATGTTCTCAGATAAGAAGACAGGGCGCGTGCTGACCCGGCATGAGCGTGGCGAGAAATTGAACAGTGTCCAAAAGGCAAATGCCATTGCTGACCTGGCAGCGGTACTTGGAGGTGCTGGTAAAGGCAACCACATGTGGATTCCAGTGGTGGAAGGTCTGAGCAACGAAACCGTGGATACTAGCGGTCAGACTCAGACAGACGAGAGCGGCACTGTTAATGGGCTGCTCAAGACCACCGTGTTCTGGACGAATGAGCTGGACAAAAAGTATGCAAAGGAATGGCCCTCGAATGTCACGCACAGCACCTTCGCCGAAGCCGTAGCTGTGCCCGTAGAAGAGGTCACAGTGGTAACAGAGGCCACGGAGGCCACGCCATCCACTGAGGTACGGGCCAGCTAGGGAATATCAAACTAGCTTGCAGCGAAACCAGATTTGATGGAACGGTGGTGAAGGAATTGTGGGATAAGACTTCACACTGCAGTGAAGTCATCCGGGTGGACACTAGCCTCCACCGTCTTTGCAGTCTACGACGAACTAATTGGTTCAGGGGCTGTATTTGTATTGTATGTAATGTGCCAACAAGATCGTGTATTATAGGGCATAGAAAAGCAAAAGCGTCATACATGCCACATTTATATCACCCCAGCCCCCTTACACTCCCAAACTTAAAACTTGATCGCAAACTGCTTAAGATACTCATAATGGGGGATGTTTTCATTTACGCAGGCTCGAATGACTTTCTGAGCTTCGTCGCCGTATTTTTCTCTCCATTCCGCATCTTCTGACTCTTCGCTTATGATTTTCTAGTAGAGAAAGGGTATGTTAGCGAATGATACTGAAACGACCAATCTGGCTGCTGGCAGAATCTCCGATTGAAAGGAAGGGGAAATTAAGTATCAAGACACGTGAAAACGTACATGGGATTTTGTTCTTGGGGCGAGACGCGTGCTATTGATTGCATCATTGTGGAATCCTATCCACTTGGCAAAAGCTTCCTCGACGTATTTTTGATCTTCCGGGTTGTCCCAGCATAACATATCTGGGGTGAACTCGAGCCCGGTTTCACGGCAGAAGGCCTCAATAACTTCGTGAGGGTGGTCTAGGAGGTCGTCTGCATCAATGACTGTGATGCTGACGCCACCATTTCTGAGCTCATTCTCATGGCCATTAGTGTGGCCATTAGTATAACCATTTGTGTGGCCATTTGTATGGCCGTTGGTGTGGCCATTAGTATAATAATTGGTATGACCATTAGTATAACCATTGGTATGTCCATTGGTATGTCCATTGGTATGTCCATTGGTATGTCCATTCGTGTTGCCATTAGGATAACCATTTGTGTGGCCGTTGGTGTGGCCGTTGGTGTGACCGTTGGTATGACCATTGGTATGTCCATTCGTGTGGCCATTAGTACAACCATTGCTATGGCCATTTGTGTTGCCGTTGGTGTGACCATTGGTATGACCGTTGGTGTATCCATTAGTATGTCCATTTGTATTGCAATTAGTACTTCCGTTGGTATATTCATTCGCTACATCATCAATAGGAGATACAGCGCCATCAGCCATATGCGGTCCGATGATGTTCTGTTCTCGGAGATAGTCGAACAACACGCAAAGCTCCTTGTAGCCAGCCTCGTTGGGCATAAAGTTCTCGAAGCCAGTGACCTTATCCAAAGGCGGCACTGTGCATCGGAAGAATGAAGGGATCCCGCGCCTTGGATGGCGAATGAGGAAAGTAAAGTGAAAGGACTTGAGGAGATCGATGGGGATCACTGTGGGATTATGTGGCTCCACTGGACTCTGACATACACCATTGGATGAGGTTCCGTCATCTGCGTGTCCATTGATGCCGTTAGAGACATGTTGAGTATTGTCATTATCCAGCGATGGTGCACACTGAGCAGACTTTCCATCTGGGGGCATCAAGTAGTATGCCATATCCTTAACAAAGATCCTTTTGCCCTAAAGATCAATGTAGTTAGTATACAATCCAGTCGAAAGCAGCTTAGAGTAGCCCTCACGACCTGTTTTAGCTGTCTCTAGAGATAAAGCCACTTTCATAGCACGGGTATATAATCGCCTGTCGATTGCTGGGCCGAATACAGTCCAAGCAATCAATAAGATAACTATACTTCCATTCCCATGAAAGCTCTCCTGCAGAAGAAGGTTTGACAAATCGAAATGTGGAATTAGAAAGGGGAGGAAGCGGAAAACTCGAACCTTGGTGCTATCTTGAATTAACCGTTCCAAGACATCCCGGTATGTCGTTTTAGAAAACCCGCTCTTTATTCTCGACACCTCATCTGCATACCTCTCACTTAACCTCTCAGGGCCATAGTAGAAGCTATCGCCGAATGGTTCATGTGCACACTGTAGAGTATCACGACGAGTCATAAAAACCTGTATGTCAAGTGGTCAGCGAGCCACAGTGGATGGGGAAAAAAATGGAAGTGAGAGACAGCATACCCGCTCGAAAGCTGTTGAGCAGGCACGCGGATGCGTGGCTACAAATATTGGTTTGTTTGACATGGTAAAGGTAGAAACTATATGGAGTTTGATTTGATGTAGAGTTGCTCACTGTTGAACAGTACAATGCGATTTAAGAGGGAAAAGGGATTTGAATACGATTGTTTCGCGTCTCAAAATGTTTTCATAGAATTTTTCTTTTGAGTAGTAAGAGAGAATAGCTATGAACCCAGCGAAAGGGGATGACACGTATAAATGAGAGAAGCAAGGGGAACCGATTCGTTCGTCACTTTAATTCTGGATCTACTGACACACATAAATCCCTACCTGAAAGAGTCCTTGCACGGGAGCATAGCCGGTATCTCTATGACCCTCCCAATCCTGGCACACGAAAACCCGAACGTGTATAGGGCGGCGGTAGTGTGCATGTACCGCACCATACTAGCGAGGCTAGGTCATGAAGATGCTTGCAGACCGGGCCAGTAGGGACAGCGGCTCGGCCACATCGTCATGAACAGGTTCTCACACCGAAGCGAACCTCCAATAGAGGGGGGCAATATGGTGGAGCCATTGGAAACGAGAAGCGGCTGTATCGCGGACCTGAACGGCCAGACTTTTGGAAAATTTGTACTTACAATACAGTTACCACCGGACTGCCGAAGGTTCAGTGCCTGGCGTCCCGCTAGCCCATCAGGTCCAGGCTTGCAGTTTTCCGTGGGGGTGGAATGGGGAAACACGGGCTTGAACAAATGCCACTTCTGCCACATACGAGGTACTCCCCCTAGGAGCCATAATTGCTGCTGCATTGATTTGCAGAGGAGGGATGACATGATAAGCGGGAGGCGTGGGTATGGTTGGAACTGGTTATCTCGCATGTACCTTTTGAAATCTCGTCCTTTGCCTCTCTTTCTCTTCCCTTCCCATCGAGCACACCAGAAAATCTCGACGTCGTTCTGATTTGCCACGTCCCGCTAGTGACTGGAGCGACTGGGGTTTGAGAAACATGGACTACCTTGGCGACCCGCTGAAAAGACGACCACCCCCCCGGGGCGCGAGGCCAGATACGTAGAGGCGCATCCGGTTTCACCGCCGATCCGGCATGTGAGTGCATGGCATGACATCACGCAAATGCGGGACCGCGGTCGTCGGGGCCGACAGCCTCCCCCGAGTTCCACCCATGCCAGCTAGCGCCCGATACCCGTCTTGCGACTGGGGTGGGGGCATTCTAGCGCTCGGCCCGCCGGGACAGAGCAGGCTCCAGCTGGGCCCCCGGCATCCGACCGGTTAGCTGCAGTCCCGGCTGACGGGTTGGACCGGTTATTGCCAAACGGTTGAACTGGAACCGCAATGCGAATCGATGGGGCTTCCCCTTGGTAAGGTTTTCGGCCAAAACAGCGAGATCCGACCCATCTCACGGCCGAGTGTTAGCGTGGCGGCGACCTGAAGCTATTTTGCTAACCATAGCGCAGTTCGAGTTGCACTTTGAGGAAAGGAGTTAGGGCCCCATGGCTGTGAACCAACAACGACAGAAACCTGCTGCTGGCAGCCTTATTTGTCTGAAGAAATCTTTGTTCAAGACCGTGCTGCACATATTAGTTCGAACCAAAGAGGTCTCTTGTCCTGTTGACCATGGGGTCAGTCGATGGATGATCAAAGCTGGGGAGAATTTTTTTTTTTTTTTTTTTTGGGTTGAAAGGCTGAAGCCGTGGAAGCAGTCCTAAGGGGGGAGGTGTTGAAATAAAAACGATGAAATCTTAGAGAGCATCAATGCGTGGGAAACACTGTAGAGGTGCCAGGCAAGCCCTTTAAATATCTACGAGGGCAAGCTCAGTGTGGGCATTACGTTGCAATAAACCACGAATCGGAGACCATCTTGCTATCGACTTACTTCCCTAGCTAGTATCTACACGGAAAATAATATCTTCAGGCCATCCCCACCATCTATCACTCTTCTGATAGTGGGTCGATCAGTCCAGGCGGCCCCAGCTCCAAATATTGAGACCGACTTTTACCCCTTCAATGACTGGTAACCCGGCACTGCCCGTACAAATTAGTATGTAAACGGCTAGTCAAGCACGCGCCTCCGTCTGGCTCGTAGTTGGTGGTCACGGAGACTTGAGATCTGGGAAAACTTTTGGGCATGTAGGTGAGATAAGAGAGGGGAGAATGAGAAGTACGTACTGCCATGTATCCGGCCAGCCCCTTCCTGTACCATCTGGGCGAAAATTCTCCCAGAAGACGGCATTACCCGCGATAGGTCGAAAGGTGACCCCCAGCTCCTCTTCCTCGTGCTGCTGCTGCTGCTGCCACTGCCCTTGGCCTCCCGCTGCCTTTCCCTCGGACTCAGGAGTACTAGCTCCCGCTCCGCCGGCCTGCCCGTTCTCCTCCCCAGGGCACTCCACCCAGCGGCACCAGGCCCCGGGCAGCCCCCGCCTCTTGAGGAGCGGGAACTCGGTACCGCCGCCGCGGAGACCTTGCTGCTCGCCTTGCACCCAGGCCATCATGCTACTAACTCGGCCCCAGCCTCGCGCGCCTGAGCCCCAATCGAAGTGGTGCGTGTAGTGGCCGCCGACCTCATACCGCTGTGTTCGCAGCAGCTCGATCCAGAGGTCCTCGCGGTGGCCCTGGAACGCCAGGGCGCGCTTCTCAATGCAACGCACGGTGTCAGTGCGCGGTACTACAGCCACCGAGGAGTCCCGGATGGTGGTATCGTAGTGAACCCCAGCACCGTTGTTGGTTATGGTGGAAGGGGCGAAGAGCGGTTCGCTACACAGCGAGTTTTAGAGTTAAGGGCAACACTTGATTAGGTCCATTGGGACCAAAAGGACGCTGGATTTGAAACATGAAGAAAAGTAACTCAGATCTCGGTCTGAGTGGGCATGGGATATAAGGAGGGTGTGTAGTGCTTTGCAATATGTAGCCATTTTGGGAATTGTCTTGTTGGCATGCCATTAGGCGAAATGTGATGAAATGTTACTCGTAGCAAAAGAGCTAACAGAAATGTACAAACCTGATTTCAAGCAAGTGATTGCGTTCATCATCGCTAATGAAGTTCTCTATATAGACTACGAGAGGCGCCTTGGACAAGATATGTACCGAGTATGCATCCAAGGGGCATGCGAGCGTCGTGTCATTGGCTGCATCAATGGCCAAAAGGGACTCGTTGATGGATGGCCGCGGCGTCCGCGGGAGACGGGCTGGTTCTGTTGAAAAGAACTGCACAATAGGCGTATAAAAGAAAAGCAAGATAGAGATCCCGCCCACAATATAAACAAACATGTTGTCCTCAGGCGTTGGGTGGCCCGAAAAGTTGTTAAAAGTAGAGATGATTGAAGTCGTAAGATGCCTACTTAAGAGAGCGGGAAGTTTTAACTGGGGATGCAGGGGCTTCCTTTCCACCCCTGCGTTATTAGCTAATGTCTCTGCATTTGAACGCAAACATTTCGACATAACTTTAGGTAGAGTACACAACATACCCGATCCACGGAAAAAGCGTAAAAACATTCCATTCAGAGAGAGATATTATATTATAGGAAGATATTCTTATATTAATTTTAGCATCTATTTGACTATCTATTGTTTCTTCTTCAATTTCTCGTCCTGCGGGAGTGGTGCAGCGTAGCCTGCCCTGAGATAAACAGCTAGGAGCTTCCACACCACCCACACAAAACCGGCCAGCACTGTTACACCAGTTATCAAGCTTATCGAGCTGGATTTGCCCAAGTCGAGTACAGGTACTGCGTCTGTTAAGACTAACGGGCTACCCTCACTTTGGGGAATTGGATCCAGATGCCAAAATAGAGTTTCAGGGCCAAACAGGCCGTCATATCCCAAATCAACTCGATCAAAGGGGCTACCGGAGAATAACGCCCCCTCTTCAGCGTCGCATGCCCAGAACAAAGCTGGATACGGGACTTGAAAGTCCTGAGTACCACCAGCTCGTGGTGCTTGATAACGTAGGTGCAGAGGGACCTCTGCAGTGAACGGCTCTGCTTGATCCGATGAAGGCAATTCTAGCTCAAGCAAAAGAGCTGAACCCCAAATTTTCATTACATAATCCGGTGCTTCTAGGTCAACAGGCTCGCTGATATACCGCAGAGCTGTTAGGTTTTTGGATGTAAGGAATAGTGGGTCTTCAAGCTGATATCTATCTGCGAAGATGGTTCTCGGCAGAGTGAAATATGCGTAGAGCGAACAGGTTTCGTCCATTATGGGAGGTTTGTTAGAGTCGATTGAGAGTTTCAGAGTAGGATGTAACCCTAGGGGCTTTTTGAATTCCGAGGAGAAAACGGAACCAGAAGTCTTGTGCCGAGCTGCAAACGAGAACATAGTAGGCTTCGGCTCGGTGTACTCGCCAAGTACGGTCAGAAGACCTGTAACACCAAGCTCATGCGCCTCGAGGTGGCCTGGAATATTGGGAGTCAACAGGCCCACCTCGAGTCTATGGTTCTCACTTGCTGTCATGGTCAGGCTCTGTTTCTTATGGTCCCCTACCACTGTGATTTTTACCGTGTCCGACCCCGTCTCGTGTGAGAAATCGATCGACCGGGCTCTTTCGAGTTCTCGAACACGTTGTTTGCACTCATTATCCGAAGGGGTGCATATATATCCTGCAGCATGTTCATGATATTGAGAGAGGTTTCCCGAGAAGAAATAACCTTGGTATGTAGCGCCTCGGGAGGACTCATCGCGAGACAAAAGAGAAAAGAATTCCTGGATAGAAGAGGGGTCAGAGAAGAGAGGAGTATATAGTAGTAATCTCAGGAGGGTTCATGCTTACCAGTGATGAGGAACAGCCACCAGAGGGAATAAAAGTTTCAAGAAAAGAGCAGATGGGGTCGCTTGAGTTAGTCCCGTGGCCGCTCTGAGGGGTATAAAATATATGTACACCAGGTGGAAGTCTAGAGTTGTACGGTCCAATAGACTTGTGCATTGTAGGGCTACTCCATCGTATGTGAAGCTCCTGGGTGGCCCTGAGAAGCTCTTGAAGCTCTTGAGGCAGCTCTGCTAGGCTGATGATGAAGCGATCTTCTCGTACGGCGGTGATGTCGGGACCAGAGATCGTCCGGCCTTTGACCTTCACGGACTTCGGCTCGATGGCATCGTCATTATGGTGGAAGAGAGTGGTTCTTTGGCGCATACTGTCGATCGGCTGCCAGGCGGAATTCAAGGACGTTGGTTGTGGATTTGAGCTTGGCCGCTGTTATTCTGGGTGAGTATCAATAGCATCAATCCCATGGGACAGGTACGTCAATGCAGATGGCCCAAGCTCCAGATTCTGGCTTCAGCATCTGATGTCGCCTACAAGGGTGGGCTGCCAGGCTGGGGCAGCTTACCACATGTTACTACCTGCACTAGCTTACCTAACCAGGTACCTAGCAACCTTCTGTGTGCATGTGCGTATCGGTAAGGCTTGGCAGTCCGAAAGCTATACTAGGTTGCTAGTGCCATTTGACCTGCCTAGGAGTATGCGGTTGAGCGATAAATACAGGTACTCATGCAGGATGGGCTTGCGCTTGATTCCTTGAAAAAATTGTGCCGTTTCGAGCCCGTGACGCCTGCTTTGCTTCAGGTCGATATGATGTTGCAACCAACCTGGAATATCTGGCAGTAGCCGGCAGCACCCTGTGGCTAACTAAATAACAGCTGGGAAACATTGATGCATGACCTGAGGCTCGGTGTCCACCCACCAGTGTCGTGCACAGACCAACCCTGCGGCAAACCCCATGGTATCGACATCCCATATGGAACCGGCAGCGGGCTGCAGAAAAAAAAGCCAGACGCCTAAATGAAAATCCCAATCGCGTCTGGATTCCGGCCTAGCCTCGTTCGCGGAACGTTTCTCCCACTTTCTCGACCACCCAAACACCTTTCACCTTGATCTGTTTGTCGAGTGGCATTGTGCGCTGGCACTCCTTGTTACTTATTGACGTTTTCCTCTCTGTCGCATTGTTTCATCTTCTTCAGGCGATGTCCTAATCTATCCGCCTTGGAGATTTCGAGTCTCGGCACTCCTCCCTCGAATTTCTCTCTTTTTCTGTCCTTCATCTAAATTTTTTCTTGGCCTCGACTAGAACGCTTTCCTTAACACAGAAAGTCTCTCTGGGAATGGCGGCCCTCACTCCTGCTCAGCTGGAGCTTGCCAGGTATTACGAGCTCCCTGCTCATGTTTGCTGTGGGATTTGATGTGCTGACAACTTGCAAGCTCTTTAACCCAGGATGAGTTGCCCACTAAGTTACGATGCGCAATCTGCAGCAAGCTTGCTGTCAACGCTTTCCGACTACCTTGCTGCGAGACTGCTATATGCGAAAATTGTATGTTCATACCGTGGGCTCTCTCTTCGACTCTTTGACTAATATGACTCTCAGGCCAGTCCGCATTGCCTTCATCTTGCCCTGTTTGCGAACACTCTCCCGTTTCTGGCGACGACTGCACCGTGTACAAAGCCCTGAGGACAACCATAAGGGTATTTTTGAAGACAGAGGAGAAAAAGCGTGAAGCTGCACGCCCAAAGGTCATTGCATCAGCACCGCAGACACATGTGGAACCGATTTCCATCGCTGCTCCGAATGTGCAAAATGCTGCTAGTGAAATACCTGCGGTGAACCCTCAAAGCCTTCCCGGACACGACGATGCGGAATCGCGGCCAGAAGCTAAGCAGGCGTCAGACCTGACGGCAGAAAAACCTGCCGATATTGCACCTCACGAGGTATGGCGCAGTTTTTTGTTTAGTACGTTGCACGGGAGTATGCAGTCTAACACGGTGATAGGACGATATTGAACATCAAGGGCCCGGTCCACAAGAAGCGTTTGATGAGGAGGGTGAAGAATTGGCTGCTGGTGGTCAAGTCGAAGAGGATAATGAGTTCGAGCATACTGGCCAAGATGACAGACATGCCGAGGGTAAAGATTCAGAAGAACAACCAGAGGATGACTACGGCCCGGAATCAATGGCGAACGGAAGCTTCAATGGCATGAACTTCAATGGAGGAGATATGAGCCAGATGCAGATGATGATGGCAATGCAAAACGGAATGAACCCTGCTGCATTTGGTGCATTTCCCATGATGGGTAGGTGACACCAGGCTCGATAAAACCCGGACGATGGGCTTTTGCTAACCAAATTGACTTTAGGGATGGGCATGGCGATGGACCCGATGGCAATGCAGAATATGTATATGAGTGGGGGATTTGGAGCGCAAGGCATGGGCATGAACGGCATGAACATGGGCATGAATGGCTTCAATGGTGGCAACAATGACTGGAACGGACAGCAATCATGGAATGTCGGCCAAGATAATTTCAATCCAAATGCTACTGGCATGGGAAATGGTGATTTTGGCAACTTTAACTCAGGTTTCCGCTCAGGTAATTATGGCTACAGCAACCAGTACAATGACTATGGCCGAGGCGGGTATGGATACCGAGCCCGTGGCCGCGGTCGTGGCTTCTTCAGAGGAGGTTATAGCCGCGGTGGGTACAACCAAGGCTACGGTCCTCGTTACCAAGGCCAGCAAGTATGGGGCCAAGGAAACTTGCAACATCCTGGCGGTGATTATACCCAGTCAACCGAGCCCAGTGCCTCCTCTGAAGGTGCTGCTGAAGGTCAAAAACAAACCGACGAATTTGGTAGGACTGTGCGCCCAGAAGGATCTAATAATGAGGAAAATGGAGAACATGACCATGTCCAGGGCAATGTTGCAAGTGGCAGTAGCCATGATACCACAGGTCAGGTACCTGCAGACAACAACCCACGTACAGGAGAAACTCATGATGAATTTGCCATGTTCAATGGTGATGTTTCCTCTGCAGACACCCATGCCCGAGTACATGGCCAGTATGGCACTGGTGCTTTGCCTTCCATCGGAGGCCAAGGTGCCCCGTTGAATGCCCCTACCGGGCCTAAGGCGATGCGCCAAGGATTACCCAACACAAGTACTCTTCATCTTCGCGCCCGAGGTTTTATTCAAGACCAATCCAAGATCATCACTAATGCCCCCGTGGTTGAGAGTCCCATCCAAGAAGAGCGACCAGTGTCGCGGAATAGTTCGCATCGCTCCACTAAGGAAATGGACTCCCGCCAGCCCGACCGCGACAGGGACGATGATTACAATGATGAGAAGAGCAAAAGCAGAGACCATGACAAGGTCGAGCAAGAACACTCCAAACCCAATCCCAGAAGTCGTAGCCACAGCCGCAGCCGAGATCAAAAGGAGTCGCGTCGGCACAGACGACACCGCTCTGAATCTGTCTCAGATGATGGCCGTGACGACGACAGCCGACGCCGTAGACATAGAAGTCGACGATCAACCAAGGATGAGGAACAGAAGAGTCGGCTCAAAGATGACAAACACGACAGCAGGTCTAGGTCCGCCTCGCCAGAGCGTGACCGCGAGCACCGGCGGTCGAATCGCCGAAGCCACAGAGACCGAGAGCGAGAGAAAGAAAAGGATCGCGATAGTGATCGTGAGTATCCGCGAAAACCGAGCCACCGTTCTTCTCACCACGACCGAGACCGAGAACGAGATAGAGACTGGGATCGCGATCGCGATCGCGATCGGGAACGTGACCGAGACCGGGAACGGGATCGGGACAGGGACAAGGACAGGGACAGGGACCGAGAACGAGATCGGGATCGGGACAGAGACCGAGATGTAGGTCGCGACAAGCATCGCAGCGGGAGAAGTGGGCAAGAGTCTCGCCACAGAAGTAGCCGTAAAACCTCAGCAGAACCCCCAAACCCCATGGATGGCTCTGAGAAAGATTTCAACCCACCGTCTGGACCCCGCGGCAGCGGCAGTGCCAACCTCTCCATCAAAGGAGCTAGCACCAAGGCCTCAAAATCCTCTCATTCTGCTGGTAATACTCGCGAAGGTGAAGTTGCGCCATCGCGTCGTGCATCGCAAGCGTCTACATCAGCTGCAAACCCGCCTCACAGCACATCCGCCAAAGACCCCCACACCCTCGAGAGAGAAGCGCGCAACCGCGAGAGGTTGCTGAAGGAGGCCCAGCGCATGGCAGGCCTAGCCGGCATGGCCAACCTCAAGCGCAGCAGAGACACCGGTGACGACCGCAGCAGCGGGCGGCGCAAAAGTCGTAGGAGGGATGGTGACGATGAGGAGCGCATCAGACGGCTCGAAGCGGAGAGGGAGGCTGGGCGGTGGGATTGAAGGTGATAAACAGAAAATGGGTTACGACACCAGAGGGCTGAAAAAGGATCCCAAATGGGCAAAGGAAACGCGACAAATTATGGGCTGGCATAGCCAGTTTTCGCTCTCAAACATCACGAAAAGACAAAAGATAAAAGAAAAAAGTAAAATCCAATAATAGGTGGCTGAGCGTCCCTGCCTTCTTCAGGCCTGCTTTGGGCGGTCGGTGCCTCCTGGTTCCTTTGGTGTCATTCTTTCACGATGTCAACGAAATCAGCTACTAGGGGCGCAGAGAATAGAAAAGAGGGCATTGCAAGTGTTCATAGAAAAGCCGGCAGCCGTGTACGGAAGAGTACGGATGATCCTGTTGCGAAACATTCAGAGTGGCGGTGGTTGGGAGAACCAACAGGGAAAAGGGAAAAAGCCATGGGATATAGATTTGCAACATTCTTGTAATATACTAAGCCATGTGGCCTATCTGAAAGTAAAGCTCATCGACACAACCCGGGTCGTCCGTTAAAGCTCATAGTGAAATCATGCCTACAAGCATCTGTGAGGACTCTATAGATGTTGGAAGGGGAGCTTTTTTCTCTCGGCATAGAAGGCTAATAATAACAACGAAGTGTACCCGTTTAACAAATTCGCAGTATGCTTTCTCCCCAAGACACCGACTCCCATTTGCCCCCTTTTAATACATGAAGTGTGCAGTTTGTTACATTCATCGACGTTCCTCAGTACTCGAAATCATCATCAACGCTTGGCCCCTTGTTTTTCGTGACGCTCTCCTGCTTTCGGTACATCTCAGCGACCTGTCTGCTGCTAGTTGCTTCATCTGGTTTCTTGTCATCACGAATTTTAATAAACCGTGGGAATCGTAAGCTGATGCCCTTCTCGCCACTGGGGTCTACACCCTCCTTGCAACCGGCCTTGTACCGCGGGCTGAGGGTTAAGTCCGCTGTCTTGACCTCCCAGACGTATCTTGGCTCAAACCAGACGTCAGGCTGGTGTTGCCCACCGCTTGAATGAGAGTAAAAAGGTTTGGGACGATCAATGACAATCTCGGAAAGAGATTTATGCAGATCCTCGAGAACCTGCTCTGAGAACCCGGTTCCAATATTGCAAACCGTCTCATAGGTATCTGAATTAGCGTTGTAGCAGGCGAGCAAGAAGGCACCGTAAACGGATGTGCGCTTGCCTTTGCCATAATAGGCACCGAGAACAACGAGATCAAGAGAATCGCCAATGCCAGCGAGATAATCCTTTTTGATCTGAAGCAACTGTTAGTCGATCGGAAGGACAATACCACAACGTGAGTTAGAATCCAAAAAAAACTTACCTTGAGCCAGTTGCGACTTCGCTTACTTGGCTCGTATCCGCTTTCCGTTCCATCGAGCATCTTGACCATCAGGCCTTCGCACGAAGCTTTCACGCTTTCGTCCAAGAAGGTTTGGATCTCCTCGAGCTCCTGGCCATTCATGTGTGTCGCAAAGGCGAACTCGCCTTCGACAGGTTGAAATGAGTTCTCCAGCAGATCACGGCGCTCGCGCAGTGACTTCTGCACGATAGCCTCGCCATTGAGGAACAGCAGGTCAAAAGCAAATACGCAGACCTTGATTTTCACGTCTTCGATCTTAACATCCTTCTTCTTTCGTGTCATTAGCTGCTGGAAGGGCAACACCTTTTTTTCTACAACATCCCAGGCCACGGTCTCACAGTCCATGACAAAACTCGTTGTTCCATCCTTGACCCAGGTATGTAGCTTGGCAAGAATATCCGGGTATTTCTTGGACAGATCTTCCGAATTCCTTGAGAAAATGGAAGCAATCCCTTTAGCTGCCTCCTTGGTAGCACCTGGGACGCCGTCGATATATTCCTCCTTATGGTCCCTGGCAACATAGTGGATCTGAGCTCTCTCACCATCATACTTGTATTCGCAAGTGAACTTCTGGTTTTCAAATCGATCCAGGACCTCTGTGATAGCCTTTGTTGGCTTGGCAAGCATGGGTTTCAGCGGAACACCAGGTCGAAGTTTACAAGACTCGCGCAAGCTCATGATGCCGTTTTGAAGCATCGCCGGAATGATTACGTCCCAGCTGGGCAGCTCGCTGTTGAGGTCATATCAGTAAATTGGGCATTGCGAGCTTGGAATCAAATACAGACCTGTATACTGTCTTCAGAATAGATTCGGCGTTCTCCATATCTGTTGTGCTGGGGACTTTGCCTTTCTTATCCATTTCGTGAATGATCATAGCTTGGGCTATCGAAACCAAGACACTCTTCTCGGCCAGACCTAACCGCAGCTTTCCTTCTAGGAACCGAATGAGATATTTGGCTTCACTTGGACCCCCCTTATCCTTTGTGATGTCGATCTTGCCGGCAGTCTGAGCATCTGCAGCTGAGAGTAGCTTTTTGATGCCATCGACTTTTCGTCCTTGGGCGCCATTGCCGGCAACAGTGGCAATCTCCATAAGGCCTTTGTGGACGCCCTTGACAGTCAGAGGTTTTGGCTTAAACATGGTAGGTTGCGTGGACCGACTCTTAGCAGCCACTAAACCCAGGTCACCGATTTCTTTCTGATCCTGTTTGATTACTTGAAGACTGCGCCCCGTCGTCTCCCCGATGGCCTTCATGATCAAGGACTCACCGATGCCCAGTTCGATACCTGCGTAATCAGGAGCGAGTTTGTTGATCATCAATAAAACCGTCGGTAGGAAATCATCGGGGGTCAGCCGCAAGACTTGGCGTAAGAACAGAGAGCCGTGCTCAATGATTTCCAAGCGTTTCGTGGTAAGCTCGATGAGCGAAAAGGTTGTGCAAAGGGCAGCATAAGGGACAGGAGAGCCTTCTTGCCAATCAGGATAGGGATCTTTTGCTTTGGCCTTCAACTTAGTCTGGACTTTCTCGCGCGCCTTTTTCACTATTTCAGGCTTCTCCTCCTCTTCCAGATCTTCTGCATCAGAGGCTGACTCGGAGGCGCTGGCCTCAGCTGTGACGATCTCGTCCTCGCTCTTCTCCGGCTTTACCGCTTGCCGTTGCTTCTTGGTAGGGGTGGCAGTTGACTTTTGTGTAACAGCATCAGCCATGACTTCGTCTTCGTCATCCTCAACGGTCTTGCGGTTGCGGCGGGGTCTCTTGGAGACTGGGGCATCCTCATCGTCTTCCTCGGGCTCCTCAACCTTTACTTTCGCCGGGGAACGCTTAGCTTTGCCCTTTGGCGACATGCTGGAGCGGGTCCTCTTCTTGTGGTCGGCAGGGTCTGCGTTTTCCTTCGCGTCGCCGTCTTCTGGCTCAACCTTTGTGCCGGGACTTAGCGCTTCTTTGTTGCTGCTGCTTGAGGCAGAAGTAGCTTCTTCTGCCTCATCCTTGACCTTTTTAGCCGGGTTCGTTGAAAACGAGAGCTTTGATTGTTGAGGTGCCGGCTTTGAGCCGTTGGGTTTGCCAAAGAATTTACTATAAAACCCGCCATATCTAATTAGCCTTTCATAGTCCACTCACATGAGGGCAGCATAGCATCAGTGCCATCCACTGCCCAGGGCCAACGCACCCCAGTGTTGTCTGCGAAGACTTGACATACCCCAGTGTAGCTTGTTTGGGCGCCATGGTGATGGCGGTGCCGAGCAGTCTGCGGGACGTGCTCGTCGCGAGGTGCAGGACGAGGCGACGAGAAGCCACAATGACGGATGCCTTTGCGGAATGGGTGGGGATTGCCGGCAGCACCCCGAGTAGTCTTTGCTGATCTGCGCGGGAGCCAGGAGGAAGAGAGGCTGACGTAGGTGAAGTAGGCCAAGTAGCTGGAGTAGCTGGACTAGCTGAAGACGTTGGCTACCTACCTATGTATATATGTAGGAACTTCAATCAGGCTGCTTCCAGAGTGGCGCTTCAATAAAACCAGGCAGAAGGCGCTTCCACCGTCCCCGACTATTGCTACCAAGGGGAGCTAAAATAATACGATGCGATGCGGTCTCGCTTCCCTGACGCGCCTGTCCGCGTAAATTGGTTTAGGTGGGGCGCCTTTCTGACGCGAGGAGGATGCGTACTGTGCACAATACTGCGCCTCAGGTGCATGTTAACACTGTATGGTGCCTGTAGTTGACTGACATAGCAAACCTGTGGGGCACAGTCGTCTCCCTCTCCATGTCTCGGCCGCCAATTCGTTATCGATAATCCGGAGTCGTCGTCCGCTTCAGGGATAATCATTGTCGCCGGCAAGCGAGAAGACCCGAGGTTGAGCTGCTCCCATTGAGCAGGTAACTAGTAGATAAACTGTAGGAAGACAGTCCGCATGTCCCACGCTGTTTCTCCCCGTCAGTATGCGAAACTGATTAGAAGGATGACGGGCTCTCGCACTCCCCTCCGCCGCTTAGGGCAGCTCTCCTCCCACCTCCATACCAGTGCTACTACTGTTGCTGCTACTCCCGCTACTGCCACCGCCGCGGCGCATGTAGACCTTGATTCTGTGCGGACCGCTCTGCTCTCGCGGCCCGAGCAGCTGACCTACGATGTCTTGTCTCCTATGCCCACCCACCTCATGGGCATCGCCCTGTCGGACTACCTGCCCGCCAGCGCGATCCCTCCGTCGCCGATCCTAACAGCAGCAGCAGCGGCGACAGCGGCGCCATCAAGCCACGTCAATCTCCCCGAGCCCAACTACCTGCTACACTGGCCGCTGCAGCTGGCGCCGTCGGCCCTCTGCCCTGACGGTACGGACCCGTACCCTTCCCCCGGGGGCGATTTTGAACGCCGCATGTGGGCTGGCGGCAGCTTGACCTACCACGCCCCACTGGCTCTACGCTCGCAGCGCGTGGTCTGCCGCGAGAGCATCGAGGATGTCCGCGTCAAAGGCCGTCAGGGTGAGGAGAAGATCTTCGTAGACATCCTGCGCCGCTACGGCGAGGACGGCTTCGTCCAGGGCGAGGAGGCCATCACGGAGCGCCGCATCATCGTGTTTATGAGGGGCCGCAGCCCCGCGGAGGCCCGGCAGGCCACCTCGGAAGGGTTCGCCCCTCGTGTCGTTAAAGGTGTGCCCTCCCCCCCTCCCCCCCTTCTTTCGTTCTCATCGGTTCTACTGTTTTAGGTCACCATAAGAAAACTTTAGAAGGGGCGGAAGGTATCATGAATTTATCTGAGCCGACCTGTGATGGGATCCGGTGCAGGTACTGCAACATCCATGCTGAATGAATAGCTAACTCTTCGTAGCTCCAAGCCAGCCAACGTTTAGCCATACTTTAACGCCCACAACACATCTGCTCTTCAACTACAGCGCCCTGTCCTATAACGCACACCAGATTCATCTGAATCCGCAGTACTGTCGAGAAGTGGAAGGCCACCGTGATCTGCTGGTCCATGGCCCGCTATCCTTCACTCTCATGCTCTACGTGCTGCGCTCGCAACTCGCCGATGGAGAACGTATTGTGACTGTTGATTACCGCAACTTAGCCCCCCTGTATGTGAGCGAGCCGCTCACGGTCTGCGTGAGGCGCGGCGAGACCGAGGACGCTAGTGGGAGGAGAAAATGGGACATTTGGGTTGAGGGCAAGGGGAGCGGTTTGTGCGTCAAGGGCACTGCCATTGTGATTCGTTCCACTTGATGATGTTCAGTCTTCAGAGCAACTTGATACCCTATATTACATATATATATATATATATACACATATAAATACTCTTACATGGAGGTCCCAACATTTATGCTATGTAGTAAGCTGTAGCACTTGCTAGCTGGACCTCCTTCCATGCTCACAACAAGCGAATTATTCAGGCCGGATGAATTTCCACGTACAATAACCGATGCGTTTGAGGTAATCTATTTCTATTCGATTTTTCAACCGAAATGCGCAGATTTTGCACAGTCTCGCTGGCTCATTCTACGCTATCTCTATTATATAGCTCCGCCTCGTGTTCATGAAACTCGTTCCATCTCGTGACGTGATTTCGCTCCAGTATGTTACAAGAATACACCCATCGCACTCTCAATATTGTCCATCCACGGCAGATTGGCCGAAAAGTGGAGAAAAGCAATGCATATGCGAGATTGAAGGTTGGTAAAAGTAGAAGTGAAATGTGAAGAAGGGGTATTATATCCGGGTTCCCTAACCCTCACTGACCGTCCAGGGTCAATCTGATTAGAATTTCAATCGCCTGACACCTCATCATTCCATTGATTTCATTCAAAAATTTCTTGGCTGCTCGCATGAGGTCTTTGGTTCCTCTTGCGACAAAAGTATATGCGTAGGGCGGGGAGAGGGGGCGCCAGGTAAAGCCAGCGTTCCGAGTTCGTCAGCGCCGTTGGCTATTAAGTGATGGGGGTCAGGAATGGGCTGAGCATCAAGTCGTCTGCGCTGGGCCGTAGATTGTGATCAATCTCAAATGTTTCACTCAAGAACTTGACAGCCTCGGGGCTGGCATTGTCCGGGATAGTCGGTGCAGCTTTGCCTCCGCCGATCTTAAAGATGGCCTGCAGCTGGGAGCAGTCGGGGAAGGGATGCGTGCCCGTCATCATTTCAACGACAAGACAACCAAGTGACCATATATCGGCTTTGCGAGTGTAGGAAGTCTGCTTGACGACCTCTGGTGCCATCCAAAACACGGAACCCTGCAGTGATGGACGATGCTTGTTGTTGTTGGCGCCACTGAGGATGTTGGACGCCTCAAGCTTCTTGCTGATGCCGAAATCAGAAATCTTGATCGTTCCCTTGTTGTCAACCAAGATGTTGGCGCCCTTGATATCGCGGTGAATGATGTCCTGGTTGTGAAGATAAGACAAACCGTTCAGAATCTGTCGGACAAAACTTCGGACTAGGGGTTCGGGCAAAGCACCATAAGAGTTGAGCATGGTCTGTACAGAGCCACCAGGCACGTACTCGAGGAAAATGTTGAGATACTCAGACGACGAGCTGCAGCCTAGGTACTGTACGATGTTAGGATGTCTGAGGTCCCGCAGAAGACTGATCTCTCTCTTCAGGGCCTCGATCATGCTCTTCTTCCGAGAATCGTTCTGGCTATTGGCTCCTGGGGAAGGTGTCTCGACCTGCTTGACAGCTAGAAGCTCGCCGGTCACGGCATGAAGCGCGAGATACACGCAACCGAAAGAGCCTTGGCCAATCAAAGCGCCCTTCATCCACTGATTATCATCCCAGGACTCGCCAGCCAGGAAGCTTTGTAGTTCCTCATCTGCATCTTCACCATCTTGCTCCAACGCCTGCGATATATCTTTAAGGGAGCCAGAGCCTTGGGTGCTGGTCTCATCAAAGTAGCTCTGCCGCATAACGTGGCTTTGGCCATCTGGATCAGTTACGCTGAAGCTAGCGCCATCTGATCCACTGTCGGCAAAGGAAACGTATGATTTCCGATTAGGTTCAGCTGAGGACTCCTCCTGTAGTGTACCCAATACCGATGACGATACCGAGTCCCGGTATTGGTGTTGAAGACGACTAGGGTCCCGTGGGCGAACCTTGGCGGGATGGCTAGTGGCATTGAGCCAATTGTCGGCGATGGTAGGAATTGGTGGGGCGTCTTGGATGCTAGATGCGAAGCTGAGGTTACTTGCTACACTAAGTCTGCTGTTATATTTGCTCAGTCGCGTCGACCGACGCATAGACAACCGAGCAGTGCGGTCAATATCCTCCCTAGGATGGTCCGGGAAGTAGGATGTGAGATCAGAAGTGATAAGTTCGCTGGGGGGGCGAAGACCGCCGAAGGGCCTCATGAGTCTTCGTCGAGGTGACTTTGGATCACTCGTAGCGGGGCGCTCCAAATCCTTGGCAGTGTTGTGGAAGTTTCTCTCGCGATCCTGGTAGGAGATGGGTGAGAGGGGTTGCTGCAAGCCTTCGTCCCAGTTCTCACCAAGGAGTTTTTGCACCTTCAGCTGGCTTCTTTTATCTACATTCTCGAGGGCCCGGGCATGGTTCTGCTGGGCCTCCTCCATGGCTATGGCAGCTGCCCGCTGCAACTCAGATTCGCCAGGTTCTCCGGAAGGTACACGCCTAAGGATGAGGCGGTTTCTCTCTGGTCGCTTCTGATCTTTGATGATCCGCCATAGCTCGGTGTCTCCAAGTCGCCGGCATTGCTTAGGATCGGGTTCAACACCGGCCAGAACCCAGAAGCAGTAGTTTCGATCGTGGTCTTCTCGCAGGGCAAACTTTCGAAGGGTTACTCTCATGACTTCCGCGCAAGTGCTGCAGTCAGCGATCTTGACAACCTTGGTCACTCCGTTTGTCGAAATTACGCGAATTACATCTTGGCCCTGTGGGAGTGCAGCCATCAGTGAGCCATCCATGCTTGATTGGTTTCTGGTATGAGTCATTACCAGGCGACCATTTTGCGACTCAGGGGGAGAGCCGGGTAGCCTCCCAGCAGAGTTGGGAGTGGTATTGCTCATATATGGCTGCTGATTTGGGTATCTCTGGGTCCGGACGGCACGGAGATCCGAGCTGGGAAGGGGTGAACTAGGTCGCGATGTGCTTTTATTAGTTTCAACAGGGGCACTTAAACCTCCAAAGCTCGACAGGTCAACTTGTCGTGAGTACCGCTTGTTGGACGAGGATGTGGGCATCGTCCTGGCAATCGCGGAGTTGGGTGGTCTCGGTGAACCTGTCGAGGGTGTGTACTGGGGGTCTAGTCCTCCAAAGGAATCCTGGAGTGGGAGGGATTGATCAGCTCACGCCTTCGCCCATTATGAAAGGAGGGTCTTGGATGGAAAATCAAGAGAGATATAAAAAATAAAAAATAAAAAGGAAACTCGAGAATGCGACAGCTTACCCTATTGCGCTTCTTGATGTTTGCGTATGCCTTCGTCCTAAGCTTTTTGATGCCCAGGAACAGACGTACTCGGTCGCCAACCTTCTCGATGCCCATTTCTTTGAGGACTTCCTTGTCCATCTCGAGGAGATTCTCGCCGTTGATGTGGTTCTTACGGAATAGCTTCTCATACTCGCCACACTTGACGCTGCGCAGGTACTCACAGACCTGGTCCTCGCTCCAGTTCTTTACGGCATCTGGGCTGTCAGTGTCTGAGAATTCAGAACCGGTAGGGCTGGCATAGCCTTGACCCGATGAGGCCAGCGTCGGAGCTCGTCGCGTCGGAGCCATGGTCGAAGAGGGAGGATTCGCGGCGAGAGTCGTGCCCGAGGGTCCCAGTGTCGCTGGGAAGTTTGACTTGGGTGCCAACATCGCCATTCTGCCCAGAGTACAGCTGAAGAGGGCTTGCTAAACGGGCAGAGGGCGGTGAATGGATATTGTGTTATTCTTGCGTTTGTCCCGCTAGGCCCACATGAAGGAGAGACTATGGGCTGGCTTGTTAAGTATTTGATTGAGGCTGAGTCTTAGCAGGTAATCGTGGAGAGTAGCAGGCAGCGGAGCGAGCCGGCTCTGAGGTTCTCCGGGCGCGATATCATAAAGGAAGATGACGATCTACGCGTGTCGCAGCAGTTCCCGCCTGCAAGCCGGTTATTTAAAAAATAACTAGGCGACGGGTAAGTGCTCTTAGTCCTGGTGAAGACTGGTTGGTGAAGGGGACGAGAGTGGGGAGAGGGGAAAGCGCAATGAAAATGGAGTAGGATTGCGTCGTTTATGGCGTGGCCTGGCGAGTACAGAGGAGAGGAGGTACAGTAGCTTTGTTTGATGTCGCTGTAGTGGTGGTGCTGTCGAGGGTTGATTGGAAATCTGCGGCAGCCAACCTTGGGCGTCGTCCAGCCGCCCTCTGTTTGTCTCGACAGCGATGGTTGTTGAACTGATGGTGGTTTCAAATAGGTCGAAAGTGCACTGAGAAGTGGAGCACTGGGGCTAATAGCGGATCCACCCACGCCAGCGTACGTACATGCCCCCATAGTACAGGCTCACTCCGCACAATCTTATACCCATCTCAGGTACTTATTGGTTTGGGTACATCCACCCATGCGATTAATTGCTCCTTACCAGGGCTCCGAACCACCTCGCAGGCAGATGCTCATCTGCTGTCCTGTCCAGTCAGGGTGCATTATCTACGCTGCAGCTGATGCTTAATTTTTTCTTTCTGCCTACGAAGAAGAGAGTCTATACGATCCTTCCGTTTCGCCTGCCCTTGTGTTATTACGGTGTTGCTGTAAGTTACCTTGTTATGTGCGACTCCAGAGTTTCAAGCGAGAGCCTAGACACCTGTACTGGCAGGAGATAGATTGGGAACCGTCGGGACAACCTCCTAACTAGTGCATGAACAAATAAAAGGCACCTTCAGAAAGTGTCAAGTCTAGAAGGATAATAAGATGAAAAGGAAAAGAGGAGACGCAGCTGCCGCTTCTGGTTGGAGGATGGACAGCTGGGTTCCAGTGGGGGTTTCTAAACTAAGCACATCGCATGGCCAACTACGACGGTTTCTCGCCCTAGTTAAAGATTTGGTACCAGCCTTAGACCCGAGGAATCCCTTGGGATGTCCTCCGAAAAAAAAAAAAAGGAAGAAAGACAGGTGAATCCTCGCGGCTCGCACTGAGAGGACATTTGATTACCAGGATCTCGCCGGTTGAGTCGGTTGTTTGTGATGCTGGGCCGATCAACCTCGAACTGGACGTGAATGCTTGCCACAGGCGCCTGGATCTGATTGGGCGTGAACCCTTGCACTTGAGCTTCCTGGCGGCAGCTGGTCTGAAACTCGCCTCTGCATGCCCAGGACAGCCTTTCTGTCACAGCGCAGAACCTGGGCAGCCCATCAATCCAATAATGTCGCAAGAGAGACCTGTCATGGAGGGTGACTGGATATGGTGTTTCAAACACAGGCTATATACTGTGCAGATATGCTAAACGATCGGCTCAGAATCAGCACACAAAAGCAGTAAAAGTGGATCTTCTACCTCTGAGTAGGTGTGCGAAATGAACACTTGACTATTGACTTTGGGATGCCACCGAAGCTGACAGCCGATTCATGGCTCGGCATACCCCGAAATCCCTCTTCCCCTGCCCCTGGTGCGATGTTTTCTACATAGTACGAATGCCTTACTCTGTACAGCAGTGGCGTCGTTCAACATCGTCTGTGTCTGACCGCAAAGGGAGGCGGCCGGCCCGGCGCCGAGTAATTATTGGTCTACTCCCACGTGTCATGCGAGGCCGCGGCGCTCTACCCGCGCTCTAGTAGCGTTCTTCAAGTAGTACTTCGTGGTAGATGGATCCTCCCAACGCCTTGTATCTCAGGGCTCCGGCTCCTATCGTGACACTAATCCGAATGTCTGGTATGGGCTCTTTCAAGCGGCTATCGTGGTACGCGACCGTCCTGTCATAGCTTGCCGACTATTGTATCCGGCGAGGTCGCCAGCGCCGGGGGGGTTTTCAGGGAACCACGGATTACAACTATAAACATGCATGTACGGGTATGCCTGGGTAGGAAACAAAAAAAAAAAAAAAAAAAAAGCACGTAAAGTTGGACACCTGCCCAGAATCTCTTTTCGAAGCCAGGGATAAACACCCACACTCTCGCTGGACCACTCTGGATGTACAGTAGCAACACGAAATCTGACAAACAATCGGCGAGGAGCAGGGGTTGCCCCTACTAGAGCCACCAAGAGAGCTGACAGGGGAGAGGGGGCCACTTGAAACCAACACTGTTTCGAACCATTTTAGGCCAAGTTTGCTTATTATTACCCTTCCAGCTAGTTGGTAGGGACAACCCCCCACCAACTCTGCGCTGAGGAGAGCTGCACTCACTTATACACGCCTCATTCACAAAGGTGCACGTTGCCGGCTTCTTGCCACAGAGCCAAGAGTCATCGAGCTCGGCACCCTAAGGCCCAATGTACACATAGATACACCAAGTTATGGTCTAGGTCTTGTTTATTGCATTCACTACGTCCGTGCATGAAGGCATCTTTCGGTTGGTAGTCGTTCCACCGTGACGACGCCTGTGCCATACTCATCGTCCCACCGGGCGGTTTGTCGGAAACCCTCTTTGGAGTTGGGCCTCCCAATCTGCATGAGATGCTAATCGCCAATAACTACGTACCGGTACCAAGGTAGCACGATGGTCCCGTATTGCGATATACTACTCGTCCAGGCTTCCGAGAGGCTGTTGAAGCATGTCTCCACCGCCTTGGCTCGACGGCTAGGAAGAGCATGAAGGATTGATTACACCTCGTGTTCTGTCTTGGGATTTCTTAAGCCCAAAATTGCCGTGGCATGCTTGTGGCCAACCATGTTCGGATCCGCGCAAGGATGATGCCTCTCCAAATGATCGTACCCTACCACAACCACGGGCTTAATTCAGGCGCATATACGGGGGATAAGGTCTGTGAGACGTGACATCGCCGCTCTGGGATATCTATCCTCCACTTTACCAGTAGCGGTCATCAGATGACCACGATGGGCAATGTCAGGCTTCGAGCTGTACCGTAGGTGTATATCGCTCAATGGGTGCGCTACGGTTGGCTGCAGCCCTAAAGTGGTCTATCTATCTATCCAGGTCTTAATCCGGAACCTTCCATCTGGCAGCTCGTAAAAGATTAAGTGTGCCAGTTCCAAGTTCCGAAGCAGCCTTTCACAATATACCCACTTGAAGTCGGTAGGCAAAGTAATTTTGCAAGTCATGACAGTCATGGATGGTACCAATGGCGACTCAAAGCCGGATTGTATCGAAAACATAGTCATGAATACACATTACTGGCAAATACAGCTCTCGTGGCTCACACCCTGATCTGGAAGATAAACGCAGAAATCAACTTAACATTGGCGAAGTCAATGCTCGCTAATAATCTTTTCTTATGCTCCTCCACAATTGATTAACGGCGACATTGTCTCGGGCGTAGAAGATGTTAGGCCCAGCTCTCTGTAGCTGGCCCAATTGGTTACTCATTAATGAGACATGTCTCAACGCGCTGTTGGAGTCAGTTGTGTCGTCATTTCTTTCATCACGTAAGTTAGCTTGTATGGCAAACATTTCCACAGAACCGTCAAAAATGTATTAAGGGGCTGAGGTTCATGCGAAAACTCAAACTCGCCGTTCCCATTTTATACTCCTCCAATATGTAGATGGGTCTCCTTGTTGGTCAAAATTCCGAGTCTCAATTTTCTGCACCGGTTTTGGCCCATACTGCTGGGAGTGCTATCACACGAACTAGACAGAGTAATGCGCGGCTAGTGAGGTGCGTATCTTCCCATTGGTTGTGCAATCTTCCAATCACCAAAACCTTGGGTGGAGAATCCGTAGCTTGATTCACTCCTATGCTTGCTCACTGCCGCTCCCGCAAGCATCAACAAAAAGTCCACTGACGAGATGGACAACCCCCTTGCCATGCTTCAAGAATCGGATTCGTACGGAACCAGCACAGCATAGTATCGTAAGTGCGTAACTTTTAGTTGGTCTGCGTTGGTTTGCGTGACCTCCCCTTGTTCCCACGCTGGGGACAACCGGGGATGGAGGGATAAAAGAGAGCATCGGTCGATCGCCGAGTTCTATGACGTCGCCCTATTTTAGAGCACCCATGGAATTGGCCCGATTGCGCGAGCAGCTAGCACAACACCAGTAGTTAGAGCACTACGTCTCGAGTTTTCCAGGTTTGCCCACCTTTCCATGGGGCAACCGGGTTTTATTTCATTTCAGTTTATTTTTACCTTTCTAAAAAGAGCGATCGAGAATCTCCATCTGCATGGTGCTTTGGCTGCGTACCGAACTATTGGCTTTCCTGACCATCGATTGCGAGCTTCCCCGCTGTCCCAATTGGCAAACCCCCAACCCGCCCTAGCTTCAGGAGCTCTGGTGGAGGTCTGATTGGATGGCATTTTGCCCCAAAACCGGTTCCGAAATTCGATAGTAGACACCGAGAAGTAGGTCGATAAGTTTGCCGGCACCTGCAACCCCCGCAGGACCTGGTGCGGTGTGCCAAATAAGATCGGCTGGGGGAGAAAGACCAGCTTTCTCATCCCCCATCCCAGTTTTGACAATTGTGCTGGTGTTGCGACAGATTGTCGGGATCACCATAAACGTCTTGTCGGCTAACAACATGTGCCATGCTGTATCGTGTGTAAGAAGTCTCCCGAGCATATCTTGCACTCAGCCTCACAACATACAACACTAGGCGGACTAGGTTCGACCTAGACTCTAGACTTCGTCGGCCCGCTCGCTTCGTGAGACAGCGCAGTCGATCCGGAAGCACAGGCTATCCTCTCCTAACAACCTAGCCACAGCCTAGCCGAATCCCCGAATCCTATATGTAAAACCAGGACTACCCACTCGATGGTACACGTCAATTCATACTCTCACCAGAGAGTCTAGGATGGAACCCCCGAATGCCGCCCAGAAAATCATTGAGGGAAAGGGGCAGTCCAGAGCGCATCGCCGGTCGTCGTTCTCGCCCATTAGAGGGCCGATCAAGGCACTTAGGACCCTCAGCATCACCTCGCAGATCTCCAATGCCTCAGATACGGACGGCGGGTCGCCAGTCTCGGAGCGGCGAAGGTCAACTCTGCGCAAACTTGTACCCGCTGAGCATATAAAAGAGGAGCTCGCGCGAAGGCCATCAAATGCTCGATCCGAGGATAATGCAGACGCGGCCTCCAACTCAACGCGGCCAACTACCCCTTCGGTGACTGGCAGCCATGAAGAGGACACAACAGCCCTGATCAAGGCTGGCCCTCTCCAATCCGAGACTTCGCTTTTGAAATCTCGGAGAGAACACTTAGTTCTGTCCGACCAAAGTCTATTGAGATTCAAAAGCCAGTCGGCCGCAATTGAGCAATTCCCGCAGCTGTCAACACGTTCAAGTGCTGCCGAGACTCTCTCGCCTGTCAACTCCGTAGCCTCATTCAGAGAATTCACCACTGGGGTAGATCTTCAGATTCCCCTGGAGAGAGTTGTCTCTGTGTTCAAGGAGGAAGGTTCGAAGCCATGCTTTGGTATTGAGGTGTGGTGGCGAGACGGAAACTCAACGTCACCTTACTCCGGCGCCAGCTTTGATTTCGCGTTACCCGAAGATCGCGATGACTGGTTGAAGCAAATTCAACTTGCGGTGAGGCATCGAATGAAGATGATGCCGGAAGAACAAATTCCCTCCACAGTAGAAGCCGCTTTAGAGCGAGCTCTTGAGGCGAAATATCCCCTCCAACAAACTACGCAACTGGATGTATTTCCGGTGATACCCCGACGCCCATACACAGGGTTAAGATCTAACACCGGGGAGGTGAAGAAAGGTTGGAGAGATGGTTCCTCGTTCTACCTCGCGTTCAGCAAGAATTTCTGCATACTTGCTCAGTTCGTTAAGTCGTCTACTGGTCAGCGACTCAGCCCAAACATTGTACAATTTGGGCTAGTAACTCTTTCACGAGTTGATGCTAGCATCAACGACGAAAGGTTCGATCTCATCTTTCGGTAAGCATGCATGTCTATAAGTCGTGTCTATAAGTCGTGTCTATAAGTCGTCTGTAAGAGAGTTACTTGCTAAATCCTTATCAGCTTACCCCTGGAGAAGCCGAAGCACCTTGAGCTTTCCAGTAGACACCATCGGGGAATAATCTCACGCCTTTTCAAGGCCGACACTTACTTGAAACCTGCCTGGCCACTTTGGACCCGGAATGAGATCTTCTATATTGACGGCGCGTCCGAGCAGATTCCTCTCCCGGAGGGTGAAGATTATGGTGGCTTCAAAAGAACACTCGAAGCTTTCCTGGAAGGGTACGAGTGTTCTTCAGTGGCGTGGAAAGTCAATTGGAGGGGCGTCAAATATCCGCCGGAATTCCAGCTTCTTCCACCTCAGAACAAAAAGCGATACAGCGTGAAACAACTTCTTGCCGTGTTCCGAGCGCTGCGTTTCAATGACTACTTCAAGTCGCTCTCATTTCACAATGTGAACTTTTCCGCACTATCAGGACTGTTCGACAATAAAGATCGCCTAGAGCCAACGATATGGCTGTCACGGACTGGTAAGTAACCTGACAGCGAGTGGCAAGGTAGAAAGAGACTAACTTGATGCAAGGAAAACGTACCCTGACGCGTGACGAGTACGAAGTCCTCGAGAAGTCATCGATTCTCTTTCAGGAGATCGTTGCCTTGTTACTTGGCTCTGAATCTGTCCGGCACATTGATCTCAGCTTTGTTCTTCCAGACGCTACAATAGGAGCACGGTCTTCCATCACTGGCTCAGGTCTCTCGCAGAGCTTAAGCTGCGAAGTGGTCCCACCAATTGTTTTCTTATTACGCTCTCTTCAGACTCGTTGCAAGTCTATAATATTGAACGGAAACCCACTCAGTTCCACAGATGTCTCCGAAATAAGTAAGTGCCTACCTACTTTGATATGTCCTACCTGCAACCACAAAAGAGACGTTGTGCTCACCCTTGCCCAGATCAAATCTTGCAATACCGGCCTGGTCTGATGAGGGGTCTGGGATTCTCACAGTGCAAGCTTGATGATATGTCAATGATCCTCCTTTGGGAGGCAATACATGAACAACGGCACAGTCTAGAAGTCCTCGAGTTTTCGAGAAACTTTAGTTGCTTGGAGGCAACTAGAATCTCCCGGACTCTCCGTGAGGCCAATAAGATTTGCCGGCTAGACCTCGCACACTGCCTGAAAGGTGACCTGGATGGCCCTTTATTCCATCCTTGGAATACCTCGCCGTATTCTGATGCGTGGGTGTTGGAGGAGGTAGATCTGTCCGGATGGAAGGTAAGCTCATAGCAATCTTTTTCTCTGAATTCCTTTTGGGTGCTGTGCACTGACAATGATCAAGGTCAACTTTGACACCATTCGCGAGTTATTGCATTATATGGAACTCGAAGAATCTGGCAATCTTAAAAAGCTGTGCCTCAACAATTGTGGCATCTCTGGGGAGATTGCGACTGCAATCTTGTGCAAGACTGGAGCGGGTCGAGATTTGCATTTACAACTGAACAGCAACCCTCTCGAGTCTGGATCTACAGATTGGATCGATCTCATCCATGAGAATGAGGCACCCAGGAAACTGCATTTGGATATGATCCAGTTTTCACATGAAATAAACTTCAACAGGCTCCTACGGGCATTCGCAAACAACGACAGCATTGAGTTCCTGAGCCTCGTGGGCACTGGTCCACCCAACTCATCTAGCTCAGAGACGCCGAAGCTGCTGTCTCAACTGTTTGAGACTAATACAAGTCTGACGTTCCTCGACATCTCGGGCTACAGCGGCAAACTTGAGGATGTGCATTTAGGGTGGAGTCTGTCCGACTCTCTGAGGGGTTTGAAGCAGAACACAACATTACGGCAGCTCCGGATGCAAAATCACGACATGGGCTCTGGCGAGGATGTGAACGAGTTATGCCGCGTGATTGCAGCCAATAAAGGGCTTGCCATGCTCGACATTAGGCATAACAGCTTTGATCACGATCAATTTTCGCAATTGGTACACAGCCTAGGTCTGAATCGAAGCATAATATCTTTCCCCATGGCCCCATCGGACTGCGACCATGCGGTCGACAAGGAAAAGCGACAGTATATGAGGCAACAGAGCCGCCATTCCTGGAATTGGCGTAGGAGATCAATACCCAAGATGGACGAGAGTCGACTCGACGGATTGATCCGATGGGTCAGGGAGCACTGGAACTCTGAGGTGAAGGCGGCTATGGAAACATTGGAGAGAAATAGGAACAGCCCTACTACCCTAGCACTTCAACTGGAAGCAGAGAATCTGCACGCCTGGGAGGACGCCAGCTTGTCTCCCGCGCTACTCGCGAGGCTGAGCGTTCGCAACACAGGTAGCGGGCTCGACAACCGCAGCTCGATATACGAACCAATGCGAGCCAGCTCGTTCGTCATACCAAGCAAAGCCCTGGACATGGATGGTGTGCCCCGTTCCTTCGGTCTGTCCGAACCTGCGCTGCGGACATACACTATAGAAGAGGAATCGCTGTCCTCTGACTTCGACGCTACCCCGTCGACCGAGAGCCCGGGTAGCCTTGCAATTTCTCTAGAAGAGGACCATCCTACGGCGATTGGGAAACCAAAACTGGTCACCGACTACATGTTAGTGCTAGCGGATGACGACGCATGAGGCCGCAAGGTGGCCAAGGGGGGGGGTGATGGAAGTTTTAGGGGCGTTCAGCACAGAGGAGCCGAGTCTTTTTTGGTATGCTAAGTTTCACGACCAAGGTGTACACACAAAATAAGTGGCCGAACAGAGCTAGCTAGCTGTATTGAAAAGTTTTTGTGAGAAAAGGGGGCAACGCGAGCTCATCTTTTTAGCTACGAGGAACAAACTGCCCAGAGGCAAAACTCCTAGCAGACTGAAAAGGTGCTCGTCTACGGCGTTAGAAGAAAATCTAGGAGCACATATTGATTTGGATATAGAGATGATACCACCATTCGCTTGATTGTATGCTTGCATATATGAGATCTTTTTGTTAGTGATTGTCCGAACTGTTTATATTGAAACCAAGGTAGATATATAGATGTTGATTAATGAAGCGTCTGGGATGCGCCTCTATATGTAAACCCTTAAATAGAATCGAAACTCTCTCTCTCCTAGTTTGTAGGACGAATTGCCCCTTTGTTTGGTCATCTCGGTAATGTACACATCAGCTGTATAGTAAGTAGTCATACAAGGGGCATGGGATTCCACCTATGCCTCTCCCTCGTCATCCTTTGTTCCCCTTTCGCTTTGTCGCGACAGTTTTGTTTGTATGAAAAAAAAAAAGCGATCCAACAACCATATTGATAAAAAATACCCACCACACCACGGCACCCATTCTATCTTATCTTGTCCAACAAACTCGCTCAAATTGAATGCAAGGGTATAGATTATCTTCCAGTCCAGTTCTACTGGACGCGCAGGCCACCCAAAAGGGGCTTTGTTCTTTTTCCGCTTCCGTAAATGCCATCAAAACGCCTCTAATTTAATATGCAAATTGATTTCTTCGGTTTATTTTTTTGGGGAGTGGTTTCAGACCTGACTCTAGTCTGGCTTCTCCGGGAGAAGAAGCTAGGAGATCTCAAGGCATTCCACGTGGTAAGTAGTTTCAGCTCTGGAACGGTCTCACAACATCGGCGATCCAGTCGATCTCATCCATCAGGTCATCTAGACCAGTGTCGATGCCATCGAGAGTGAGGAGCGCCGCGTTGCCCATTGGTAATCCGTTCTCGCCTCGTGCCACAAGTTCCGGCGATTTCAGTGTGCTAGACTCGTCTTCGTGGGAAATGCTCTTCAGGCCGTTATTCAGGTCCCGCGGCAGACTGTAGCTCGAAAAGTTATTCTGGATGCTCGTGCGGAAGCCCCGGACTCGGGGTGTCTGCTCCGATTCTAATTCTAACTCGTGAACAGACACAAAGTCTTCGTCATCGTCGTGTGAGTCGTCGTAGAATGAATAGTTGCTGTAGTCAAACGAAGCCGCGGATCGTGGTGACGTGGGGGACTGGATGCTAGAGGCTGCAATGCTGGGCAGAGGAGGTAGACACGGCTGCTCGAGCTGGCTCCTGAATGGTGCTAGCGAGTTCCGGACCATGACAAAAGCAGACTCACGAGGAGGCTTCTCTGGGACGACAATGTTTGCTGGCATGGTGATGGCATCAGGAATCGATGCCGGTGAAGCACTTCGCTGCATTGGGGGAGGCGACAAAGTCGTGAGAAGCACACTTCCGGCCCTGCTCATATTGGCAAAGTTGTCATCGTCCTCATTATCATCCACGGCGTCCTCAGGCATGTAGTACCGGTGGGTGGACCTAGGTGCATAATCAACAGCAACGGCCTCGTCGGACAGCAACCTGCGGATGGATGCTGCGGAAATATTTCGAGATTGGTAGCCATCCGAGGGCGTAGGGCTTCTGAACTCCTCGGTCCTGCTACTGGCAGCAGAACGTGCCTCTTCAAGGTCCTTGACAGGCATGTACCTCGCACGGTCGCGGCTGGCTGGTCTCAAGCCCAGGAGGCGCTTGGCCCAGTTAGGGGACGGGGAGGCAGAACGGGCGTTACGCTTTTGACGTTCTGGAAGCATCAAAGGCACCCCAATCCGACCGGCGTACATGTCGAAGATGTCTGTATCTTTTGCAGGTGGCTTTGGTGGTTTGAATTTATCGTAAGGATCCAAGGTCTTGAAGTCAGCAGCATCAACTGAGCCTGTCGATGCACTTCGAGACCTTGATGAACGCTCGGTGGGCACCTCCAACGTGTTCACAGTTTGACCTGGCAAATAGGGGCACACATTGGTGGTTGGCTTGTTTGGGTCGAAAGTCTCGACGGAGGCATCTACCTCGTACTACGGGGGTGAGGCTGGTAAGCACTGGTATACCCTACGAGTTTCCGATACAGCAAGTTGACTTACAAAGTAATAATAGGTCTGGCCCATCTGGAGACCTGCTCTACGGTTTTGTTGACCACCTTCAACTGGTCGGTCTTGAAACGTATGGCAGCCGCGCCAGAGGCCACGGTCACGTCGACTATCACGCTCCATCTTGTATGAACGAGTGAAGTTATCCCACGATCCAAACAGGTGGACCGACTGTATTGAGGGATCTGTGTGACTGGAAGGAAGACAAGTCAGCGCTATGCGTTTATTATAATATAAGCACCAAATTCACACAAGTCGTCTTATTCGCTAGCAGCTGCCCATAACAATACGAGGCGAACCTAGTTCGCTTAAGAAACACACTGCATCGGTATCATCATGCTCACATGAGGTACAGCGAGTGACTGATACCAAACAGGGCACTTGCGCCTAATTTGCGGAGTCAGAGATGCTGCGGCAGGGATCCATGTGGGTTACTATAGGGCATCTGGCTTGATGACAGCTGTGCTGCGCTCGGGCCAGTCACCCATTACTGACAGAGCAGCCGTTGCCGCTGTGACAGCCTCGACAACTGCAGCCGATGCAGGGGGAAATTTGTCCAGCAATAGCAGGATATGCCTGGCCTTAAACGCCTGTGCAGACTGAGAGTGCAGGTTTGCTCGAACAAGCCTGGCCGAGTCACGGGTCACTTGCTCGTTCGGGGTTGATTATTTGTGTTGTATAGCCTGCAAAGCACTTGACGCAGGGGTCATGCCACACAGGACTCGAGTCGCTTAGTTTCTTCGTCCTGCCATGCAGGGGAACTGTGCGTCAAACCAACAGCAGGGGTGTGGGGCAAGTTTCTTCGCAGTTCTAACCTTCACGTGTTGCCTGCCTTCTTTAATCGAAATGAGGACAATAACCGAACTTTGACTGTGGCGATCACACAGCCAATCACCAGTGTATAATTAGGTATAACTGCTGATGCTGTAGGTGTGCCACGGGGTATTAAGAGAGATAAATATTGAAACGAACGGACAGCTGGACACACTCAAAGATTGGCCGACACTGCAGGTAACATCCGAGAGCCGATTGGAGGAGAGGATATAAGAGAGAAAAAAAAAAAAATAATTTTACCAATATGCAGTGATAGTAAGAATGATAATGGGGGCAATAACGAGAGGAACTGTAACGAGTGGAAAGCGCCTGGCTTTGAAATAACAACAGCCACAACAACAACAACAACCACAACAACAAGAACAACGAGAGTATGAGAAGGGTAAAACTTTTGCAAAATAGGAGAAAGGGAAAAGAGAAAGATGAAAGATGGAAAAAAGAAATTCGCAATACTTACAAGAGGAATGTAATGAGAGTAGCGTTGGGATCCATTACTGGTTTTTCAACTAGGGGGGCCTCCATGATTGTAACACCGTGATAGTACGACTATGGGGTAGGAAACAAGCACAGGCCTGAAGCTGCTCCAAGGTAGTTGCCAGCCTTAAGGGTGATCGAGTGTCAGTTGTCTTGGCTACTCAGACGAAACATGCCATCTCTAGGTTAATAAAATATTCGACTCCAGCGCCGTAAAGGCTCCGAATGCGTGTCGGGTTGATCCCGGCTGTGGCTCCTCGACGAATCGTAACCAGACCCAGGCCAAAGGACCAACAAACGGGCGAGGGCGGGAGTGCCGAGATTGGTGTGGTTCAGGTGAGTTTGGTGGTCTACCGTCTAAGCCTGGCAGGACCACAAGGGTGGGAGCGCAATGAGCAACCGGGAATCTGGGGCGGACGAAACGAGCTTCCTTTTCGTCCCAATGCTCCGAGTCAAGCGGGCCGGTACAACACCTATGTCGACGGTCAGAGTGAGAATTCCTTCACGGTAGTGGACTTCTCGGGCTGTTCCTGCATGTCGGCCGGAATCGTCTCAATTTTATTTGAAATAGGGAGTTCACACCCGCCGGGGGGTGAGAGGGCTTAGATAGTTTTAAGTCGAGCTGATAGACACCGGGGTCCTACACGCTAAGGTTCAATGGTACAGCGCAGGAACGGGTTTTAGAGCCATCGTGAGCCCAGTGGATTCGGGAATGGGGCGAGGGAAGAGCGCAGGATTGGCTGACAAGCGGGTGGCTAGTGACAGGAAAGTTTAGACTCAGGAGCAATCCATTGATGCGGGGCGTTATTCTCTAATTAACGCGGTGGGGTCACCGGGTTGTGGTGAACCTCTTCATGAAAGTGAAGCAGCACTGCAATTGGGAATAGTAAGTGCGTAAGGGAAGTTTTGTATGGGCACTTCTGTGCCGAAGTGAGCGGTAGAGGTCGTGGGGTCCTAATGACGGAGGAACTGCGTATAGTAAGCTTATTATAGAAGCTGAAGTGCTGATGAGCGAGACGAGAACAGCTCCTGGTGGTGGAAAGCATCCATCAGGACCCCATAACCGTTAAATGCAAATCCGCAACCTTCTGGGTACTCTGCTCCCTTATCATGGCACAAACAAATCAACGGCGAGAGCGAAGGTCAAAAAAGCAACGAGGGACTGCTGGGAGACGCATGACACAGCATGACAGCACGCACCATTTCAGACCCAGCCCGAAGTTGAACGGAGCTGGAAGGGCAGCAAGCTGAAACGGGTCTAGAAGGGGTGACGATTCGTGGGCAGTAATTGGACATTTTCGTAGCCATGGCGCTAAATAGCGATCAGCCTTGGGCTACACGTGCGTGAGGTGGAATCGCTAGTGGGCAAACCGAGCATGGGGGGGCTTTTCTTTCTCTCTGTTCTGTGGATTGGCAAACCACCGGCAAATGGGCTTCTCATTTCCCTCGGAGTGATAGGCGCTGCTAACCTCGAATTACGATATACGTACATTGGGGGTTCGCTCTGGACGAAGCAGGTAGTTTGTTTCCAGACATCACTAGTGAAGGACGCCGTGCAACCCGGTCGGCTCGGGCGCGCCCGGTCCCCTTCCCAATGCGGAAATATTGAGGTTCTGGTTGGCTGAGCGTTGGGTTTGGCTTGAGACAGTGGACCCTTGATCTCTAGTCTCCAGGGGTGATTTCCGCACACCTTCGCGACTACGTACTGTACTGTGGGCATATCGGCCGTTCGGTTAGATGCCGTTAGTTATTAGTCGCGTAGCAGCTGCCCGCCCGAAGGTAGCAGCCGGTCATAGACGAGTAGATGAGGGGGGAGGCTTCGACACACACATACACACTTTCTCTCTCCCTCTCCCCTCCCCTTTTTCGGATCAATCGGGGGGTTAGACGGAGAATAATGCAGTCATGGATATGTCATTAACCATCTGCCGAAATCAGAGTAGTATTCTCCATCGATTGCAACAGATTGAGTGTTAGGTTGAGTAATTTTGGACCCTGGAGCCCAGGGATCATCCTACATGGGGGGCCATTTAGAGCATTAGGAGCCAATGATCTGGAACAGGATGGGAACCACGCAACAACGCTAGGGCTTCTAGCTTCACCAGGTGCTCGGGTGCGGGTTTTGCGGCCTACCAGAAATGGCCAAAAAAATCCATTGCGCAGGTTCTCATAACGGGCTCTGGCAATGTGGAAAAGAAGAAGAAACCCCCTGACGTATGTGATATTGCAGGTCTTCCTAGGTGTGTTGCGATGCTCAGTTTGGATATGGATCAACCTCCTCACCACTGTAGTAAATGCTACGAATTGTGAGGTTGGGCGGACTGCACTAACATCGCATCCTATGGGAGCAGCTGCGTTTGGTTCAATACCAAATTGATAGGGTTACCAGTGCTCGTTTGTCCTGGGCTCGAGCGCCACCATTGGTGTTACAATCTAGACCACCGCCCTTGACCGTGAAGCATCTCCGTTGTCGTTTAGTTGCCCAGCCATTCCACCAGTACTGTTCCCAAACTCCTCCGAGAGCCTCACATTCTTCGTTCACGCGCATAGTATAAGGCTTGGTGCCAGCCCCCCAATGGAATCGCCAATGTCAATCCGATTATATCCCTTCTAGGAATACCTCGAAAGCCACGCAAGCGGATACCCGCCGTCCGGCAGTATGCATGCTTTCAGCTAAAGGGGCCATCAGCGTTTCTAGCCCATAGCCATAGGTATCTTGGTGAGAATATGCAACCAATGAAAGACTGGATTTTATATGAATGACCTGTGCCTCTTGGTACTTAGAAAGGCAACCTTCGTGTATGCGTTGCGGCAAGTCGCGTCCTGTTATGACATGGTCGCTGAGCGGGAGTGGTACACCCGAATCGTGCAACCCGTCGCAGACGTCTGCATCAGGCAAACCTCTCAGGTTGCGCAAAGGGATTTTGCATGAACTGTATCATGGAGGCTCGACTCCATGCCATGGAACAGTAAGCAGCGCTGTCCACTCCTGTCATCAATGAGAGACAGACGCCCCGCCGGAATTGCCATTGTCGTAGGTATGTAGTGCTACTAATGCAAAATATAGACCGGTATCTCAAAATTTATAATAACTCAGGTTTCCCTTACGCGTAGGGGCCTCCTCTAAACTCGTGATGTATCTCATGTAGACAGCTCGCCAAAAGATATGCAATGTAGTTGATGAGATATCAAGCACCTTGTATGAGATGGAACTGGCCGGCTCCACAAACGTACAGAATACAACTGCCGATGCTATGGCATCGTACAATGCCAACTGCCCACATTGTACGGGTGCCGAGCAAGGTTACGTAACATAGGAATATTTTCCGTGCTGTGCTGATACATATATCACCGGTGTGCTTGTTATGCTCCTTCAAAATTATTGGTCGAGGTAGGTGGTCAAGCCTGCATTATAATAGGACACTTTGAATTTTTTTATCATATCAAATCCGTAGCTAAAACACCACTAAGGATTCTTAGCATTAGAAGTTCGGAGATGTCGGCTCGTAATTTTGATGCCTGTCCATGTTTCCATGTGGCGGACATACTTGAAACTTTTAGACGTATTCTGCTACAACAACCACCCGGATGTTTGCCTTTTTGTCCATGGACTACACCTGTCTCAATACGCCTGGGAGGACACCTCGGCGAGACCGAACTACACATTGACACGAAAATTGATGGATCTATATAGACGTGGGGAAAGAAAGAATTAGTATCATGTCATTCATCTCTATAAGGCGGTTTGGGGCATTGGGCGTGGATCTCGAAACTAAATCCCCAGGCGTTTCAGCCTATAGTATGATAGCTAACGTTAATACCCGAATGCTTTGCAGATCGAGGAGTGTGCTGGTGGCTTGTCTACATCCTAAACATCTACATAGGCGTGTACGGGGCCTATTGAGTCTACAATGAAGTTTGACAAGGTGTTCTACCATGAGAATCTTGTCCTTTCACATTTGAAATCAACTTAGAGCTCTTTGGCGGGTGTGCGAAAGAAGTTGGTTCGGCAAATGACGTAATCTGTCCAAGAAGAAGTCAACATAATAAGCAGGGAGAAAACTCATAGAATCGGATCCAGCTTAGATTTACATTCAGTTTCTTGAAATCCATGTTGTGAGAGCAGTGAATCTGATACAGTGGTGGAAGCTGAGGATACCCCGCTACGGAGCCCCTGGTTTGGCGAGGGTTTTAAGGTTATCCACGCCGATCATAGCGGCATCGACACCCGCGAGACCAGGAAGATGTCTCGTTTGGGAAATAATCCAAATATTCATTGCGAGTTTCATTAGGCTCAGGAATTGCTTGCATTGCCTATCGTACCTCCCTCTAGAGCAGGCAGCTTCAAACTGACTGCCAGCAATTATACCCCAATGCGATTAAGCCCCATGTGAAGTCGAGCCCCAGCTTCCAGATCCGGTAACCGCGAAACATCCCTGAACACTTGAGATGGGATGAAATGACCCCCGTCTCCACCGTTGCCTCGCTCACTTGCTCGAAGATGTTGGTCTTGTGAGATTCTTCAGAGACTTCTTTCCTTCGTTTCTAGAACGAAAGCATCGTGCCTGACCGATAAGAATGAAAGGCCTTCAGATACTCGCGTCTGGTGCAGTGGCGGTCCTCGCCAAAGAGGCCATTCCTCACCGGGTCGTTGACTATGGACTGGCAAAGATCCAAGAACTTCTCGGTGTTGTCTCGAGTCCGCCAATCGTGACGGAAGCACCGACTCGGACGCTGGAGAACCTGGGAATCGATTACTATGACATGGCGGCCCAGCTGTGGCCCTTCTCGACTCCTTGCGTATACAACGTAAACGAAACCCGAAACTTTTGCGTATACTCAAACCCAGACTTTGCCAATGGTAGAGGGATCTCGGTTCTGACCAGTCCGGATCGTGCCGTCGGTATTGCCCAGTCTCGAGCACTCGCAGATCCGTCGGTATTTGCGAACATGCGAGATCTGAACGCACCAGATAGCCCTCGATGGAGAGTTGAGGCAATCCCGGGCAAGGATTATGGACTGGTGGCCACAAGGAACCTCGAAATCGGGGAACATATCATGAGCACAACTGCGTCGCTTATGATCGACTACAACGTCTTCTATGAACTCCTGGAAGAGGATGTCCACGCAATGCAGGTCGAGGCGGTCAACTACTTCCCTCCGAAGCATCGGTCTCTGTTCATGAATCTATCGACACATGACGAGGTCGACGGAATCGAGGAACGTGTTGATAAAATAATCCTGACAAACTCTTTCGACATCGCAGACACAGACGTACTGCCGGAGGAGTTGCAACAAGACAACAATTTCTACACTGTGTTTCCCGATAGTAAGTATCACCTCGGAGTTTCAAGCATGGGAAAGGCGTTAACCGTTACCTTGCACGTAGTTTCAAGACTAAATCATGATTGCCGCCCGAACGCCGACTACTATTTCGATCCTGAGTCTATGACACAGCATATACATGTGGTTCGTCCGATCGCCGCAGGCGAGGAGATCACCATCTCATATATCAAGTTTGTCTACCCTTTGTGTTACATCTTTGTTACCTTTTAGCTTTTATGAGGCGCACAGTAAACTGATATTGTTAAAGCACCTATCAAACGAGGGAGGAGCGGTTGGCTCGACTGGACCTGTCATGGCACTTTAGCTGCTCATGCAGCCTTTGCACGCTGGACGACCACCAGGCCGCGGCGTCCGATGCGCGCCTGCGGCAGATCACCGAGATCCGCAGCCAACTCAGCGACTGGGAACCCTCGTCGCCGGCGACGCCCGCGATGGCGGAACTGCTGATCTCGCTCTACGAGCAGGAGCGCCTCTGGCTCACCATCTACGAGGCCTACGCCTTCGCCGCCATCGAGTACAACGGCGCGGGCGAGCCCTGGCTAGCGACCAAGTACGCCCGGCTAGCCATCAAGCACGGCCTGGCGGCGAGCGGGCCCGGCGACTACGACGTCAACGAGATGAAGGCGCTGGCCAAAGATCCCTGGGCACACTGGTCGTGGATGACGAGGACACGCCGACGGATGAACTGGGTGTCAAATGTCGACGAGTAGGAAAGTTTCATCGTTTGATTTATTTTGATGCTATGTATGTTCAAGGCGTTTTACGGCTGCAGGGGGGGTCATTTTAGGTTTCCTCATTTTTGAAGACTGAATTTCGAACCCTGAGGCAGCAGCGTTGCTCTCTGGCTATGGTGTCTGCGGTGTTGCAGGTGTACATCTGACGTTTTTCGGTCGGTATCGCGGATGTACAATATACGATGTAAGAAACATTACTTTGAACATCTCGGGCCATCTTGCAGTCTATCTATGTTAGGGTGGGGTGCACCATCGTGACCTTATGATAGGTATTTAAGCATAAGAATATCGCTCCAGTGGAGTTACGGCTTGAGGATGTATGATATTTGTGTTCAGTCAACCCCCCAGGTTATATCTGTCTTCATCTATGCTATGTGTTGTCACATTGGACTGATGCAGTGCAGCGATCATGCAGAGTTTAGAGCCCTTCTCAGTTCGTACGGAGCAGTGTTGTATTAGTATATAAATCCTTAAGTGTTCTTTGCCAGGTGCACTATGTCATCTACTGCATGATTTCCTGTTCCCCATGCATGCTATCAAATGGGCCGTCGCAGCCTCTCTAAACGCCTCGAATCTAACCACCATTTCTTCCCTTATTGGTAGGCTCAACCACTCGCAGATTATATGATATGAGCCGAGTTGGGTATTTTACACTATTAAGCACAATGTGCGTCGAGACTTAACTCAAATCATGTTGAGTCGTTTCATCTGATTGAACACAAATCTCTTGGTAGGCTTCCATAACCTCCTTTTCCCATCAAAGTATACGTACGCAGATCCCATGGCTAATCCAGCGAGATGAGCAGAATGTGCAAAGGGCAGGGATTTGAAGCCCACAAACATTCCGTAAGTCTCAAAAGCGGCGATCAGCGCCAGGGCCTCTTGAGCACGAATACTTCCGGGGATAAGGATGATACCGATACCGGCATCCGGATAGGACATGCCGAAGGCGCCGACGATAGCCATGATGGCGCCACTGGCTCCAAGACCAGGCTTGAAGCGGTTCATAGGAGACGGCCATACGGTCTCAAGATGATGAGCTAAGCTGGCCAAGACTCCAGTTGAGAGGTAGAATGCAGCCAGGTGACTACTGCTGCCCTCGAAAGTGCGGCTGTAAGCTACGGGAGGCCCGAAATTGTAGATTCCGTACATGTTGAATCCGAGATGGAAGATTCCTTGATGGCCAAACATCGACGTGAAGAGTGTATAGTTGTAAGGGGCAACGGGGAGATGCCAAAAATGAGGATATAAACTCGGAACCATTCGGCAGGCTGCAAATATCGACGTGTTTAGACTAATGACGCCCAAACCGGTCCTCTCGACTTCGGAGAGTCGGTTCCATAGTGAGAGTACAGGGTTCCCCGATGCAGGGTGCTGTGGCTGTTCGGAAGGGTGTGGCCGTCGTGCCGACCTGAGCAGGTTCAAGGCCTCCAGCTCATCATATATTTCCAGAGTGGGTTTTGACCTCCACCCCCATCTCTCACTCTGGAACAGCTTGACCTCTTTGCGAACTTCATAAGAGGCGAAACCGAGATACACAGTGCCAACGACCACGAGACACCACAAGATGGGGCCGCCGACGCGGACCGGTGGCAGCTCCGGTGCCGCTGGGGCCTCTGGGGCTTCTCGGGCCTCTGGGGCCTCTGGTGCCTCTTTGGTTCCCAGCCAGCGCCGAGCGGGTCGTCGGGACAGGCGAGGTGGTGTGCTGAGGCGCGCTCGGCGCCAGATTGTAGACCGCAGCATTGCCAGATTTCAGAGGGTCTACCTCAAGATGTCTGGCTGCCGGCGATTGGAGCCGGAAGATGGACAGCTGCTCATCTCAAACGGGGAGCAAGTTTAGTGACGTTAAGCTCTACGGACCCACTAACTCAAAGCATGGGACTTCTACCTAAAACTGCAGAAATGTGGCGCAGCAGCGGGACGGGTCAAGGATATCTAGGTAGGCAGATGGCGCCACACCTTTAAAAAAATAAAAAATAAAAAAAAGTGCGCTGCACACATGCAGCCCAAAGTTAACTGGCTAGTGCATACCTACCTAGGTACATAGTTATCCTTACATAGTGTTAAGGTATGTCTAAGTTACATAGTACATATACAAGGCGTGCACTTGGACTGTAAGTGGGCTTGCGCGACATCGACATTCACACGCGTCCAGTGCTCTATCGGAGACTGCAGTATTGCGTTGCACAGAGAGGCCAAGGCCCATCTGCCAAGACTTGCTCATATCCATGCGGCGGTCGGAGAGCCGAAAATTGCTCTCCCAACCAAGCAAGGCACAATTTCTGTGTGTGGCTCTGACAGCCTGCGACAAGCACTCTCAGCAGATAAATTAGCAGGGATCTATACATCCAACACGGACCCTCAGTTCTCCCCTCTGATCCCCCTTGAATGACCAACTTGGAGAATGCCAAGTCGACCCGAGACTGGCTGAGGCTGAATTCGGAAGTTCCCCAGAATAGACATGACAGGCCGACCCAGACCTGTCCCAAAAAGTGCTGCGTTGGCGTTGGGGCGCAATCTTGCACACTTGAGACTCGTAGTGTTTGATCCCCGATTGCCACCCCATATTGAGCCGCCATTGATTGTTGAGCCATAACGCCTGACGACCACGCCCAAGCCTGGGGTCGGAAGCGACGCATAGCAAGCGAACTGATTCAATGTCATGGGATAGGATGGGATGACTGCAATCTCGTAGTCCTTAGGCCCACCTGCAATTCCAGTGCCCTCCCTGTCAGACCTGACCTCCCGTTTGCGTGCAAGCTGAGAATATCTATCTACCCAAGTAGCTGCCATTTGAGTTCAATGCTGAGCATTTACATTCGCTTCTTCAGAAAATGAGATAAAAAAACAAAACAAAAATTATATTCAATTCTTGTCGGCATTTCGCCAGACTTCTTTCGCTTTTTTTTTTCTTCCTTTCCTTCCTTCGTTACCTTCGTTATGCATTTCCGATCTTCGGTTCTGCTGGGGCTGGCTCCCTGTGTTCTGGCTAAGGTCCAGTTCTTAGGAGTGGCGATAGCAGGAGGAGACTTCGGATGTCAGATCGATGGAACTTGTCCCACGTCCTCCGTCCAGTTCGCCAGCGATGCGACGGGTCAGATGCAGCATTTTGTGGGGGAAGGGTTGAACTTGATGAGGATTCGTAAGTTTTAAGTCTTACCGCACACATAGCAGCTCCATCGTCTTCGAGAGGCTTATCCTTTTGGCAGCTACATCATGGCAGTATCTCGTGAACAACGACCTGGGAGGAGATCTGGACTCAAGCAACTTTGGCACATACAACCAGTTGATTGAGGACTGCCTGGACACAGGTGCATACTGTATGATAGATATACATAATTTTGCACGCTGGAACGGTGGCATCATCGGCCAGGGGGGCCCTACGGATGACGAATTTGTGAGCTTGTGGACTCAACTGGCAACCAACTATGCCACGGATGACAAGGTTGTATTCGAGCTCATGAACGAGCCGCATGATCTTGACATCGATACCTGGGCAGCCACCTTGCAAAAGGTGGTTACGGCTATCAGGAATGCCGGCGCTACGTCGCAAATGATCCTTTTATCCGGCACCAACTTCGACAGCGCGGCGACGTTGGTCTCGAGCGGGTCGGCTGCTGCTCTGATGAGCATCACCAACCCTGATGGCAGTACTGACGGCCTCATCCTCGACATCCACAAGTACCTGGATATCGACAATTCTGGAACTCACGAGGAGTGCGTCACGAACAACGTGGGCAATTTCACAACCCTTGCTTCGTTCCTCAGGGAGAATGGGCGGCAGGGCATTATTAGCGAGAGCGGGGCCTCTAGCGATGCGTCCTGCTTTACAAACTTCTGCGAGCAGAACGCCTTCATCAACCAGAACTCGGATGTCTTCCTCGGTTTCGTCGCTTGGGCCGCCGGAAGCTTCTCTACGTCTTACGTTCTCAGTCTCACACCGACGCAGAAGAATGGCCAGTACGTTGACAACCAGCTCATGACTCAGTGTGTGCTCGGAACCTGGGAAGATTCCAGTAACGCCACTGTTACCGTCACCACAGCATCTTCAACCGCTTCTTCGACCGCTTTTTCGACTGCCTCTTCGGCTGCCACTTCGGTTGCTTCTTCGGCTGCTTCTTCGACTGCTTCAACATCGACAACCCAAACAGCTTTGACTGTAGTTATTGGCACGCAAACAAGTGTGATCGCCTTATCGACCATGTCGATGCCAACGACACTCTTGATGGCGACGGGGACACCGACAGTAGCAAGCATGTCGGTTATCGGAATTAGCACGTCGGCCGCCACGGCCGCATCCGCTGCCACGACTGCCAAGTCGAACGGTACGGCCTCAACATCTACCTCTGCCTCGTCAGCAACTGCACAGTCTGAATCGTCAACGATATCAAGGTCCTGGCTTCTCGCATTGTCCAACATAATTTTCTGCGGTCTCGTGTTGGGTCTTTTCTTGTGAGATACTTGAATCGTATATACAAATTGAGATCTCTAAATCATCATGCCTTGTTTGCTGTGTCATCCAATGTCTAATTAAACATAACTACTTATGTATAATACAAATACAGATGGAGGCAGAGCGCTGGACCTTGTATGACCATATCCCGAATACTATATCATGAATTGAAAGCCCCTGTGATGCAAATTCTGTGTAATCGTCACATGTAATATGGGTGACTTTGGTAGGTAGCCATGACCACCGACAATTATATACCTCTTAATGTAATGCGAGTAGGTGATGGTTTTATGCAGCAGCTAATGGGCAACCGCAATCTTCCGTATCGTCTCTTATCCAGACTTTGGCGCAAAATATTAGCGCAGCAATTTCTCTTAACCATGAAGCGTCATCTTTATGGGTTATGGTGGATTGAATGTTGGTGGCGCCAAGAAATACTGGATGGTGGGCTCTGCTGAACTCTCCCTGCCATTGCTCGCAGTAACCGACTGTTATAAGTTGGCCGAGACCATCAACACGACCAAACAAGTTGGGTAGATTCGCTCAAGCTGCCGTCCTTTCCTGATTGATACCTTCGTATCTCGCGTTGCGAGCCAAAATACTACCGACCGCAGACATTCCAGCTGCCCTCCATGGTGCCTTGCAAGTGCCACTCCGTCAGTAGCTTGACCATGGTTGGATCGATGTCGCGGTTTGCCTTCATAAACAGCGTCTCGTACGGGTGTATGTTGGCTCCGTAGTATTGCTTATCCCACAAAATGTCCTCGATGGGGTTCTTAGCGCAGTCCCTCTCGTAGTCTTCCGACTTGTGGAACGCCGCCATGAGCGCGTCGACCTTGTACCCAGCGTTCTTGATGACCGCCGTTGCACCGATCTCCCCGTGGATTGCTTTGTGCATTTCGGTGTAGCAGCCCTCCATGGCTACCATGTCGTTCTTGGTTCCGTACTTGTCCGGCGACGACGAGCCGGGCGGCGGGTAGAGCAGCAACTCCAGCCCGGTCAAATCTGTGGCCCAGATCATGGATTGGATGTGGTACTTGGGCAAGCAGTTCGCTGTCATGCCCACGAGCTGCAATCGGCAGTACAACAACATATTAGTTTTACTCGGAAGCTTTAATTCCCATCCATTGCGCACGTTAAAACTCCCCAAGCATGGCCACTTACTTTGACTTCATCTGTTACCCGACTGAGAAACACGTCGCTCCAGCAGCGCTGTGACCAGTAAGGCATGAACGGCCCACGTATGCTGGCATTAAGCGTGATGAACTTGCGATACTTTTTCCAGAGGTCGTCTTGACGCAGCACCTCTCCATGCGCCCCGAGGTCGAAGCATTTATTTGGTCGCTCGATTATGCGGATGTTTGGCCCACTGGGGATAGTTTTGGTAATATTGGTTTCACCGTTAATGATGAAGATGAAGTCGGCGGCGCCGTGTAGACCTTGATTGATGAAGAACTTGATGTTCTCGCGGGCGCTGTCGGATTCGGCATACGCATACGTGATTAAGGGCCGGTCGCTGATATGCTGCCATGTCTCATCGTTCACCGGTTTGTCGGTGCCAACTTGGGATGGTGATGGGTAACTTTCTACTGGTATTTCCGGTGGTGCCGATTCTACGGTATGCGGTTCGGCAATGGGAATTGATGGCGGATCCGAGGCAACATGGCCAACAATAGGTTCTCCGACCTACTGACAGTCAGAAAAGACTCATTCTCCCAAACAGAGCTGTAGGATATTTCTGGCAACAATTACCCTGTATGACGAAGGCGCATCCGAATATGTCGAACGGAAACCCCAAAAGAGTAAAAGCAGCAGGGCTGCCAAGCCTGTGGTTTGGTATAGTCCCGGCATTGTCTTAGTGCCTCGATTATAGGAAGTCGGGTATCTAGTTGTCCTTCCTAAGAAAAGAAAAGCAAAAATCCAATTCAAAGAGAGAAATATTGTACGTATTCCTGAACTTCTGTAGTCAAAGAGAGCGATGGAGAATGCAGAAGTACAGACAATTCCGCATCAAACGTGAACCCTCGGCTAGCGCTTGGGAATGCCGCAGAGTACGCGCAATCGACTGTGCAAGCTCGTTGGAAGACCTGGCACAGGAACGCTTTTCCACAATGATCGCGCACGACGGACACGGATTGCGCTAGGATAAGTTTCCGGTGCTACTATATTCGCCGGGCCATAGAGCAAACATCAGGTCGCGGGTTCCTTTGAACATTACAGTCTACATTTAAGAAACCGAAAAGTTAAGGGGAGCGGCGGTCGTATCAAGCAACGGAAACTTCTGCTCTGGGGGGTATCCAGAGCATCTACAGGGGGTCATGGGAAAGAAGCTGACGTACTCCGTACCGAGTCTGAATTGCGGATACCATATGGGCGGGCGGCTTTGCAAGGATCGACCTTATATGGTAGTAGTACTGGCCGGGGTTTCTACGTGCGCTAAATCAGTCATACCTGGTTTCGAACCATAGGCGTCGTCTCAGGTCTTGAGACGCCACGGCGCGTTCATTCGAAGGTTTTATTTTGTGTGGCACGGCAAGCAAAATGATTAACTAAATAGTCTAGGCACATCCGTAGCTATTGATCTACTCACTGAAAGTATTCTCATCATTCAGCTTAAAGGCTTCTGCTACTGTGCCTCCTAAGCTTGCTCGCCTTGGGGTACCATGGCATTGCCGGGGCTACATTCAAACGGTCTGGTGGGTCTTTATACTTTTGAGAAAGGGGCCCAAGTCAGGATCGTCCATCAACCGAAAGTTGGTTTCGATTCGCTCCTGCACGCCCTGGACGAACACTCATTCTAATAAAGCCAGCTTTATACTGAGTGCTGCACAGTTCGGTAACCTTGCGAAGGGGGCAGAATTGTGAGAATGTGAGATGGTGTAATACGTTAAGTATTGCTTGTAAGCTGCGAGACGACCCCAAAGCCATGGTGAGACATTCTATACGGCAGGTGACAATGGGGTTCCCATATGGTACAGTATGAGCCCGGTTCGTTTTCATTTGTGGCTGCTGTAGTGATAAGGCCGATAAGCGTCCCGTTCTTTTCTCGAAGGCAACCTTAGCTACAGTAGAACACTGAACAGCCAGCTCTCAGTGGCCAAAGCGCTACAGCCGAGCTTGGGCCAGCCATTCTTTTTCCACAGCCTGCGCTTCAGCCTCATCTCTGGCCAAAGCTGATTTTAGAGGCTCGTCTTTAATAGTTCACTCACGGTTGGATGCACCGCTGTCAGAAACCTAACCCCAAGGCACCACTAGTTGAACGACTTACTTGTCTCCTGATCACATCAGCTAGGTTGGGTATTGGATTTCTGAGATGACTGGCTGCTAGTTGCACCCTTTCCCCAGCATAGTGTCGACTCGCGTCTCGGTCCTTTTGTACATCTCGCCTCCGTTATTGCTCTCCTCCCACCAGCGCAAAGATGTCGGCTGTGAGCAATGGCCACCTCAATGGTGGTACCTACGTCAGCAAACGGTTCTCCGACATCCCACGAGACATAGATATTCCTGTTCAGGGCGACCAGGAAGATGAGGCCGTCGAACTCAACCTCGAAGAACTGGTCGACGACCCGACCGAGCTGTGTACCCTATTCGAGAACGAGCGCGTCGCAAGGACGTATTGGATGACGGTGGCCATCGCCTACGCGAAGCAGAACAACATCGACCATGCCATTGAGATGTTGATTCGCGGCGGCAATGCGATGCAGAATAACAACCCCAAGGAGAAGCTGAGTATGGTCAGTGGCCTCTGTTGGATGTACTTGTGGAAGAGTCGAGAGGCACCACGTGTGCCCCCGGATGGTGCACTCGTCTCGGAGACAAAAACCAAGGAATATTACCTCAACCAAGCGACGCAATCACTCAACGAAGCACTCCGTATCAATCCAGCCTTTCCCCCGCTCTTCCTCGCCCGCGGCGTCATCTACCTCTTGAAAGCCTCATTGGTATCGCCTTCGAAGGTAGCTGGACCCAGCAGCATCGACCCCGAGAAGGCAGACCTTCTGCGAAATGCGCTCAGGTGCTTCGAAGATGCGATCCGTGTTTCGCACGGCAAGAACGTTCTTGCGCTGATGGGCAAGGCTAGAGCTCTCTTCTCGCTTGGCAAATATCAGGAGGCCTGCGGTCTATACCAAGATGTACTGCGTAAGATGCCTGATATGGTCGATCCTGACCCTCGAATTGGTATAGGCTGCTGTTTTTGGCAACTGGGGTTCAAAGACGATGCAAAGCAAGCCTGGGAGCGCAGTTTGGAAATCAACCCCGAATCCAAGACCGCCAATATCTTGCTCGGCCTCTACTACCTCGATGCGAGTGCTAAGGTGCCGACAAATAGCCCGGATTTCATTCGCCTATACAAGAAAGCCATGACTGAGTTCACGCAAAAGTCATTCAAGATGGACAAGAACCAGCCACTCACTTGCGCCACCTTTGCTGGGTATTTCCTCTCCCGCAAGCAGCTTCCCACAGTAGAGTCTCTGGCCAACAAAGCTCTTCAGTACACCGATGTGAACAATATCGCCAGTGACAGTTGGTACCTGCTCGCTCGCAAAGAGCACGTCGAAGGCAACGTGGGGAAAGCGACGGACTATTATCGTCGTGCCGATGAGGCTAGAGGAGGTCTCGAGAGGGGCTACCTGCCTGCCAAGTTCGGTGTTGCCCAGCTCTCCGTACTCAACAATGACCTAGGCGAAGCCAAGCTTCGTCTCGAGAAAATGATTCAACAGTCCAAGAACTATGAGGCAATGGTACTTTTAGGAACTCTGTACGCTGAAGAGGTCTTCACAAATCAGTACGCCGCCGTCAAAGAGGACAAGAACACCGAGATGACAAAGGCTATCCAGTATCTCGAAAACGTTCGTGCGAGCTGGAAAGATCCCAAGAAGAGCCAGCTGCCAGATGCTTCTGTTTTGCTGAATCTTGCTCGGCTTTATGAGAATGAGCAACCAGCAAAGGCTCTTGAGTGTCTTCAGCAGGTTGAACAGCTTGAATTGGATCAGATTCCAGATTCGGAGCGTCCTGAGGATGCTGAAGATGAAGCCGCAATCCGGAACACCCTACGAAAGAATCTTCCTCCTCAACTGCTGAACAATATTGGCTGCTTCTACTCGCAGGCGGAGAAACACAGCTTAGCTAGTGAGATGTTTGAGGCTGCACTCGGTGCATGCATGCGTATCGGTGAGAAGGGTGAAGATATGGATACCGACGCCCTGGTTACCACTATTAGCTTCAACCTTGGCCGAAGCTACGAGGCTCAGGGCTTCACCGATCAAGCTGTCGATGTATACGAGCGTCTAGTGGCTCGTCATGCTGACTACACCGATGCACAAGCTCGGTTAGCATACATCAAATTGCGCAAAAACCCCACAAAGGAAGGACCAGACGCTGTGGCGAAGTTATACCAGGAAAACCCATCCGACCTCGAAGTTCGCGCGCTGTACGGCTGGTATCTTGGCAAGGTTCATTCTAGGAAGAGGACTGCCAACGTGAATGAGGACCCCGAGCTTCGGCACTACAAGCATACTCTCCAGCAGTACGACAAGCACGATAGGTACGCCCTTGTCGGAATGGGCAATCTCTACATGATGGCCGCGCGTGAAATGCGACGTGAAACCGACCAGGAGAAACAGAAGCGATCAGCTATGTATAACCGTTCTGTTGAGTTCTTCGAGAAAGCCCTGCAGCTTGATCCCAAGAACGCCTATGCTGCTCAAGGTATTGCCATTGCGCTCGTGGAGGATAAGAAGGATTTGAAATCAGCCCTGCCGATCTTCTTGAAGGTGCGAGACACCGTCAGGGATGCCCATGTATATGTCAACCTGGGCCACATATATGCCGAACTTAGGCAGTTCACAAAAGCCATCGAGAGCTACGAGATCGCACTCTCAAAGGAAGGCAAGGCTAATGACACGGGCATTCTCGCATGTCTCGGCCGTACATGGCTCAACAAGGCTAAACACGACAAAGACACGGATTCCTACAAGACCGCGTTGAGCTACGCAAAGAAGGTAATATCTTGCTGCACTGTTTGACTGCGATGTACAGCGACACGCATAGCTAACCTGCAGATGATAGGCTTTGGAAGTAGCACCAGACCAGGTTCACTTCAAGTTCAACATTGCTTTTGTCCAAATCCAGCAAGTCCAACACATATCCAATGTCCCCGAAACCCAGCGTACATCACTTGAACTTGAGGATGCGTTTGCGGAATTGGAGGCAGCTATCAAGGCTCTTGACGAGATTGCCGCACATCCTCACCCCCCTTACCCCAAATCTGATCTGGAGCAGCGCGCAAACTATGCCAAGACGCAGCGAAACCAGCTCTCTAGACAGATAGAGACCCAAAAGGAATATGAAGAGAAGAATAAAGAAAAGCTCGCAGCTGCTCTGGAGCAGCGACAGGCGGAATTCAAGCGCCGCGAGGAGGAGCGTCAAAAGGCATTAACAGCAGAGCGCGAACGACAGGAGAAGATACGAAAAGAACGAGAGGCAATCGCTGCCAAGGATATGGAACTGGCAAAGCAGCGAATCGAAGAAGAGAAGGCGCGTCAAGATGCCGAGATGACCACTGACAGTGAGACTGGCGAAAAGATTCGTCGAAAGAAGAAGACGAGGCCACGAACGGAAGGGCCGCCAAAGAGCCGCTCGCGCAAGAAGAAGGCTGATGATGATGGATCCGGATCTGACGACGAGGCACAACCCAAGAAGAAGCGTCGTCTTGCCAAGAAGGAAACCAAAGTCAACAGCAAGTACAAGTCTGCCGAAATCGTCGTGGACTCCGATTCGGACAGCGGTGATGCTCTCGAGCGTGCTGAGCGTGCCCTGGGCAGTGATCGTGACTCTGACCGCTCAGACGCCGATGACAAGTCCCAGGCAGACAGTGGCGACGAGGGCATGGACGTTGACAATGAGGCTGCTGCCGGCGGAGATGATGATGAAGAGGCAGCGGGGACAGCCCGCCGCCGCGCGCGACGCGGCAGAGTGTTGGACGACAGTGATGAGGATGAAGATGGAGGTGATACAGCCCGAGGTGCAGACACGAGCATGGCAGATGCCGGGGATGACGATGACGATGAGTGAGTGGAGTAGGTGATGCGCTTCGCAAACTTGTACATCCAGAAGGGAAGATTTTCAGTCCACAATGCGCAGAGATCATACGTGGAATCTGCAGGGCTTGTTTGGCTATAAGATAGATAGGCGTCCTGGGATCCAAAGAGGAAAATGCAAAATCTGCCTGCTTATATAAACGCATAAGATGGTCTTCTATTGATATTGAAGCAACGATGAATGATCGAATCACGATATCGACAATCCTCGCAGAGACATTCTATCCAAGTATAGACTGCCACCAACGGACGATGGCTTTTGGACGGCATTGTGCCCAACCTACCTAATACCTACATAGCGTCAGGTGACTTATGTAAGTTAAGATAAGTAATAAAGTACGGCTATTGCAGAGCTCAACTGAGTTACAAGCTTCGTATCGTTAATGGATCCTCCCCCCCCCCCCACTGCATTCAATTGTGGGGCTCCTGGCAGTTCCCGGATCTGTTCAGAGCGGCCGGACGCCACGGTATCCTCTCACCTAGCAAGTGCTTGTTGATGGCCCCCCTCCCGGGGGCGGCATGTGATAATTGGCCTAAAATGGCTGGGAAGGATTCGCCGAAGGAACCCAAGCGAGCCACCGTCCAACACACAATCCCCTCCGACGGCTGAAGCTCTCAACCTCATGTGTCACTGTTTATCTACTCGAGCTTCCACCCATTGAGACGCTGCTCATTTTTGTTTTGGTCTCGCCCGGTTCCATTCCATTCTGGATTCCCAACCACGCACAATTGAGCAATTAAGCTTGAGATTTCCCGTTCTCAAGAAGAACGCTGAAGTTGTATCGTAGTTAAGCTCGCCAGCCCGCACGTGAACATGGCGGCAAAGCAACGTTTTATCGGTTACCCAAAGGCCCGCGAAGGTCCCGTAACCCCATATGACACGCGGAGTGACGAGGTTCCCGTGCTGCGAGGCTGGTCCTTGGTTCTCTTTGCCAATGTGTAAGAGAGCTTCCCCAGATTCCTCTCTATTCCGAGATCAGGCCCAAACTAACTAAGCAAAACATCAGCATCCGTCGGTCCTCCTGGTTTGCTAAGTCAGTCTGGACGAACACAAAGTTTGGCGAGATCCAGCACATCTCAATTCTAGAGGACTATGAGTGGCGCATGCAGGTTTGCCTTCCCTACCCTATCAGATCATCCCGAGAGACACTCCGGCGTTGGAATGAATGCATTAAAACTAAGCATCCTTGACTACAGCCCACCGTTACGCCCCTCATCACAGAAGACACCCCAGAGAGACCGGGCATCACCCCGGAGCTGATGCAGCGCCAGCCGGATGACCTGCGTGGCCGTTTCTACTCTGCTGCGGACTACCATGAGCTCTACAAGTCCGGAAAGCTCACCCCCCTGCAGGTTGTAGATGCTCTGCTGCCCCTGATTGCTCGTGGTCAGGACCCGCCAGCCAAGTACGAACTTTCCTGGGCGGTCACGCACAGGGACATAGTGCTCAAAGCCGCTAAGGAATCGACTGAACGCTACGCTCAGGGCAAGCCGCTCAGCGCGATAGACGGCGTTCCCTTCGGCGTGAAGGATGATCTTGATGTCAAGGGCTATATCGCCCACAAGGGGCTAGCCTACATCGAGGGCCATCCCTTCTTCAAGCCGGCAGAGAAGACGAACTGGGCCGTGCAGCAGCTGGAGGCGGCCGGCGGCCTGATGGTCTCCACGCTGGCCATGCACGAGCTGGGCTCCGATGTGAATGGCTGCAACCCACGATGGGGGACACCAGTAAACTGGAATAACCCCTCGTACTACCCGGGCGCGTCCTCGTCGGGCGGAGGCTCAGCCATCTGTGCCGGATTGATCCCAATAGGGCTCGGTACCGACGCCGGAGGTAGTATTCGTATTCCGAGCTCCCTCTGCGGAATATACGGCCTTAAACCCACGCTCCACCGCGGCAGCACACTACCCTCAGCCATCGCCGTGCTCGGTCCCATGGCGGCCACCGTGGCCGACCTCACCATTGCGTACAGGCTCATCTCGGCGCCAAACCCCGAAGACGTCACTCAGTCCGCCTTCGCACCGTCCATCCCCCCGAGCCCCTCGGCGAAGAAGTACATTGGAATCTATAACGAGTGGTTCGACCACGCCTCGCCCGCCGTGCTCGAGCTGACGAAGAAGGCCGTCGCTTACTACAAGGACACGCTGGGCTACGAAGTGGTCGACATCACGATCCCGTACATCAAGGAGGCGCAGGTCGCGCACAGCCAGTGGGCGCTCACCGAGGCGGTGGACCACCAGCGTACGCGCGCGCCATCCTGGTCCCGGCTGGACCCTTACGCCATGGTCAACCACTGCAACCTGTCGATCCACAAGATGGCCATGTGCACGTCGGGCGTGGACCTGATCAAGTGCGGGCAGATGCGCTCGCTGATTATGGAGCACCTGGCCTTCCTGTTCCAGAAGTACCCGGGCCTGCTCATCGTGACGCCCACGGTGCCCGAGGCCGGCTGGAAGATCCACCCGGGCGACCAGGCCTACGGGCTCATCGACGGGCCCATGACCTTCCGCATGATGATGTACATCTGGCTGTCCAACTCGACCGGCTGCCCCGCGGTCAGCGTCCCCGTGGGCTATGCCGAGCCCGAGCAGGGAGAGGGCCGGCTCCCCGTTGGCCTCATGGCCACGGGCGAGTGGGGCGCCGAGGAGCAGCTGCTGGCCTGGGCCAAGGAAGCCGAGACTTACCTCAACGAGGTGGTGGAGGGCGGGCGAAGCAAGCCAAAGGACTGGGCGGACGTCATTGGAATCGCCAAGGGCGATGTACCTCACCCTTAATAATATTTGCCGTTGTTGGTGTATATCTAGCTCTTTTCCCCAACCTCTTTTCCTTCCTGTTCCTCCTAGAGAGATTAACTTAGAGCATCACAGAATCTTGTTGTACAAATAGATTGATGGGTTCAGCGTCTACCGCTCTTCAGCTTTGTATAACTTCTGATGTATATATATATATCATATCTCTTTGATCACTTCGGGTTGGTTTATTTCACAGGGAAAGGCAACTTGACTTGGACTACGTAGTACATATGAATTATCACTTATAAGCACTTTTCTCATCAACGACTGTGGTCTTTTTTTTTTTTTTTGTTTTTTTTTTTTTTGTTGGTCTTGACTACATCATCTCGGCAGTGGCCGCTGGAGGCCAAGGGTAGAAAATCTTGGCATATGGTTTGCATTTTAATTATCCTCCATTTGCAATTGAAGAGAGCGGGTGCTTCTTTAAGCAGGAGTTTTTATTGGTGGTAGTGATGTATAAGTCTGACAGCTGGGGGCCGGCAATTAAAATACGCAAATAGCGCGAGTGTTGCTGAGTTAAGCCGCATGTTGCACCACAAGTGTTGCCCCCGCGCACGATGCGTGTGTTGGCGTAATCTGCTCCGGTGGAGGGCAAGGAGAGAAATCCAATGAATACACGAGTCACTCATAATAAAAAAAGATTTCAAGCTGCATGCAAAACATGCGGAGCAGATAAGCCAGTTCTATGATGTCCAAAGCAGTAAAGTTGCCTTATTGTCCGTCTCATGCACCTTGGATGCAACGCCACCATTTTAATAAGTTTGGTCGAGTTTAACGCCGAGGATATGGGATAACATACCCAGACATGCCACCAACCTCAACTAAAACTTAGAACCTCGCAACCGACACTTCCAGCCTTCCGCACACAGTCCATATCCGCGACTTTGATTGGCGCCGCCTATTGTTTGTAGAACAGTGATCAACAGGCCAGGCTGTGTTCGATTTCAGCGGCGTCATCCTGTCCCAGGTGGCTGATCCAGTCTAGTCACCGGTTGGGGGAAACCGCAGTCAAGCGCGTGCACGGTAGGTCCATGCTGAGCTATGCAGCGTACTTTGGTCCATCAGACAACGAGGTGCATGGTCTCACCACTGGTGTCCAGACTGACAACGACCGCCCTGCTACTGCGGCCGCTGCGGAGAGATACATTCTTGAGGCCTGCCTTACCCAAGAGTTTCACGTCTGGGAAAGCTATGGAAAGGAGCTTCCCAGCACTCTTCGTGCGTGGAGGCACCTCTAATGGATTGGTCATCCGGCGGTCTGACTTGCCGCCGGAGGAGGAGTGGCACAAAGTACTACCTGCTGCTATGGGATCCCCGGACCCTTATGGGCGACAGCTCAACGGCATGGGTGCGTTCTCTCAAGCCCTGCAACATCCCATAGGATGCTTGGGTTATTAGCGTTTTATTTTCCCCGGGCTGGGATCGGATGCTAATCACCCGGAGATAGGAGGTGGACTCTCGTCCCTTTCCAAGATTTGCGTCATTTCGCAATCCGCGCGGCCAGATGCTGATATTGACTTTACATTCGTCCAGGTAGGCATCACGGATGGAGAGTTAGACATGGCTGGCAATTGCGGGAATATGTCGTCGGCTGTCGGTCCCATGGGCTGGGACCTCGGCCTGGTGGGGGAAACGGTCGTCAATGATGTCAACGCTCCCGGAAAGGAGCACCACAATGAAGCGTTGGTGAGAATCTACAATACAAACACATCCAAGGTGATCCATTCTCGATTCAAGGTTACAGGAGACCCGCCGAGGTATTGCCCTGACGGCGGCTACGAAATGGAGGGGGTCTCAGGGACCCAATCACGCATTACCCTCCGCTTCCAAAACCCGGCAGGGGCAAAGACGGGAAAGGCGCTCCCGACGGGGAATGCTATCGATGTTCTTAGACTACCTGATGGCAGCGAGGTCCGGGCCTCGCTTGTGGATGTCTCAAACCCAGGGGTGTTCGTGAGCCTCGCGGATTTGGCACTGGAGGGGTTACCGCAAGAGCGACCTTGGGAGACACTGAACCCCGCGTTGCTAGAAGCGAGGCCCGAGTGGAAGAGCCGGCTGGAAGCGATTCGACGAGCAGGGGCAGCACGAATGGGTCTAGATCCAAACGTCCAGAGCGTGCCCAAAGTGGTCGTTCTATTTCCGGGATCTGGCTCCACGAAAATTTCCATCCGCTGCCTCGCCCTTTCTATGGGGCAGACTCATAAGGCTGTGCCATTGACATTAGCCCTGTGCCTTGGCGCCGCCGTTGGCATCCCGGGATCCGTGGCCCACGAGCTTGCTGTAGCCCAGGAGGACGGGCGGGCTTCAGTTGTCATTGGCCATCCTAGTGGTAGTGTGGAAGTGGGAACAGACGTGCGAGACGGGGAAATTGTGTCTGCCGTTCTCCATCGAACAGCAAGGCTGTTGATGAAAGGCATGGTCTATTACTAGTAGCAAGCAATACTTTGGGTACGCTGTACAATTGCAACCTGCATTGGGGTGTTTCCGCCCTCGGGAACCGCTCACAAGAAGTTGAAGACCATTGGTGGCGGACCAGGGTTGGTAAAGCACAAGTTGTCCAACACCTATCGAATTTCCGCAAAACCTATATATACGCACAGGTGTGTGCCTATGCATTACAGCACGTGAGCAGTATATACTTGGGTGCTCCAACTACAAACGCTATGTTATTATTAGTAATAATGGCAGTGGCAGGTTGAGGTTTGTGTCAGCGATTCGAGCGCTGGGGCACTGGAGGCTTGAATTTCGGCTGCTAGTGGACTCGCCCGAACACAAGCGCAGTTGAGATTCCATCTGGATTCCAACAAGCCGGGGCATGGTGGGCCAGGTCAGTAGCGGCTCACCCGGGAGTCTAGGCTAATAAGCAGTAGTCGAAACCGGAGATATCGGCTGGGGATCGAGGTCCAACAATCCAATCCTGGGATGATGGCTGGGGATGGGCTTCGGCCTAGACAGACCTACGCTGTCTCTTCTTCGGGTAGGACGCATGCGGATTGGCTGGTGGTACGATATACGGTGCGGAGGTTCCCACCGCTGCAGAGGTCTTTGGAATAGGCAAAATGTTTCCCGCTATTTGACCTGCCTGCGGAGGTAAGTAAACGGTGGTCTGTGCCCTGGGATCCCCTTTGATTGGGAGCTAATAAGCACGAAGGTTCAGTTTTACTATCCCATGGGTGGCAACAGCCTGCATTGCACTTTCGACCCTGAAAGAGCCTTGTCAGTCAGTTAAGCGATCACTGGTGTGCCGTCCGGAAGGTGTGTGAGCAATGCTAACATGACCTTTAAGTTAGTTACCTATCCATGCAAGTTAGTCAGCTCGCGAGGCCACTCCAACACCATATCTCGGATTGTATTCCAATTACAGCAAACCCCCGCCAGGCAGGTTTGTTCCCAGGCCATAGAAGCTGCTTTGGAAGTTCCCTGCATGCTCTCTGCCGGGTGAGCTGCTGTGGAAGGGTGGAAGGGAGGGTACACTTTGCTGTGCTGCCCCCCTTCCCCCCCCTACTAGTATGGGTAGCAGACCATGCAGGTCGTAATCTAACTTATTTAACCGTCCTGCTCGGCTGCTCCTCTTGCTGACATTGGCTGCTTATTACAGACAGAGCTTGTCGACAGCACATGTGCACTCCGAATTCCGTTCCAGCAGTTTGGAGACTTTTGGAGGGGGTTCTGAGGGGTGTGGGCGGGGCGCGGGTGGCCTGGCTTGGAGCTAGCGGCCGCTGGAGCCTAGTCCCAAAGCGCAAGAGCGATCAAAACAAACCTGACCAATGGACAGCCATTCCGCCACATTGACCACCAAAACGCTGGATCGCTGGCCTATATCGCCGCCCGTCGAGCGGTCTCCATCTCCATGCTGTGCTCTGGCCAAGGACATCTCCCCCACAAAGCCTAGCTGCCCGCTAAAAGTCGAAGAGCCCGTAGCTCTGTGATGACTTATTATGGACTGATGAATGGACTTCATCCGCCGGGTTCCGGCTAGGCTTCTGCAACAGGTACTTACACCGAGGCGCCCACCTTCTCTGTGGTCCTTCTCTCCCCTTCCACACCCTCTGCCCTCTCTGCCCCCCCTTCTCGTCTCTTTGTAAATGCACAAGCACCTGACAGGTCGGTGTGACGGACTACAAGAGATGGAACGCTGTGGGTGGCATTTTTATTCTCTAGACTATGTACCCTGTTAATGGGAGATACGTAGAAGTACGTACCTCTGTAGTGGCACAACCTTGCTGTTGATGAGCCAGACAGCTTCTCCGCAACAGCCACGTCAAACCCTAGGTAGGTATACCTGAAAGCGGCGGAGCCGTTAATCACTGAGTATTACATAGTATATGCTGCTAGCACCGCGCTACTTGCCAGCTTTTGCCGCCGTCATTGGGGGGGTAATGGCGACAGTAGTGGTCCACCAGAAGGAACCCAAACCTGAACAGTTTGTGTGCGTGGCTCATAACCCACTCACAGGAGAACCGTTGGCAACACAGGTGGATCGAATCGCCTGGGCCGCCCACTTCAATACCTTCCTCTCCAACTCAGCCCTACGTGCTTTTCCCCCCGGCTCACATTGTAGGCTGGCTTATCCCTGTCGTTCGCCCTTCCCAAGTGTGTTAAGAACTTGTCGCCAGTTGGGTATTTCCCGTCTCCATATCAGACACCCTCTCTGCTAGTTTAGTACGTAGATAAAGATGCATCCTGCTTTGTCACCCTCCTCACTCCTACCAACCCTCACAACCTCCTTGCTCCAACACCGGCCTTCATCTCAAGGCTGGGTTAGGCTGGATTGAGCCGTCGCAAACGACAGACAGGATGGCGACCGATCATGACCAATCTGCAACTAAGCGTGGCGGTGGTGTAGCCGTGAAGACCAAAGGTGGCTTTAAGATCATGAAGCAGAGGCACCAGGGGCTCGCATTCGTGAATTCGTCGTCTGTCAACGAGAAGCTACAGACGTGGTCCGGCTTCTCCAAGCCTTTGCCGCCCACGATGAAATTTGTCACCCAGAAGAATGTAGCCGGCCACAAGCGGCGGAAGGATAGAGCTTCCTCGAGGGTTAGCCCAGACAGCGAGAGCCCAGAATTCAACAGGAAGACTCCATCGAGGCAATCCCCGAAGCAGCAGCACCAAGCGGTCACTTCCAGCAACAGTTGGGACCAGTCAGGACTATCAACGCCTGAGGTGGCGAGCACTGTGTCAACGCCATCCGATAATCCACCTCTCGAAGCCCTCGAGCTTGACCTGGGCGCCTGGGATTTCATCGACTCGTACCCTCCGGATCAGTTCACAGGCAGCTCTTCGAGGGGCGCGATGCCAGCTGCTCGAAACATACCCAGAGAGGCGCCATTAGCTCCTTGGGTTCTGGATGCATTCCCCAATGGGTTCTCCGAAGAGTCTCGACTCTTCCTGTACGCATTTAGAGAGCTTTGCCCGGCCAACAATTATCCTATGAACGAATATTTCAAGTCTTCGGTGGAGTTATCGACCAAGCACTTCACGTCAGAAGAAGCATACTGCAGGGACTGCATAGCAAGATTAATAGATCTAGTCAACGATTTGAAAGCTTCTACGGCCGCCCCGGAACACTTCGGGTTCCACTATGCGAAGCTGTGTTCCGAAGCGAATCAGCTGTTGAATTGCAGCGAACAAACCATGACCCAACAATTAGCAGGTTTCCATGCCATTGCAATGTTGGCAATATTGGCCGTAAGCACTAAGCAGCTCCTGTATTCGCTCCCAACCCCACAACTTCATCGCTGACTGTGCCGCAGTGCTACTTGGGTCACAGGGACGATTGGAATGTGCATATGTCGGGATTGCAGCAAATTGTCGAGGTATCGGGTGGATTACATACACTGGAGCCGGTGTGCCAGCTCGTGGTCCGAAAGTATGTATTCATCAACGAACCATGAACAATGTCTTTTACTACCTCACCTAAGGTGGATGTGCTAATGCTGGCTCAGAGCGGACTTGACAGGGGCATTTGAGCTGGGGATCCAACCGCGATTTCAAAGCCAGCGCTTCTTCCCGCCGATATCAATGTCTCTGAGTTCCGAGGAAAGAAACGGATTGTATTCTACCATACATCAAACTTTCTCCGGCTGTCACCCATCCAGCGGCGTTGTAGATGTTTTTCTCTCTCTCGCGTCCTTCAACCGCGTACTGCAGACCAATCCAATAGTATCGGGAATATGTAGCCTTGACCCCAGGGCACTGACTGAGGACTACTTCGACCTGGAATGCCGCATATTATCTCTTCCATGTACGATGCATGGAAGGGAAACCTGTTACCTCTCCGCCACGAGCAGTCACCATTCAATATGCTCCTCAGAGGATAGTGTCACACACTCCGTTGGCATGCAGCCCGAAGCCATGATCAGCACCGACTCATCGCTCGACTCGTCCCTTTGCTTGACGGCACTCCTTTTCCTCAAGACGATGAACGTGCCCAATATCGATAGTCTGTTCGGCCTCTCCAACGCGCTCGCGTTGCTTTCTTGGCACCTGCGCAATATACTCAACGGCCTCCGCGAACAGGCGTTTGACGACATCATGGGGCCCAGTTTGATGGGCATGCTGTCCATGTCCTCCGGAACGGAACCCCCAACATTCTCGCGGCACTCGGTGCGGCCCGCCGTGATCTGGATGTGCCTGTCGGCGGACCACTTGGCCCACTCCTTGAATATTAGCGAGGTCAGAAGCCTCGAGGTGGTTACCGAGTGGAGCGGTGTGTACAAGGAACTTTTGTTTGAGGTCATTGGGCCATCAACGACCGATGTGGATTTACTGCCACTGAGAGACCTGGAACTCTGCTGGCTATTCAACTTTGGGAAGATCATGAACCAGCCGTGGGATGTGCACCAGAGACTGAAGAGGATGATGAGCGTCATGTAAGCAGAGCGAGGGACAGGACAGGGTGAACTATCTTTCCCCGATCCCATTAAGACCTCCTTTTTTTTTCTTTTTCTTTTTTCTCCATGGCTTCTTATTGATTAGATTTGTTTTTATGGGATTCTGGAGTACATATCAGTTATCAGTGGGCGGCTGGGAGACGATCCCTGGTTTGGAGTCTCCCACGCGCCCATCTTCAACATAAAAAACAGGCGGCGACATGATAGACTCAGGGCACACCAGGCGCATAGGAGAATGAGCACTGCCTCTTGAATAGGCGCATAGGAAGCAGAAAGCACTCTAACCCTAGGTGGGATTCAGCAATATATATAATTAAACCACAATATATATATTATCATCACTCAGCTTGATAGCCCCGGAGCGAATAGGCCATGGCTTGTCATCGCCCAGTGAAATCAGCGTGTATCGTGAGGTTACACAGCGCTTGCGTTTCGGCCCCTCAGTGGCGGTTAAAATTGCAGTGCAAATTTATTTGGCACCAATGCGATGCCCTCGATGTGGCCTCCGTAATGGCTGTGAACTGATTATAACTACGATACCCACAGATCTCCCTTCCAAAGTGCCAGAACTCTTAAAGAAGAAGATGCGATGTCTTAAAAAAAGTCATTGTAATACGAGCACCATGGTTTGTTGCAACAGTGAATATACTCTATAGCTTGAGGCATCATATAACATAAGAAACTCGCATCGTGGTATTGGAGAAACCATGACCATTTCTCAATAACGATAAAGTATTTTTTTTTTCGAATTATTGGCAACCATATTTATGTGTTGGGGATCAAAGAAATGGTAAACTTGCAAAATCAGAGCCAACATCATATATACTGAGCACGAACTAGGACCGGGCAGGTGCGACGAACTCGCCGGGCGCAATCGGAACGACTCCGGCCCGGCGGGGTGGGCTGCGGATCGGTAAGGTCCGCCATGGCGGGGCCCGGACGGGAACCTGACTCGTGTTTTTTTTTTTTGACATGCTGGGCGGGCTTCAGAATGCGGGACCATGGGTGGCGACAGCTCGATACGGGCCATCCCAGCTCTCCGCCAGTCGGCCTGGCCAAAGCCAGCTGCATCTTTTCGCCCGACCGGACGCCGGGGTCCTCCTTTGGGGGGGGGGGGGGGGGGGGAAGTTGCAGGACGAGTGAGCGGCTGGTTTCCAGCGGGCTCGGCGCAGGGCGACCTTGGAGTGGGGGGGAATAAGCTCGATTGCCAACACAAAGAAGGGGAGGACGACGAGGGCGAACACCAACAATGACGATGATGGCAGTGTGGAGCCTCTGACCGCCAGCACCGGGGGGGTTGTTCAGCTCTGAGGTGTTGTAACGGGTTCTGCGCCGGCCCAACGGTATGCTGTTCATTACCAGCGGAATGTATGAGGCGGCTCTTGTACCCGAAGGTAAGTCTGGCTACATGCCTTGAAGCTAAAGTGGGTGCGACCCCATTGCGCAAGGAGTGGAAATGATAACATTTCGAGGTGGCTGTCTGGTCCGTTAACCGAAGCGCAATGACTGTTTACAGCCCCGTTCGATAAGCTGTGAGAGATATCCGCCGGGATCAGACGGACATTCGATAAGCTTTTTCTCTATTGATTGCCGAGTGGAGATAGCTATTTATGTACTCAAGAACTCGGCTCGAATATAGCTACACTACTACGCACTCAAGGTATTCCGGGGAAATATTCCTGGGAAATGGACGCTGCTGCAAGGATTATGAACCAATAACACTTATTGGTAAAAGTCATGTCCTGCAAGACCTCTCTGCGAGATCGGACGGATTTGTCGTTCCGCAGAAGCATTAAAATTAGTGAAAGAGATGGCTGATCGGCATCTCTAGCAGGTTACCGGGGTTGGCATCTGCTGGGGCGGGCCCACGACGGAGACGAGCGAGGTCAAATGCTTTGTCGATAAGACGCAGTAGGCAGCAGGGAGATAGATAACCAGCACATCAATGCTTGCGTACGTAACTAGATAGCCGGGTCATTCCAGCACGCGCTCCTGGATTCCCCAATTACAGCCCTGGTTGGTGAACAAAAACAAGCAAGAGATACCCATAAGGGGAGGGGAGGAGAGGAGGAAAGAGCTTTTAGAAAAAAGAAAAATAAGAATAAGAATATACTCCCACTCCTCCCGCCGTGGCTTGTTAGAGCAAGTGATCGCGTGCCTCGATACCAACTCGGGCTGTCCACAGTGGGCAGTGGAGAGAGTTCATCGAGCAATGGGTGGGGGTGGGTGCCGAAATAGCCACTAACGTTAACTACTAGTAGGCGCCTGTAGATAGGGATACGGTTTGGGGTTTAGAGGCGACCCCAGCACCTACTGCATGCGGCAGGCGCCACAATCTGTATAGCACCGCACGTGCTGATAACACTGGATCAGGGCAGGCGGGCAGGCTATAGCAGGGCCTGATTTGTTAATGGGAGGTGTTCTTGGCAGTAGAGATGGGGGAAATTACTGCGCTGGGATGCTCTGCAAGAGGCACAATGCACACTTGCTCGGCATCAATTGATCGCCGCCGGTTTGCGAAGGACTGCCCCCCCCCTCCCCAGACTGTTCGGTTCCTCCCTCTGTGATGTAGGTGTGGTGTATGTACCTAGTTATGCCCAGGTGCCTGTATGTGTGCTGCGCCGAACCTTCTGTACCGGTAACGGCCAAGACCGGACCAGGAACGCCGATCCACCCCAACTTACATCACTGAATCATTGATCGGGATGCAGCCAGGGTACACAACCACAGGTCCCCCGCCACGTGCTGCATTGCAATCAAGCAAGCGACCGACCCCGGGAGAAGCTGGGAACATAATATAATATAATGGAGCTTCGTCCTGCTCTCTCTCTCTCTCCGCCGGCTCTACTTAGGCTTACCCGCTTCCCTCCGCTCTCGTTCCTTCTGTCCTGTCTATCTTCCACTTTCCTCCGGGTAACTCTAGAAGTTGCGTCAGAGCTGGTTACCTAGCCAGAGAAGATGAGGACGAGCATCAACAGTGTCGTCGCCGGACTGGCCACAGCCGTCGCCTTCCTCCCTGCTTCGCTCGCCTGCGACGGGTGCTACGGGCCAAGCAGCGTGGAGCACGTCCGCCACATCAAGCGTCAGCAGCCCAGTTCCCTCAATGCCTCGTATGGGCCCACCAGAGAGTTGGAATGGGGCCAATTGAACTTCTTGCACACGGTATGTGGAAAGCGCCGGATTACTAAGTAACATTAATGGTTTGGGATGTAGTGTTTTGGGGGGGACTGTGGAATGGGCCGGAATATATGCTGCGCATATACGCGTTGAAATAGAAGGCTTTACCAGGTCCGTTATTCCAGAGCTGAGCTAATCCTTCATGCATCGGCAGACTGACACCCACGGGTGGCTCGAGGGGCATCTCAAGGAGGAAAACTACGGCGCAGACTGGGGTGTAAGTTCAACCATGAAAATAACATATCCTTCTTGCACGCAAATGTAACGTTCTTTAATGCTAACACTAAAATCCTAAGGACTTTGTGTCTTTCTCCAAGTACATGAAGCAAAAGGCTGCCAGCCTGGGCGTTGATCTACTTCTCGTTGACACTGGTCAGTAGCTCCTCGGGCCAAAACATATCCCCTAGATGCAGTTTGTTAACGGGAAAGCGACTACAGGCGACCTTCACGATGGAAATGGGTTGAGCGATGCCACCTCGATCGACGGCCAGATCACGAATCCACTTTTCGAGAAGATAGACTACGACCTTTTGACCATCGGTAAGTCTCATTCCCACTCGTGTGTGCTTTCAATGATACATGCATATTGCGATCTTGCTGCAACGTACCAACAGGAATGCAGGCAACCACGAGCTGTACTTGGCTGAGATCGCCACTCAGGCGTACACCGACTTGGCCGCCTTCTGGGGCGACAAGTATCTTACTTCCAATGTCCAGATCGTGAACAACGAGACTAACGAGTGGGTGTACCTCGGCAACACCCATAAATACCTGACTACTGCCCAAGGCCTACGCATCATGGCTTTTGGAGTGCTGTTCGATTTTACTGGTAAGGACTCTGACAGCCTGACCCTTGTGTGATCATTCATTTTCCCTTTGGAGATTTTTTTTTCTTTCACGAAACTAATAAACGCCAGGCAATGTCAACATCTCCAAGGTAATCCCCGCAGAGACGCTGGTTACTCAGGATTGGTTCTTGGACGCCGTCAACTACACAGAGCCTGTTGATTTGTTCCTGGTTCTTGGCCACAACCCTGCCCGAACCGACGAGGACACTGGAAGCACCTTCAACTACATATTCGATGCCATCCGAGACGTTCACCCTACCACCCCCATCCAGTTCTTTGGTAAGCAGTCTGATTTTGGTTTGCTGCTGGTTTTGGTAAAAGAACGACTAATAACACTCAAATTCATACAGGTGGACACAGCCACATTCGAGACTTTGCTGTTTTCGATGAGAGCAGTACATCTTTGGAGTCTGGTAAGTGGTCTTCCCGATATCCATATATCAGAGTTTGCCCAGAGCTAACAGTCAGCAGGCCGCTACTGCGAAACCCTCGGATGGCTGAGCATGAGCGGTTTCAGCAAGTGCAGCAGCGGGTTCACTGGACCTTCGAATCCAGCCAACGTTTCTAACCCCTCCCGCAAGGCGACCGCAAACTCCACTGCCCCTTACACTTATTCGCGTCGATACCTAGACTGGAACCGCGCCACATTCGAGTTCCATGCCGACAAGACCGACTCGACGTTCGACACTTCTGAAGGCCTGAGCATCAGCGAGGGGATTACCGAGGACCGAATCGAGCTCAATCTCGGCCATGTATACGGCTGCGCTCCCCAGAACTACTACATGGACTATGCGCCGTTCAACAGTTCCGACAGCATCTACCCCCTCCTCTCCGAGGCGTTGGCCACGGTCGTCGTCAACTCCACCCGTACGGATATCCCCCGCTACATCATCGCCAACACGGGCAGCATCCGATTCGACATGTACCAGGGCGCCTTCACCTACGACGACTTTTTCATCGTGTCCCCCTTCACTGACATATTCATGTACGTGCCTGAGGTTCCCTGCGACCTGGCCACGACTGTGCTCGCGGGTTTGAACCAAGCCGGCGCCAGCGAGAAGCGAGCCGTGGGCTCCATGCGTCTAATCGAGCGCGACATATGTACCGACCCTCTGCTGTCGGGCCACCTTTACGCCAGGGACATGTCTAGCCACGACGGCCACGACCACCACGCCCACGCGCGTGCCCTTACCTCTGTGACGCGTCGCCAGGTCATCGACCTGGATCCCGGTTACACGACGACTGACGACTTTGGCACGGACGGTGACGATACCGAGCACAGCGAAACCCCCATCTACGACCTCCCCGACTTCTTCCAGGGCGCGGGAGGTTTCGGCTCTGATGGCTGCACCAATGTTGCAGATGTCATCTTCCTCGACTTGTAAGTTCTCTCTCCACCCGCTTCCCCTTCAGCTTCCCGGGGTATATATATCGTTATCAAACCCCCCCAACTTCTGTTCCAACGCTGGGGTGAGCTGGAGCTAACTCGACAAAAACTTTCCCCCGAATTATAGCATTCAATCCGACGTCCTGGCCATTCTTGGTTCCGACTACAGCGACGCCGATGTCGACTACTACATCAACTCGACCTTCACGACGCAGGTCTACCTGCCGCTGTACGTCGAGCAGTCGGAGACTTTCCAGGCGGGCATGCCAGACTGCTCCGTTAGCACCAACTCTACCACTCTGCGAAGATAAATGTTTGATCACCTTACCTTAACCTTACCAAATATATGTTTAATCTATTACGAAGGGATATATATCTCTACCTGTATGCGGCTAGTTCTTCTAGATTATTCAAGGTGCAAAAATGAAATAATTATCACTTGCTCTCCTCCGCGCGGAAGTTATGATAGAGCTCCCAATCAAAGTCAGTGATGTGACGTTTTTTGCCTACCGGACATGGACATAAGATAATATGTCTTAAGTTAATGCCCCGAGGGCTTCATTACTGGACAACCAGGGCAAAGTGACTGCCGCTAGCCAGTTTAGTTCTTCAAGACGAAGGAAGGCCACTAATCAGACCGATATTGATCGCTGTTGCACAATCCAACTACTTGATTTCACAGAACGAGCAAGTTTTGTTCAAAATAAACATAAGATGCGAATGGAGAGCCTTGTATTTTGCTTCGGCCAAGTGAGGTATCAAAAAAAAAACCAACAACAACCCCACGACACCGATATCCAATCTCCTTAACCGCCGTTAAGAGACGGTGGAAGAGATAGGAGAACAAAAAAGTATCCCTCTAGTAGAAAACAAAACACCAAACAAACAATCATACGCCCCGAAAAATAAATAAAACGTCTAATCCACCTTTCTCAGGGTTTTCTCTCATATCCAGTCGGTGTATCAAAACGCCTTGCAATGCAACAAATGCACCCCCCAAAGCCAAGGGAGGGTCCCCCGGCTGAATGCAGAACGCTCTCTTCAAGCGTATCTATATGCAAAGTTGACGCAGAAAAGGGTAAAAATGAGGACGGCGAGGAAAATAAAACACCCGCACAACACCCCCCCCCCCTTAACACCCCAAAGAAAAATAAAAATAAGACTTCTCCCAGTTCACTTGCTGATGTACACCGGGATCCCGTACACCACCACGGCCGCGGCCGTGAGGTACCGGAATCGGCACGCATCTCTGGCCTTGGCCACGGCCTCCACCAGACTGGGGCTTGATGCCACCCCTTCTCCTCCAGCTTCAATCGTCTCATCCTCTACAGCTGCTGCAGACGACTTGCTCTTCTTGCTGCTGCCGCTGCTGCTGCTACTACCACTTCTACCCTTGCCTTTGCCCTTGCCAGCTACACCGGCCGCAGATTTCTCGTCATCCCCTCCTCCGAATGTGCCCCGGGGCATAAGTCCCCACTCCTCAAAGACGCGGCCCGCGTAGCGGTCGATATCGCGGTCCGTCACGTCCCACAGCGTGCCCACCACTGCCGGGCTGCCAGCCAGCATGTAGTTCCACACGGTGCCGTAGCACTCGAACTCGCCCACGTCCGCGAGCGACGCCGACGAGCACCCCATCAGCAGCGCCACGGAGCGGCACTTGCCCAGACGCCGCACTGTCCGGCTGCGGATGTATTGCGCTCCGCTGCCGTGCCCGAAGTAGAGTAGCAAGTCCCGCTTCTCCAGCGCCGCCGCGAATTCTGCCTCGCTAGGGGCTCGCCCTTCGATGCTCGTCCACGCCGGGGGCAGCGACGCCAGCGGGCCCGCGAATTTTGCCTGTGTCGACGTGAGGTCGGTGCTAGGGTTCAGGATGTAGGTCCCCGAGTGCGCCGCGATGTGGTGGCCGTCGCGCGTGGCAGGGCCAGCCGCTGCTGCGTTGTCCTCTGGCGACTGCTCGGTGGACTTGATGCGTGGATTCCGCTGCTCTAGGATGGCGCGACGCAGATACGCGAGCGAGGGGATGCGGGAGACGGCCAGACCTTGCATGCAGGGGAGAGACTCCCACGGGAAGATGTGGAGCGACTTATCCAAGACAAGGATGGTGTGCACCTCATTGCCGTCCTTGGAACTCTTGGCCGCTGAGTGATACGAGTGAAGTGCGTCGAATGTCTCTACGACCATGGAGTCGAAGTCGATCTCGTCGTATGCATTTCGCTCGCCATGGAACTGGAGGATGTCGACCACAAAATAGAGCAAATCCAACAGAGGTTCGTCGAGGTCGCATTCAGGAGCACTGGCGTCCCCAAGCCCAATAAAGAGGTCGAGAATCCGGGGATCAAGCGAGACCCTGGTCGTTGCAGAAACCTTTGTCCTCTTACCTCGCGCCTGCTGCCTGGAAGGTAGATGCTTGTCGAGGATGTTCTGGAAGCTCTTCTGGAATCGCGCTAGAAGATCGGACCGGCGGTGGCACTGTGCGAATATGCCCCTGAAGCCACCAAGCCAAGTCTGCTCGATGTTTTCCAATGCTTCCTTCATTCTGTTGTCGAGTTCTTCACGCTCTGCCCACCAAGCTGACTTTGCCCCCTTGACAGTCATGTCGCGGGCGTCGTGGCAGGTGCGGTTGGCTGCCTGAATAATATCGAGAAGCTCTGCATGACCTTGATGGAAGTTGAACACTTCGGTATCGGCGTCCCGCGAGCTTGCTCTCTCCAACGGAAGGCGAATCGCAAACGGGCTGTGTCCAGCTTGAAGCTTGGTGATACATAAATCATGTTTGTTATCGCTGAGAGATAGGGAGACAACATTCCAAGAATCAGGAATTATATCTACATACTCGCGTTGGAATCGATTCATGTCGATAGAGAACCCAAAACTGGTCCGCCGATTATCGGTAGCTTCTAGAAGCAGCGGCCACTCTGCCTTTCCTGCCTTATCGCCATCCACCTGTAGAGTCTTGCTCTCCCTCCGCCATACCAAGTTACGAGCAAGCTCGACTGAACAAGTGGCGTGGGCAGGGTGGCCTGTGCCTGATGCTTTGGAGGAGCTTGCGGTCGACAAAAGAATGGCAACATTCTGTAGCAGAGCGGCTATCCTATACACGAGGCGGCCATCTCCATTTAGCGTTGCAATGGAGTGAGCCTCAATAAGAAAATCCTGTGCTTGTCGTAAAGTTTCTATAAACTTGGGACTGCTTGCTGCTGCCGAGCGCCCCTTGCGGGGAGGCGATGCCTTCAAAGGTGATGCTCGATCAGGGTTCGCCTTATCCTTCAATGATGCTGCAATTGCTGGAAAAGAGAGAGTCGAATCCTGTATAACTGAGAAAACCGAGTCGTGGCCCATTTGCTCAAGACTCTGCCCAATGAAAGCAACAGCCATGAGAAGACGTTGTTGAGTGATATCGGCTGATAGCTTCGAGAGTTCGTAGGCAGTCTGCAGTGTCGTGATAGCTGGCCCCCACTCTTTCTGATCAAGCAATGATGAAGATTGCTGCTGCAACAGAGATGCCTCTAGAAAGGATAGTTGTATGTCTATAGAATCCGCTGGGGCCTTGATTTCGACTGCAGGTTTCACTTTCGGAGGCACCGTCTTCTTGGCTACAGTCTTTCTGGCAGTAGTCGTCCTTGCTTTTGTTTGTCTTGTTGTCGTTGCCTTCCGTGTAGGCTTCTCTTCAACCGATAGCTTTTCCATCTTTGCCTCAATGTCGATTGTGCTTGATTCCAAGATGCTTCCATTCAAGTTCTTCAGCATAGCATTGGCGATATTCATCAGGTTCGCCTCCGTGGAATAGTCGGCATTGTCACGGAAAACGTGGCTAAGCTGGCAAATCATGTCGATAGTTGCACACGTGGGCTCCAGGATAGATAGTTCCTGTTGTACTTCTGTGGCTAACCGAAGGGCCTCGTCTGTCTTTCCCGCGGTTCGAAATACGGAAGCTAACCACGCCTTCGATTGGCATATGTATGCAGCAGCCCCCATGCTGTTTGCAATCTTCTGAGCTTGCTCAGCGTAGTATATAGTCTCCTGGTACATTCCTACGTGTGCGTAAGTCGCGGAAAGTCGGAGGGTGAACCGAAACAAAGGATGGACCATGGCCCAGAATTCTGGACCGGTGTTGGCGCGAGAGCTCTCCGATTTTGCCGTTGATGAATTGTTGAAGCTGGAGTCATCCTCAGAGATCTCAGGTTGTGCTGACTCGTCCACTTGCTCCTCTAGGACCTCCCTTTGGGCTTCCAGCTTGGCCCAGTCATGGTACAAAATTCGCACAGCATTCTTGGCGTGGTTTAAAGCATTGTGGGATTGTCCTTTCTCGAGAGCAAGAGCTGAATGCAAGAAAGAGGCGTATGCCATCATTACCTTCCTGCTGAGCCTACTGCCTTTCCCATGTTTCCCTGGCTGAGTGGTTGCACACTGATGGGCGTCCGTTAAACTCTGCTCCGCGCGATCGAAGCTACCAATAGCCATGTAATACTCGGCTGAACACAGATTAAAGTAAGCAATAGTCTCTGGGGCGACGTCTTTTTGGTGTATGTATTGTTGACTTGACTCTAGAATCACTCCAATTTTTGAAGATTGGCCGACGGTAAGATGCTGCAGACATAACGCAGCGTTCTGGGATACCTGCAGTTCGGGAGTATTGGTTGCAGCAAGTTCGCACACGCGCGCCGAAAGCTGCAGGATCGAAGCTAGTAGGGAGTCCAAGCCTTTCATTCTTGCGAAATCGGAGAGCGATTGGATAGTTGTGATGAGCTGCGGAGGGTTGTCGACAAATTTGTGTAGGTCACCCGCTGATTGACATTGCTCAACCATTACGAGCCACGCCGAGATTGCTCGGTTAATCGTCGTCAGCTCTAACGCACCTTCGAAGAGGCATATCAAGCAAGATGCTAAGCCTTGGAGATGCGGAAGGTAGCATGACAGCGCGGAATCCTCGGCACAAGTTGTGCCATCGATGGCTGTCAATAGTGCTTTTACTTCTTCGAGCCAGCTCGCAACCCCTTCAGTGGATCCCAGGTTGACCACAAGAAGTTGAAGCAGAGTCCTCAGTTTTCGGATTGGGTTTACAGTTGCTTCGAAAGCCTGGAGGATACGGTCCACAAATGGGCCACCAGGGGTGAGATGCTTCCGGTTCCTGCTCTCAGCAGAGTAGACAAAATACAAGTCGTGCTCAAGAGCCGTGGCCTTGTCGAACCCTGCTAGAAGCCATGTCCAGTCACAAGGGGTGCTCTCAACTTTAGCCAGGTGGCAAACCGTCCGTGAGAGTGCTTCGACCTTAGGGCTTAGCTTCCACGCCTCAATGATGCCCTGAGTTGTTAAAGCTGCTGTGATGTCGGGGACAATTTCTTCTCGGACTAACCCGTCTCTGATAGACCTCAAAGTGTCTGCTGCGTCATCCTTTCTCCCAGATGCTCGGCACAGCTCCGCCAACCGCTCTTGCTTCGCTACTAGTTGCGCCTTTACTTGTTCTGCATCCGATCGCTGCTTGACAGCATCAATTGACCGCTTGAGAGCACGCAGACTTAGCACATCTTTTGTGTCGGAGGATTGGCGGAATGCTATGTGCTGTTGGTAGTAGAAATGTGAGATTTTAACATGATACGATGCTGCTGGGTTGCTTTTCATATTGACAAAAGCCACATCTCCCATGTTCTCCAGGACCATCAAACTATCCTGTAGCGTGGGGTCCATGAGATCCCAGGCAAGCTTACCACCGTCCAGGAGTATCTTCGTGAGCATCAATGCTGAGTCGAGGATGTGATGGAGGGAATTGGACAAGAGCTGGCGTCGCTGCTCGAATCGCAGGAGGTCCTTGGGTGAACTTCCAGCAGGTGGTGGCTTGCCTAACCACCTCAAGGCAAAACGAGGGAGTTGGAGTAGCAGTGACTCCAACTGCTCTTGTATGGGTGTTTTATCTTTCTTGGGGCGCCCCTCGCCTAATAAAACACTTGTGGTAACTTTCCGTAGGAGGTTTATGCTGGAAAGAAGATCATCTAATTCCGTGGCGCTACCGCTGAGCGAGCCTTGGAGACCCTCAAGAACTTCGGCAATGAGGCTTGGATCTGCGTCTGTAGAATGCTTGAGAGAGAGCGCTAGTAGTTGAGCCGCCACGGAGCAGCAGCGGGCCGCCGAATCCTCGTTCGCATTAGTAGAAGACTTCACCTTCTTTGTCCATTTTATTGCGTCTTTGTAATTGCCTGCCTCTCGAGCGACAGTCCCCAGTGATTGATAAAGGGAGGCCAAGGGAGATTTCGATGTCTCAGACGGTCTTAAGCCGACGACTTCTACTTTCTCCCAAACCTGACAGAAAGCCAGGTTGGCGGTGGCAAGTATAGCACTTGATCCCGTCGTGGCCCTGCGCGTGAAAGCCGCCACGCATCTTGACAATGGAAAAAGAATATCCTTATCAACATCGCCTTTATGACCCGACAGACTCCACGAGTGCAGCCTGGCCAACAACGCAAGTGATTGAATTTCCAATGCTGTTTCTGGAGAAGGACTGAGGCGCGGCTCAGTGGCGATCGAGTCGTCTCTGGCCGAGATGCTGGGCGTAAGCGATAGAAGAGTCTGCGCCAGGTTGTCAAGCTGTTTTGCACACTTGGAAGTGTCGCACTTGTCCTCCTTGAGTGACTGTAATGCCAATGCCAAGGGTGAACATGGGCACGATGCCCGAAGAAAGGGTAGAGCCGTGTTGAGGTGAGACAACTTCTTTAGCCCGTATATAATGCGCAACGCTTGGAGCTGACCGGTTATTATTAGGTTGAGAGCTGCACCGCTGGCAGCGGTGCTTGAATAGTCGAATAAGTCGGAAAAAGTGGGCGATGCTGAAGCTGACTCTGAACTTGCGCCACCTCCTCTCGACTTCTTGCTGCTGCCACCAGTACCAAAGCTCTCAAGACGCCGCTTCAGAAGTCGCAGCTCTTTCAGAGCGGGCTCATACATGTGCAGTGCGATGAGCTTGTTGATAAACGAGGACATGCCGGTCTCTAGCTGGAGCGGTGGAAGCACAACCTGCCCAGCACTAGACAATGTCCGCAAGGTTGCAAAAGCAACACGAGCACATTCTACTGTCGCTAAGCACCCACTGGATGCGGGTGCCGTGGTAATTGGTGATTTGCATATTTTCCCAGAATCCACCGGGGAGGTAGACACCCGGTTTAGTGATCGAGGTTGCAAGGGCGTCATGGGCATGGAACTTGACCGTCGTAAGGTGCCTCGACTGGATGGCTTCTGACCCTTTGCCGGAGAGCGGAGTACAGGCGCCGGGCTCTTCGCAGCATCTCCCAAGGTTTTCAGAGTCGCGTTGATGATGTGTGTCGCCAGGACTGCCTTCTCTTTAGCGCCGAGCGCGTCTGGCTTGGAGTCTTCATTTCGTGCAACTTGTAGCTTTGCTGCCGCTGGCGTTCGCTTGGTGCTCGCTGCAGTTTTGGATCGGGATGTTGCGTTCGGTTTTGCTGATTGGGGTTTTGTTGTCGACTTGGAGTTACTAGGTTCTTTCTCATTCCCCAGGAGAAGGTCTTTGAGTATTGCAGAGATAGTCGGCGTGCAAGTTTGAATGGATGTGACCGCGCTTCGGATGGCATCGGCCGGGTTTGTTATCGAAGCCATGTGTAGGTGTGTTGAGTTTGTATAGAGGGGTTCTTAATCATGTCGTCATGAGGACTGAACAGCTGGGGAGGGTATATCCAAAGGAACCAATGCCACTTTTAACCAACGTGGCTGAAAAAGAGCTACAAAGCAAATGTTCGTTTGTGAATACTATTGCACTCTTCAAAATTGTATGTAATGACGCTCTGCGCGAATCCTGACGCTCCACCATGCAGCTCCAGGACTGGATGTGGACCCTACTTCTGATTGCGGCAAAGCTTAGTTGGCACGACAACCAGCCTGCAGTCGAGGGGCTCTGTGTGGCGCCACGGCCATAATTGAGGCTGAACTTTGGACTTTTTTTTTTTTTTTAACGGGCCCAAGAGTCTAAATCGATAACGGCTTCCTTGGGCCAGACCTGTAATTAGCTCCTCTCCTTTGTTGGCTTCACTTTTCTCTTTTCCCAACCTGTACAATATTCCTTTCGCACCCAGAGGGTGTAATTCCTATCTTCAAGAGCCGAGATGGAGCAGATAATATGGCGTCAGGCTCTCCGGGCACCAGTGGGCTTACGGGGCGCGATTGTCTCGGCCTCGCGCCTTCAACCCACCTGTAACTACAGTTCCGTTCCCTCTGTTGCGCAAACATCCTTTTGGAGATCCCTAATTCCAAAGCCCTTCCGCCCCCGCAAAGAACAGCCAGGAGTTTATTTTGGTCCCCCGAAAACGCTGAAAAAGCCCAAGAAGGATTGGAATCCCGCAACATTCTATATTGTTATCTTCCTGTTCATCGGGTCCATGTCTATACAGATGATCTCCCTGAAAAAGGATTTTGCGACTTACACTAGAAGGGCGGAAACCCGCATCGGTATCCTAAAAGAAGTGGTGGAGAAGTTACAGAGAGGAGAGGAGGTCGATGTTGAGAAGGCGTTAGGTACAGGCGACGCCGAGAAAGAGGGAGAGTGGGAGGAAGGTTCGTCATCGTGTTGAAACAGTGTCGTATCCTCCGTGATCATTGTATTGACAATTTCCCAGTACTCAAAGAAATTGAGCGCGATGATTCCATTCGAATCCCGAAGAAGAGCGATCGACCCAAACATTCTTCCAGCAGCCGAGGAGAAACGAAAGCTGAGCCCGACAATCAAAGCAGCGCTACCGTCGTCACCGAACAGTCTAAACCCAAGACGGTGAAATACTCTGGCTTCTTCTAGTTTCTATCTAGGATCGGACAGTACCTATAAAATATTTGTACACACCAAACAGCACTCAGTGGTTGTGTTCAAGACATCATATCCTTGAAAACCGAAGCCCCATGCACTTCGGGGCTATGGTCTATCGGTTCTAAGGCGCTATTAGTCCTTGACGACTCGCGAAGTCGCTCTACCAAAATCGGCAACACTTCGTTAGTCGACATCTCCACTCTAGTTCCTCGATCCCCTGGTTGCGAATGGTCCAAGTCGGCAAAGAATACCTCCTCTCCTCTCACACCCCCAAGGTTGACGATCGCAATTGGTATCCCTCGGTCCTTAGCACGTTTGGCGAGTCGCCAAGCGGAGTATGTAGCCAACGATGTGCCTAGCACCAACAATCTATCAGCGCTTTCAACGGCGTGCTCGGCGTCGATCTTGGTCTGGCCACGGATGTTCTCTCCAAACATGGTGACAGCAGGCTTTAAGATCCCTGCATTGCTTGTCGATTTCCATGCGCCATCGGCATCCACCTCGACAGTAGTTTGACTTCCATCAGCTGCTCTAGGCGGGTGTGCGAGACATCGGGGGCATGCTGGATATCTGAAAGTAGTATACGGCGCATCCGGAACATCAACGTCACCGTCTGGATTTGTCCTCATCCCTCTCTTGCGGCGCTCATCGGGATTTTCTGTTTCAAGTGCGCCAGAGGCAATAACCTCTTGCAGGAATGCAGCCCATGTGGGATTGAGTCTTGCCAACTCGTCCTGGAAAATATCTCGAGGAAGTTCTTCCTGGCACGACGTACAGACAAGGGCTCTCAAGTATCCATGGAGCTCGATCGTGGGGATCTCCGGGTGCGCATTGGGGTGGAAGGAATCCACGTTCTGAGTGATGACGGTTTTTACCAAGCCAAGGTCTCCAAGGTGCTTCACCGCATAATGATTAGCGTTTGGCTTCGCCTTGTGCAATGTAGTCCAACCCAAGAAACTTCGAGCCCAGTATCTTTTTCTTGCCTCGTGATTTTGCAGGAATTCCGAGTAGTAAATCGGGCGATATGTCTTGTTCACCCTATAGGTACCATGGGGGCCTCGGTAGTCAGCAAGGCCGCTGGCCACGGAGATTCCGGCTCCGGTGAGTACCAGCGCAGATGCTGGGTGGGATCCTTCCCTGCCAGGCGCTGCACCGAAGAATTCTAGCAATGCGGAAACTGCGCCATTGAGGGTGTTGGCACTCTTAGGAGTGACAGTTGGCGGTGCTAAGATATCCGTATACGGAATGCGCATATATGGTTTACGCAACATCAGAGGGATTAAAGCAGCGGGTTTTTCACGACTGGCTTCCTGGTTACAACTTGCTTCTCACACTCGGAAAGGGGTATAATTTACAGTTCCCTCCCGATACTGCGATTAACGGTTCCTCGAAAAGTCGTTTATTCGCAGGGCAGAGGGCTGCACCGATAACAAGGTCGAAGGTCAGATGGGCCGCATCTCCCATTTCCAGACAAATGGGGAGTGGAAGTTGCCACACAATTGGCGCCACCGTAGCCTCGATTCAGTCATTGATGAGCCTTGCCAGCGGATTAACGCTAGGTCTACGGTATGCTCCGGCGGGACGTATGTATGTAATCAAGGCGGGAGGGCCGCCACTAAGCCAGATGCAGAGAACCCGACCTCTGATGTGCTTAAGCTTTTCTGCCAGGCACAAAGCCGAGCCAGTCAAGCTTCAAGGCCGACTCCGGCACCGGTCAGTTCATTCACCATGCAAGCTGAAATAGCTAAAGCGTTTCATTAAGCCGTATATCAATCCACTGTATTTTTCGCGCCCGAGTTCCGGCATGTAGAAGACCGGAATGTCCATTGCCATTCATCAGTCTTTCTTGTTGACTTATGCGCCTTCTATTCTTGGGTATTGAAGCAAACTGGTGGCCCGTCTACCACTTCCCGGTGCCAAGGCAGCTTATATTAACGATCCCATACACATTCGTCAGCCTATGGAGGCGCAGAATAATGCTGAGACCAGTGTGAGAATGTGGGTGAATGTATTGCTTGGCTTCAGAGTACCTAGTTTTCTGTGTGTTACAGCTAGTGTATTCATGTACCCCCCACCACCCGGTTTGGTATTTAATTGATGTCCTTACAGCTTGAAAGCTAGTGGGTGGTTTTCTGGGCGGCTTTCCTCTGGCTGCTGTTTTGTTTCGTTATTCCCTGCACGGCCGCCGATCTTACACATGCGGCAACTCTCGCTGGAGTAACCAAGACGACGCGTTTTCGTCAGCATCCACATCCCTTACAGCCCGCGAGGCCACTGTCATTCGTGCAATTACATAACATTGCATCAGATTAACACCGCCGAGAGAAGTGAAATCTGTTACGGAGAGAAAGGTCCCGTTAAGTGCCGGTTGGGTGCACGGAGCAGACATTGCCAGAGTACAGGGGCTTCCCATAGCTGCCAAGAGCACCCGCTTACGCAGCCCTGAGCAATCGCCTGCTACTGTTTACCAAGCCTGCCCGCAGCCAGCCCACCGCATCCCCGATGTCGTTCGTTCGCCATTGACGTCGTATCCGAAGGACCCTCAATCCGCACCGCCGACGCATGTTCACCTTCCCACGTTGTGCAGCAGTTTGTGAGTGCTTTTTCGATATTTTTTTGTACCCTATCGGGCCTCGCAAGTTACCCTGTATCCTTGGGTCTCAGAACGCGGCCATTGCCCAAAGCAGCCTGCGCTCATTGTTTCCGGCCAACTCAGCACGTACCCCTTGCTGATTTAGAGGCCTGGAAGCTAAGCTTTCATGCCCTCTCCGCCGCCATGGCTGGCCAACGTTGGGCAGGCTCGAGGCTGGGGCTGGGCCGCGTAACTTCCGTGTGCAACTGGAAGCTGCACCGCAATCCAACCCCAACCAGTGGTGGACTGCAATCCCCCCTGAGGACACATTGCCCGACTATAATATATTCGTGTCGCGTGCTGTTTACGCCGTCGCTCGCTTTTCCTGTTTCTCCGTCACAGCCTGCCATTCCCTCATTGTTTTCCCCTCGTCGCAGACGACTTAGTTTATCCCCGATCATGGCGTCCACTCAGACCAGAAGTCACGGCGGCCACCACCACGGCCATCACCATCACCACGATAATGTCTATCTCACGTCGCAGAACAAGAATGATGCCGGTGTGCGCATCACCCGCCTCGGGCTCTACTCAAATCTCGGTATGGCAATCGCCAAGGGCGTAGGTGGCTACGCATTTAATTCCAAAGCAATGGTTGCCGATGCTATCCATAGCGTTACCGATCTTGCATCCGACATTCTTACCCTGGCCACCATTTCCTGGAGCTTGCGACCACCTACCAATGCATTCCCCACTGGGTTTGGCAAGATTGAGAGCTTGGGATCGTTGGGCGTGTCCAGCATGCTCCTAATCGGAGGGCTGTGGATGGGCTACGGCAGCCTGTTGACTCTCTATGGTCACTTTTTCCTCGACCCCGCCGCTGCAGCAGAGATGATGGCGCATGCACACACCCACAGCCATAGCCATGGCCACGGGCACGGGCATGAGGGTACCGACTTGATTCCGAGTCTCCACGCCGCTTGGCTTGCAGCGGGAACTGTCGCTATCAAAGAGTGGCTTTATCATGCAAGTAAGTATCTTTCCACAGATCTCCATACATCGTAAACCTCCCGAGACTACAGCAGGTGGACAATGGGATGTCTGTTTTCCGCGGCTCTATCTTCTTTCCAGTTTTGGAGTTAGTCACATGAAATGCCCTTGCTCCAGTCGCTAACCTAAACCTCCTCCTTCCCAGCTATGAAAGTTGCACGCGAACGCAAGTCCTCTGTCCTAGCCTCGAATGCCGTCCACCACCGAGTCGACAGCTTGACGGGAATCGTTACCCTTGCAGTGGTCCTGGGAGCGAATTTTATGCAGAATGCGGCGTGGTTAGACCCAGTCGGTGGACTACTCATATCCCTGATGGTTGTCAAAGCTGGTGCCGAGAATACTCTTTCTGCCCTGATGGAGCTCGCCGACAAGAGCATTGACGATGAGGTCAAGGACTCTATCCGAAAGCACGCACAGCGGGTATTTCCCGATATCGCGGATGGCCACCTGATCGAGCTTCGAGACATTTCGGGCGTCAAGTCCGGTCAGAACTACCTGGTTGACCTGGAGGTTGCGGTGCCGAATGGCTGGACCGTCGAACAAGTTAGGCACATCGAAGACCAGATCCGAACACGTGTTGGAGGCAAGGTTCGTGGAGTACGCCGGGTACGGGTTCGATTCGTGCCTAGTCAAGCACCAGACGTTCCCCAATTTGATGAGTTTATCAGTGGGGATGTCAGTCCGAAATCGAGCCCTGAGCCTGAAGACAATCACGACGATCACAATGGACACCACAAGTCTCATTGAAGAGGAAAACACAAAAATAAAAGTAAAGCATTTAAATGAAAAGATTCTAAAAGAAGAAAGACGAAAGGCGGGGGCCACTTAGGAGTTACCATAGTAGCAAGTTTCCATGGTATACCCTCATTGGCTTGCCGTAGATGGCGCTAGGGACCTCAGGAGAAGGAGGAGGATATACATGAAGTCGGAAACCACCACTCCATATCAGCACCCATTCGTGCCTGAGATACATGCAGCTCCCATGTACACCATTTGCCTTCCAAGCCGGAAGAGCTTTGCATTAGAAGGCGTTAGGAGGTTGGCTATTTTGTTGCAGGATGAGCACTTCGCCACATCTACATGAGGATTAGGGAACCAAAAAAAATATCCGAAACCAGCTTTTGGTAATAGATCGATTTCTCTTGACTTTGTACTGACCATGAAGAGTGAAAGAGGAGAATACATTGGCCATGCATTTATGATGTTCTCAGACTCTACTAACTGTCACGCTTCCCTATGCGTAGACCTGTAAGTGCTTGCATGGCCCGCTGTAGCGAAAGAACCCAGACCTTCCTGACAAAGCTTGAGACACGAGATAAAGAAGGGCTATTGGCGCGCTTCGGTTTTAGCCTAAATCTCAGTGTCTATTGGGTCGCTGTTGCGAGTCCCACCATCCGCCATACGCATATTGCCTAGTTGGACCCCGTTGGCCATGATCTCGCGCTAAAGTCTGCCCAGGTGGGCAACCCCACGTCAAGCTTGCCTCAACAAAGGGTCCAACTGCAAGGGCTTGCGGCGACTTTCTGAGTGATTCTTTCGTCACATCTTTTTCCCTATCCGTTCGCTGAATAACTAGACTGCAACCCCCCATCGAGCTGGTTCCGCTGTTCCTTTCCCCTCTCTCACTCTTTTCGAGAGATCCTGTGCGGCGTGCAATATCGTGAACTGTTACCGTCAAGCATTGTTCAGTTCCAATATGAGCTCCGGCCCACTGTATCTAGGTTTCGACCTATCGACCCAGCAGCTGAAAGGTGGGTGGCTCCTCCCTCCATGACGTATTGCTCCAACCCACGAGTTCCTCTGGGCAGCGGTTAGAAGAGTGAGCACAGCTTCTTCGAGCCTAACTAACGCAAACTGCCGGTTCAAACGTAAAGCTATTGTCGTCTCTTCCGACCTCAAGGTTGTCTCTGAGGCCAAGGTTGATTTCGATGCCGACTTCGCTTCTAAGTATGGCGTGAAAAAGGGCGTCCTAACTAACCAGGATGAGGGCGAGGTTTTTGCACCCGTGGCCATGTGGCTCGAGGCTGTAGATCTGGTGCTGAGCCGCCTCAAGGAGAAAGGGTGTCCCGTAGAGGGCATCAAGGGCATCAGCGGCTCGTGCCAGCAGCATGGCAGTGTCTTTTGGAATGCAGATGGCGAGCCAACGCTGAAGAAGCTGGATGCGGAGAAGTCACTGCACGATCAATTGAAAAGTGCATTTTCGTACGAGTTCGGCCCCAACTGGCAGGACCACAGCACCCAGGCCGAGTGCGATTTCTTTGACAAACACCTCGGATCCAAGGAAAAGTTAGCAGAGGTCACAGGAAGCGCGGCCCACCACGTAAGACTGGCCACTTATTTTCCATCCCGCACTTCATGTATTACCGGGCGCAGAATATGAAAGCTAATGGCGGGCCGCAGAGATTCACGGGAACACAAATCATGCGCATGCGAATAAAGCGACCGCAGGTGTACGCAAACACGGCACGTATTTCGCTTGTTTCGTCCTTCCTCGCTTCCCTGTTTCTCGGTGCTATCGCTCCGATAGATATCGGCGATGTTACTGGTATGAACTTGTGGGATATACCTAATGAGAAGTGGAGTGAGCCACTACTTGAGCTTACGGCTGGAGGCAAAGAGGGGGTTCCAGAGCTCCTCAAGAAGCTTGGGCAGCCGCTCTTGGATGGGGGTGGCAGTATGGGCTCCATCTCGTCATATTTTGTCCACAAGTACGGCTTCAGTTCCGACTGTCAGATTGCCCCCTTTACTGGTGATAACCCTGCCACTATCCTTGCGCTGCCCCTTCGACCTCTAGATGCTATTGTGTCGCTCGGGACTTCGACGACATTCTTGATGGTCACGCCGACCTACAAGCCGGATCCTTCGTACCACTTCATGAACCACCCGGCGCATCCTGGCCACTATATGTTTATGCTATGCTACAAGAACGGTGGCCTCGCGCGTGAAAAGGTTCGCGATGCGCTTCCCAAGCCTTCAGACTCCTCAGATCCTTGGGGAACCTTCAACAAGCTCGTTCTCGAAACTCCGCCGCTCGACGTGAAAGCCACCGATACCGACCGGGCGAAGCTTGGATTATACTTCCCTCTCCCAGAGATCGTCCCCAATGTCAAGGCGGGCACCTGGCGCTACACATCAAAGAGCGACGGCTCTGACCTGGTCGAGGAGGAGAAGGGATGGCCTGCCGAGACTGACGCCCGTATCATCGTCGAATCGCAGGCGTTGTCCATGAGGCTACGCTCTCAAAAATTGGTCCACAGCCCCGATGGCAGCGGGAATATCCCTGCGCAGCCGCGCCGTATCTATCTCGTGGGCGGCGGCTCTTTAAACCCGGCCATCGCAAGGGTCATTGGCGATGTGCTCGGCGGCATCGATGGAGTGTACAGGCTCGACGTGGGCGGCAACGCGTGCGCTCTCGGCGGCGCCTATAAAGCGGTCTGGGCACTTGAGCGCCACGAGGGTGAGACCTTCGACGAGCTGATTGGCAAACGCTGGACCGAGGAAGGCGCCATTGAGAAGGTCGACGATGGCTACCGGGACGGCATCTTCCAGAAGTACAGCGAGGTGCTGGGGGCGTTTGACCAGATGGAGAACAGGACCCTGAAGGTTGCCCATAATTAAGGGGAGCAAAGAGTAGGTTTTCTTGACTGGGAAAGCTAAATGCAGCATTTTCGGGTATGATATTTAAATCCCATCATCTTATTCTTGCATTACTCAAAATCATTCACCAGTGTTAAAATAGACTTGTATCCTGGGACGAAGTCGTACGAAATGGACTATTCCCATAGCTACGGCAAACTATAGACATTAGAAGTGACGCAAACCGTTTACGGGGAGAAAAAGAATCATTTGAATAGATTTCTCTAGCCTTATCGGTCTCCTAGACAAGTCTTTGAGTGATACATACATATTCTGCATAGTCGACAGAGCAGTAACTACTATTAATATCCACAATCCCAGCACAGTATGGTGGGTAGTACGATGAAGTGAATCGCTGGCCTATATGCCGAAGCCACTCTGCATCTCACGCAGGGGTTGCGAAATCTACGGCTGGCCCCGATCCACTAGCGCAGTAGTCGGGCAGATCCTCGACGTCACCACGGCGAGCGAATGGGCAGCTGGGGGAGGGGAGGGAGGGGGGTTTAGCAGGCATCGGCCGACCTGGGCACAGTACCTGCTTCGGGTTGCGGCACCGTTATTGATCGATCTCGTAAGAGTAAAAAAGTAAAAGTAAATATCCCACTGATCCTCGCCAGTCCACCGTAATACTTGGAGAGACTTAAAGTGCGCGATTCGTTGACTGCAATCTTCGTTTCTCCTTGCTTTTTGTGTCTCCCTGAGGATACTTATTAGGGGCTTTTATTGATTGCGCTTAAACCTTTTCTTTCCTTTGTCTCTTTCAGATTGTGTGTGTGCGTGTGTGCGTGTGTGCGTGTGTGCGTTTGTGCTTTTTTCTTTTGCTATCTCTTCTGGTTCATGGCGCCTGGATTCATTACCGTGTTCCTGGGCGCATTTTCATAAGAGGGCAATTGGAGGGCACTAGGATGTGTTTTGGACACCATGATGCTCGGTCCAGTCTCCTACCTAGATTGCCTGGTGTTTTGCATTTTCCTGGCACCACAGCTGCTGCTTCACGTTGGTCTTGTCAAGACGATATCCGTGATTCTGGGCTGTCTCCCATTTCTCCGTAGGTCAACTATCCATCTTCCTTTTCTTAATAATATACGTAGGAAGCACTTTGGACCGATCAGCAAGATGGCCTCGATACTAATAGTGGTACGACAAAAGTGTTCCAATTGCCGCGCGACTTCGTTCGTGACCGTTATTTGGTGGCATATGGCAATAGGAGCCCTTTCGTGCAGGTCGCCTCCCCTTTCGAGGACTTTGTCATCCGTTGCGTTCGCTACGCGTTCGCGCACCTGCAGCCCAATGTCGGGCGGGTGTTCTTCTCCAAGGCGGTGGCGGTTCCTTTCTTGCGGTTCAGGATGTTGAGACATGGCTACCTCAAATCGCCTGTGCACTGGCACGAATTCGAGGATGTAAGTGCGCTTCCTTCTCTTGCTTCATTCTGCTTCTGGGTCCGGCGCTCCGTCTCATAAAAGGAGATCTACAGAAGCAGAGAGAGAGATCCCCCCCTGGCTCACATGTGGTTGGACCCTAGAAACGGTTCAGGGGCATCTGGATTGTTAAGGATCCCATCGAGAAACCGGATGTCTGCATATATTATGCACATGGTGAGCTGCATGACATACCCGGGATATTCTCAGTATCACTAATTCTTAGCATAGGTGGTGGCTTCAGCATGGGCTCCTCGTATTTTTATCTGGAGTTTCTTTTAACCTGGCTTACTATGCTGAGTGGTAGTGGGTTCAAGAATCCGGCCATCTTTGCTCTCGAATATACGCTGGTTCCAGACAGGGGCTTCCCCACACAGCTGCAAGAGGCCATTGCAGGATACCGACACGTACTTACAACCGTGGGGGACACATCCAAAATCTGCTTAAGCGGCGACAGCGCGGGAGCAACTATCATGCTGAGCCTGTTATTGCATCTGTCCAATATGGATTTCGATTCGGACAAGATAAATCGCACTGGATCCTGGAAACTCGAGCAACCAGGCATGGCTGTTTTTATCTCACCGTGGGTTACCCTCATATCCCCAAAGCACCAGAACACGGCAAGTGACTATCTGAACGACGGCAACCTACACCAGTACGCATATGAATATGCAGCAAAGAAAGTTGGGACAGAGGATCCATTGGCATCTCCGGGCAGCTGCAGAGATATCGCATGGTGGAAGCGAGCTTGTCCCCGAGGTGGCATGTACATTACCTATGGAGCGGAGGAAGTTTTTACTTCCGATATTGAAGACCTGGTGGATTTCTGGAGGGTAAACGACATCAACGTAAGCAGCCGGAAAGAGGTGGCCGGGATCCATGCTTGGCCTGTGGTGTCATTGTTCTTAAGCAGCACCGCCAAGCGAAGGCTCGAGGGTTTACGGGATATAGCCGGGCAGATTCAGGAGAGATTTAACCGGGTATAGAAGACGGCAGACGAAGGTAGGCTATTAAAAGAAATTCCCCATTGCAGCAATCAAATATCTATACTTGGGGGGAAACGAACTTGAACATGCTTCTCATTGGCTTCCTGACATCAACACTCGGTCGCGTAGCATCGCGTCCTATCAGATTAGATCAAGTAAACCTTCATAGACCACAGGAACAAAAAAGAAACCTTAGTGCGCAGGCACTCGGCTTCTAGTTCGATCCTTACATGTGGTCTCCGAGAATTGGGAAGCTCTCAGATCGTTATCATCATCTTAAGACGGATGGCTCGGGACTTGTGCATGACAAACTGAAGGACAGCATTCGGTTGACGGCTGTTTGTTTTTTCTTCTAGGGCTTGTGTTATGCAGAACACCTTGTCCACGCTTACCGATGACACTTGTCCAGGCGTGAAAAGCATGAATAAGACGACGCCAAGTGCGAGGGTGGGCAATAAATGAGTAAGTTGGTAGGTAACCTCTTAGGCTATCAACAACTCAGTCTGGAACCTACCATTAGGGGCAATCTGCAGCAAACACAAGCAGAGAAATGATCGCCGGCGCTGCGGGCAGATCCGACGCGTTGGGCCCGATCAATACCGTGCGTGCCCCCGATGGTGAAAAGATTACTGTTCGACGGCAATTTCCTTAGTGTCACAGCTTAAGAAACCCACGCCCGTACTATCGTAGCAAGATGCGCGCCTTTGGTGGAGGTGGTTAGTTAGTTGTTCGGGTGTTGTTAGCTCCAAGCTAACTCTGCATTACTAGCGCACATCCCTCTCCCGCACATGGAGGGGCACGGTATCAAATTGTAGCATTTGGTAGGGTACCAAAATGATCCTGGAAGCTCGCTCCACGCAGGGCGGGCAGGCAGGCGGGCAGGCAGACAGGTCAGCGCGCGGGATTGGTGCCCGAAGGGGCGAGACGAGGCCAAGACAAGATGGAACAATACGGCGAGCGAGTTGCAACGGGATGCAAGCATTTGGTGACGAGAAATGGGCTCGTCAAAAAGGTGCTCATCCTCGCGTGTGTACGAGACGAGGGGACGTTGATGAGGAGGTCTGGGCGGGTTGAAATGAAATTTGAAAACGGGCGCGCAAATTGGTTGTGATCTGCAGCTGGAGCTCTCATCGAGGGAAAAAAAAAAAAAAATATTTGGGTGGCTGTGCTTGCGGGAAAGTGAATCGTACCGGACTGACTGGGCCCCCCTGACCACTGATGCGGTTGCTCGATGGTTCCCCCTACCGGTGAAATATTTAAAAAAGGTGCCGCCCCGTGGTCCAACCGACCTCAGGCCCATCGTCCAAGCAAACCTCCCGAGTCCCCACATTACTCGCCTGCTTGCCCTGCCTTGCCTCGCCACCCATCCCAGGCCTCATTAATTTTGAACTTTGACGCGATCCTCCTCCACCACCTCCACCATCACCACCCAGCGGCAAAACCACCTCCCAGCCGTCTCCCCAGCATTTGCAAGCTGGCGGGGATAAGGTTTGTCCGGGTTGTCGATTTGTGCACCTACCAAGCGCGCTCCAGACTGCGCACACCTGACAGCACAACTCACTATCAGCATCAGCTTGTGCTAAACGCGCACAGCTTACCAGCCGAAGCACCAACCCTTGAACGGTTACCCCACCATCCAACCCACCCGCAACGGAAGCTTTGGGGCTTATCCAAGGTTGCGGTCAGAGAGACCTGATCATCCCGGACTGCTTACACGCATCTTCGATCTGGTTCTCGCCTGCTTGGCTTTTGGGGAAACTGAGACTTTGTTGCCCAGTCCTAAGGGTAGAGTCATCCGTTGCGCCTGACTGGGCTTGTCAACCAAACCCTCATCCGTCCACTCCTTTCGTCCCGTGGACCCGTGGAACCGTGGAACCGTGGACTTTTTGCTTCGCACACGGGTGCAGGTCCGAGTTTAGCTCTTGTCTCCCTGGAAGCTATCGAACACCTTGCATTAGCCCCTCACCGATAATCTGCAGACATAATTAAGCAGACCCTAGTCCGGCACCCGCTGAGGTTTTTCTGTACTTTCTTTTTTTATGCACCGCATAGGTGCCTACCAGCCACACACAACCCACGCACGTTCACGCATACTCGATCTCGTGCGTACACCACGCAGGCTGCGCTGCACACGGACAAAGACGCACCACTAAGCCCAGCTGCCTGCGAATCTCTGGTCTTATTTTGAATTGTTTTATTTTATTTTATTTTATTTCTATTGATATAAATTTCTTATCTTTGAGACATTTGTATCCTATTTGAAAGGAAATGTCAAACAACGAAGGAACTTACGCGCCAAAGTCGCCCGACCTCTCTTCCTTCTTCTCGTCCAGTGGGCCGGATCCGCAAACTCAACCTGCAAACACTCCCGCCTTTGGCTATCCCTACCAAGCTCAACCACCACCGCCAGCGTACGGTCAGCCACAGCCCCACCACACCTATCACAATTCCGCAACTGAGCCGTATACCAACTTTGCCAATTCTTCTTATACGACAAGCCCTTCCCACCGTGGATCTCAGCAGTATTTCCCTCCGCAACCACAACATCAATACCCGACTCAACTGCCACCTCAGCAGCTGTACGGCATACCACAGCAACCAACGCCGCCCAGTCAACCTCAGCCATACTACTCTGCTTACCCCGACACCCAGGTGAATCAGTATCAACATCCGAACACTGCGCAGCAGCAAGCACCTATTACCGCCTCCCAGATACCGCCACAGGCGAACTACGGTCAACCTTCTTATTCAGAGCCATCGACCAGCACGATGCCGCCACGAAAATTTGCCCCCGCGACCCAACAGCCCGAGATTATCCCATCTCCGGTAAAAACAAAATTTCCCACAGCCCGCATCAAGCGAATAATGCAGGCAGATGAGGAAGTCGGCAAGGTTGCACAGCAAACCCCCATTGCTGTTGGCAAGGCTCTCGAACTGTTTATGGTGCAGATCGTAAGCAAGAGTGCCGACGTTGCCAAAGAAAAGAACTCAAAGCGCATCTCCGCCCAGATGCTCAAACAAGCGGTGGAGAGCAACCAGCAGTGGGACTTCCTTCAGGATATCGTGTCCAAAGTAAGCGAAAAGGAAGAGGCCTCGAGGGCAAGCAAATCAAAACAGGAGACCGACAGCGACGAGGAACCCGAGGGTGAGCCAAAGAAGAAAGCCAGAGGGGGCAGAAAGAAGAAGACCACCGCATAACTTTACATGTGGCCAGGACCCGAGGGAGGTTTCTCGTCTCCTGCACATGAAGACACGATATAGAGACGGTTCACGATGATTGGTCGCACAAAGACTTTTGGCGTTCTGATAATTTTTTTTCTTGTTTCTATGGAAATAGTAGGGGAGGCGAGCATATACCTAGGCGTTGGGTGGGATTTTGGAAGAAGCGCTGGGGTCTGGTGTTAAGCATTTTTTTGGTGGTGATCGCCGTCATCATCACAATCGCCTGCCAGTAATAAATCACCTTATTGCGACGCTACGCGACAGCTTTACATATTGTTGAAGTTGCTGGGAAATTCTGATCAAAAGCACCATTATGGGCATTAGACGTAATTATTTCATTTGAGTCAAGTTGCAAGTTACATATCTTGCTCTGCTGAGATAACAATTTATCGAATGCCTAACGACAAGAATAACAAGTCAATATTGCGATGACCTGCATTTCAAGCCAGCACAATCATGCAGAAGCCCCTTGTTAGAAACATATCAGTGAAGTTAAGAGGGATTATTTCATGCTCAATTACACAGTATTGCTCTAAGTTATCAATAAGACACAAGCTTTTGTGACAAGTGATTTTGCTAAGGGAAAAAAAAAAACCTATTCCTGCGGCGCAAACCCCCGAAGGGTTGACCCGGTCGCCGATTGCACAGATTCCGGGGATAAAGAGCGCCGCAAGGTGGGAACCGCGTGCCAACTTCAATCGGCAAATACTTGCCGTGTTTAATGTAGCTTCCCCCACATTCCTTCTGACTTATACATTGGGTTCACTGACTGGTTTCTCAAGGGAGATGGAGCACATGGCCTAAGTAGAGATACTAGACCTAGGTTGACCTGTTCGTAACGCGGTGGCGTTTTCATTGTTGCTCGCTCCTCAATTGTGCATCTTCATGATCACAGACGCATCTCCTGCCCCGGGGATGATGTACTAAGAAAAAAACCAAAAAAATAAGAATAAAAAAAACAGACAGAAACATGTTGTTCACATCAGCCAGGCAAATCACCATGGAACCGACTGAGACAACAACCACAGGTCCAGCTTTTGAAGCGACGCCCCTTCTTTGGGGCACGGCAAGCGCTCCTGCCGCTCCGGCAACCCCGCGGGTTGCCGCGAGCCTCCGGGCCGCAGCCTCGGCGCACTGGCGGCGCTGGTCGTACATGTACTGGTGCTGTCTGTACGTGTTTCTGGTGGACTTCGGGCCGTTCATGGCCGAGGGCGCGCGCGTGCGCGTCCTCGAGCTCGGCATCTGCCGCGAGCACTTCCTCGACGCGGACCCGGGCGCCATCGGCGGCGACGGGAGCGTGCCGGAGAAGCTGTGCAAGATCCCCGCCGTGCAGGGCGAGCTCGCCCGGATGAGGGGTTTCCTGGGCCTGCTGCAGGGCTTGCCAGGTAAGATTTACCTTTGCCGCCCCTGGTTAGGGGCGTTTTCACATTGAAATCTTCTGGAGAAGACAGAGGGGGGGTGGAGAGAAGGGAGGCTAGGAGCCGTGCCGTGCTGTGCCGCCTTTGGATGCCAGTATCACTAACTTCCAGTTTGGTACAAACTAGCTCTACTCCTGGCCGTACCGTACGGCATTCTTGCCGATAGAAAGGGCCGTCGCCTCGTGGCTACCATTTGCTTGGTGGGTCTGTCCCTGAGCGAGGGATTTCTGCTCGCCGTATTGTACTTCCACGAGATCTTTCCGCTGCGCGCAGTCTACGCCGCCCCGGCCTTCCTCGTCATCGGTGGGGGATCGGCCGTCATCAGCTCTACCGTCTTGGCCATCATCGCAGCGGCAAGTCTGGAAGAGGATAGGTGAGAGGGACCCCTTGGTTTTGACTGATGTTTGGAATGCAGGTGAGTTTGTCGGACTGACAGGGGAGATCTAGAACACAAGCATTTCTGCTCGTAGGTGTTATGATGCTGGTATCAGAGTTTCTGTCCGCACCCGTAGGATCCTTTCTAATGGATCGCATCGGGCCGTATGGGACTTTCCTTATGGCATTTCCTTTCTCCTTAGCCGGAGCATTTGTCCTTTTCCTGATGCCAAAAGATGAACATTTTAAAATCAGAAGTGATGCAGAAACAGACGAGAGCGAGCAGAGCACTTTTTTTGCGACAAACTCAATACCTCAGGCCAAGATTGGTCATATGGCCGAACTTAGTCGGTTCATTCGCGAGGATGTGTGGTCACTCTTTCAGCGGCCCGCAGTATTTATCGGCGTCGGCTGTCTTGCCACGCAGAAGCTAACTCGACCAATGTTAGATATGTTTTTGCAGTACATGTCAGCCAAGTTCCTGTGGCCACTTAGTCGGGTAAGCCTAGATACCTAATCCATCTCTCGTGGCAACAAAAATGCTGATTAACCTTGTAGGCTATGTATATCATTTCGCTTCAGGCAGCCATCCAAATCATGCTGTTTGTCTTCATTGTGCCTCTAGTGTACCGGTGGCTTCTCAAACGTAGGAACGATAGCCCGACAAATGCAAATCTTGCTTTAGCAAGGCTATGCATCTGTTTCATGGCGATTGGGGCTCTGGGAATGGCGCTCGCCCCCGTGGCGCCTGCTTTCATCGCATGTAAGTGTCTGAAAACATGCCAGTCCGCGTCAATTGTAGTGCAATTTAATAACAAAGACGGTTCTAGCTGTTGTCGTGTACACTTGTGGAACCAGCTACTCGGAGGCCATGAGAGCCTTTCTCACCGGACTTATAGACAAGAGCCATATTACGACCATGTATACGATAATGGCGCTCACAGGTGGCCTCGCTGCCCTCTCTGCCTCCCCGGTTCTTGGACTAGCCCTCTCTGCTGGGATCCATCGGGGTGGCTTGGCTATGGGTCTTCCGTTTTTTATCACAACAGGTATTTTTGTTGTTACGGGTATTGGGCTTTTGGTCATCAGAGCTGAGGCTATGCCCCGCGAAGAGGATGAGATAGAGTAGATATCCATGCAGACAAGACATATCATATGTATCTCATGTTTATGTTCCAGGCAGTTCGATACCCAAGTCGCATGTGAAATTATTTTAGAAGAGGATCTACTACAATTCGAGAACATGTGTGACTGTTTTACAAATAGAGTTATTGACTCTGTCAAAAACCCACAATTTAGAAAAAAGGGAATCTTTGAAGCTTGCCTAAGATATTGAAAATGGATTCCAGTATATTTGTAAATGTTCGTGTTTTACGTCCATCGCGCCAATCGTGTCATGCGCCGATTGTTGATTAGTGGGTCGGGCGAACCGAGTGGTTCATGAATCAGGTGTATTTGTGGCGACTAAATACCCAAGCAGGACATAGAGCATGTTGCAACATACACTCCACCATATCTTAGAAGTGATCGGAGCAAATAAATGTTTCCCCGTCGTACCAATCGTAGTAACAAACCCCAAACGCCCCCAAAACGCCTGCCTGGAAGAAGAAAAAAGAATATCCTATGTCATGGCTCATCGGAGTTGTATTCGTAGAGCATTTTGGTGCGAAGTCGATTTCACGACTCATCCATGTCATCTGCGCCCTTCTCTCTCCCAGATGACGCGCTGCTACTTTCCTCTCCCAGCAGGGAGACGACCTTCTCAAGTCCTTCGACCTCACCTTTGCCCAACTTGCGACCCTCACTCTGCCATTCGCCATCCCGAACTTCGCCGTTTTTGCCTAGCTCAAGGCCCTGGACGTGCTCCAAGTGCCTCCTCGTCGCGCTCTCAACGTACTCAAGTCTCTCACGCCTCCAGCTCTTGGTGCCGCTGTTAGAAGGCTCATCCTCCTCAGTAGGCTTCAGATGTGGCGTCATGGTGCGTAATGATGAGGACAATGCACGTAGCGCTTGGAGCTGTGAGAGCGTGAAGTCGGTAGTGGTGCTAAGCGGAGTGTCACCCCCAGCGTCCTTGAGCTGCCCAATCTGCTGGTGCAGGAAGGCAAGCGGTCCTTCGTTCTGAGCTTCGGCAGTTCCTTCGTCTTTAACTTTGGTCTCTTCCTTGACACCCAAGACATTCCTGAGATCTGAGAGTAGTTTGGCATTGCGCTGTTGTTCGGCGTGTAGGAGTGCATTCAAGCGCATGCTCTCGCGAAGTCGCTTCCTCAGCAGCCCAACGGATTCCAGAGTCGGCTTGTCTCCAGGTGTATTGGCTCCAAGGGCGGAAAAATCGAGCCCTTCGTAATGACTCAGGCGCATATAATTCCTGATGTCGATGGGCTGCACGCACAATATATTTCGCAGCACATAGATCTCGAGGATATCGAAGTTGCGGTCGATGCTGGCGCACATCAGAGTTTCCAGCTGATGAGTTCCTGATTCGATCTCGGTCTTAGCTTGTTCCGCAGGATCTAAGGCATCCCGCTGCGAAGATGACCTTGAGGCTTTGAAACCCAGAGTCGCCGGTGGTGCATTGAGCAAGGCTTGTTCAACCGAGCTGAGCGCACGGTCGGCGAGAATGTTGATACTGTTTATAATGTCATCTATGAGACTCTGAGGGAGCCTGGTCAGCCAGGAATACTTTTTTAACAGACTACCGTGCTAGAGCATATCAATGATTGGTGTACTCACGACTGGAGGATAACCGAAGTGCTCAGTCAAGAGCTCGGTATCGGAATTCACTTGTGCTGTCATGATTGCATCGCCGAGCGACTTTGATATATGCAGTGAGTGGGCGGTGTTACTTCATGGCCCGGGGGACGCGTCGCGATGTCAAAGTCAATATTACTTAGCGTTTTAGCAGTTTTGGAGGGGCAGCCAGTGGCTGCCTCAATCGCAAGGCTGCCCCGAATTTCCTCCTCGCTTAAAAAATTAAGGGACCGACCCTGGTGGTTTGCACTCAAGCTACGTCATCTTCCCGTGCTCTGCCGAGACCGCCGTGCATCGCCGGATCTAGAACCTGGATAATACCTTTGCTCCTCTTCCTAAGAGAAAAAAAACCTTAGAAAGCTCTACATCTTGTCGTCAACAATTCCGCCTCACTTCCACCGCCAATCTTTTTATCGAGTATTTTAAGTATTCGGAAAGTGACCATGTCCGAAGGCAAATGGCGAGGGATTGTCAAGACTGGATGGCATCCTGAGAAGGATGGCGCGTCATTAAGAGGCCAGGTCGTAAGTGAACCACATGAGAACCACATATCGATGTCTTGAGTGAGAAAAACATGCGGCAGTTATGGCATACTGGCATTTTAAAGTCCATAACATCTCTAATAGCCGACTGTAGAACGGGCTTCTCGGCCGAGGCGATAAATCGACTTCACATGTAAGCAGCTCTCACATTTCGAGACCGCTGACCGAACTCCGCGACCCGGCATCCTTTGGAGCCCCTCCGAAGCGTACGACGGGGTTTTCGTCACCGACTTCAGCTATACATAATACTTCAAATTCGCCGATCAGTTCATCCAGAACACCAACCGGCGGAAACCAACACCATCCCCAGCAGCAAGAAGGTGTGGCGGCTGCCATTCCGGCACCCCCAAAGACCTGGAAGATCGACACCACAGGGCTCTCGACGGCACACCTACCACCTCCCCCGGGCCGCAAGGACGGTGCAGACGGAAGGACGCCACCGGTACAGCCGCCCCAGGCACAAACTCACCAACCCGTACCCGGCCGAGGGCCACCGCCATCACTTCCCCCTCGACTGCCTCCACGTTCTGGATCAGCATCTCCGGCTCGTATATCCTCTCCAAATGGGTCTCCCAACAGACCGGCGCCGCACAGCAATCTTATCAACCAGGATGCCGTGAGCCGACTTGGCGCCTCTGGGATATCAGTACCTGGCTTAGGCATCGGCAAACCCGCCACCACGCCCAGTACGCCTCCGCCGCCGTACACGGCCGGCCGTACCACAGCGAACAGCCAGACGCAGCAGTTCGGATCTGATAGGAGGACTGATATTGTGGGAAGCAGTGTAGTTGCTAGTAGCCAGAGCACATCTGCAGTAGCCAACGATTTGGCTTCTGTGCTTGAAAAGAAAAAAAAGCCCCCGGCACCGCCACCCAAGAAGCCCGGGCTGGCGCAGACGTCCGGGCCAGGGAGCCAGCCACCTCCGCCGGTGCCGACGGCTACACGGCCACAGTTTTGACTAATTTGCGGCAAGTTGTGAAAACTTGTTGGTAAAGAGATCCATGCTTTGATGCCACGAGAGATTTTTTGCGATTCACTCACAGGGAGGTCACGTACCACATTGTACTTCAAAGACTAACAATGTGCATGCCCAACATTCCGTAGCTCGATGCAAGAGGGAGGTTATCTGGGCGGGGGCCTCAAATAGATTCTTCCCAAATTGTCTACTGTAATGCTTTTATCATTTTTGTCCTTCTGTCTATTTTATTGTGGCATTAAGCAGGTCGGCATCTGATGAGTCAGCTATTCCTGGTCTATGTGCCTCACGAACACGGCACTGCTTCAGCTGTTAACTCTATCAATCTTCAATGATTGTACGATGGTGAAGTTAAATTCTAATAGCAACTTGTTCACATGGTAATGATTAATTTACTTGATTCACAGCCAGCTTCCATTGAGGAATACAACCAATTGGTTTATGTCATGAATTGTCATCTCAGGCGTGACTCCTTGTATTTTTTAGCGTCATGATATAACTAGCGACATCGCGGATCTATGGCCAATTTTTTTGAAACTCATATGAACGGATGCCTGATGGAAAGAAGGTGAAAGGAAAAGGCAATTATCAGAAGTCGCCTTAAACCTTCTCGGCCTTCATGGCGTGCTTCCAGTAGGTGAAGAAGGGGGTGATACCGTCGTCACGGTAGTTGAGGAGGATAACCCTGATTCAAAGTTAGACACCATTTTGTCTGGTGGAAGTGTATATAAGAAAAATACTTACTGCTGGTCATCCTCAGCGGAGGGACCGGCCTCGCCGATATAGCACTCGTACTTGTCGAAGTTCTTGAGGATGCTCATGAGCTGAGCCTGACCCTTGGTCTTGAAAAGATCCTTCTCCTCATCGGAGGCACCACTCTCATCCAGGTGCTTCTTGACCTTCTTAATGAAAGCTGCGAGATACATATATGTTTAGTGACCCATGTTATTATAAAAAGAATACAGCGTCAACACATACCCTTGGCGTGGGCCTTGTAACCAGCCTTGTCCATGGGCATCTCCTGGAGCTGGAAGGTGTGGATGATGTTGTTGACCTTCTGGACACCATCCTCGAGGTCGTCACCAGCCTCCTCGGCGGAAGCGTTGGCACCAGTGTCTGAAGGAGGCGCAAAAGTTAGCACTTAGGGGTACAAAGAACACATAAATATCGCCTGAAGCGTAGTTGCTGAGAAGACTTACCGAAAGATTCACCACCAACGCTGATCATAGCGCAGTCGACCTCGAGGAGAACACCATCGACCTCGGTGGAGGGGAACGAGTCCGAGAGGATCTCGGAGCCCGTGGCGATATCCTGTGATTGCGGGGTTCTGTAAGAAAAAGTTTTGCGGGCGTTGCGCGGGGAAGACCCCCGAGCGAAATAGCTGCTCGAAGGCAAGGGAAAGGGAGAAGAAACTAACTTACCTTGTAGATGAGCATTTTGGCGACGGATGAGGATTGCTACGCAAAAGAAACTGGGTAAAGTGTGAGGGAAGGAAGTGTGCCTGAGAACAAGGTCGTGAAAACTTCAAGGATGGGGTTTGGCGCAAAGAAATAAATAACACGACGATCCAAGGAGGGGCAACGGGCAGAAAATCGAGAACGCCTCAAATTTGCGTGGGAGGAAAAGTGGACAACCAGCCAGGGGACCAACCAGGAACCGCGGGGCTCTGGGCTTTATCCTATCGCGGGATAGCGCTGTCTCCATCGCCTTGCCTGGACATCTTTACGCTGGCCAAAGACCGGTCGGTCAGTGAACCCGTTGGACGGCAGCTCGTCAGCACCCGTCAAATCAATCACTAAGGTTCACAAGTCGGAGGACGGAAAGCCTAGAATAGAACACACCTCAAGCCGGAGGTAAGGCCAGGCACACTCTGTCGATTCATTGCAAACTGCAGATGGCCCAGGCCTGAGGTGATTAACTGGGGCAGATTCACACTCCCGCCACTGATGAGCAATCTGCTTCGCCGGTTTGGGGTCCTGTAACACCCTCCGTGTGGAGGCACTGCCTGGATCTAGACGCCCCCAAAAGGGCCTTTGTTTGCCAGGAATCGACTACGATGTAAACATCTGGACGGATATGGGATCCTATTCGTATTGTAACCTGGGTAGAACCTCCCGCCTTACTCCTTGCTCCACTTGGAGATTGCCTACAACTGGCACCCTAGGGACAAGTGCTAATGTCGAATTGGTGGCTTTAAAACGTAGGTTATTTATTAAAGGCATGGGATGTAACACCTACATTCATATATGTACCTAGGTACGTGCATGTGTTTCTCGCCACACCAACAGCTGACTTTGGTTCCTAGAAGGAACCCCCACCCAGGCACCTTAACCTCCAATGCAAGTTTGACATAGGTTCGTCTGGTGCCATAGAACTGGAAGACAATGATGGGGAAGAAACACAAAATGAAATGTTCCATAGCATCATGGCGCCGCTTTTTAATAGTAAATTGCATTAATTCAGCATGACGGCGCGTGGGTCATCTGATAATCAATCGATTTATCACGATCCACTGTGAGCTGCAAAAAAAAAATCGGGTGATCCGGACAAGCCGGCATCTCAATCAAGCGATATAATTAGAGAGGGAAAAAAAGGAGCTTAAGATCGGCAGGAATGACTTGACAAGCCATCCCTACAGCCCAGCTTCATCTCATAATCAAAACCCTCCTTTGCTTAGATACACCTCGTTAATTGCCGATCGAATCTGTTATCAGCGCGTCTTCCTTTTTTCGCATCTTGTCTTGCTCTTTACGAGTCCTTCTATTCACTCCTTTCTCCAACAAAACCAACCCAGGAAATTAAGCATCGACATTTTGCCTTGCCGATCGCCACCTTTAACCTTTAGTCTACTTTCAACTCCCTCCCTGACGCCCGACGCGAAACACGATCTCATCGCATTTACACATTGCCATATATACCTCGCCTCCATGGCTTGGAACGTCACGATGCCAGAGGTGGCACTCCCCCCGCTGCCGTCCTACGAATTGACTCCGGTCACCAACTTGCTTCCGTGGATTGACGACTTCTACTTGTCACTGGTCGCGCCGATCGCCGCTTACTGGATCCTCTCCGGTTTCTTCCACATTATTGACGTCTACGACATATGGCCACAGTACCGACTACACACTCCGGCCGAGATTGCATCTCGTAACCGTGCTACTCGATGGGAGGTCTTTCGCGATGTCGTCTTCCAGCAAATCATCCAGACAATAGTGGGAGCCCTTCTAGGCTTTATGGACCCGCCTCAGATGACGGGAATGGAGGGTTATGATATAGCTGTCTGGGCCACACGTGTTCGACTGGCGCAGAGAGCTCTGCCCTCTGTTTTGAGCGTGATTGGTATCAATGCCATTGGCATGGCCAAGAACATGGCCACTACCCACCCGATGCTCGCCGGCGCTCTCTCTGGCGGTCACTACCCCTTCCTTACCACCACTCTTGCTGGGCCGGATGGTGCTGCCGTGCCTGCATTCGCAACATGGGAGCTTTTCGCTGCCAAGACCATCTATTGGGCGATTATCCCCGGGATCCAGCTGTTCTGCGCTATCCTCTTTGTCGATACGTGGCAGTACACCTTGCATCGCGCGATGCACATGAACAAGTGGATGTATGGTAAGTTGAACAGGAGCGAAGAGGATGACTATTTCAAGCTGGCTTTCAAATACATCAGCTAACAATCCGTCTAGTAAATTGGCATTCGAGACACCACCGACTCTACGTTCCGTACGCATATGGAGCTCTGTATAACCATCCCGTCGAGGGGTTCCTTCTCGATACTCTCGGCGCTGGATTGGCATACCTGCTTACCGGCATGTCGCCTCGACAGGGCATGCTCTTCTTTGTTTCGTCCACCTTCAAGACTGTCGATGATCATTGTGGCTACGCATTGCCCTGGGACCCTTTGCAGCATATCACAAGCAACAATGCCACCTACCACGACATCCACCATCAGAGTTGGGGCATCAAGACCAATTTCTCCCAACCTTTTTTCACCTTCTGGGACTCGGTGCTTGGCACCATGTGGAAGGGTGACACATCACTAAAGTACGAGCGCTCGAGGAAGAATGCTGAGGAGGCCGAAGCTAAGAAGCAATCGGCAAAGGCGCAGTAAAAAAAAAAAAAAAAAAAAGGAAGAAGAAAGCGAGACTCTTACGGCATTGTATAGCACCCAAATGGTGCAAGTTATTTTAATCTTTCTTGTATATTGTTCTAGGGCTCCTTTTATTTTGTGTTGACTACAGCGGCTGGCATATTGAATCTCCGAACACTTTGCCGCCCCTTTTTTTATAACTACTACGATTGGAAAGGGACGGGCGTCACCCGGCGGGCGTTGATTCTCAAATTCGGATTGGAAGTCCCTTAAGAAAAGACTGCCAGTTAGTCTTATTATTAGGGCACTTGTATGGGTACATATTTTATATCACGTCGACACACAATCACTCAGGGATTCTGGCGGCCGGACAGGGTTCTGGTTTGGACTACGAAGAGGACGATGAAGAGGAACGGAAATGTGTCACTCGCTACTCGCTACGCCTGACAACGGTCATTCACAGGCTAATACTGCTACAATAAGTAATAATAATACTCACCACACCAAGTATGGCACGCTTGGTAATAAAAGAGATTGTACCACATCGAACGGCGTTCTCTGTTACAAGTTATCCTTTTACACAACTACCTGATTTGCCTTTTCCATATCGGTTGTCTAAGGAGTGGTCAGGAAGACTTAACGTTAAGCGATGACACTAGCAAATCTGCTGCTTCTGCTTTCTCACAACCTAGTTTCGCAGCAACGATTTGATCCAGTATTCACATAGACTCTGAGGCAAGGCTGTATATGATAAGGTAAGACCATTACGTCAGTCTTAGCATTAACCTCTCCGGGAAGAGCCTCCAGTCCATGCGGTTGCTCCCTCCCAAGTCTTCATAGCTTACCAATGAGCGCAGTGAGAGTGGCTGCCGTGTTGACCGCCATAATATCGGTGAATGCGCCGTCTCGGCAGTGGATGTCGGCGCCGCATGTAGATCTGGCCGTGGTGGGCGCTGCCTGTGGTTGTCAGGTCTCGTGTGGCAGTATTGGGAATTGGTTGCAGACCAGCCAGCCAATAGGCCCTTCCAACTAGAACACCACCACCCTCAGATGGATATTCCAAGCATCTGTGGGTGTGCAGTAGTAATAGTAGTAGTGGTAGGTCACCGTCGCAAGAGGGAGAAATGGAAAGGGCAGGCCGATCGCGCGTTCAAGTGTGGCCCTGTTCCGCGGTGTCAAACTTGGTTTCACAAGGGCGATGCCGCGTGATTGTGGGGACCTCGGGGAAGCTATTCTGACTCGGCCCCTCGCCGATCAGACGCTCTCAGATGCTATCCGGAGGGGAGACTCACGGTAAGAGAAGCGTAGTGATGGTGTGGCTTTGTCATGCATATGCGGTAGCGCTTCTTCTTACACAGATGCGCGCGCGCACGTGAGTCTGTTAGAGCTACCCATCTGCCTTCCGCAACCGTCGATCGGATCCGAAGTATAGCCCCTGAATTTTGGGGTCGACAACATAGTTTACGGAATACAGCTGTTGGTCCCAGTAACAGTCAAATGCCAATTATGGCTGCTGCAGCTTATCTCGCAATGTCAGAGAGGAGTGAATCTTATCATATCTTGTATAGTTCACGGTAGCTATTGAAATGGTATTTTTCAGATCCCCGCCGACATTCCAACTCGCGCTGGTGTACTTAACTTAACTTTCGAAACCCTGGAAGCAATATGAGAAAGGATAGTGCTACTACGAGGTATTATTACAACAGGGGGAGATATCTTTGTTTCAATCCAGGGTTCCGAGACCAGACGACGTGGTTCCAACTGAATATCAAAGCAGTGGCTTGCAGGCGGGGTAACTACGATAGCATGGGTTAGGGCCGAAGCCTTCGGAAGAGCATGCGATTCGAAGGTGCTTGGGGACCTATGTCCAGCATACGTGTAATGCAGAACGGAACTCGTGATGTGAGTGTTGTGCGAACGAAGGTGGAGCCGTGGGGGTTCCTGGTTGGAAGCATCAGCTCGTGGACGCCATGCTGCAGCTTGACAATCAGCCCTCAAGCGTGGCTTCTCCTTTGCAGCACGTCAGGACTTGACTTAAAAGTGACCAAGCGACTGGGCTATCAAAAGTGAGTAGTCGCTCAACTTGATGATATCAATGCTCAGAACTTGGTTCCGGACTTTGCATGGCATCGGGATGAGAATGAGAAGCTGTGACAGGGTATGTTGCCAAGTTTGGTGTGGCATTTGTGTTAAAGCGGGTTCTACAGACCCTGAGGATCCCTCAGACTGGGGGGTGCATCATTATCATAGGAAAACCTGCTGCAGGGTCTCAAGAGTAATATACCTTAGAATCGAGTTCCTATCTGGGGCATCTGAAGATATGCTTATTGCCATGTTACGAATTTCTCATTATGCGCTGATGCCGCCTCTTCACTCACTTGTTTCTAAAATATCACCTTCCCCCCCAGCGCATCAATGCGGGGTTTGCTTTACTTAGGCGTAGCGAGAGACGGCAATGTGGGGTTAAAGTCGGGTATGGAGGAGCCCCATTCCCTCCTGGCCCAAGAGCTACTGCCTTACGGCCAGAGTTGGGAACGCCCCTGGAGCGAGTGCATGGTGTCCAACGGGCCATCTCCAGCCAAGCTGAAGGCATGGCGAATGAGGAACTGCGCGACGTGCAGTAGTTACCTTGACAAGCGGTTGGTGTATTGAGCTACTGATCGTTTCAGGAAGAGTCACGTTGCCCTCCCTCGTCCTCACAGATCAGCTTTGCCGTATCCAGTCCACGGAAGCATCCACCAACATGTGATAGATCCGCGACGCAATGTCAGAGTTGAACATGAAGATCTTGTTGCAAGTTGACGGGAACGCTCCTTTGGGTCCTTTGGGCTGGGCTGGGGATGGCGAATGAGTTTGGGGAGCGGCATGGAATTCCAAGATTTGCATTCTTGTGATCAGCATTTATCATAAACTCACTGACACCTCGTTAGGTTTGGCAAGTGCTGTGATGTCAAGACCCAGGTAAGATGCATCACAATCCGTAAATAGCAGACAGAAGTAATTCGAAACCTTGTCTCGAGTCTGGTCAAGTAGAAACTCTCAGCTCGGAGGGGGTTAGTCTATACCGTTAGAGCACTTATTATATGGCATGTAGAATGACAAGCTGTAATGTTAAATGATTTGTCGCTTATGTACGTATGTATGAACAAATTATCTACCTGGGTTCGAAGACTTGAATCAGGAGAGACATCCGATGTGGATGATCCTAATGATGGCAAGGGACACGCTGTAGTGTAGATTACCCTCACGTACTGGTGCGATTATTACTTGCAAGGAATTTTCCAAGTTCCCAGACAAGCCGAGAAGGCTATTACTTACTAAGTCACCGCAGCACGAAGAAGCAGACCGACGACCGAGAGTACAGTGCGATACAGTACAAATCACTTCAATTTGGTACTGACTGTGTTTGCATGACACCGCGAAGTCCCACATCACATAAGCGGTCAGGTGCACATTCGCCCAAATGGTGATCCCGAATTATCGGTGACAGATCATACTGGCGCGAACACAATGCTTGGATTCAGCCACAGTTACTTTGGCTGGGAAGATGCGAACACCGAAGCTGAGCATGACATTTGCTGACAATTGATTTCACACCTGCCGGGCTTCATTGACACCCACCAATATGCCGTGATGAGAACTCGTCTCACCTCCTGGTCGAGTCCTTTTCTCCGAATAGCAGTCATGGAAAGCGGTCAGATCACTCATCGCCACTTCTCCCAAGGACGCCAGGAGGATGACCGCTCACGCCACAGAGGAAGAGCGGAGAGCAGACACCGGAGCTAGAAGTATTTCCACCACGTGTTGGCTTTCCATACCACAGCACTGGAACCAGCAACCTAACGGGCGGGCGAGAGAAAAAAAAAAAAAAAAAAAAAACCTTCTGGCCCTGAAGCCAGTCTGGCTGCTGTCCGTTAAACGGAGAGGGCTTCAATCGGGCTTCGCGTGGAGATGTGCGATGGCGAAAAAGAAAAAAATTTATTGCAGCCAAAAAAAAAAAAAAAAAAAAAACACAAAAAACCCGACTGTTGGGAACAAGTTCATACAGTGTGGAACATGAGGAGCGTAAAGGCCTTCTGAATCCAGCCATGTGTGCGCGACATTGAACCGGTAGACCCGTTTGGGCACTAGGGTGTTTTCGTCTGCGAGTCATCATATCGGGTATTGAGCAAGTCATGCGTTGTAACGCGATAGTACGCACAGTATGCATGCAGCTAGAATGAGACGTTGCGCTTGATCACTCCATCAGTGGATGACCCTCCATTTCCCCCCTCCTTTGACCCGGTCAGACCTCCCTGCCCTCTTTTTTGTTTCGTTTGTGTGGTTAGGTTTATGGGCAAAGCGCCGTGCCGAGATTTCCCCTTTTTCCCGCAACCCGCGTCCGGAATTGACCGGTAGCCATTATGCGCTTGAATCTAGCTCTAAAACCGGAGGTAAATCGCAATAGACTTTTGAGGGCTTTGACAATTTGGCCTTGAAAACTTTTTGCTCTGCCATTCCACTGTGGCTTCCGACAAACTATCTATTGATTGGCATGATTATTGGAAGTTAGAGCAAGACAACAATACGAAGCTTGTAAATAGTTACGCCAATGCAGAAGCAAGGCACGGGTGTCTTTCGGGATACCTGGAAGGAAACCAGCTCCTCCAGTACCTCCAGTGTCTACTGTGTACTAGACTGTACTGTACGTACTCCATACGAATCATCTGAACTCTGCATGCATGCATAGCACAGCGACTTTCTAGCGTGGACGATACCCCCACTCCTCATGAAAAGCCGCAGCATCGCCATAAAAGAAGTCTGCGGGGAGGGGCAGGGCAAGGGCAAGGGGTGACAACCTATTGTTGTTTCGACCCCCAAGAATTACTGTTCCACCCTGGAGGTACACAGTATTACGCGCCCGCAGCACAGTATGTACCCGGATGCAACCTACCTAGCGACATAGCGATCGAATGGGGCGCTCCCTATGACTTTCCAGGTTGAACCCTTCATTTATTGCTTCGGCAGCTTTGTCGGCCAACCCACTCAGTGCCAGGCCCTCTGGTTGGTTGGTGCCCACCTAACTCAGCAGCTGTACGTAGGCAATTTTACCCTATACCGCTTCTTTCTGTAAATCGCGCTACTGTGGCAGATCACTACCATCCAAGAGTCCTTGTGATCTAAGAGGGGAAAGGGGAGTGATTCTAGGAGGGCGACTCTTTATGGTGCGCACAAAAGGCTGCTGCATTCCTCCCGCCCATGGGATTATCCAGCCCCATATCTTCCCTCCCACATATATTGCGTTGATTGTCCCATTGAAATCAACTCGCGCTGCGTTATTGTCGGTCCAATTCCAAGCGCAAGCAACGACTGCTGTTCTGGGAAACAATCATCGCTGGCCCGAAACCCTGTCAGCGTACAGGTTATTTTCGCCTTAGCCACGCCACCAGGGCCTCGCGACGTCATATCGAGTTAGTCTGGGAGTAAATAAAGGTCAACATCCGGCTGGATCCTTCTCTCCCCCTCTAACGCGCCAACGTTTTTCGCAGGCCTACTAGTGGCTTTTGGCCCCGTCATACACAGTACCACACAGTACTCGGTGACCCACTCCTAAGCACCCAAGCAGCCCTTGTATTTTTTTTCCCGCGGCTAGTGCTGTTGAACACTCAACTGCCCGCCTCCGCCCTGTCGATTTGTAAACCCGCCCATTCCCCTGCTATTGCTACCTGGGATCGCGACCACACCCCATTTCCTGGAAATACCTCTGTGCCCACGCGCGAGAACGAAAAAAATATTTCCACAACTTGGACCTCGAACAATTTCCAAAGCATCCCTTTACCCTTTCACGATTCTTTCGGTACCTCAGGATCTTGAAAACACAATGACCAGCCAATTATAGCACCACGGTCCCTTGGGACACTACGACCATCTCTAGAGATACCGTACTCGTTACGGCTTTGGACTTCTTGAGAACTCCGGTTGTCAACACTAGCATCATACCTTGCGCCCTAAATATTTGATTTTATTCTTGCTGGCAGACTCTACGATACTGCATACGTTCCATTCCCTGGTGCGTTGGCTGTGGGTTTGGTCTACGAGCATCCGAATAGCATCTAAGAGACTCGCCACCTTACACGAGGCACCCAGCTCTTGAAGCTCCAGTATTCACCTTGCTCAGTATATTTTTTTTCTCTTAACTCTCAAAGTCAGACATCCACCATGAGTCACGAGAGGATACACGACAGGGCCACGTCTAATATTATGGCGTGGTCCTCATTGGGTGCGCATATGCAACACGAACCTGAAGACGACGCGGCAGCAGAGGCAGATGAACCTCCCGATAATCGAACTTCACGCGGAATTCAAAGTGAATTCAAGCGAACAATTATCTGGAGGCCTGCAGATCACACCCAGTCGTTGCTCACCCAAGCTCTTAATCATTCCGATGAGGACGCCGCTCCATTACATATCACTACTTCGTCTTCGCGCCGGCGATCTATGAATAGCACTGTCAGTCTCGCTTCGACGGCAGATCTGACTAGTGATACTGGTCTTACGAGTCCTGCGCGGACCAACACGCCCAGCCCGCCTCCTCCAGTCATACAATTGCACCGGTTGAACATGGAGCTCTTTGGTTCAAAGCATAAGCCTGACAATACCGCTTACAGTACTGGCCAGGAAGAGACGACTCCAACCAAAAAATCAGTAATCCCTACTGTCACGGGAGTCCGACCTAAAGATCCGGCAGTCGAAGCACTAGCTAAGAAGCGGTGCATATCATTCGCATGTGGTCAGAAGACCGAATCTCGAAAGCCCACTCCACCACCACAGGTCACTCAGCCCAGCCGCGTCACTCCCGCTGCTTCAACTGAGGAGCCACCGGTGCGGAAGACGTGCATCAAGTTCGCTTGCACCACCAAACCCTCAGTCCAGCACACTACCCCCTCCTCGAGGCAACAACCTTCCATCCCCGGGATCGTTGAACCCCCCAAATCCGAGAGGAGAGGATCGCCATCCACTTTCCGCAAGCAGCGGGATTCGTCAGCTACACGAGGTGCACGATCCGTAACGCCGCGACGTCACTCTCGGAGTCCGATCAATGTGCGATCGAAAAAGTACTTGTCTGCCAACAACTCAGATCTGAAATCTGAATCATCCCGTTTTCACGAATTTGCCAGCGATGAGCCCCAGGAAGAGGATTGGGTCAGGCAGAACATGGTTGCCCCTGTCAAGCGATTGACCATCAACGATACCTTGAGAAAAGAAAATGAAATCCGTCGACTCGGAAGGGAAGCGGAAGAGGAGGCCCTGCAAGAGGAATTTGAAGACGACGAGCCGGACAATGAGGATGACCCCGAGAATGCTGATGACGACTTTGACGAAGAGGTGGAGGATGACGATGACACCGATGATGATCAATCAGGTTACGGTTCAGACGATGACGCATCTGATGGGTACAACACCGACAATGAGGTTGGCTTTGCGGACTCTGACGCGGATGACGATGACAATGATGGACTTGACCTGTGGACGCACGGCCAGGCTGCGACTCTGCAGTTGTCTGGAGCCACGCCTGTCAACCGGCGCGTATCGACTAACGGGGATCGATTTGACTCGTCAGCATCTGATTCCTCTGCTTCAAAGCGGCGTACACCGCGGGAAAAGTCGCGGCGCATCAAGATCCGACCGGGAACACCCGAGCTTCCAGACAGCACAGACTTTGTGTGTGGTACACTGGACGAAGACAGACCCCTTGAAGATGCGTACATTTCATGCATTGCTCAGAGACGACGCGAAAAACTTCATGTGATACCTCAAGATATCGACCCTAGCTTCCCCGCGTCCGAGCCTGAAGATGAAGACGAAACTGGTCTATACGATGGTGGTCGCGATAGCGATGATCACGTTTGGATCCACGGGGAGCTTGAGGATTTGGACCAAGACCACGGGAGAGCTGATCGCCGAAAGAAGAAGAGCAACCATGCCTCTCCTAAGCGATACCATTCGCCACCCCCTAAGAGGAACCATTCCCCACCTCCCAAGGCTCGCGGCCGGTCTCCGAAGCGTCTCTTCACTCAATACTCTCCCCGGCGGCTGGTGTCACCACCACCATCGGGGCGTTGCCTCAAGTCGCCACCTGGGTCACCCTCTCAGCTTGCCATGAACGGACCCATAGACTTCAAAACCCTGGCCTTCCGACCTGGTTTGACACACACCAAGTCGCTTCCCAGGGCGCCGGCAATGTTCCCGCATCATCTCAAAGGTCAACGTCGCAGGAACGCAATCCTTACCGGCGCGCAAGGTCACGTCCGTGGTGCCATCGACATCGTCAAAGGCCTTGAGCATAAGCGCCAGCGGCGAAGGGAGAAGTATATCCAGAAGCACTGCAACCGAGCTCGCAAAGGCCAGGCTGTAGGAAGACGACCTCAGCCAGGCAAAGGTGCGGAGCGCATGCGTGAACTTGGTCTTTACATGGCTGGCAAGCAGCAGGGACCATGCAATTATGTCTTGTCTGTTTAAAAATACAGACTTGGCCGCAATATCTGTCGTCGCTTTTATTGTCTTGCGCGGATTGACGATACCCCTTTATTGCTCCGAATTTCGACTCACCCTATATTTTACCCAAAACTTTTTCTAGAGGGGACCTAGCATGAACTTTGTATATAACAGTCTTCGCATGTATATGTGATTCAATTCTTTTCTTTTGTCATAGTAACGAATCTTCTACTCATGGCCGCAACCCAGAGATGTGAGGGTGCGGAAACCCGTTTTATGGCATTTTTCTTGTTGGCGGATGAGGTACAGCATTCAGGATACCAAAGGCATAGGCATATAGCATTTGGAAGGCGATGGCAATGGCGATCCGGTGAACTTGCAATATGAAATACACTGCCAAGTATAACTTGCAGAATTCGAAACAAAACAAACCGTCTTACTGCCGTGCGTGAAGCTCTGAACCTACTCAGCCAATGTCTTGAAAATTAACTTGTCAGCTGCTGCTTGTCAGTAGAAGCAGCTGTGTTATGCTTGGATGCGAAACATTTAGTAAGGCGGGTGCCCTCTGCTGCCTTGCCACCTTAACGCCACAAAATCTACAGAAAACGGCCCTTACTGCAAAGGGTATCCAATCTTCAATCCATCCAGAGTGGGATATCTATCTACCAACATATGGCCTGAAACGTGGTGATATCAGAATACATGCCAGGGTTTTTTTTTTTTTTTTTTTTTTTTTTGCGCTTTGCTTTTTTTCTCTTTCTTTGTTGCGGCAACGAATGGGTCCGAGAGAGGGAAGCACAAAAAAGTAAGTGAAAGACAGTAATAAGGTAACTTTGCAAGTAAGTCAGAAAAGGACAGAATTGGCGCCTAAAATTTCAGGCCACCACGGTAGGGTGCTTGTGCTCTGAGAAGGGTGGCGCCTGATTGGATGCTAAGTTCAGTTCTTGCCAGCTCTGCTTTTTGCTAGCCGACGTAACTACTGCGCTGTCTTGTCTATCTTCCCACCCGTTTCCGCACGCCATTCCATAAAGTCGAAGCGGCCCGTAATCTTGCCAGGAATCAGACCCCTCGCACAAAGATTTCTCTTGATTCCACCTCTATCAGCCTAATCATCATCAACCAAACCCACGGACGACCGCGAGCATCATTTGCCCATCATGTGGATTATCAACTGGTGTACGTTCTCCTAGATTGAAGGCATCGAGCCGAGTGTCCTTGCCCACGTTCCCCTTGAGCCGCAAGCTGACCTTGCGCCCATCTGCGCGCCCTAATAGTCTACGATGTCCTCTCCTCCCTAGGCCTGCTCAACAAGCATGCCAAGCTCCTGTTCCTCGGCCTTGATAATGCTGGCAAGACGACACTGCTACATATGCTGAAGGTGCGTTACAGACCCTCAAGGTGGTGTTGTATGATTTATCTGGCACTCTCGCCGGTTTATCTTGCATAAGCCGCTTCGAAACACGATTACACAAAAGTGGTGGCATAATGCTTAAACCAGACATAAACAGAACGACCGAGTCGCTATTCTTCAGCCTACTCTCCACCCAAGTATGTTACGGCCGACTCCGAACCCTCTGCGTCCGGTCGCGGGAGAAGCACGTGTCCGTCTGCTAACCTGGTCTTAAGCTTCCGAGGAACTGGCGATTGGCAATGTACGATTCACAACTTTCGATCTCGGTGGCCATCAGCAAGGTACAACTTCATCTCCCTTCTACCCTGTTGTCGGCTTTAGTCAGCCTTCTCTCGCTACTACTTCCGGCCAACAGTCGCTGACATGACATGACACCTTATAGCTCGTCGTCTTTGGAAGGACTACTTCCCTGAGGTGAACGGTATCGTATTCTTGGTCGATGCCAAAGACCACGAGCGATTCCCCGAGGCTAAGGCCGAGCTTGATGCCCTCTTGTCCATGGAGGAGCTGGGCAAGGTTCCCTTCGTCGTCCTTGGCAACAAGATTGACCACCCCGATGCCGTCTCTGAGGACCAGCTGCGACACGAGCTGGGCTTGTATCAGACGACGGGCAAGGGCAAAGTCCCATTGGAGGGCATCCGACCCATCGAGCTGTTCATGTGCTCGGTCGTCATGAGACAAGGCAAGTGATCTTAGAAAACTCCCTAAGCCAGTCTTGCAGTGAACTTTTGCTAACGGTTGTTGATACAGGCTATGGCGAGGGCATTAGATGGCTTTCCCAGTACGTGTAAGGGAGATTCAACTACCAAAACATGCGATATGACACAGGGATGTGAAGTGCTACGATGAATGGCTCTGCGCATGAATATCTACATTTCGTGAGGAGGTGAGGGAGCAGAGGAAGTGGTTATCGAGAGCTTGCTGAGAACAGTTTCTGTCGTTTGCAAGCATGCGAGACCCAGTGGAATCGGAGTTTATATGATAGCTTGTTACACCACGCGTTTTCTATCTTTTCCGGGCTTCTGGGATCTGTAGGAGTCCAAGGTAATAGAGGCAGATCACAAATTTAAAGTGCATTTTTTTTTTTGACATACCAACCATACCAAATCAGAAATACATTATAAACACGATCTGGCAAGATTTGGAGAGTGGGATAGGATGTACTGGCTCTCGAGGCACCACGCACAAATTGAGCATCGTTCGATGCCTCTCACAATACTAATAACCCTGGTTGGCCCAAATTGGATAGATGTCCTCCTTGCTTCTATTTCTCAAACAAAGATGTACGCAACAACAAGCATGTTCTTGTTTTGTCAGCTTTGAGTGTAATGCCGTAGAATCTTAAGGATTCTCACATTGTAGGGTCTCGATGCCAGTATTTAATGGGCCTCATATTTACTGTCTAATTAGGTATACACATGTTCAACAACAGAAAACGCTCGTGGTTACAGTCTATGAAAGGGGGAGGGCGGGTCCCTTGTCTTTCACTTTTTACATCGATTCTTCTGCTTCTTTCGTACATGGGAATGGGGAAACTCAATGTGCTTCTTCTTCTGGTGGATGCCGTTTACCATAGTAATAGCTGTACTAGAGCTTTTCAACAAACCGAAAGGCATCCTCTCTTGAGTGAATCCTTCTTGGGCCACGGCAACATACGAGAGCGGTTTGCAAGTGTGATCTACCGGTACGGGTATGATGTCTCATGATGTCTGGTGAGTAGCCTTCACAGCACGGCTTCGAGGCGAGGGCTTACATTTTGCCTCCATCGAGTAGTGCACCACTAACAGTTAGATGCAAGTCCAATAAATCAGGTATCCCATCCCATGTCAAGTGACTGCCAGTTGGGAGGGGGAAGGCTCTAGTTACCCTGTACGTATATCATTGACGCCCCCCGTAAGGGGATGTACACATGTGCTGTTTGGGAACCCACTTGCCGCATTGAGAGTGGCCTCCCCACTAACGATTTTTAGCGCTTGTCCCGATGATTTTAGCCTCAGTCACCATCCGCGACGTCATCTTTCTGAAGCTGTGTCCATTCCTCCCGCAGACCGGAATACTCCACCTGTTTACAACCAGCTGCTGAGAGTTTATCTGCTTCACCATCTGCGCTCGTCCCCCGCAAGGGTCAGCTTCCCGATGTCTCTTCCTGCAGTCCGGGGGTCATGACATCTGCGTATATTTTTCCGTTAGCAACAGAAGATAAAAGCGCTGTTGTGAACCAGGCGAGAACACTATGGCCAGTGACCAACCCGCTCGTCGCTTCACCCTGTTCGGCAAGCCCTACCATGACTATGGTTTTCCGCCAGAGGCCTTCGACCACCATCGACTGCCTGATGTAGATACAGAGTTCCTGGGTGCCGAGGACCTTGCAGCCTTCAAGCAGGCTTTAAGTGCCCCGGATCCCATCGCCTCGTCTGTCGATGATGGATCCGTTCTGAAAAGCCCCACCGGGAGAACTAGCAGCATGAGTCTTGATCAGTCGACGGCCCAGAAATTCCGTAGTGGAATTCCGGGCAAGCGGCACGGAAGCCAAGGGAGCCTCCTCATTGCTGCGCAGAATGACTGGGCGCCCGTCAACGAAAAGGTCTCCCGGCCTGGGAAGAGGCGAAGGAAGAAGCGGGTTGCCTTTCGCAGCGTCGACGAAGCACGAGAGGGTTACCTCTACGCGCTGCTCAGGTGGCCTTTCCTCTTCTTCACACTGATGTGGATCATCGGGCTGGGCGCCATGTACCTCCTGACGAGATTCTACGTTTGGGGCTACGAGTATTTTGTCGCTTGGCGTGGGCAGCGCGAGACCCTCCGCCGTAACATGCGCGCCACCAGCAGCTATCGTGACTGGACAAGAGCCGCAAAGGCGCTGGACTCTTACTTGGGGAATGACCAGTGGAGGGAGGAGAACGAGTATACGTATTATGATTCGAAGACGGTTCGTCGCGTGTGGGAGCAGATTCGGAAATTCAGGCGGAGTGCTGAAGCGCAGGAGTCTCTGAGCACGGGTGTGTCTGAAGGGTCCGAGACAGGAAATGCACAAGGCTCGGAGGGTAAGAAGCCCATAGAAGAGCTGAAGACGTTGATTGAAGCATGCGTCAAGAACAACTTCTCCGGCGTGGAAAACACGAGGTTATACAGCGAAACATACTACGGCACCAAAAATCTGGTGCAAAACTTTGTCGATGAAGGTAAGTGGTCTTGTGATAAATGAAGTGATTGTTTCTATTTCCGGACTAACATGTCACTTCTAGTTGAGAGAAGCGCTCGTCTATTGCTCAACAGCAACCAGCTTCCTCCTGAAGAGAAGCGAACACTTTTCAAGCACTTGCACGCCAATTATGGTCGCACAGCGCTGTGCTTATCTGGTGGTGCCACGTTTGCATACTACCACTTCGGAGTCGTGAAGGCTCTTCTCGAAGCCGACCTTGTTCCTAACGTTATCAGTGGTACTAGTGGTGGTGCTCTGGTTGCTGCTATGGTTGCCACACGCACCAACGAAGAGCTTAAGCAGCTGTTGGTTCCGGCACTTGCCTACAAGATCAAGGCCTGTTCTGAACCCATTACGACGTGGCTTCCGCGGTGGTGGAAGACAGGAGCTCGGTTTGATTCCGTTGATTGGGCCCGTCAGTGCAGTTGGTGGGCTCATGGAACGATGACATTCCGAGAAGCGTACGAGAGGACTGGCAGGATTCTCAATGTTTCGTGCGTTCCTGCCGACCCCCATTCGCCCTCCATCCTCTGCAACTACCTCACAAGCCCCGACTGCGTCATTTGGTCTGCGGTTCTAGCATCAGCTGCCGTTCCAGGCATTCTGAACCCAGTCGTTCTCATGATGAAGTCCCGTGACGGCACGCTGAACCCCTATTCTTTTGGTCACAAGTGGAAGGATGGTAGCCTGCGCACTGATATTCCAATCAGAGCACTCAACTTGCATTTCAACGTCAACTTCACCATTGTCAGCCAGGTCAACCCTCACATCTCACTGTTCTTCTTCTCCTCGCGCGGAACGGTTGGATCGCCTGTGACACACCGCAAAGGACGAGGGTGGCGCGGTGGCTATTTAGGGTCTGCTGTAGAACAGTACATAAAGCTGGATCTCACAAAGTGGCTGAAAGTTTTGAAGCATCTGGAGCTTTTACCACGACCACTCGGGCAGGATTGGTCACAGCTCTGGCTCCAGCAATTTGGGGGCAACATTACCATCTGGCCCAAATCGAAACTTACCGATATCCTGCGCATTCTCTCTGATCCAGATCCAGATCGGCTCGCCCGAATGATCCATGAGGGACAACAGAGTGCTTTCCCGAAGCTCAAGTTTATCGAAAATAGACTTAAGGTAGAGCGCATCATTGAGCGCGGCAGACGAGAGACTGGGGACATTAGAAGAGGCAGCCTCGAGAGCGTTATAAGTCATCAGGATCTTCAAAGCCTCTTAGTCCCAACTTCTAACGGCACTGGGACTGGCACCGAAGATGAGACAACGTCGGAGCTCGACGAAGAAGTCATTGCCGATGGAGACTTTGAGGCTGCTGTCCAGCCGTGGACAGAAGAGTAAAAGAACTAAGAAGGTATATATCATGAAATTCCTTTCCTGCTAGAGATACCACTGCCAACTACTGCATTGTACTCCATTCATTCACTGGTTTGGCCATGGCGTTTAGGTTGTTATTACTAGCATCATCAGTCACTCTACTTGCTGAATAAGACATGCCACAGTTATTGGTTAAATGCTCAGCAAAAAGAAAGACTCCTCACTAATTCATCATTTTCACCCTACTCTTCATTCTTACAGTACTTTGATCTGTCAAACGTGCCACACTTTTCCAACATAGGGACCTTTGATGCTCTAGTTCCGTGTCTGCTACCGCTGTAGAACGCTCCATCAACCCAGGTTTGACCAATAGGCTACCACTCAGGATCTCCCCTCCCTTGGACCGCGGACTTGCTCAAAAGGCAATTGATACAAAACCAACCGCGGTCAGGAAAACCTCGTGTGGATCTGGTGGTTGTGCACCGTCGTACCACAAGGATTCACGCTCTTCCGCCTATCCCTACTCCTCCAGGGTTGAGTCTAGCTAGCGAAGCGGCTCATCGGTGACGAACATAGGCCAGTGATTGTACCCAAGGTACGGTGTATCTGCAGTGTGCCGTCGTGTTTGTCTACAAACTTAATATGTAATGAGTCATATTTGTATCCTCTGGAAGTTCGATTAATGTGGTTGGGTCGGAGGTCGCCGCTTTACAGACAACGGCTTCTGTGCCCCTTGCACTTGCGAATTCGAGTGGGAGGATGAGGCAGGAGAGCGCTGTTTGCTAGGACAACAGGGACACGGCCATCGAACAGCCAATCATCGGTCGACCAGGAGTAGGAACCGTCCGTTGCTCTCGCGACCTTTTGCTATCGCGTGTTCGGACGCCCCAGCAAAGCCAAACGAGAAACACTGCCGGGATCCTTGAGTAGTAGTTATTAGGGCTGTATGATGCTTTGCCTCCCGATTCGGCTTAGACGCCCCATCTGAGACGATAGTTGAGCCGACTATACTACTTTAGCATGCCTTGCGCAGGTTGTCCTTCCCCTAACTTCCCCTTCTACCCCAGCTTGGATATTTTCGCTAGGAGCCTGAATGATAACAGCGATGCCGCGGTGTGGCCTGATTTATTACATTGTTCAGCATCTATGTGACAACTAAGAGCCTCTCCAATACGGATGGTCACTCGGCAGTTGCTTGGCACAGATTCCGTGTGTTCAATTGACGCTGTTTGCCTATTGCGTAGGCAGCCGAGATATTGGATGGGACTTTTACAGTAAGCAGTGTCTGGTCGCTGATTTTTACGATAACATGAAAGAAATATAAACTATGAGGCGTTTTTAGAGCGTCTGAGGTGCTACAAAAACGGATAGTGTACGGGGGTAGCTATACTCTCTCTTGGGGAATAGTACCAGATCGGGAAACGTTTTTGCCAGGGTCACATCTTACAGCGGCTGGAAGGATCCAGCTTGTGATCAAGAAAGCGGATACTAATGAAGCTGTTGTCAAGTATAAGAACAAGCAAAAGCTCTATGCAAATCCAATGTGCCAAAGCCTTAATCTACTTGTCATTGCCTCATACAAGGGATCAGGAAAGACTTAGAAACCATGGCCTCACCAATAAAGCCACAATATGACACCAACTTTACCGACGCCGTTATCGCGTCCACAGGGCCCAAGGCGAATCCGCGCCTAGCACAGATCATGCCCAGCCTGTTGAGGCACCTCCATGATTTTGCAAGAGAGGTTGACCTCACTATTGACGAGTGGACTGCTGGTCTAGAAATGGTATGCTGCAGTGTTGCTATAAGTCTGGCATTCATCCTTCTCTAACTCCATTCCCCCCCCCCTTTTTTGTGACTTCAGATCATGAAAGAAGAATGAAGCTAACATACTACTCCTCCCCGCTCCCCAGATCAACAAAGCCGGGCAAATGTCCGACGACAAGCGAAACGAGACCCAGATCATCTGCGACATCCTCGGCCTGGAGTCGCTCGTAGACGAGATCACCTCCAAGATCTTACAGCGCGATCAGGAGGGCGGCGGGGCCACCGCCACCCCGTCCGCCGTCCTCGGCCCGTTCTACCGACCCGGTGCCCCGCTGCTGCCCGCGGGCGCCAGCATCATCCTGCCCGGCGTCTCGGCGGCGTTTCGGTCCTCGATCGCGGGCCTCGTGGCGCGCATGTCGGGCCGCGTGGTATCAGCCGGGAAGGACCCGATCCCGATCCCCGGCGCCACCATCGACCTCTGGCAGGGGGCGCCCAACGGCCTCTACGAGCAGCAGGACCCGGACCAGCCGGACATGAACCTGCGCGGGCGGTTCGTCACGGCGTCGCCCAACGGCAGGTACGAGCTGCAGTGCCTGCGGCCGGCGCCGTACCCGGTCCCCGACGACGGGCCGGCCGGCGAGCTGCTGGCCTTGCTGGACCGCCACCCCTGGCGACCGGCGCACATCCACTTCATCGTGTCGGCGCCGGGGTACCGCAGCCTGACCACGCAGATCTTCGACTGCGAGGACCCGCGCATTAGCGACGACGCCGTGTTCGCCGTCAAGGACGCGCTGGTCGTGAGCTTCAAGGAGGTCGAGCAGGCTGGCGGTGCTGGCGGTGCTGGAGGGGAAGCTGCTGAGAAACGGGCGGGTGACAACGGTCAGGAGGAGGTGAAGTGGGAGCTGGATTTCGATTTCGTGCTCACCAAGATGGATGAGTAGATGTTCTCCGATAACATGGGGAAGTTTATGAGCTTATGAGCCTAAAGGGAACAAGAGAGCCACTAGAATTTCGATTAAAGTAGAAATAAATCAATGTTATCCCCTAACCCCCCAATATGGCTCACAGCATATATTTTCTAGCCTTCAATCAAGCACCGGTGTTATCAAAACAGGGTAAAGGAGCTGGCATAATAATCCTGTTCTGGGTTGGGTGGTGGAATAGCCAGGATGCGTTACGGGATGTTTTGAAGGGAGGGAGAGAAAGAAGCAGAGAGATATAGACAGCAGGCAGACCGGCGAAGGTGTCCTTACTGTCACTGGGACATTGGTTTGATCTATCCATTGCGGACATTTCCGTATCTAGCATCAAGCATTAAACTCACTACGAATACAGCGTACATGGAAAAGATGAAATCGATGCAGAAGCGAATCGCCGCCACAATGAACTTTCGTGACAGTAAACGATTCCTCTTAGCAAGAGAAAGAACAAGAAAAACCGAATATAAAGATGACGAAACCCAGCACATAAGATCAGGAACTGGGAAGGGGGAGAAAAGAAAAGAACAGGAGAATAGACAACAGTTTTAAAACCATTGCCAACATTGCAGCGCTCAGAAAGCCCATGACTTATAGACATGCTTCCAACCCTTTGACATATGTGCATATGTCCATCCTATACTACAATACCTACAATGATATATCATTCAACCACTAGAAAGTCCAATGCTTGTGGGACAGATAACCAAAAAGAAATAGAACAAATCCTGTTATGGTAACTCAAACTTATGCGAACGCAGGAACTAGAACGGTACAGACGGGTAAAGGGAAATGTTGATGTTGTTGGGTAGAATATTCCCAAGCGCTGGCACTTGATGCTGGTCCAAACCATATCCGCCGTAGTGATCGCTGGATTGAAACGGTTGGTGCGTTGTGACCCTTGTTCTGTGCACTTCCGGCCAGCTTGACGGCCATACGCTGGTGAGATCAAACTCGGTCTCAGGCGGCCCGATGCCGCCATTTATGTTTTGACATATCGACGGTGCTACCTCCGCTTTGGTTGGTAACCTGAGACGCTCAGACCCAGGGCTCACTTGTTGCTCCCCTAGCAAAGGAACCGGAAGTTGCGAGGTCGATTGAATGCGTCCCATGGAATGCTGACCAGAATCTGTGAAATCCCCTGCTCTGCCGATGAAATGGGCTATTGGATCATATTGTGGGTCATGAGTTGCCGTTCTGATAGTAGGGATATTGCGGCCGGGTATCAAGAGCTTTCCGGCAGGAGGGGGCTGACGAGTGTTGCTCTCATGAAACTTCTTAATGATATGGCTGACTCTCTTGGCTTGGGCATCTCGTTCAGCACAGTAGTTCAGTATGGTCATGCAACTTTTGATTGCTGTCTCTGCCTCGGGGTTGTGGTAAAGCAGCGCAAACTCGTTGCTTAGAATTACAAGTCCGGCAGCAAAGACAAAATGTCTGTAGCGATATCAGCAACACTGAAACAGAATGGTGGTGCGTTTAACGGCGGTAAGGAAGCAACAGCTTACATGACGAAAGGGTTGCTTTGTGATAGATAGTTGGCGCTTAATGCTGCTTGCGCGATGGCTAGAGTGTGTTGGCAAGCTTCGACGCAGATCTGCCCTAGCTTATCCATATTTTGACTTATGCGCAGCGGGTGTCGCGATGCCCCTGCTTCACACTGCGCATGGGCTTTGTTCAGCATGTATAAGAAGAACGGCCGCGTGAGGAGGATGATGGAATGGCAGCACAAGAGGTTGGCATGCAGAATCACGATTCCCTGGCTTAAACTAAAACAGCCATCCAACAGCTGCCGCCAGTTCAAGACTGGCGGTATCGAAACTTTCAAGGTCCCAAGTTGCGTCGCGATATCCTGGGCCATAGGAGCAGAAATCTTCTGTTTCAGATACAGTTTATGCAGGATGAGGCCAATGGCTCGGCAGGTCTCAACTGAGGTGTTCATTGCGATCACACCCATCCAGTCCCTGTCTCTTGGCTGCTGGCCATCCTCAGAGATGCAATCCAGACTATCCAGGGCATCCGGTGAACACTCTTCCTCTGATATCGCCACGGGTCTACCGAGTGCAGCCGCAATGAATCTGTCGAGTATGAACAACGTCCTCCAGATACCCCTCCTTACTCTAAACACATTCTCGCCGAATATGTCTCTATTATTCTCAGATATGTGAAGCCCGAGGGAAAACGCTGAGCGAACGGCGAGACCTACACCGCAATTAGTATTGCTAGGCTCTAAAGCAAATCTGAAAAGTCTTACTTGCCAAGGTATATGTATGCAGCATTCCTCCGGGTCACTGACAGCATATAGAGCACCATAAGCACCAATGCTTGAAGCGACCAGAGGTTGGCATCCTCAAATCCCAATACCGGGTCGACAAATCTTGTGCCGTTTCTGAAGAAAGCCTCGGCCCGGTTGACTTGCGTATTACTGCGCAGCTTTTCGATCAACCTTGCTTCTTCGGTGCTCGGTTCATATTGGGCCAGGACTAGGCCCAACGCAAAAACCAGGTTAAGGTGACACAGTATTGAAGGGCTGGCTGTGAGAGGGTCAGTATAGCAATGCATCATCTGCTCCTCGAATTCGCTTCGGTCAAATATGGCAACATAACCGGTAGTCTGGTAAAGTCAGCAGCCGCTGTAGAGAGACGAAGAGATGTGATCTACTTGCATTGTCGAAGAACGCCTGCACGAGAGCTTGAGCAGTTCGACTATCCGGGAGCAAGCCAGTAACTTGGTCTCGGGTCGGCACTTCGATCATGGCTTCCGTGAGCATGTGACGATCAGGGTCTAAGGTGAACTCGGATTCACCTGCCCGATGGTGAACGAGCAGGCGCATATGTTGAAGATGCGAAAGGGTAGCGGAACTACCTATGAGGACTTTTATTTCAAAGACCCAATCACATCAGTATTTCTCTTCAATAATTTGGGAAAAGGCCAGTGAAGTAAAGTTCCTACTCCTGATACCACAGGCTCATCAAATTCGGGGGGGAAACTGTGCTACTCACGTAATCTTCCATACACATCCTGCAGCATCCGCGGCAAACTCTCTATTTGATCTTCATCAGATTGATCGGTCAATGTGCTCGGAGTGAAACGAGAACCACCGGGCTCACGCTGTCCGCCAGGGTGATGAGAGTATGGAACTGCTGGAAGCAAAGTCTCATCCGTCTGAAGCCTTTCTGCCTCGGAATCCCAGGAGCTTGAGCCCGAGATGTACGTCTCTGACTGGTCCACACAACTACCCAGATTATGTATAATTGGTTTATTGGATGAGCTATTGGTACGGCGTCGTTTGTTCGCCGCCGCAATACGATGCTGTGGCGGCTTCGGATGCACAGGGGCCGGTGTGTAGACACAATTAATCTTCCTCTTGGAACAGTTGGCGCACGGATTTACACCGTTACACTGGCAGATAGGCTGTTAGCATTACTTCGCTTCTCAGATCGTAGAGCTGGGACCTGTCGAGCTGCGTATGTAGCGCTCTCATAGTTTAATAGTAGGGACTATCACCCATGAGGTGGGAGTTCATAAGCGACCGACTAACATCTCATATACCCGCTGAGTGCGAGCAGCTGTACATCCACCGCCGCAAATACTCAATTGGACGAGACAGTGATATCTCTCCACAAACGAGTTTAGACTCGTCGAGGGAAAAGTGTTAAGCCTAGTGCTCCAAGTTTCTGTGTATCCAGCGCCACGCAAAGAAGGATCCGATCCGGGACAGGAACTTCCGGAGAATGTACGTATCGTGTGGCCCTCCTAGCCGACTTACATAAGCTTGGCCAAACAGAGTAAGCCAGCGGCAGCAAGTGGCGGCCAGAGATATGATTTTGGAAAGGGTTTGGATTGTGTGAATCGCTCGAGATTCAGTATGACGTGTAAGAAATCGTCTCTTATAACCGTACCTTCTGTTTCCTGTGCTTGCAATTATCACAAGCACAGGCCGTCCGCTGTCTCTTGTCGGGATCGACCTTGGGGCGTGTCATGGTGACTCTGGATCATGTTAGAGTCAGTCATCATCCGCTATCCGATAATCGAGAACACTCCAGAGAGTAAGTGGAGAGAGTAGACCGCCGAAATGGTACAGAGAAACGGGTCCCGGTATACGGCGTTGGGTGTGGTTTCGGTCTCGGATGCAGTCAGCTACTTACCAGGATCAAACCCGATCGGAGAAGGTGCGCGATGGCTACACCGACGGGTAAGCGTAGGTACGATTTGATCGCACACCCAGGTACCACGCTGCCTCCTCTGTATATAGGCTTGCAGGAACCGTGGCGCTGGGAAGCGATAGAATAGACATCTGCTACACCACGGATTGTTCTCCGTGTGTCAGTCCAACAGGTCTTGGGTAAGACGGTTCGATAAAAAGACGGCTCCAAGAGTGTGCTCCAGAGTCAAGCCCAATTCTGGATAAGAGAGGAAAGGGACAGTGGAAGCACGGCCTACAAGATCGGATGCAGGTCTGTTTACATATTGCAGCATATTGGGAAAGGTCTCGCCTGGCGCACACCATGCAAGGGTATCCAAAAGCGTGAGTGTCCGATAGAGGCCGCTCCAAGGTTTGGATTTGCCATCGTCACTATTGGGTCGCAGAGCACTCTGCAGGTAGAACAGCGAGTCTCTCTGGGCCGAGTTGTCTGACACCAAGTGGCGCTTTTAGAGCGCATGGGAGAGGCGGAGAGAACCATCTGCCTTAAGGTTTCATGCTGGCCGGTCGTAGTTGTCCAGGAAAAACATGGGGGAAGTACACGTCGATCCTCAGGCTTTTCTGATGGGCGCTGTGAGGATGCAGCGATCGAGAGACGAAAACTGTGGTTGTGTAACTACCCGTCTTGACAGATTGGCTGGGTTCGGCAAACGGCACGCTGTCTAGAATCCCATTGCTGCTATGGCCAGAACACAGTTCAAGGCATGGCACAAAAAGGGAAAGGGGGGGCCGACAGGGGGGGGACGAAGCCATGGTGGAGCTCACTATACTCACCCGACTTGTGAGAGGACGTCATTTCCCCATCGGATAGTGCACCTGAAGTTTGCTACGTTTCTAGCTGGTTTCGGAGACTCAAAGATCTTTGGAGTGAGATTCGGTAGGCGCTGGCTCTTTTTTTATATTCAATCCAAACGGCCAAGGGGTTTACCTGCAACGCCCCAATCACGAACAGATGCACCGTATTTGGCACTATCCGAGTATACTGGTGTCTTTGTAACTGGTGTGTGCCCCGGGATCCGTGTTGGGAATCAAATGGTTGAAGAAAACCATCGCCTGCTTCGCCCGATCGGCAAGCAGCTTCTGCATCGGATCGTGCACCCAATATTGTTGGCCCTTGGCAAGTATTTTGTATACAGCCACATCTTTTCGACCTGGCTCTCGCCATTTCCGAATAGAATCGAAGCTCTCACTTGTTCTGGTGTTGGACTTCACCAAGAACAGGTGTGGTATTACAAGCTCAGCCGTGACAAGGCTGGGTGTTTGCAAAACCTGGCCAATCAGCAGAGAGCATTTCACACAGGCGACTATGCGCTCTGATTTGTTTTGCTTCTTTCGATTAATTATCACACAACTTGGTTGTTACTACTTCATGCTGGGCGGTCGATCGGATAATGTAGAACAAGAGCAGAATGGCCAATTTTAGATGGCCGCGACGCCACTTGTGGAAAACCAACATTGCTAAGTACTAGTATCGACACTCACCTTTTTCCAGCCGCTTCCCACACAATCCTCCCTCTCCCCTCCTTAGCTTTGTATCGTAGTGGGATAGGAGTCCTAGGTGTTTGCTATGGTACGTCGTGTTTCCGTAGCCGGTACCCACAGGAGGCACGCGGCTGAAACGGGCAGTGCTAGGTACGCACGTAGGCAACGCTCGATGCATTGGACGATGCAATATGATCAAGCTGCTCCCGAAGTTTGTTTCTGCCTTTTTAGCCTAATAGACCACTCGTTTTTCCTCCCCCCTCCAAGCTCCCTTATTAACTTCGTGGATATTTTCACGGCAATTCCAGAACTGGGTCTTAGTTATTGTTAAATAACACTGTTGCTCAATATGCACTTTGAGCACATCGAACCACTGAGCGCAAACGATATTCACAGATGGACGAGTGTCAGCCTCACGTCACCTTGCCTACCAGTTACAACAAACATGTGGATTTCCTTTACCAAACACAGTTCATTCAGATGGGTAGCTGGTCGCTAATCCCCGGGAGACACGTATTTGGGCAGCTTAGATATATTCCAAATTGCCCCCGTCCAAGCCTCGGTGAAGGCACGAGACTAGCCGCGTTGCCGCATCATGCAGTAGATCCTTTCGCTTCCAGGTAGGACGACGATTTGAGATCATGATCTGTAGAGCATGTCTATGAACTAGTCGCCATCCATTTCTCCGAGTACTAGCCATGAGCCCACCTCAAGGTTTTCAAGACTTCCCTTCCTTCTTCTGTTTGTCCTCTTCGACCTGCTTCTTATACTCAAGCCAATCGTCGTTTCTCGGGTATGGCGAGTCCGGAATGCTCAACCCTAAGAATGAACAAAGGGGTTCCCATCCGCTACCTGTATTGTACACAAGAAATTTTCTCCCAACAGCAGCCTGACGCACAACTTCCTCTTGTCGCCGGAATGCCTCCCTTCCATAAGAAGGGAAGTCATTGGCCCACTATGTTACAGACTTAGCAACATTCTCTCGTCATGTCGTGAAGAGTCGGCTGAACGAAGAATTTAATTTTTTAATAAAAAGAATTTGTCTAAAAGCGAACCCAAAAGCACGGAAGAAAAGGGGAGAGATGAGATCATTACACTTCAGAAAGGAGAACTCAAGAACGTACGCAATGTAAATGATACTTGCGCGCCAACGACGCCATAGGGGATGGGTTGGGAGATGGCGCATTTCTGAAGCTGTGGATGAGGGTATTCATCATGCTTTCGTACCACTTGGCTTCGTCTCGGGTCGTCAGGATGATGGCTGCTTCAGGATATGCCTCGACGAGCTCTGCTGCGAAGATGGCAGCAGGATAATCGGCGACTACCTGCAATCAAGTCTCCGCTAGTATCGAGGCTATGATACTTTACGGCTCATGGCCGAGAGTACACAATGAATTACTCAATGCTCAACTAGCAGCTTACCTCGAAGCTGTCAAGTATTTGATCAAACTGCTTCCGCTGTGGAGGCTGCCCTTTGCCTTCATACTTGGCTTCAATCCAGTCAACCCAAACGTCTTGATGCTTATTCTTACCCACTTCCCGCATGTGATATCCGGGTGATATTCCAAGAAAGCTCAATGCGTCTGTAAGAGCTATTGCCAGTGTATCTACTTAGTTTCGAGTGCGAGGACACACTAGTCAAAGATATTGAAAGCTCGGAAACTCACATTGAGTGCCCGTGCGAGGCATGCCCAACACGAGTATCTTCATGATTCAGCGTTGATTTTTGTATAGATTTGCCTTCCTCGCTGTCTGTGGTGAGTGACATATTTCTATATTTGAGGGATATCACGCATCTACGTCTTATGTCCGAATTCTCCGGGATCGCGGCACAGAATCCGAACATGGATAGCGGCCATTTCGATTGGCTGGGCAGTGAGGTGCAGACTTAAAAAGGGGGGGGGCGGTGTTTGCTAGTTTTGGAGCATGATTTCACTTTGCATCAGTATCTTGTAGAATTGACCTCTATAACGTGGTTTTTGTTTTGTACAATATTACAATATGATGGTACAAGTGCTGCGTAATGAAGCACGGAATTAAGCTCGCCTGCTCAACAGAGGAGCGAGCTTGGGATCTTCTTCAATCTTCACAAGCCTGTCCAACGCTCGCCCCTCCTCAAATACGTATGCATTGGTAATATCCAGCTTATATTTCTTTCCCTGGATCTGGACAGGTGCAAAACCCTCGCCAGTCAACCCCCTGCGGATATTGGTAAAAATGGTTGAAAATGCCCATTTGGCGTCACGGAAGGGAATGGTCATGCGATGTTCGTCATCGTACTCCTTCTGTGCCTTCTTGCGCGCCGTCCAATCTTGGTTCATGCGGAGCTTTTCTAGCTCAGTAGGAGGTCGCACCGGGTTGTGTAGGCGCGCACTCATTACTATCTGATTCGGTTCCACAACCATTCGCTTCAATGGAAATCCCGGGATTGGGGTTAATCTGCGAACCATGATTTCTAGTTGCACTTTAGGGTGGCCAGCCGTAGACCCATTCGCGAAGGGCAAAACCCTGATAATACGTACAATGCCCGATGGCATAAGAGCGAAGTTCATACCAAGAATGGCAAGCACTAAACCCAGGGTTCCGAAGGCGTAGGCAGTCCATTCCGGAACACCAGGCGGGGGATTGAAGACATTGTAATGTATGTTGATTGCAGCGGCACCCATACAAGCGAAACCAGCAGTAAAGCTAGATGCTATGAACATCCTCTGAGGCGAACCCTCATACAGCACGGTGCCTTGCTTGCTCAATGCAAGCTTATGCGCAAAGGAAGCTGCGGAGGCTTCTCGCGATTTGGCGACAGACTGAGGAAGAGACTGGGGCTTTGCCCCTTTCAAGGTGACTCTGCCTGTGGTAAAGAGCCTTGTGAGGTTTTGAGATCTTGGGGTTTGTAGGCCGGGCGACCGAATCGCGGTGAAGAAGAACCGGGAATGAGACGATGGCCGTTGTATGGAGCTCCGTAGCAGGAGAATAATCGGGTGGGTGAATCCCCGACAGCTTGCGGTGGAGGGCGCCATTGGGAGACTGCAATTTGACCGGATGTCAAATCATTCAGCCAGGCAGCTGATGTAGGTGCCAAGGTTGTATCGCGAAGGAGGTCGACGGAGCTTGTGATAGCTCTTGAGAGGCCCTTTCGAGGTCGAATGTCGTCTCTCACTAAATTTTGACATTCATTAAGAGCCACCCAATGGTAGCTTCCTTAAAAAAAAAAAAGGAAAAAAACATCAACTAATTGAAGAAACATCAATCCAAAAGAGATACCTGGGTACAAGGATGCAAGGGTACTTGCTAATTTGCGTATACGTTCCCCTCTAATTATGTACATGCATGGAGGCATTTCCATGCTCGACGGGTCGGCAAAACTTTGCAGCGTCCTATTCCCGGAGCCTCCCACTCAGTGCTGAAGGGGGGGCGCCTCTTATCAGACTTAGTGCTCCGATTACAGGCGCCTCCGAAATTGTTGGTGCAGCTCGAGCTAAGGAAACTTTTGGCATTGGCTTGTTGGATTTCTAGGCTTAGCTTCCAATTCCCATCGAGCACCCAAAAAAGCTCACTTGAGCTTCATCCACTTTCTTTCCCCCGTTCCCCTCCGGCTGGCCACACAATGGCGTCTCTCGCAACGGCATGTCGTTTGTCTGCCCGGCTGGCAAGTCGGAGAGTTACTTCAGATGCCGCAGTCAGAGGTGAGCAGCGACCGGAGTTCTCCGTTCAATCCCCACATCCATCCCGACACTCCTGACAGTTGGGCTAATAATGTGCGCGCGACAGGCTTTCGGACATGTGCTGCATCGCGGGCTGCTCAGAACTTCCTGATGCCCGCCCTGTCACCGACGATGACTGAAGGAAACATTGCGTCTTGGAAGGTGAAGGAAGGCGACTCTTACTCTGCTGGTGACGTGCTACTCGAGATTGAAACCGACAAGGCCACTATGGATGTTGAGGCGCAGGACGATGGTATCATGGTGAAGATCATGCAGGGTGACGGCAGCAAGGGTGTGCAAGTTGGTACGCGCATTGGCGTTATGGCCGAAACTGGCGATGACATTAGCTCGCTGGAGATTCCCGCCGAGTCCATGTCTGTCCAAAGTGAGGCAAAGCAAGAGGCAGCGCCTTCGCAGTCAACTGAGACAGCACCGAAGTCAACTCAAAGGAAGCCCAGCGGCGGCCCCAAGGCTCCTCCTCAGAAATATCCTCTCTACCCGTCGGTAGAGCATTTGATTAAGGAGCACAAGCTCGACGAGTCGGTGATCAGCGAGATAACGCCCACCGGTCCTCAAGGCCGACTTCTCAAGGGCGATGTGCTGGCGTACCTCGGTGCTATCTCGCCTGATAGGCCCGCCGAGGTTTCCAAGCGATTCGACCACAATGCTCACCTGGATCTGAGCAATATCAAGATCGCTGCGCCCAAGACGCCTTCCAAGTCCGAGCAGCCGGCCAAGCCCTCAGCACCACCGGTGCCTGAGAACTTGCAGATCTCTTTGCCCATATCGTTAGACTCTGTTGTCGAGGTTCAGAAGAAGATTGATACCTCTCTGGGCACCTTCATGCCTCTGTCCACATTCGTCGCTCGCGCTGCCGAGGTTGCCAACGATGAGCTGCCTCTTCCCGCTAACTACAAGCCTAAAGCAGACGAGCTGTTCGACCAGGTTCTGGGACTGAAGGCTGCGAAGAAATTCTCCCAGGGCTTCTACCAGCCTCAGCTCACAGCTCTCCCGCCATCGAGCTCTGCTGCAGCCCCCAAGTCCAAGTCTGCCAAGTCGGATATTATTGATCTTCTGGCTAAATCTGCTAAGCCTCGTGCTCAGAAACCAGCCAAGTCTCTCGAGACCGCGGGTATCTCTACTGTTGCCAATACCTACTTCAGCGTAACCGTCCCCAAGAGTGAGGAGCAGAGGGCAGAGGTATTTCTTACAAGGATGAAGATGGTTCTCGAGAACGAGCCTGGCAGACTCGTCCTATGAATTATCGATTGTCACTGAGTTAGTGTATTATAAGACAAGGAATGCCCATAGGGGGGACTGAATAGACTTTGCATAAATAATCTCATTTTGCGGTGTTACACAAACACAGGGCTTACTTAGACCAAGCTTTACGTGAAGGAAATCACTCTATGATAATGAGATATTAATCCAGGGCTCTGGCGACCGCAACCGATTTGCAGACTGAATTTCTGATCAAGACCGAATCCAGCCCTCATATGGTTCGCTGACTTAACTGGGCTCCTTTTCGCGACATCATGACCCAATTCCAACACCCACTGGCATAACTTTGGAGTAAGTTGGTATTATACATATGGGCAATACTGGCAACTCGACCTGACTATGTATACTGTCTTATATAAGAGGCTTTTGGGCAATAGTAATAGTCCATTGGTCTCATATAGAAGAGACAATATTGGGAAGAATTCGACTACTTGCTACATTATATTGTTGTGATGAACTGACACGAAAATAACACCGGAGTCTTGCTACTGACTTCAACATGTTTCCACACAACCTTTGCTGATTCGAGGTATAAGTTTCATCTTTATCCTTAAATGTCAGGAACCATCACAATCTGCTTGTGCAGAGGGTGATACATGTAGCCGGGTGCAAACTACTCAGTGCGATACTGGATTCCAAATGCTGCAAGTCACTTAAAATTTGATTACGATTTCACTATAGTAATGATCAAAAGCGCAGGAGAACAGTAATACGACAAGCTGCTTCGTTAAACAAGACCGAATGCTGTTAGCGACCGCAGAATTATGCGAGCCTCATGAGTCTGCAATACGATCAACAACTGGGGCAAGATTATCCCCTTGCACGTATTTTTAAGTCAGCTTGGCCTCCTCCAAGCGAAAAAGAATAATACTGTGACTTAGTACGAAGATTGGCCTGTACTGGATCGTGAGCGGAAGCCGACCGTTAATTCAAATCTACATCACTCCGGAGCGCCAAGAGATAATGACGACTAACGAGTATACCAAGCCCGAATCCATCTCTCAAAGCCGCTCGGCTTATGCTCCTCACAGTGCAACTACACGCCATCGTTGTATCGATACTTCTCCAGCTCAGTGGATTTTATCTGAGGAGCAGGAGTTTGCTGCCGCCGAGGCTTCCAACCTCTCCAGACATCCATTCATCAAAGGGAAACTCACCGCTCCGTTCCCGGACGGCGACATCTACCCACTCACGCCCTCCATGATAGGTAGGGGGACAGGAGAATTTTGCTCACGAGACAGCCTCACAAGAGAAGAAAAAAAAAAAAAGAGCCGAGGCCGAGCACAAAGAATTTTTGCGCAGGAGCGGTCAAGGAGATTTGTTGTGCCTGGCGATCCTGAGTTGCCGATCTCCCGTAGGGAACCGTGGAGACTTGCTGCCAGAGTTCAGAGATCGAGCGTGACTATACGGTATCGGAAACAAGAAATCCTCCCAAAGGGCTCAGTAAGCGAGTAGTCCGGTAGGGGGGGATAGGTCAACGAGAGACTACGTTGCCTTAAGCCTCCTCAGCAGCAACCCTCTTCCGCCCCACAGCGCGATATGGGGAAAGTAAACAGCTATTTGCTGCCTCAGCCTTCTGTTTTTCTGGCGGTTGAGCAGCCCGGATTAAGGGTTGGTGAATGACAAACGGGGCTGGAGCTGCATGTCAGGGATGTAACATCCGAAATCAAGGATGTTGAATAAGAAAACCCTACGTCATAATTCCCCAGATCTTAGTCGCTGACGGGGCATCTAGTGTGTATAGATAGACGTGCGTATATGGAGCCGCGTACATGATATGTGGGGTGTTGTTGTTGTAGTGGTGGTTGGAATGGGGAACACTAGGCGAGCTGGTTTTTTTCCGGCTTGGTAGACAGGATCTGTTTATAGGCAGGCTAGTATGTGAGTGGCTGACAACTATAGAGGCTGGAGAAGGACAAATACACAAAGGAGAGAATCCGGGAAGGAAACCGGACCGAGATGGAGGCCGAACCCACTCGGCCGCAGCGCGCAAGCAGGGACATCGCGGTATCAGTTGGAAGATGGAGCTGCTGGCCGTGAGGTAGCTGCATGATCTTGGTTCTTGGTTGGCTTGTAACGGCAGGCCGCTGTCCATCCTGCGTTGCGCTTAAGCCAACCTAGACCGCATTCTGCAGCAGCGGTCAGGAAGCCTCACAATTTTTTGCGCTCCCAGAACCGGGCCATCCCGACTAGAGCGGACAGAGCAGTGGAGCACCGGGACTCCACTCCGACTTCTCAGCCGTCCTGGCAGGAGTCTAAATTACCTGCTGCCATTCCCTTCCTCATGGTGAGCTCCCAAAACAAGCACGGGCCTTGTTTAGATCGTGCAGATTCCCGTTCTCCGAAAAGTAGCTATTTCGATTCCAAAGCGGGCCTTGACGTAGGTCGCCTCGCTCTGCCCTTGTTAGTTAGTCAGCTGCTCGGGGTATATTCTCAATAATGTCACAGCCAAGGCCATTTTCGGGTTGGTCCTAGCACACCCTAGAGCAGTTTAAACATTGCTATCCTTTCTTGGGAGTGGTCCACGTCGGTACGCATCCGGGATTTCGTCTGATGTACAGGTAGTGGAGAGTATTGGTTGGCATTTTCTGGACGCAGCACAGCTTGCTTCCTTTTGGTGTTGGCGGCCTGGAGTTTACGGTGGACGTTGTGCACCTACCAAACCTCTTCAATACCCACCACACTCAGGTGGGACGGGTTGACTAACTGGGCATGTTTGCCGTTGTCAGATACTCTTCACCATCATTGGGTCATCCATCATATTCAGACCGGGTAGGAACACCACGAGACCTCGACGCATAGACAGAATGCAAGCCGCCCGCCCCACCTGGCCGCTCAGAGATGGCATCAAAGCAAATTCCCCGAAATGAGGCTCAATCATTCGAGAATCAGACCAGAATCATATCCCGGCCGGACATGCCGTGCCGTGCGACTTGCGTCTGAACCATCCAGAAGCCACAAAATATGACTAGCATTGCACGGCAGCCGGAACATGCAGACTCTTTGGGGCGGTTTTAGATGTTCAACGGTTAAGCTAATTCTTGCGTAAGACCGCGCACCGGTGGCTGGCTCGTTAGCTTACCTACGCAATGGGCACTACATGTCACTTGCTTTATGGAGGATCCACCTCATCACTCTGCCCCTCTCGTATACTGCGTAGCAGACATGTTGCGTCGAATAATGGAGTTTGTAGCAACTCGATTCAACTATTTCTAGACTGCATTGGGACTAGGAGTGTAGGGACCCAGTAATCCGCTGAGCAGGACGCAGCCAATCCTCTCAGATGAAGTACCAGCGAATAGACTTCAAGAGAGCCAATAAAGTTATCTGATTGGTTTGGTACAGGCCGTTTATGGAACGATGAATAGTTTACCTAAGTAATCACTTGCGGTCAGAGGACTGGAAGGTTTGAACATCAGGCCGACGGCATAAAAAGGACTAACTAAGTACTTTTACTAACCTACCTGAGTAGCGCGCAAGCGACGATAGATATCCCATAGCTCGCCTGCACGCATACAGTGGATTGCATCAGTCGCCGATATAGGCATTATCGAGTGCTGGATAAGTATCTATCGGACATCCCTTCTTGGTCCGTACACATTGGAGCGCCTGTGGGAAGGCTCGAAGGCGCCAAGCCATCTGCGTTGAGCCGCTGCGAAGTCCTCTAGGCGTTCGAAGACCACCCAAATCCCCCACGCGATCGTTGCTGGGGTCCCCTGGAGCCTTACCTCATCACTTGCTTGATTCGTCATTGGCCGACCTGCATGAAGGGATTGGGGCAAGGCAGGGATCTTGGGTGGTTTAGCCTGGATTTCTGTCCCGGATTTTGCCATGGTTGTTGGTTTTGGAGGGGTCAACTCCTCAGATGAGGGATGCCACATGATCGCGTTGACACCCTCAAATAAAACGATCTGAATAATCCTCTACATGCGAAATCCCTCGCCGATGCTTAACATAACAACAACTAAGCCTTGCGTGGGGTTTGAGCAGGTCACTCACCTACCTACTACAGCGAGGTCTAGAATATGTACATGCAAGGGAGTTTTTTTGGGGCTATTTTTCACGAGAATGTGGTGGTGTTGGATGGTCTTCCTGCGACAAGAGCATGTAGCGGTGAGCGGGTCAAGTTAACGCAAGCTCCCATTCAAGGCGTACAGCTTTGGAAAGCCGTGCGCGCGTGCGACTGCGTGTGCGTGAGAGAGTGTGAGTGTGTGGTGGAGTATACTCGGAGGGAAAAAAAAAAAAAAAAGTGCTGCGTCGAAGAGTGGGACAGTGGTAGCTTGCTTTGCATTTCGTCTCGGGCATGAGATCGGAACAGCCGCTTGTAGCGCCGGTCTGCAAGTCTCCCCTTAGTATCATCTCGCAGTGTGATCAGACAGATAGACATCCACCACGAATGACGGCCAGCATGTGTTACATCTCTGTGATGTGGAAGCAGCCCAGTGAATAAGAAGAGATATTGCCACTTGTGCTCGAACCTCTCTCTGTATAGCCCCCCTGCATGATCTGCTGCGAAGGAAAGGGGTCGGAAACATTTTGCAAGAATTGAACTGATTTGGCTAGGTTTGATCCGCTTAAAAACCAGTATGCAGAGATAACAAGAGTGTTGCAATCCAAGGGATTATCACCAACGGTCACAGGGAAAAAAGCCTTTCAGGTCGGTATGTGCAAGAAGTCGCCTCTTGGCTACTCTCTTCCTTGTCTCGGGCTCTCGGAGCCGTGATACAATGCAACCAAAATGATGCGAGAATAATGCCGTTCTAGATCACTTCGATATGGCCTTGGACCAATTGCGACCGCAGCCACCACACCTTCCCAACTTACCTGTGTCATACCGCACCGCCATATTTCAAGTGCCGTCAGTTTCCCACGTATATTCTGCCTTTGTGAATTTTTTCGGTTCCTCTCACCGCTCCATGGCTAATTTTCGCTACTATTAATGAATAGTACACGATATTATGATGTACAACCCCAATCACAACAGGGCGTCATTATGGCAATTTTACGAAGACCGGCGTTATCCACGCCATTTGAGCCGCTGGTGAGATACCCAATCGAAATAGAAGGCGGCTTTCAGAGTAGCCGCCAGAACCGGGAGCTAAAGTAGTCAAGCAGCAGAGACGGCCAGTAGAGCTAAGAGCCGGAGATTTGAGGATGGGCGACAAACTCAAAGACCGCGTGGGTGTTTTCCGTCACTAATTAGCGTAATGTACTTTGTTACCGTACCTACAGCGGCGAGAAACGCCAACGTCTGTTGGTCTCACACGATTGCGGCTCGATTGATTATTGGTTTGACAGCTGCTTGCCCCTCCCCAGCCTACAACTGAAATAGCGATGGTCCTCGGCATGGGCTATGGTGAAATCATAACGGTATATTCTGTAGTCACAGCGATCAGCCGATGTTCTTGTTACGTGTCGACATTCGCAGTAGCCAACCGCAGGGCAAACCAGAATGCGGAGTCTGCTGTATATCTTGCCCCAAATAATTAAGATCGGTCTGCAGCGAAAGCACTCTACCTGGACTAGAGTCGTTGCTGATCGTACTCGTTTCCATTTCATTTTCTGGTAGTCCACGAGGCAGACAGGCAGGAAGCCCAGTCGTAAGACCTCATGTGGAATAGTACGACTGCCAATCGGGTTTGTTCTCCACCGAGTCTGAATGATCATCAACCGAAGGCGAACCTCCTGACGACAATCAGGGCGGGTTTTGAGAATTGCCTGATTGATGAACGGTATTGTTACCCCTCCGGCTCCTCTGGACCCCTCCAAACCCCGCCTTGGTCACGGTAGGCACAGTATTTCAATGATATAGCTCGCGAATGGGATGGTAGGATGTTTGGAGAGGAGAAACTATGAGTACAAGAGCGCAGTAGTCTGGTGGGGTCCAGAAGCAGCATGACATGGTCCGCTCCTTTCTCACCTGTTATAGGAACTTGTGGGAAACATGGTATTCCAATCAGATGAACCCCTTACCCAGGTGGGTGGGGCTATGACATAACGGCTCCCCAAACTTAGCACTGCTCCAGGTGGCCCGTACGTGTGTAGTACGTACTACAAGCATTGGAAATCCTTAACTAAACTGCGCATTCGGCAATGCACAGCAAACCGCATTTGTATGTACAACTGTGTACTTACAAACAGAATGGCAAGATTGTTGATTGGCGGCGCATGGGAATTGTCTGAGTCGACACGACGGTGCCTCTGTTTCAACAAGCGCCAAGCCAGCCACGATTGACAGATGGGCGGTGCGCCTGAAAAAGCGATCGGCACCCCGACGCCAGTAGATCGAATTATGGCAGGTAGAACCTCGAGAACACGGGAAGTCGATGATGCTTTCGACCTAGACGTACGCGGTTCTGCATGGAATTGAGACGCGATATGTTCAAATGTCCATATACCACTGTACTACAGTACTAGTCTCTCCATGGCTCAGCCAAGATAAGCGAAGCATCTCGGTCTAAAATGGTGTAAGACCCTCCAAGGTACGTACATGTAGCTCTAAAACAAACATCTTGCGCCAGCTACCGCATTGTTAAAACTGCCTGGTCTAGTGTGCTAACCAGCTTTGATAACCCAAAAAGTCGTTGTGCTCTCCAAGCACAAACGTGACTAGAGGACCCGCCTACCGTCCCACGTTGCCAAGATTAGTGACAAGGGCAGTTGGTCAAAGAAACTGGCGCCCCAGGGTAGAAGGATGCGCGAGGAAGGGGTCCCATGACCGACTAAGGACCCTGATTTTTAGTGGCAAGGATTTTTGTCCGACTTGACCAGGTTACTTGGGTAGTACGTAGTGCTTTGGCGAACGCGGCGCTCCAGGCATAGTTTTTAGGAGGTTAGGTAAACATTCCCTGGGCGTAGGTCTGGATCCTTTGTCGCGTCGCAACTGGGCTGACTGGTGCGATGTATCAAAAACTGAGCAAAATTGTAAGCAGAGCCAGTGTGGCGCATGTATGTTCAGCGTCAGGAAGCCCTCATTTCTCTCTGCAGCCGCGACGGCGTTTCCAGCTCTCTGAATCGCGTAGTGCATTGGCTGGCGTGTGCGATCCTGCCTCCCTGGTGTTTCTTCTGATGGAGCGACCTGGATGCCCCAGCGAGGATTGGCTGCTGGTGCGGGATCCTGAAATGACGGTGCTCTTCCTGGTGTCCACATACTTAATCAAACGGCTATGGTAGCCCGGAGAACATGCAAGGCATTGACCATAGAAATTGCATGGTCCGAGCCGGAAGCTCTTCTAAGTGGTGGCTCGGAAGAAACAATAATATGATGTACTGTCCAGATAATAACAACAACAATAATAATAAGCGATTGATATTAATACGTGAGCAGCACCGCGTACCTACATTGAATAGTGGTCTGTTTGAGAGAAAAAAAAAGAGCAGAGTAAACAAAAGGAAACCAAAAAAAGGATTATCAGTCTGATCGCATTCTGATTGACGAATGAAGGCACCTCATTCGTCATGCTATCACGGAGATTTGGGTCCTTCTCCTGCTTTTTGCCCTCTCAATCCACATGGGAGGTTTGGTACATGCCTAGCAGCTAAGACACTCGCGTGGTGCTTGTCTCACACATTCGAGCAATATCAGATTAGCCGTCCAAAGAGTCATGAGGATATCGATTGCTCTTCGCGGCCTCTGTTGAAGTCTTCGCACACCAAAGTGGTGACCCTTCTGGACAGTACAAAGATCTCATGTGTGCTCCATTATATGCTTGGAAGTGACCATCCTTAACAGAAGCTAAGAGCCTGGTCCAACCCACTATCGACAAGGGTTACACACCATTTTCGCAATTGGTGCAGCGTCGGACCCCGGTGACTGTGCGGGCCATTTCCGAACATGGTCTCCAGCGAGATAGGCTGGCTGGTTGCTGGGCACTGGTAAAGAGAGCTAATGACTAGTTTATCCCGGAGCGTCTTTTTTTTTTTGTGTTGTTTTCCATTTCCATGACGGGTTCGTAGGCGTTCCGGCTTGTATCCAGGGCAGGCATTTCCCCCTCTCTGCTTCTCTAAAGGGATGCGCATCTCGTCGGGGCTAGTCTCAAGCAGAAGCCTCATCGGGCATTGGACATAAAAAGTACGCAGAGATAGTATATGCAGCATCAGGTCTGAAATTGTGTCAAATCTAAGCGCGCTTTACCCGGCTAGGACTTGCTTGCTGCCGGTTGCAGTGGAGGACCTGCAAGTGCTACTGCAGCATCAAAACCGACGAGACAGTTGCGCATTATTGGCTGCTTGGCTGATCAGACTGACCTATTGGCCGGTGAGATGGTGGGCCATCTGACTCTGGCACCCGCCCCGAAGTCTCGAAACATGGCCCGCAGATCTCAGGCCAGTCCCCACAGTGGTCGGCAGTGGGGGTCTAACGCTGGAGTACGCCTGCAGGTGTCCCTAAGAGCTTGTCGAGGCCGCTGGAAAGCCCACCTGGCTCAGTGCAAGAACTGCAGGACTGTGCCGGCCTTTGTATCTGTACCGACCGTCAAAATTGCCCCCATGCCACCTCGTCAAGCAGCGTCCCCACCCCGCCGCTGAATCCCAGTTGCAGCGCCAGCATTTATCACCGAGTACTAATAAGAGCCAAAAGGTGGGCACGTCGGATTGTGAGTGGCCGCCGCAACGGGGCAGGTCTTTTATTATAATATTCCCTCCCCAACCGCCGTGAACCACTCGCATTCAACTTTGCGATTCTCCCCCTAGCCCGCTTATTACTCCGACTTGTCGGCGTTGCACATGAGGGTTTGAGAGTTGGAGATAGGAGTCACTCCTTATTTTCTTGTTTAATTTTCTCGAGTGCGATAGTCTCCAGCATCAGCTCTCCTTTCTTTTCGCTTCTTGGATTTTGACGTGCCTCTGCACATTCCAGAATCGCCCCTTTATCGCGCGGTCTCGTGGAACACACCTGGGTCAGCTGTTCCAATACCGCAGACTCGTCATCTCCGTCTCTTGGTACGTATTACCACTTTGAAGCCCACCGGCTTCGTCTTTTTTTCCCTACATTTTGTATTCCTTCGCGCCCTCATACTGGGTTCACGTCGTGTTTGCTTGTCCTTTGGTGCGCCTGTCTGTGATTCTGCGTTGTTTTGCAAATTGACTCCCGAGTCATCACCCCTCGTCTCGTTCTTGTCCTAGCCTGCCAGCCGCTTGCCTTATCACTCGGGATTTTATTCCGTGTTCCAGGGGCGTTGCCCGCTCTGTGTGACTCGGGATTTCTTGCGTGTGTGTGAATGAATGAGTATGGCTTGAATCTTTGTCACTCGGCAAAACTCAACTACCTCGTGCGGTACTGCCCAGGCACACATACACACCCTCGCTCGCCGCGAGCGAACCACCGCATGAGAAGTCAACCGGCAGCCTGACATGGCAAACGCGTCTTGTGCCGGGTCACGGGCAACGCAAATACCACCTATTCTTCGTCACAGAACACAAAAGGATCTTTCGCCCCTGCGACCTTGCTTTGTGCCTGACAGTTGCCTGGCGGAATTTTCGGCGCCTTTTTTTCGTATTTCATGCAAATCACACAGCGAGGTTATGCCAAACTAACACTGATCTCTTACCAGTCCCCATCATCTGGCCTAGTGCCACGATCTCTAGTCGCCAGTCGACCCCCGATACGCCCTCACTGTGTCTCGAGTAGCAGACCGGCGAGACGATTTCTGTTCTAAAGAGAACCCACTTCGCATCCTTTCAAACTATCCTCGCCTACGATAACCCTACTGCCATACGGGCTCTCCCCATGTCTCCTTAAACAATCTCAAACATGGACTCAGAAGACGGGGAGTTCTTCGTTAAGCAGTTGGCCGGCTTCGTGCGAACACACGAGAAGGCGCTGGCCAACGCCCTGCAGTTCCGAAGACAGAGTAATGCGGCCAGGCATGGCCCATCTCAGAGCATTTCAGCGCTGCCAACTCCTCAGTCCCCGTCCCCGTTGCCTGAACGGCCCTCGACGTCGGCGTCCACCTCCAATGGCCTTGCAGCTGCCCTGTCCCTGGGGTCTTTCAGCTTTACCTCGCATAGTGTAAAGCCAGCCAAGCTCGCCCTTACACCGCACCATCTATTTTACCTCTTGTCCCGCTTCGAGGAGATGGGAATAAACGTTGGGCCCATGAAAATTCGATTGGAGAACCTGCACGATTCCTCCACGTCCGCCAACTACGTATCGTTCCTCAACTCTTCGCAGCGGACGCGCAGCTCCGATGTGGTGTCCATCCGTTCTGTGTCGAGCGTGCGGAGCGTAATGTCCGGCATGTCTGCTCTGTGGGCAAGCTTTGGTATCGGCTCGAGTATTTCAGCTGCGAGAAACGAGAGACAACGGGCTGCGGTTGCTGCTGATCTCAAGTATCTCTACTCAGCCTTCACCAAGATCCCCTGTCTAAGATTGGCACCAGACTGGCGAGCTCGACTTATCCGCGGTTACGAGGAATTTCCTTTTGATTCTGCTGTGCCACTCTATGTCTTCAAGAACCTCCAAGCGCTCGAAATCAGCGGCATTGATTTCAGACAGTTCTTTGGCTGGGATCGAGTCGCAGATCAAATTCGATCTCTGACTCTCAAGCGTGCCAGCATTGATGATCCCGCCGATATCCTCATCGATATTGTGCTGGACGATATGGATAAGCGGCGGCGGCGTTCCTCAAAAGCCCAACACTCGCCGACTATTCCCAACCCGAGCCCACGCCGAAGCCCTAGCCTACCCCACACTGAGCTGCACAGGTCTGGCTCTACACCTGGCTCTCCTAATCCGCGAGGCTCGCTGGGTGAAATTACGGTCGGCTCCCTAGGCACGGATATCGTCTCTCCACAAGCTAGTAGACGCGCCTCCGTCGTTAGGCTCGAGTCTGACGAAGTCATGTCGCCGACAAAGTCTGGCAGACCCCGGAGCCACTCTCCTCCACGCCCCACCACCTCCCGTCACCATACTGCCTCGGGAACAAGACATTCTCATAAAGTGAAGCGATCTGGATCCGGTAGCTCCCACTCGAGCATGTCCGACTCATGGCATAACCCAAGAAACAGCGCATCCAACCTTCTTGCTATGGGCATTCTGCCTGCTTCTAAATGGCGCTTCCTGAAGCACCTTAGCCTGGCAGATAACTCCCTAACCGCCATTCCTGCCGCCAGCCTTGCTCCACTTGCAAATACGCTACACTCCTTGGACTTATCTTCGAACCTTTTCACGCAGATCCCCGACAGCCTGGCAACTCTGACTGCTTTGCGTGCTCTGAACCTCTCTCAGTGCATGATTGACTCGCTCCATTCGCTGACGCGCAACCCGCTACCCGCCATTACAGCACTCAACCTGCGTGCTAATAGACTCCAGTCAATCGCAGGCATCGAGAAGCTTTATCCTCTGGAGAGACTCGACCTTAGAGACAATCGGATCACGGACCCGATGGAGTTGGCTCGCTTGACCGGAATCCCCGATATTCGTGAAATTTGGGTTGAAGGAAATCCTTTCACCCGAACGCATCGCGATTATCGCACCACCATCTTCAACTTGTTCCGCAAGACTCCGGGCTATATCGAGGATATTATCATTGATGCTTCAGGGCCAACTTACTCTGAAAAGAGATATCTCGTTGAGCGTGCCATCATACCTGCAGCTGTTCCAGTCGTAAAGCCTGCTGTGCCTGAGGTTCCTGCTGTGGATGTAAGCAAGCCCGCCATTGTTTACGAAACACCGAAGGAGCCTGCCGTGCTCAGGAAGGAGAGACCGGCACCTAAGGCCGTTGCCAGTGAGATTAATACGAACTCCACGAGGCGCAGGAGGATGCCGAAGCGGAGAATAATCGACCTCGCCACAAAGGAGTCCACAACGGGAGTCGCCAGCCAGCCCATCAGCGTCAGAGAACTCGCGGTAGATAATGTTTCTGTCCCTGTCGGAGCGGACAGTAATTACCTCATCTCACAATCACCTGAATCACCCCAATCAGCACCGGTACTTCTCGAGTCGAGGCACTCCGTATACAACCCACCCGAAGTGCCTCGCATTGATACCAGTGTTGGATCTCAGATTACCAATACTCTTCCTGCAGAGCAGCCAGCTGTAGCATGGACAGATGCCAATGATTGGAATCTCAGTGGTGAGATCTACCGACAGAAGGTTGAAGCGTTGCGGAGCATGAATGGCAATGGCTACCTGAGTGTCCTCAACGAAGAAAGCTGGGAGGCAAGCCGCTCAGGCTACGGCAACGACTTTCCCTCACCCCCAACTTTACTCACCAACTCTACTACACCTCGCACTGCTAGCGCGCAGGCCATCCACAGTGGTCGCACGCTGGGCTAACCAAACTGTCAAGGGTTTGGTCCTGCCCGCATCATCTCAGTCTCCCCTTGACTAGTTTGGGCCGATTGCATATACCCCCTTTTACCTGTTTAATGGTTTCGCTTGCACATTGATACACCACTGCAGCATGTGTTACATTTATCTTGTTTAATGTTTTGAGCATAGCGTACTGGCGTTTTTATTAGGTGGAATTTGGCACTGTTTACATGTTTTGTCCTAAAAACTTTCTAAATCTTTTTGGGCTTTCTTTTTCTTTTTTTCGGAAGGGCATCGTTGCATTTCATTTCCTATGAGCGCTTTGTTTCCGCTTATGATGACTGGATTTACACCGACGGGACAAACGTATGTTTCGCCGCTCTTGCGTGCAAGTGTGACACAGTTTAGATGATTGTGGTCACGGGGGAGGACATTCGCGGCACAGATAGACCAGTAGAAGTCGGGGTGGATCAAGGTGTAGTACTCGTCTACCAACACTATAATTCGGCTTCGGGATCGGCGTCCAGGTATTGGCCAAGAATGGGCTTCTTGCCTTTTCCATGCGTTTGCAAATGCATTAAGAGGGTTGGCTCAGTAGAGATTCATCTCTGGGAGTATGGCTTTATCAAAATGTTCATTTTTATTGTTCCGAAGATGATAATGAGATTTTTGAATGTGAATGAGGGAAATTACTGTGCTAGCAGTTCTATGTATATCTAGTTTTCGCAGTGTATAACCCAACCCATATGTTCACCTGAGGGACATTGGAGCGGAAATCTACTGTTTAGCGGCTGTTACTGCGTTTATCCAGACAACTAATCTTCCACCACTTTGCATACATTACAATGTGAGCTTCCACTGATAGTAGTGCAGCGAACTACTAATACAGTTTAGCAAGAGAACCTACATTCAATAGAAGGGAATTTCTGTTCCTATACTTAACTGAAGGGTTACTTATTCTATGATATCGCTTCTCCCTGGCATGACATCGATCAGCTCTCGGTCTACCAGCTCCCAAGCTCCCCTCTCTCCACTTTCGTCGGATTGCTCCCCTTTGATGCGTACAGTTCATCAGATACCATATTACTTGACATAGAAAAACCTTCCGATTCGCCAAGGGGATTATTTTTTCTCTTTGCTTCTTAGAACTATCGTGATTGAAAATGGCACCGCGCAGTAGAGCAGAGCTTCTGTCCTATGGGCTACCGGACCGTGCTCTTCTAGCCGTACTAGCCGTAAGTACATAGGTAGTTTATCCAATGGTGGCATCTTTCGCAACTAAATATGAGGGAGCACCGAAACGTAGGAGATCGAGAGGAACCCAGTGCGTGACCCCTGGCCTTCCGATCCATACTATGGCCGGAGGCTGCGAGAGAAGCACCACATGAGCTATCTTCCGGGCCCGATACCAGAAGTTCGTGAAGTGGACCGCCAAATCGAGATGCGCGATGGAGCTCGTATCACGGTTCGAATTTACAAGCCCCGCAATCCGGCGCAGGATCGCAGCCCTGTGATTGTCATGTACCACGAAGGCGGGTGGAGCATGGGCGACCTGACTGATTAAGAAGTGAACTGTCGGCTGTTTTCCCGCGATCTCGGAGCCGTCTGCGTCAATGTGCAATATAGGTAGGCTAGCCTAGTCAGAAGCGTTTGAAGTCCCCGACCTGATGGAGATTCTGATATGAAAGTTCTAGCCTTGCGCCGGAGCATCTATTCCTAACGTGGGTCAATAACTGCCGGGATGCTTTGAAATGGGTAAGTAATTTTTCTACTGACGTGGAAATTATCATATTAAAAGGATCTGCATTGACCGTATACTGTGCGACATGGAAGGCTGCCCAAAACGCCGCTGAGCTCGGTGCCGATCCGACAAAGGGCTTTATAGTCGGCGGCGGTTCCGCAGGTGGCAATATAGCGGCCGTGCTGGCCCACGTCGCTCGAGATGAGAAGCTCAATCCGCCTTTAACCGGTCAGTACCTCTGCGTCCCCGCCATCATGGTCTTTACGCCTCCGGATTGCATCCCAGAGCGGTACCACAGTGAGTACCTCAGCCACTCGCCGGTGACGCATAACCGAGATCCCTTGCCCCGAGTCCAGGAATTTTCCACCAGCCTGGAGCTTCTGCACGCCGACCTGTGCAGCCCCTGATGGTACCATTCCTATATGGGGAGCAGAAAGATGGGCACGGGGGCGTGCCACCGGCATACCTGCAGGTCTGCGGGCTCGATCCTTTGCGCGACGAGACTCTCATCTACGAGAGGGTGTTGCGCGAAGGGGAAGGTGTGCGCACAAGGCTAGACTTGTACCCTGGACTGGGTCATTACTTCTGGACCAATTGGCCACTCTTGGACAAGAGCAAGGAGTTTGTCGAAGACACGGAGCGAGGGGTGCGGTGGCTGCTAGGACATGAAAGCGAGGCATGAGAAGCTTTAGTACTTCGCCTTTTCGAATGATAAAACGGCTCAAAGCATAAAGCATAAAGGGTGGTTTGTACATAATTCTTCTCGCAATTTCGTTGGTGCAGAGCTATCTATGTAAGCTGAAGCGAGACCATACGGGGGGGGGGGGGGGGGTATCATACCGCACCCTTTTTTTTTTTCTCCAAGAAGACCCACGTAGAACAATCACATCGCAGGGTTTTGTCTGCATTTAAAGAACCATGGATATCATTGATCACCGCACTGCAATGCGAGAAATCGGTTGACTGAATCGAATAAGTCTATATATTGAGTTAGGAAATATATATATTTCCCGTGGTGTTCTATATTCCGTCTAGACAAAAATGACTGGGGGTGGGGTAAGAAGATGCGTCAGTATCTCATGACTACCCGATTGACCCAGCTCTTGCCCTTGATAGGATAACATGCCTCAATAGGCGAGTGAGTATAGCTGATGAGTTGATTATTATGAGCACGGATTGCTGTCTGCTAATGGCAATTTGGTGAAAATGGGGGCTATTAAAATACCTTGGTTATACCGATGGGTGGATAATCCAGTCTAAATGGTTCCAAGTAAATAATACGGCAGAAGTACACGAGCAAATAAGGAGTTATATGGTGTGCAATTAACGGCTGCGAGCAGTTCATCATTTGTGGTAAAGAAATGCCGTCGCGATGGCTAGTAGGATTTGTGTCGAAAGGTCTCTCCTTTCCCTCGATCATGTCGCCAGCAAGACCACCCTCGGTGAGAATCTAGCGAAGGACCAAGATCAATTCGGCAAGGAGGAGGATGGCGGAGGCCAAGGGTGACACGAGTCGGCTTCCAGGAAGCGATGCAGGCAGAGAGCGTTAGCCTGTAAAATCCTCAGGTGCTAAGGAAGCTTGCCAAGTCACGAACGCATAGCTGACCCAGTTGGTTGAGAGGGGGGAGCCAGTGGATTGGCGCTGGGCACAAAGATCCCATAGGGCTGAAACAAACCATGGGGGGTTTCTATACTACGTACCCCACCGAACCTAGGAAACCCACTGATTGGCGCAGGAGAGAACCTCAGTCAGGAACCGCTTAGTAGTTTTAATGCCTATACATCAATATGACGTAGCACAGCTTGAAATATCGCTTTGCACGTGCGCACTATACTGGATTGGTGGACTTGACCAGCCGTTATACTCGTCATGCGCCAGGAGCGCCAAAACCGAGCAGGCTGCGGCGAGACTGGTTCACCTTGACTGTGTGGAAGTGAGAAGTTTACGGGATTATCGTGCTCGAATCCCGTCGTTGGACGTTTTCACGTCCGTAAATGCTATACCCCCGTGTCCTCGTGTTCAATCCTCCTTTGCGCGAATCCATCTTCAGAAAAATTGTAAAGAAAATGAACTGCCATGGGTAAAATCCGGGGTAAAAACGCGACTTTGCGGCTGCCCACTTTACGAAACTGGGGCTAATCCTCTTTTGGAGAGAGATGGCGCCGCACCAGGATATCCTGATCCGGACTAGCGTGTGATTAGCTCCACCCGTCCAACTTCATACGCGTGTTGGCTGTTTTTGCGGCTCGGCCTCTCGACAACCCCTCGCCTCGTATTTACCGTTGTAGACGTCTCTAGAGGTGTTGAACTACTTTATCTTGCTCAGCAACTTGCCAACCGTCTCCTACGACTTCCAGATAACCCTCACGCCGATGCTTATTCAGCCGCTCCAGCCGCACTCGGAGCAGCTTCGCCCCCTCGATGCGACGCGCTGAACAGGACTACTCACCATCACGAAGCCCCAAGTGATCGACTTTGATCTCTAAGAATATGGTGCCCAGCCCGAAAACGCCGCGCCAGGCGGCAAGCAGCGGGCGGCGCAGCCGCCAAAAAGGTGCGCCGTCATCGACAGGCTCCAGGAGGCGCGAGAGAGACGCGGCCGGTGCTGTAACCGAACCGCCACCGAAACGACCAAGATATGTACCAGGCGGGCCCGGAGGTGGTGGGAGGTTCCTCGATAAGGACGGAAACGAGATCCCAGGTGGCCGTCCGGGATCTGCCAGCGCGCGGCCACGAGTGCGACAAGCCTCCACTGTCACCAGCCCTATCTTGCCTCGTCGGGAACGCAGCACCCGTATTCGCACAGCAACGCGAACTGATCCCGATGATGAAATGCAAATAAGTTCTGCCGCGGCTGTGGCCGCTGCGGTGGTCCAAAGCGAGGGATACAAGCCAAGAGAAGAGCGAGGCTGGGAGGAATTTCACCCAAATCTTGATATCGAGGCTACTTTCATGGTCTACCACGCCGAAGATGTCGACGGCACGGCGAGGTCAATACCAGGAACACCAACGGGACACGGTACAGCACCTGATATTAGCAGTATAGGAAGTCCCCTGAAGGATATAAATGGCATTCCTGGTAGTGTGACCAATACGCCTTCCGCGCAAGGCAATGGGACCTTTGCGCTGGGATCTGCGGCTGTACCTGGAACGCCCACCAGACGACGGTCTAACCGACCTCGAGATGCATACTTCCCATATCGTGATCTCGGAGCAACTCCGAAAACCCCCAAGGTTTTGCCAATCTATAACCAGACGCCAAAGGAGCGTCTCGACCTCAAGCAACCAGCATATCGAAAGACGGATCGCATTCTACTTTTCGAAAGCAAGACTTTTGGACAGGCGAGATATGTTGACAAAGCAATGATGAATGTGGGATATCAGGAGAGCGACAACTATATCCGACCGGACCGCAGGTTGATCAAGGCAATCGACGCCAATGTCGAAGACGAAGCGGATCATACCGCCCCGGCAAAGCCAGATGGGGAGCCTGTCCCACAAGCGCATCCATTAGGTCGTGTCGAGTACGATATGGATGAGCAGGACGACATGTGGCTGGAAGCGTATAACGACCAGCGAAGGTCTGTGGGATGGAATCCCGTCACCCGTGAGGTCTTCGAAATCACGATGACCAAGATTGAGAAGGAGTGGCACGCTCTTGAGAAGAGGATTCCAAAACCTAACCCAAAACCACCGCAAACCCATCGACCACGGTCAAGCTCCGCTGCAGCTGTTAATGGCGAGCCGCAGACGGGCGAAGAGCAAGATAGCAAATGCGCTATCTGTGATGATGGAGACTGCGAGAACACAAACGCAATTGTATTCTGCGACGGCTGCGACCTTGCTGTTCACCAAGAATGCTACGGCGTTCCTTTTATCCCCGAGGGTCAATGGCTATGCCGGAAATGCCAGCTTATTGGCCGTGGTGTTCCCGTAGGTTTTGATCTCTTTTGTTCCATGGTTTAAATAGGCCTTCTTTTCCACCCACACTAGAATCTTCGACTAACTTTTGTACAGACCTGCATATTTTGTCCCAACTCGGATGGTGCCTTTAAGCAAACAAACTCGTCCAAATGGGCACATCTGCTTTGTGCAATGTGGATTCCCGAAGTCACTCTTGGCAATCATACTTTTATGGAGCCTGTAATGGACGTGGACAAGGTACCTAAGAGTCGGTGGAAACTGACATGTTATATCTGCAATCAGCAGATGGGAGCTTGTATCCAATGCGGCAACAAGTCGTGTTATCAAGCTTTCCATGTTACTTGTGCTCGAAGGGCCAAGCTGTTCTTGCGCATGAAGAACAGTTCAGGCGCTCTTGATGTTCTCGATGACAGTACCAATCTGAAGGCTTTATGTGACAAGCATTGTCCTTCTGAATATGCCAAGGAGAACAATGTCAGCCGAGCTACAAAGAGAGCCAAAAAGTTCTATAAAAAGACCATGCGAGATCGCATTTGGGCCAATACCCAAGCCAGCGCGATGGCTCTAGCTGCCACACATCGAAACGCGATCACAGAACACCCACCGGACGAGTCACAAATGACGGGAGCAAAGCTCTCAGCGGTGCTCGGAGATCAAAAGAAAGGACAATCTGGCAAGCCTATCTGGAAACTGCCATCCGGCGCCCCAGTAATTCCTCAGGCAGTATTTGACAGCGTCGACTCGTCCTTGCAAAGGTTTACTTTCCTTAAGCGTAGGGAGTTTGTGAGCGATGCCTGTCGTTACTGGACATTGAAGCGTGAGATGCGCCGCGGCGCGGCATTGCTGAAGCGTCTACAACTACAGATGGAGACATTTTCCTCCATGGAACTCACTCGCAGAAACTTTGCGGCTATGGGCCCCTCGGGCAAAGCTCGCTTGGCACGGCGCATTGAGTTTGCTGAGACGCTCATCAAGGACCTCGAACAACTTCAATCAATGTCTCAAGAAGTAGTTGAGCGAGAACGGAACAAGCTTGAGGCAGCCGAACTGGAACAAGACTTCGTCGACACTTGTTATTTCCCAGTTCATAAATTTCTCCCGGCTGTCATCGAAAGGGCACTAGCGTACGTATATTCTCTTTATTGCATTCATATTTGACTCTCCAGGATGCTGTCAGCTCAGGTACTAATTTATTTATAGATTGGATAAGAACCTTTTCCAAGAGGGCCTTCTCAAGCTGCAGGGTGTGGTTGAAGAACGATTCTATACGACTACCCTTGCCTTTACTCATGACCTTTGTGAGGTAATTCAAGCTGGCATAAACACTAAACCAAAGCTGCAATCGACTACACAAATAAAGTTTGAAACAGTGGTTGTCCAGCCCTTCAAGATCGACTATTCAGACCCTCGAGAGCGAAAGAAGCTTGGCAAGAGGATACTGAAATCAGTGCAGCCTCATCTTGAGTCGGCTCTGCGGCTCGAAGCTGAAATAACATATCAAGCATTCGAAAATCTCAAGCAAGAGCTCGAAACGGTGCTTGAGGCTAGCGTGGAATTACGAGCAAGCACAATCGTCGCAGCTGAAGCGGAGCTGAGCCAAGACGTCATCATGGTTGACTCCTCTAATGCTGAAATAACAGTCGGTGGCGATCCAACAGACGAGGTCGACGGAACTGATGAACAGCAAGAGCAGATGGATGTCATCATGGCAGACCCTGACGAAGCAAAGTCCGGAGATGAAACAAACATTGAAGTTAGCACAGAGCTCATTGAGGAATCGAAAGAAAATGAAGATCCTGTCTCTGAGGACCCTGTGGTCGAGGAACAAGCGGATTTAGCAGAGAAGAGGGCTAGCGGCAGTCTTTCCCACGGGAATAATAATTTAGACACGCCTCCTGCTACGAACGGCTATGAAGTAGCTTCCCACGCGCCTCAGCCTGGGCCACCCACACCTCCTCAATCCAATGGCAGCCTCGGTCGCAATCATGCCAATCCCCTGACAGATGGAGGGATTCCATGGTACTTGAAAGATTTCGAGCCAGAGGGTACATCGGCAGTTTTGGAACCATGGTCAGGAAGGGACGCGGTTCGAAGCCTCAGTGAAGAACTTACCGAGATGGACGAGGACGACTTGAAAGGTCTAGGGGCCGACTTGAATGAGGAGACCATCACTGCATCGCCAGTCAGTGCGAACACTGTAGAGCCTGTTGCTGCCGGCTCAGCAAAGAAGGCTACCAAGGGAAAGAAGAGGAAGGCAACATACCGGAAGAGATGAGTTATTGGCAGATGATGCTTTTAATGTTAGAAGAGAGACAAGGTTCTGTACTATTTCACGGTCACGAGGACCACATGTTTCATACTGATCGGGTTTTCTTTTCTTCAGCGGGGAGGACCACGGGAGCTCTCAGGGCCTATCCATGCTTTTAACCCTTACATTTATTCAGGCCTGGGCATCTTTTACTGCTGTGGAGTTCGGAGAGCGATTTGGAGTTCTACGCTATCCCAAGGCGTGCCAGAAAGGCGTTGCGAGACAGACAAGTGGGCGAGGGGTTTTCAATTTTTTTTTTCTCTAATTGAGTTGATCAAATTTTCCACTTGCGTTACCGTGTATTCCTTTCGCTGAATACCTTACATAATAATGCATCAAGTTCTCGTGGTCTGAAGATCACTATGCACATCAATAGCTACATAGGAGCGTGCGAGCGGGCGTGCGTGTTTGTATGTACGAAGCTTGGAGAAAATTGACTTCCAGAAAAAAGTCCAAAGAGCACATGGTTTTTATGTTGCCAAACGACTCTTTAGTAGTTGACTTATGTAATATTGGCGGACGAAAACGTGAGGCAATACCGGCAGTTACGTTGGATAATAGAACTAGCGTGGGGGCGTTCGAGGACTATGTACGAACGGTTGATGTCTTACATGGCTGCATGTTCATGTGATGGACAATTCATCAAGAGGGGGCAAAAGCCACGGTGCGGTGGCGTGAGTAAGAGCATGGTAGATATACACGCTGGGAGAAAGAAAGAGGTATTTCCCGCGACACCGACGTTTCGTAACTGGCGGAGGGAGCTCAAAGGAGCTGTGGAGGGGCAGAAAAAGGGGGCGCCAACTCATGCGTGGCGTGTTGCGAGGTAACCCATTGGGTGTTCTCTACCACTCAGATATAGGCAATCCTAGGAAAGATAAATCAGATTTTATTTTTCTCAACTGTCGGCTGCGTGAATCCGAAAGACCCAACCTGTACAATATTGTCTAAAAGCTCAAGCGATGCGGCCTAAATGCTCACCTTTCCATGACCCATTCTAGCACAGGAAAGGTTTGGGTGGATCCGTTTCCTCTCTATCTTCTATGTAGGTTACAGTACGCAATTGATGGCCTGACGTGTATACTATATCGGGAATCACATTGGGGATCCCTCCCCAGATCTGCCCAAAGACCGTGGCGGCGTGGGGTTGCTTGCGCGGTTGATCGGACGAATGAGAGTCCTGAAATGGTCGGAGGGGCATTTGTCCATGGTACGGGACATCACGAATGCGGCGCGTAAACCCTCTTGCCAGGATTCTTCTTTCAAGCTTTACGCACTTCGGGCGTTAAGCTTGAGCCAAGGGGAGGGGTGTAGGCAGTGTCGTCAGTTGCTCGAAGAGGGTACGACAAAAAAAATATCAGATGACGGGCACAGCTAGCAACTATCCAATGGTGGTTGCTCAAGTTCATCGGCAACAAGGCCGGCTGTGCTGTGGTACGGCTTTCGGCAAATAATTACGTGTTTACGTGTTCAAGAGTGCTTCCATTGTTCGAAACCAAGCCCATTTGTGTGCATAGATATGGATCATGTCAAAAAGCTAGGGGGGATAATCCACCGTTCCCCTGCAAACTTGATCGGTACGGAGGCAGAGTTGAAGCTTGGGGTTCGCTAAGCTCCAGGCACCCTATTCGTAATACCACATCTAGTGTCTGTAGGGGAACTTAAATTCTGCTATTACCAGCATGACGAGATCAATCGATCGGAAGAGCGGCCGTTCACCGGAGAAAATATGAATGTTTTGTTGGGGAGCCGCCAACTACACCATGATGTGATGCACGCAATCGCTGATGAGGGGTAAGGCCTAGGCGGGTGATGGGAGAGGAACGCGTACTCGATTTGTAAAAAAGAGTTCTGCCCTTTACAGCCTCTCTCAGGTACGATGCCGTCATTGCGTAGATTGTGGGGAGTAGATTGAAGTGGAAGGCCAGCGGTTGAGCTGGAGAGACACGGTGACTAGGTAGTTAGCTATTAGTGAGTTGCAGGGGATATCTCCCGGACACAAAGCACCAGAAGCGGATGCCCATCAATATGCCCCAAATCAAGCGAGGACCGAAAAAAAGCCCATGGAGTGTTCCAAGTGGGGACGGCGCAGAGCGCGGAGCCTTCGTGGTATTACATAGTATGGAGTTAGCTCAAGGGGGGGAGAAAGGCTGAGCACAATGGTGTAGTTTAAGTGCATGCGTAAGAGGGGGGGGGGAGGCCAAGTGAGCGAGATGGGGCGGATATCTTTTGCTCTGGTCGAGGTCGATCAGGGCGCGGCGCTTGGGGTCGAGAGTTATAGGCGTATTTGCTACGCATGTATCACGTCCCCAGGCAGGTAGGGCAGCGCACGGCCTAACTCAGCTTCGAGCGCAATATACCAAAATGATATGTGCATACACGTAGCCATGATAAATGAGGCAACGAATAAATAAATAACAGACCTCCTCCACTGAGGGGAGCAGTGAGAAGAGGAGGAAGAAAAAGAAAAATACAATATTGAACAAGGGGACAAGACAATTGATAAGCACTTAACCCTCCTTCCGGAAAAGATAGAGGTGGTGATCAAGTAAAAGGGAAGGGGGGACCTTTTGCATACGCGCAAGTGAGTCAACCCTGATTGATTTAAGTTTGCTGCTATCTGAGTGGGTGAAAATGAAAGCTGCGGTGCATGAGAGCGTCAGTACGAGAGAGCGCGCAGCAAGTAGGATGCACAGCAGTATCTGCAGTCCTTCCCATGACGAGCAAGGCCGCTCAGAAAGGAGAAAGACCTTGCGGAGGAGTCTCCGGGACAGAGATGAAGAAAGAACGAGGGGAGAGAATTCTCAGCCTATTTACTAGCTCCGATAACTCGTTTGGAAGTCTGGATCTCCAGGAGAGGTACTTATGGTCGATGGCTTGGCAGGTAATTTGAACCACAATCCCTCAGCAATTAGTTATTCGGCAGCCAGTTTGGCCTAGAAGGCCAGAAACCTAAAACCTATTCTGGCCTTGGGATTTCAATCTGATCGAGAAACTGCACACCCGGCCAGGGCCCTAAAACCCATGGATGAGTCCACCACAGAGAGAAAAAACTGATATCAATCACTAGTTCGCAAGTCATAGTACCTCAGAACAGCCAATCGGAGAGGTGAAACCCACTTCTCACCCCTACCTTACAGGCCCCTCGCCCTGAATGGGTGGTGGACGTCTGAGTGCAGACTGTCCTGATTTGGAAGTGCGCTTGGCGGTTTAGTTAGCACCAGAGAAAAAAAACCCCCTCCTCTTCTCCTCCCTGCCCCAAACCAATTGGACGGGCCAGGCATTAGTTGTTGACCTGACCGGCCGACTGGGCAATTTTCTGACGTTTCGATCGAAACCCATCCGACCCTTTTTTCCCTTCTCCCAAAGCGAGACCCCGCGACAGCCTGACTCTCGACGACGAACACCACGACGACGCATTTGTCTCTGCACGCAAAGACAAATAACCATTATTGACGGTAAGCTGAGCAAAGAATCTCAAGCCGACAGGTCCCCATTGTTTTCACACAGCCAGATCGCTTTGGCCACTGTGAAGCAAAAGGCTGTCACATATTCACCCGCGAGTCCCCTTGCTAAGAGTGGTTGTACAGAACTGTGCGCGTGTTACAACCACAACAACCGCACTACTCCAACGGCGACTGGACTCCTCTGGAATCCAATTCCTGCTGCCCCGAGACGACCACCTCATCCCTTCGACACTACATCTCCATTACATCTCCATTTGATCTTCCATCACCTTGCGGCGAACTTGGAGTCCAACTCCGGACCCAGATTTTTTTTTGTCACGACTCGGGTTTCCACCATCCGTGATCACATTTGACGCGATTAGCATCTTCATCTGCACCCGTCCTCCCAAAACCAAGCGGCGAAACAAAAAGACAAACAGAGTCCTATCCCTCTGACGCATTATCTCTTTTGGTCTATTGGCGAATAATTTCGGACCATCACGACGATTTCATCCTGAGATCTACAGTCGTTGGCGAAACCCTCCCACCCGCTGCTACAAGCACCCAGGAGACGAAAAAAAACCCTTCATTGGCGTAACTCTTCACGAGAACACCCCCATATTTGTTTCTTGTCCAACGAAGAATCACAGTCGCTACCCCGACTCTGCGCCGTTCTAACACACCCCCACGAGCTACTATTAAGAGCTCGGCGACTGCTGCAACCACTTCATTTGTAAGTATACTGATTTCAATGCCTGTTTTCCAAATCATTCCTTTTTTTCGCGTATTGCATCGCATCTCTGTCGCGACTCTCCCAGCCTATTATTCTACGATGCTGTTTCACTTATCGCTGGAACCTCAATTCTCTTTACTTCCTCTTGCTCTTATCTGCTTGGTGAAGTTTTTTCTTGCTATTTCTTTTCATACCGGCACTTCCGTATCGCCATGTATTGCGATTTGGTGCAGTATGCGGCACCACTTTTTAAATCTTCAGTCCTATCTTGCACCTTTTAACACTCTCTCATCATCCTCGTGCCTCTCCTCTCTCACTGCTAGTGCTAACTTACTGATTGATTTGGGATAGTCAGCGGAGTGCATTCATCCTTGGATTGGGCTCTGATCGCGAACCTCACACGGCGACCTACCCCACCTCCCATCACCCTCTCCCACCTCGACCCTGCCATCACCCACGATTTTTGCGGGCCAACTCTCTGGCAGGCAAGAATTTACGATGGCGGACCAGCATGATGTTGATCTGGACTCCATCATCGACCGCCTCCTAGAGGTCCGCGGTAGCCGACCTGGCAAGCAGGTCCAGCTCCTGGAAACCGAGATAAGATATCTTTGTACTAAAGCCAGAGAGATCTTCATTAGCCAACCTATCCTACTTGAGCTGGAGGCTCCTATCAAGGTTTGCAGACTGTTTCCTTGCGTTATGCCTATTGAGTCAAATACCTCCCGGGCGAGCACTGACCCCGTGCTCTATAGATCTGCGGCGATATCCACGGCCAATACTATGATCTGTTGAGACTTTTTGAGTACGGCGGTTTCCCCCCGGAGGCCAACTACCTCTTCCTCGGTGACTACGTTGATCGTGGCAAGCAGTCTCTCGAGACCATCTGCCTGTTGCTAGCATACAAGATTAAGTACCCTGAGAACTTTTTCATCTTGCGTGGCAACCACGAGTGCGCTTCAATCAACCGTATCTACGGATTTTATGACGAGTGCAAGCGTCGTTACAACATCAAGCTCTGGAAAACATTTACGGATTGTTTCAATTGCTTGCCCATCGCCGCCATCATCGATGAGAAGATTTTCACCATGCATGGTGGTTTGAGCCCAGATCTCAACTCCATGGAGCAGATTCGCCGCGTCATGCGCCCTACCGATGTAAGCACTTTGTGAACAGTTTACCTTAGCCTCCCCTTCTCGAAATTCCCTTAGTACTGGTCAACAAGTTGTACTTGGCATTGGTTGAGATACTCACAATATCTAGATCCCCGATTGCGGCCTCCTCTGCGATCTGCTGTGGGCTGATCCCGACAAGGATATCACTGGATGGAGCGAGAACGACCGAGGTGTATCCTTCACGTTTGGTCCCGACGTTGTATCGCGATTTCTGCAAAAGCACGACATGGATCTGATTTGCCGTGCTCACCAAGTCGTTGAAGATGGCTACGAATTCTTCTCCAAGCGTCAGTTGGTCACTTTGTTCAGTGCTCCCAACTACTGTGGTGAATTCGATAACGCCGGCGCAATGATGAGTGTCGACGAGAGTCTGCTATGTTCCTTCCAGGTTTGTTTCCCCAGATCTCCCCCTCATCGTGCTTCATTCGCTGACTTTGTGACAACTCCAGATTCTCAAGCCGGCCGAGAAAAAGCAAAAGTACGTTCATGGCAGCCTCGGAGGCGGCAGCTTTGCAACCCCCAGAAAGTCATCATCCAAGAATTGAAAAGTGAGAATGCATACGAGCTGCCATCGTCTCTATCTAGGTTCGGCCGCCGATAAAACCCCCTCCCGACGCGATTCCCCGAGTTCATCCGTTGTTGGCCCACTGCTCCAACATGGGACCTTTCAGCAAGCCTGGTCTCGTAGTGTACGACTATGAAATCCGATCCCGATTACTAGACCTATCCCTGTTTGCGTACCAGTTCCGGCCTTCCGTGGGCTCTACCGACATTTCTTCCTTTTTCTTTTCGCAATCTCTTCCAGCCGAACGACGCCATTGATGAACGAGTTGACGGTCGAGGTGACGACGGAACATTCTAACAAGAAGAGAGAAATCTTCACTCGGCTTCAATATTGCAATGGTTCATGAATGAGTAGCTGTCTTATGTTCGCCGGTTTCCTCGTGAACATGAGGGAGACTGAAGAGAGGGTAGATGTGTCTAGACAGTTCCTTTGGTTTCTTTTTCCATGACGAGTCTTCTCATGACTTAAATGCAACAATATGTCACAATTCTTACTCGTTGGTGTTTTGACTTGTGTGAAATACCTTCCGTCGACGTCCCCCTGTCGGTACCTATGTACAATTTTCCACTGGACCATTTTCGTCAACGTGGCAAAGCAATACTGACAGGAGACAGGAGACAGGAGACAGGACAAGCTGCATCACATTAGTGCAGTTCCAACTGGAATATTTCCCCATAATAATGTGATCTTGAACAGGCGTGCGACCCAAACTATAGTATGTTGGTATACGTGTCTGCTGAATTAATTGCTTTACAACGTCCCAGTTCTATTAGAGATATCCCTTGTGCCATTCTCACAAAAGTCTAGATCGGCTTGCTCGACTCTCATTTTCACTGACAGACATGGGAGAACTTTTAGCATGACTTCAAATCTTGGTCTGTCGATGCGTTGCAAGTCGTCCAGTGTCGAGCATGCGGAGAGTAGGATACGGTTCGATTCAACTTCTCGTTTCTTTATCAACTCATACAATATATCTCGGACTATGTCTTCTTACGCAACCCATACCACGCATGATATTCATCCAGGCTGCAGGCCTGCCCGCACCTAAACGTGGACCTTTTTTTCCATCCATATTTCCGTTAACATCTCATCGTAGTGTATAGATTTATCCGAAAAGCTGAAGCAATCCTTTCTTTTTAACCCAAATAAAAGTATCTTAGCCCTTCCATTTCTTTCTCTTTTGAACCCGTTCTGGCGTGCCGATTACCCTTCTCATTGACAATCCTCACACTCTTCCTGGCCCCCCCCTCGTTGCTGCTGCTGCTGTTGCTGGTGATGGCGATTATCCCTGGTCTCGAGGGCTGCCAACACCCTCTCGTTGGATTCGGCACTCGTCGGCGGCGCCACCGGCATAATCCCACCGCCGGGCATATGGGGGAGGCCTCCGTGCGAGGGCAGTTCCTTGTAAGATCGCTGCTGGTGCAGCTGCTGGTGCTGGCCGCTCTCGTCACCTCCATCCTTCTCCTGCTCCGGGGGAGGGGGCGGGGAGGCACGGATCATGGGCTGCGAGTGGCCCTTGCGAAGGGGGTCCGGGCTGGAGCGAGGCTCCTGCGGCTGGTGCTCGCCACCCCCGTGCCCGTCATCCGGGTGGCGGGGCCAGCGGGGACTCAAGGGATTTTCGCCCGGCTGCTGCTGCTGTAGCTCCGGCATGATGCTGCTAGGGTCTTGCAGGGCTCCTGCTACCTTTTTATCCTCGCTCTGTTGCGGCTGGGTCTTACCCTGCTCCGTTGCTAGTGCCGATACTGGTGCTGCTGGTCCTACTGCTGTCGCCGATTTGCCTTTCGCGTGGTGATCCCGGTCCACGTGGCCGAGATCGCGGTTGGGCTCGATGGCGTCGCGGACGCGGCGTTTTAGCTCCTTGGTCTCGGGGAAACCGCCGTCGATCTTGCGGTCCCAGAGCGTGCGCTGCTGAAGAGACAAGCCAGCAGAAGCTGTGAGCGACTGCGTTGACGGCGAACCGCCTACGGGAGGGTAGTATTCGATCGAAACTACAAAAGTGCCGCCCGTGGAGGGCTGTAGAGCTACTTCGCCGAGGGCGGTAGAGAAGGTTGATAGGAGTTCTTGGCCAAACTGAGTTTCGTATTAGTCTCTGAAGTTTGATGCTGTATGGAAAACGAATATCTTCTCTTCCAAGAAATAAAAAAAATAAAAAAATTTGGGTTGGTGATAGTTCAAGTATGTCTCAAGACACAATGTCCTTAGCTAGGTATATGGAGGGAGGTAGGATTATACAGATGGTTAAAGCCCAGAAGGACCATAGAAAGCTATATACCAGTTCGAGGCGTGCAGATGACGTTTTACACTATCTGGACGCCTAGAAGTTATGGGGGTGCGGTGCTGGACGGCGAAGCGCCGAGTTGACTTACGTATGCGGCTCTCAGCATCCACTTACACTGCGTACAGAAGCGGATGGTCACACGAGGGTAGGCCAAGGCAGTCTGCAGCAGCGCGGGGTCTGCCGCGGCGGGAGCGGGCTGGAGCAAAGCAGGGTCCGCCATTCGTTTTCCTGGAGGCCGGTGGATAGTTCGTGGGGGTTTGATTGCGAGAGAGTCAGGAACAAAGAGAAACAATCACAAGGTTCAAAGAGTGATCACGAGACGAGGGGTTTGGGGCCGTGTTGGGGGGGATCTGCAGATGTGTTGTCGGGATGTTTTCCACCAGCTCGAAATAGCTGTCTGGTGACGTTTGTTGGTGGAGCTTTCACTAAGCTTTACGGCTGAGGCTCCCGCTGAGAGTTCTTTTCTTCTTCTCCTGGTCCTCCTGCAGTTGCCCTAGCCTCACTGAACCCTCCCCGAAACCAAGCATATGCATGCACTGTAAAATAGTGCGTCATTCGCCCTGCAAGAGGCTAGTGGCTCTCCCTTCTCGTTCCCCCAAGCTTTGGGCTACAGCTACAAGGTACCTGAGATTGGGTGCAGAGCATTCTAACCCCCGGGTGGGGGGGAGAAAAAAAGCCCGCAACGGATCGACCGTGCTGCTGTTCGCAAGGGCCAGGTACTGGCACCGCAGCGGTAGCTCCCGACGCCCTGCACTGCACGGCACAACTGGAGAGCAGAGCCCAAAGCCCAGGCCACAGCTTTGCCCCATTTCCATGCTCCAGCTTCGTCTGGTCGCTCTCGTGATTGGAGACTATTTCGACAGGTTCAATTGGTTAACTACTGACATATATACTCATTTGTATTTAAGGCCCCCTTGTCCTCTCTGTCTCTCTTATCGCAAGATGTTCCTAGGTTGTATTCCTGCCAGCTGCTGTAGCTTATGATATGGAAGCCGTACTTTTCATTCATCGTCCTTCCGGGCTTAAAGTCCAGAGTCTCTCAGTTAATTTTTAGCTTTACCCACTAGTGGCGCCTTACTCTGAGAACTATCCTGACTCGCTGGACGTTTCGAAGCAATTTGGCCCGAAATGGTATTACATGCGAATAGAGGTTGGTATCATGGACAATGTTGAAATGCCTCACCTGAGGCCTGGCTTGGCAGATTAATTTGCACATAAGACGAGCGACAGAAGGATGCATCCTGATTGAAGCACCGTATTGTGAATTTCGCCTTACGCCTTCCCACGCGAAGAGTTTGGGACGATTGGCTATTATTAGGAATGGTTTATTGTATTCATATAGATAGATGTCGGAGTGATTGTCCATGTATGCTGGAAAGCAAGTCGGGGAAGTATAAGAGCGTATTCACAATGTCATAGGGTAACTCAGTATAGAAAAAGGAAATACAAATGTGGGAGAAAAAAAAAGTATTACATGGTGAATGACTTTTCTTCACAATCCCGACCTGCTCGTGGGTTGCCGACTCACTTCGGAGCTGCTGTTATGCTTGCCCACCAATCGCTCCAGTTAAGAGGTGCCGTACCAAAAAGAAAAGGAAAAAGAAAGAGCCCTGTCGGGAAGCCGTCGAGTATCGTAAATCCAACCAACTCCTTCTTCTCTGTGCGCGCCTCGCGCTGGGGTATTTGCAGTTGTGCTTTGCCGATTGTCGGTGCTTGATTTGGTGATTTTCATTGAGGATTGTTTCACACAATCCTCTTAATTTGTTTCGTCAACAGGTGAGCCAGCTCCATCCAGGGAGAGGCCAATGATCGAGCCTCATCCCATTAGAGAATACATCGGCCTTGGGGATCGGCCTTGGGAGGAGCACCTGTGCTCATGCTAGCCAGCACGGGCTTTACATGACCAAGCAGCATCCACCGCTTTGCTGAGGTGCATACGGATCCTCACCCCTAGGAACAGCCCCCCACACCGACGGTACCATGTAGTCTCTTGTGCTGTTGCAGTAGGCGATGATGCTGCAGACGAAATGTTAATGATCATCCAAAAGTTTTGAACTCGGGAAGGGATTCTGTACCTCTTCGATGCCTGAGACACAGGAATTCTCTCCCGCTCCAAATCTTCACGCAGTCTGTTATTCAGCTCGGTAAGACGTCGCAGCTTGAGATCAGCCATCGACTGCTTGTTCTTCTTGATCTGCGACGGGTCGCCGACATCTCGCGAGGTGTACTGAGGCATGGTGATGGTTGAAAGTGGGAGTGAACGAGGTAATAAGTCTTTCCACGAGTGGTTCCGAGAAACTATCGCTGTCGATCTCCGGTTCTGTACTTCCACAACCTGAAATCAGTACATATTCTCGTCGTCTGTGTGGTAAAGCTGAGCCAATGCCCTTATCATTGCAAGATGCAGTCTGGACCGCCTCGTGGTTGGTGTTGTCGGTGGTGCTGGTCCTCCCCTAACTCATTTGCCGCGGTTTTCCAATTTCCATACACATCTTTCCACAAACATGTACAGTGTAGCAATGGCAGGGCGATGCCGGATTTCGGGGATCAATTGCGATGAAGACGTGGTGAAGACAATGTGGTGTGCGCGTTTCGGGCTCATGCGTGGGCGAGAAAGGAGCAGACCAAAAAGGAGATCAGTGCGAACTTACAGATTGACGAGCCGGCTCAGAGGTGGCAGAGTAATGGACAGATGAAGAGAATGGAAGTCCCAAAGGAGCAACACTGGTAACAGAGTGCTGTCTCGGTCGAGAGCCGCGATTCTCGTACGGGTGGTGATCTGTCAGGCGGGTTGCAGGTGTTGAAGCGATGGACTGATGGGAAGGAGGAGATAAACGCAGCACTGTACGTACGGGGAACGGTGAATGGGAGGTTTGGAGCGGGATTTGGGGGGCAGCACAGACAGCGTTAAGATTGGCCGGCTGCAATTGGTTGGCGCGGTAAGGGGTCTGGGTACAGCGGGAAATTGCACAGTAGCTTCGCAAAGCCCTTTTGGGTATGGGGCAGATCGACCGGGACAGAGCTCGGTGCTAATCCTTTTGCCTGTTCCAAATACACTAATGCCCACCCCAAGCAGCTCCTCCTTTTTTTTTTTTTTCCTTTTACCCTACGAAGCCCCCCAGCCCACTTCCTGGGCCGAAGAAATTTGCCAGAAAAGAAAACAGTTCATCCATTGTTTTGATCCGCTTTTGACCTGTCACGCCTGGTCCTTCCAGGATTCGTATAACATTGATGCAATTTTGGGGTTTACTGGACAGCTTGTTAACCTCGGATACTAATGTCATGTACCAAGCTAACCGGCTTATACCTGCGACTACAACTACGTGCAGCCGAGCACTGACCTGGATCCATCCACCAGGGAGGGATCAAGGGAAGGAGGGGGGGGGGGGGCAGAAAACCTCCCAGGTACAGTACCTTTCCGTGGTTGCTGAAATCCGCTGCCCACTTGGATCAAGCCACTGCACGCTGATCCCAAGAGCGAGCTGTCTGTCTGTTAGCGAGCCAACAAAAGGGGGGGCACCCTCTTGAGCAGCGGGGCACATTTAAGTAAGGACGCTGCTGCTGTCGGTCCTGCAGTTTTTTATGGTAGTGAATCGTCCGGGCTCGGCAGCGGATGATACAGTTCGGACGATGCAAATTGTGCCAAGCTTCCACTGTGCAACCAAAGCACAGCCGTGACAAGCTACACCGTAACATCTTGGACTCAATCTAGCAAAGCACGAAGACGTACAATGCTCACACGAACCTGTCACTTCATGCCGGTGCGTATTCAAGGTTAGCACAGGGCATGATCCTCCTCGTTCAAGAGATTTTGGCTCTTGGTTGCATGCACCTTTCTCTTGTAGCTTTGGATTTGTTTATTTGCTTATTTAACCCTGTTTATAAATCTTAAAAAAAGCTCCATATAATTAGAAGCGTGCCTTCGGTTGGCAGTCTGTACAGTGTTGTTGGTAAGGTTGCCCCCTTGTCGTAAAGAAGATGGGAGTATTACGTTGGCCCGTGCTGCGGCGGGTTGCCTGCTTGGTTCGACCTACTACTCTGCTCTACTCTGAAACAGGCCATCATAGAGTAGGAGTCACGTGATCGGGAAAAGCCCGGGTTTGGTAGCCCCTCCCCTCGTCTGGGTACCCAGGCCAAGCACGCCCACACGAATCGAAATCCAAAATCTCTTTCTGCGCCTCATCCTCAACCGCTGCTGGGTCCGTTGGCAACAACGAATATTCCATCAACCGGGAATCCTCAGTCAGAATCGCTGCCGTGCTCAGCATTCTCCTATTGACTGACTGATATCAACTCTACCATTTTCCCACAGCAGCCACTGCTTTTCAAGCAGTCGAGGAGTTGCCCATCATGGTACGTCACGGTCGAGGGAATCCGCCAAAAACTGCAGAGACTTTTCTGGCTGCCCCTCATATTCATATGCCCGTTTTTGCCGGTCTCCCCTATAGCCCACGCGTCGACTCTACGTCCACGAGCATGCCTTGCTAATATTCAGCAGCCTCCTCCGCCCCATCAGAAACCTGAAAATGTGCTTAAGCGCGCACAAGAGCTCATCGGCGTGAACCAGGCGCCAGCTGCGCTTACTCTCCTTCACGACCATGTTACCTCCAAGAGATCCCGAAATGTTCCCATCGTATCCTTGGAGCCTGTCATGCTCCTCTTGGTCGAGCTGTCTGTTGAGCAGAAGAAGGGAAAGCTCGCCAAGGATGCACTCTACTCATACAAGAACATCGCCCAGAACACAAACGTCAGCACTATCGAGCTCGTCCTGAAAAAGTTCATCGAGTTGGCTGTCGGGAAGGTCGCCACTGCCCAGCAGAAGGCCGATGAAGTTCAGTCGAGCCTCGAGGCTACCACGACGTCTGACAGCGTCGATGATCTGGAGGCCAGTGAGACCCCCGAGTCTATTCTGCTGGCCACCGTCTCCAGCGAACAGTCCCGAGACCGAACCGACCGTGCCATCATCACTCCTTGGCTGAAGTTCCTCTGGGAGGCGTACAGGACAGTGCTTGACATCCTGCGCAACAATGCCAGGCTTGAGATCCTGTACCAGAGCACTGCGATGCAGGCCTTTGACTTCTGTCTCAAGCATGCCCGTAAGACTGAGTTCCGAAGACTCTGCGAACTGCTCCGAAACCACGTTCAGACTGCCGCCAAATACTCGGCCCAGGTTCATGCGATTAACTTGAACGATCCCGATACACTGCAGCGTCATTTGGAAACCCGCTTCCAGCAGCTGAATGTTGCTGTCGAGCTTGAGCTCTGGCAGGAAGCCTTCCGTAGCGTTGAGGATATCCATACCCTTCTGAACCTTAGCAAGCGCCCTGCTAAGAACATCATGATGGCCAACTACTACGAGAAGCTTACCCGAATCTTCTTGGTTGGTGAGAACTACCTCTTCCACGCTGCTGCCTGGTCCCGGTACTACAACCTTTTGCGCCAGTCTGCCGCCCTTGTTGCCTCTGGTCAGAGCAAGAAGTCCGACAACCCCTCCGCCACGGATGCTGATCTCCAGAAGGCTGCGTCTTTTGTTCTCCTTTCGGCTCTTGCCATTCCCGTTATCAGCACTTCGAGATCTCGCGGTGCCATGGTGGACTTTGATGAGGCCAGGAAGAACAAGAACTCGCGCCTGACTCACCTCCTGGGCATGTCCAGCGCTCCCACTCGTGACATCCTGTTCCGAGATGCTTTGTCAAAGTCTCTCCTCAAGCGCGCCCGCCCTGAGATTCGAGACTTATATAACATCCTCGAAGTTGACTTCCACCCTCTATCCATTTGCCAGAAGATCTCGCCTATTCTTACCAAGATCGGTGCTGATGCGGAGATGGAGAAGTACATTCTGCCTCTGCAGCAGGTCATTCTTACCCGACTGTTCCAGCAGTTGTCACAAGTGTATGAGACTGTGGACTTGAAGTTTGTCGAGAGTCTTGCTCAATTCCCTGAACCCTACCAAATCAGCCGCGGTACTATTGAGAAGTTTATCATGAACGGCAACAAGAAGGGTGATCTTTCTATCCGCATGGACCATGCTACCGGCGTTCTCAGCTTCGACTCGGACGTCTTCGCGTCTTCTAAGCCCGTCCACGCTGGTTCCGGTGCCGGCTCTGCCGAAAGCGAGTCTGGCTCTGTCCAGCGCCTGCAGAGCACTCCTTCTGAGATCGTGCGGTCGCAGTTGACCCGCTTGGCCAGGTGCCTTCACACAACATGCTTCTACATCGACTCGACTTACAATGAGGCTCGTATCAAGGCGCACGATGCTGCTCTTGCCAGGGCAAAGGCCGGTGCTGATGAGGAGCACCGTGAAATCTTGACCCGAAAGGAGATCATCCAGAAGCGCAAGGAGGAGGAATCCGAGCTGCACGCCAAGATTGAAAAGGAGAGGGCCAGGCAAAAGCGTATGCATGAACAGGCCCTTGCCGAGGCTGAAGAGAAGCGCTTAGCTCAGGAGCAGAAGGACCGCGAGGAGAAACGCCTGAAGGAGGAGAGAGACCGTGTTCGCAAGGAGGAGCTCAAGAAGCAGATTGCGGAACTCAAGATTGGCCCGAATGCTATCGACATCGATGTTGAGGACCTGGACAATCTCGACACCAACCGCCTTCGCGCTATGAAGTTGCAGCAGCTCGAGCGTGAGAAGAATGACATCAATGAGAAGATGCGCGTGACTGGAAAGCGCATTGATCACCTTGAGAGAGCATTCAGAAAGGAAGAGGCCAAGAAGCTGCCGGAGGATTATGCCAAGCAGCGAGAGCTTGACGTGGCAGCTTATGAGAAGATGAAGCAGCAGACTCTTGCTGAGTCCAAGGCTCAGCACGAGGAGAATGTCGAGCTGAAGCACAGACTGGAGCGCCTGCTGCCACTCTATGATTCCTTCAGCAAATCTCTCAAGGAGAGGCGTAGGGATGAGTTCGAGGCACGCCAGCGTGAGGCTCAGAAGGAGTTCGAACGCCAGGTCGCTGCCCGCAAGAAGGAGTACCGTGAGCGCAAGCTGCGAGAGAAGCGTGAACGCGAGGAGAAGGAGAAGGCACTCCGCGAAGCTGAGGAGCGTGCTGCCAAAGAAAAGGAGGAGCGGGAGAGGCTCGCTGAGCAGAAGCGCGCGGAATTGGCCAAGCTCAAGGAGCAGCGGGAGAAAGAGAGACAGGAGACTTTGGAGAAGGCCGCGATGCAAGCTCGCAGGGAGGAAGAGGCAATGGCCCGAAGACAAGCAGAGAAGGCTGCCGCTGCCGTTGGACCCAGAAGGGACGCCCCAGTCATGGATCGCACTGACTCAGACAGCCGCCGTCCGGCTCTCAACCTCCCTGGCGCTGGCAAGTGGAGAGAGCGGGAGACTTCCCGCACCCCCTCGGGAACTGCGCCCGCGCCCGCTGAGCCCCCAGCCCGTGCTGCTCCTCCCGTGGACCGCGCTGATTCCAGCGATCGGCCAGCCGGCGGACCCCCCCGTCTTAACCTTACTGGCTCTAAAACCAGTGGCTCTTCATGGCGAGACCGCGAGGCTGCCAAGTCCACCGGCCCCAGGGATAGCGCACCTCCCAGCCGTGTCGCATCCGGCCCAATCTCTCGTGGCGCCGACCGTCCCGAGCGTGCTGAACGTTCTGAGCGTCCTGAGCGCACTGAGCGTCCTGAGCGGACCGACAGCGCTGGTGCCAGCGCGGAGACGCTCAAGCCCTCTGGAGCCCCCGGCAAGTGGGTGCCCCGTCATCTCAGAGACAAGCAGTAGTAGACGAGCATGCATGAAGGAACACGATGCATCGGAGTTTGGGGGTTTTCCGGTACAGGGTCATTGGTTCTGTATTTCTAAAAGTTCCATAGTAGTAGCAGTAGCATCAGCAACAGCAGCTGTAGCGGCAAAGCTAGGCTACTTGGCGATAAGTCATCACATGCATAATTTGACCACGACATTCCAACCTCTTTCCCATAAAAAGTCTTGTTCCCCTTGTCATGCATAGGCCGCAGCACTCAAATCACGCTCTATTGTACAGACCACACTTTCGTATGTACCAGATGTCTAATATATGTATCAATCTATGTATGTGTGCCCCCTAGCGGGTAGTTATATTTAATTTATGTCCATCTCACCGTATCTCTCCTCGGTTTTCCCCTTCGTTGTTATTCTCCACGCTCGCTATGGTCTGATTGGCTGGTTGCTCTGCTAGGACCAATTGGAAATACCTGGCAGACGACTCACTCCTCTTCTTTTTTTTTGTCCCTCGACTCCGTCCTCCAACAACTGTTCTGAAAAGGTAGTCATGGATACATGTAAGTAACATCGAAATGAAAAGAAAAACGGAGACATGGTGAGTGTTGTTCATGGACAAGACGAGCCAGCTAAGCTCCTATAACGCCCTCATTTCAAAGCACATAAATTCAATAATCAGGCAATTCATATGGGTTAACTGACAGATATCATGCCCGGTGCCGGAATGCACGTGGGTGATCATGTAATAACTTCCAAGGCCAACTATTTCTCCATCTGATGGGATGGAACGGACCCTACGGCGTCAATGACAGGCCCATCCACCGGGCGGTGAACACCCTGAGCAACCTTTCTATGGCCAGTAACTACTAGGCAGAGCCAATGGGTAAGCGTTGGTGGGGTCACATGCTAGGCGGCGGAGGGGCACCACCCCAAAAGCCAGTCTCCCAGTGATCAAATATTGCTGCCCCTCAACAAATCATGTGCCGCGGCAGGTGAGAAGAGCTTCCCAAGGGTTCCCTTTTGTGGGCGTCAGAGGCTCAAAAAATTCCAACCACACCGGCAGAGCCGAACTCTCTACTCGGAACACCCACCACAGAACGACCCTATGCACGAGAGAGTCCGGCATTCTGCTCCCTCGTGTCGGCCCCCGTGCTACGGTAGCTCAGCTGTCTCTCCCGGCTCCCAATCATTTTCACCTATCTTAACCTACGCTCTCCCCCAGGCACAACCAAGCTTCTACCTTACTTAACCTACCTCCAGGCAAGCATGTCGTTCCTCCAATACTTGACCTACTTTATTGTGGGTCAGGTCGTCCTGACCGTTGCCTTCTACATGCTGTCCTTCGTCGTTCCCAAGGCCGCCTTCGCCGCGCGGTCGCTGGCCTCGTACATGTCGATGGTGGCGTGCGCCCTCTTCGGCGTCGTCGCCTCAATAGCGCTGCGGCTGGTGGGCAAGCAGCAGATCGCGCAGTGGGCGACCGCGCGGGCCTTCAAGTACACCATGGCGCTGACCACGGGCATTACCTTCGAGGTTATCGACCCGGAGCGCCACCTCGAGCGCGTGCGGCCGGCCGTATTCATTGGCAACCACCAGACCGAGCTTGACGTGCTCATGCTGGGCTGCATGTTCCCCAAATACTGCAGTGTCACCGCCAAGAAGTCCCTAAAGAGCTGGCCCTTCCTCGGCTGGTTCATGACCCTCAGCGGCACCGTCTTCATCGACCGCAAGAACTCGACTGATGCCCGCCAGGCCATGAGTGGCGCCGCCACCGAGATCCGCGAGCGCAGACAGAGCGTCTACATGTTCCCCGAAGGCACGCGCAGCTACGCCAAGGAACCCATGCTGCTGCCCTTCAAGAAGGGTGCTTTCCACCTTGCCGTCCAGGCCGGTGTGCCCATCGTGCCCGTTGTGGTCGCCAACTACTCCCACGTCCTTTACCTCAAGAGCCTCATATTCAATGCCGGCAAGATTCCCTGCAAAGGTAAGCTAACTTATGTGGTGTCCCCATTCTCCAGAATTTGCTTCATCTCTTGTTTCTTGTGTCTTTTTGCTGACGGCTAGGCACAGTGCTGGACCCTATCCCCACGACCGGATTGACGGCAGCCGATGTCGACGAGCTCACCCGATCCACGCGAGATCTCATGCTTGAGGAGCTTCTGGCTCTGACGGAGAAAGCAAGGGGTAAACCGATTGCCGTTCCTGCCTCCAATGGCAAGAGCGAGTAATATGGGACAGCGGTGCTGAACGACTTATGGTCATGATGTTAACGAAAGAGCTGGGAGGGGAGGCAAATTTCTTTGCCCCGACTTTTGATGTTCCAAATATTCAAATATCATGCGTTGCCATACAGCGTGGCATAATAAGGATTCTGGGGCCACGAAAGCAAGCTCCGCTTGTGCGTATTCCGGACATCTTTATAGCTACGGCAACGCGCGTAATGGAGGGTGTTCAAAGTGGGCGAGCCAGAGTATTTCTTGGCGCCAAACGTCCTCCGCCAAACAATAAAGCCGAAAAGGCATTTCCTATAATCTGGCTCAGAAGAATGGACTATAGTTTGGGGGCGGCGGGGGGCGTTAATCTTCCCCTTGGGTGGTAGACTGGGAGTATTTGCATGCGCAAGCCAGGGTTAAAAGCAAGAGGCAGAGGCATCAATTAATAGAGTTAGTAAGGGAAAGCTCTAGAATTGGATTTCGAGCTCTACATGCTCTACAATTATCACTATATAACACCAAGTATATAATACAGAAACTGACTCCAACATGTCTATGCTTTAACCAGGCCCACGACTTCATATCACCCAATCCATGTGTCCCCTTTTGGCGCTGGCCGTTTATAAGAGCATTGGGAAGCCTCGGCTGTGTAGCGCCGAGTCCTGAATCCCCTCCCACTATATTGATTCTACGATAGATGTGAACTACAGAAAAGGGGTAAAACGTGGGATGCAACACGGCTCATTACTGGTTTACTCAACTTCAGACGAACTAGGCCCTCAATGAGGGTGGAGAGGCAGCCCGAAAATGGAAGACTACGGGTTAAGCGAATCATCGTTTATATGCGGCCCCTCCTTAACCCTCCTCTCACATCGCTTCCGCACCCACCCTTTTTTTCCAACTCACAATTGCTGCGGTATATATAAATCTTTCACCATTTCCCCATGGGCGCAGCAGCATAGTTACTTTCTACCGGGAATTAGGCAAGTTTTTTGCTTTTGACTCGAGCGGGGTAGCAGCCCGACCCCGCGACTTAGACAACCTTCGAAACCCAGTCATTAGTCGATGTCGTGATGGATCAACGAGCAGGATGAGCAACCACCATTTTTCTTGAATTGGATAGCTCTGGCGTAATTCGTGTCGGTCGTCCCTCAAAAGTTTGGTGTTACCTACCTGCCGATGTATAAAGTTCCAGCATGGGGAGATTGACGTGTATAGTTGGGAAGGTTGAGGAAAAGGAGACATGGATACAGCCGTTCGTATCACTCGCCAACGCGGGGGGGGGGGGGGGGGGGGGCATCAAATGCCACAGCGCCAAGAATGGGCAGCCCTCGTTGCAAAGTGGCAGGAGCACCCTAACAGGGACCCCGGTGAGAGGAGTCTAGCATTTGGATTCGCTGTAAGCACTGCATAGATAGAAAATATGGCTTCTTGGAAAAATCAAATCCCAGCCCGTCACGGATGCTACGACGGACCGTGTTCCAAGGCGCTTCTCTTTCGGCTTCCCTGTTCCGATATAGTACAGGAAACTCTTGAAGTCGTACAACAGGCGAATGAGGGGGGAGAGCTTCTGAGGATGTCTACAACATGTCATTGCAAAGTTCCTGCTTAGTTTCTCCAGGTGTATCTTGTCATTTGGCTGTTCTTTGAGCTTGTGGTCGATTCCACCTTTAGGAGGCCCGTGTGATGCCGGTAGTTGGCTTATATAAGAAAATCACGTACGTCATATATTGCCAAGCGTCGTCAATAGGATGCAAAAACGTCCACGGGGCAAAACCGGCTTATCGATTTTGGTGATGGAAGAGATGACAAGCAAATATGGACGTAATTAATGGCCCCAATTGAGTCTTCTCTTTCATTAATTCCGTCAGGTTCAATAGGCGGAGCGTGTAAAAAGGTACAAAGCTGGGCAGCTGGGTGTATTGCCCCCCTCGGCTAAGCATCTAGTCTAAGGGCGATTCGGAATACTATGGGTACTCCAAAGTACAGCAGCAGTACTTTGGAGACGTAGCGTCGTCATATCTCGCCTGCCATGATATTTCCCCCGAAGCAGTTGAGGTAGCTGACGTCGAGATGTGACAATGTTGTGCAATAATCCGGACTAGGTATGCAGTAGTTCGGTGCGCTGTATGCATGCATATACATACAGTGTGTCAGCGTGGTGGTCTGGTCTAGAACCGGCAATGCCTAGAGTCAAAAGTTCAGTCTAACCTTAAGCCATTGGGCAGGACTCCACACAATAGAGAAGAAGCAAACCCCAGACGCGGACAGGGGGAGGGGGAAGGAAAGTCCATCTGGGTTTTCCTTGGTTGCTAGCCAAGCTTCGCCGCCTACATTAGCTTCGCCTTACACGCTCAGGCAAGGGTGTGGGAGGTTCCTCCAATGAACGCAACTCGGCCAGTAGGCAAAGTTACGTCTTGGGGAGAGCTCTTTCAGCTGTACCATCAATTTTAGAGCTGTTGCACATCGTGATCGTCAATGACGCCACCCTGTCCGACCTCAGCTAGCGACTCAATACTCTCCTCCTTCTTTCCCATCCCTGTGCGTGACGATGGAAGTATGTGCTCTACTACCTACTCTTTCTTGTTCCCACCGGGGCCGGGGGGTAGCTTTAATGAGCTTCGAGCATGAATCAAAACCGGAATTGGGCATCTCAGAAGGGCGTGGCGCCGATTCAACTGCCCCTCACCCCAGGCCTATGATGAGCTGTGAGACACGCACATGCCGGAGAGCCGGTCAAGTATCTCCTAGTGACGTCTTAGAGCTCTACACTTGCATGAAGCTACTCCTCAGCGAGCTCGTGCTCGTTTTGGAGCTTCCCCTCATCCGATGAGGGAGTTGAGACCGGGTGATGTCGTGCGCGTTAGCAGGGGGGAAGAATATAAAAAGGATGGGCTCGGTCGTGCATATTAGGTGTACTTGAACTGGCTATCTCATCTCTTCAACATATCTACTTATATCTCTTAAAGAGTAATCCTCGGGTTTACTTCACCATATAAGCCAAAAACTATATTTACAAATCCAATATTATACCCCTTACTTCACCTATTCATCATGTCTGGGTACGGCAACAACAACGACGACGACAACGTAAGTTACTGGATGGCACAACACTTCCAATTGGAGGTATAACTAACGGGAAAATCTTTCAAGTCCTATGGCGGAGGTAACAGCGGCTTCGTAAGTAACATGACATGCGAGTCACTCCCTGACCTATTCATACTAACCATGTATACAGGGTGGCAGCTCAGACAACTACGGCTCCAGCGGCCGGGGTGGCGGCCGAAACGATGATGGATTCGGTGCCGGTAACGATGACAGCTTCGGCTCTAGCGGCAGGCGCACCGGCGGCGACAACCTCGGATCCTCAGGCGTAGGCTCCCAGGGCGACCGCTTCGGCAGTGGTCGTGGAGACAATGACAGCTACGGTAGCGGCGGCGGTGACTCTTACGGCCAGTCCGGCGGCCTCGGTGGCAGTGACAGCTACGGATCTGGAGGCCGCGCTGGCGGTGCCGGCGGTGACTTTGGCTCCAGCGGCCGCAACGACAACACGTACGGGTCCGGTGACAACTTCGGCTCCTCCGGTAACACCGGCAGCGACAACTACGGCTCGGGCAACCTCAGCGGCGATAACTACAACTCGGGCAACCTCGGCGACAGCGCACTCGGCAGCAGCACCCGCTCCGGCAACGACAGCTACGGATCCGGCCGCAATGACGGCAGCTACGAGTCCGGCGGCGGCAGCGGGCGCAAGGGCGACTCTACCTTCGGCAAGCTGCTGGAGAAGGCTGGCAACGCTCTCGGAAGCGACAACCTCGCCCAGAAGGGTCAGGAGAAGCGCAACCAGCAGGGAGGATACGGCGGCAGCAATGACGACAACTACTAAATCCTTCCGTCCTGTCATCGTCCACAGCTACGATCATCGTCGCACGCGTGCACCATTAATTTTCGCGGCGTTGCCGTGGCTCGGCAAGTGAGGAGGAAGCGACCCGGATCAAAAAGGCTCCCCCGGATGCGCTATATGCTGTGATGACGGGGTTGTAATGTTGCAGGCATGAAGGGCTTTTCTGTGTGTGGCTGTTCTGTTCTGCGGCGTATAATTCCTTAATGAAAAGAAACTCTTCCCCCAAAAAAGAGAAGGCACCACAATTTGCGTTTGCAATGTACGCGGTTGGTTCATGTTCACCACCGTCGTGGTTTGCTGGTGCAGATATAACTAGTTTCGAATATGGAAATAAAAAAAAAAGTCCAATCCAACTCTAATCTTTTATGTCTGTTAAAATCATTGTGACCATTTATGATAGAAGTCTCAAGTTATCCATACTAGTTTTGCACTCAATAACTGTAACATCTCGCAGAAAACAATAAAACTCTATCATTCCGACTTTGATAGGCCAAGAAAAAAAGCGATATATATGGCTGGCTTAACACTGTACTATAAGCTCGTTCGCCATTATGCTTCACGGCGTGAATGGATAGTGACGTGAAAAGTGTACATTAGCACAAGTTGAGCAAAATATATTGAAATTCTATTTTGATATTTGACAATTGATGGATGGGTGAGCACAAAATGATGGCATTGAAGATTAAAAGAACTCGAAGAAAAGCACGTGGTGACCAGGTAGGATCACGTCAAACCCCAGCGATAGGTTTCATGGCAAGCTCTCAGTTCTTCAACTATGTCGATAGAAACTGTACTCGAACACAACCAGTTTATAAAATATAGAAGCTATCAGCACCCCTCGACGCAGCCTTAATCCTGAATTTCATCTTCTAATACCTTGGAGGAAACAATCCGCTAAGCTTGAGTTGCGGTTTATGAAACCTTGAGAACCAGCAGCAATCATTGCCACCATGCGTGTCTCACTTGCTATGGTGGCAGCCATCAGCTTCCTCCCCATTAAGGCTCTACCCCTCGAGGATACCGCCGCGCCACTACCCCTTGACAATCTCGCTACATCGTCCAGCCCTGCAAACTTCACTATTACACTGCCATCGAGCAACCTCACTATACGCTCAAGCCTGGATGCTCAAGAGAGCGCCAGGGAAGCAGAAAGGAAGGCCTTGCACGACTGCCACCTTCGATACAAATATAGTAAGTCTCATGCTTACATTATGCATCTTGTGCCTAGCTTTGTAGCAAGTTTGCAAGTGCTTGTGCCAAATGCTGACAAGATGAAATAATAGTGGATTGGGAAACAAGTAAGTAATAAATCATGGTTTATTCTGGCCCCGTTGCTGCTATTCCTACACAACACTTTCGTAATTCTAAGCCAACAATAAGAGATCGTGGCTGGAGATTATGAAATGGTTACGTACGGCGAACAACAAAAATTGTCCTCTTCAAAAAATAAATCACGGGGCAGAGATATATGAGGAGACATAAAGAGAGAAAAAGGAAAAGACTGACCAACCATGCTTGATAGTCGCGTGTCACAACAAGGTGTGGTTCCGCATGGGCACTGCGTGGACCGAACCGGGCCACTGCTGGGCGGCCTGTTATGAGCGCATCGAGGAGGCCATCCGGCTCGACCGCCCCAAAAAGCAATGTTTCCTCTGGGTGAAGATGGCCTCGTGCCGGACCGGTTACAGGATGCTAGGAGAAGATGAGTATATTCCTCCGGTGGAGCGTCCCAAGCAGCCCGTGCCGAGGTAAAGCAGCAGCCGTGGAGTCTTTTTCTTAAGCTGGTAACCGCTGTGGCCGTGAGATGAGATTGGAGGTACGAACTCTCATCGACGTCTAATATTGCAAGGGTCAACTTCTGCTCGTTGACTTTGGTGTGTAGTAAGCTGGGCAAGATTGATTGTGGCAAACTCGGGGCATCAGTCTGCGGGGGAATAAATATCCGAGTGGGTTGCTGAACACGTTGGTGATATGCCCAGTACCCAGCGCCTCGCTACCGTGGGCGACGGCACAGGGAGTGGATGTGGACAATGAAACAGGATGGACGATGATAATCGGATGCACATCTATTTGTATGGAGTGAGGCTCTACATTGAACGAGACTGGGGCTTGGCAACAACCATTTGGGTGCCTAGACTTGCGTTTGGCGCTTCTAGTTTATTTCTAGACGTTAGGTTTCTTTTCAAGTCTTGTAGAAATACATCCAGAGAATATAATATATGCAGGAACTCTCTTGGTTGTGGTCAAGACCTGTTACCATCAATCACATCATTATAGATTGTATGTATGTGCTGTATACACTAACTAGTTACTGTATGTAGGAATGGCAAATGACTTATAGCACTGTACGTACTGTACTGTAAGTTACACAATAACAGATAGCCAAGATAAGAAGGAAATAAGCCACTGGTTGCGCTATCCTGCAATAGTCGTGGTGTCACGTCTCGAAACGGACATTGGCGGGCCGCGCGGGCAGCCTGGGCTGGGCTTGGCTGGATGTACCGGGGGCCTACGTCAGACAAAGTCCAGAGCGGGATCCATTTTTTGACGCTTCATTTCTGCCGCAATCTCATTTTAGCATCCCAATTAAATACAAACCCCCACCCCCCCGTCGCGATCACTGCTTTGAATATTTACTTTGACCTTTGTCTTTCCTTTCCAGCGTATCTCGGCTCCGTGTCATCCTCTGCCGCCGCCCCGCCGCTGTATCACACCCCTCGAGCGAGTCAAACGGTGGATGGAGAGAGAGAGGCTGTCGGCCACCTCGCACCATGGCGCATGTTCTGACCACCTCCGGGTCTGCCGTGGGTTCTGAGGTCTTCGCCGCGATAGCCCTTCTCGTCATTTCCTTTATCGTGCTCCTGATCCTGCGCCACTACCTGCCCTTGAGGACGACCCCGGCCTACATCCTCGTGCCCATCTTCTTTGCGCTGTGGCTTCCTGCCTTCATCGTGCTGCTCGTTCCCATCGACCTCGCTTCCAGCGCCGCGACCGAGGATGAGGCGGCCAGGGGCATCTGGTTCCCGGCAAGGCTGCTACTGGTGTCGTGGCGGATTACTTACTGGTTGACCTTTGTTCTGACATGGTGCGCCGTCCCCGATCTCGTCCTCCTGCCCTTTGCGACGTTGCGCTGATTTAAATGAAAACTGCAGGTTTATCCTCCCCATCCTTGCCGAGTATTCCGACGCTGGCTATCGAGAACCCAAGGACCGCCTTATCTACTCCCTCCGCGCGAACGCACAGTACCAGATCATGATGTTGGGTTCTGGGATCCTGGGCCTCGTCTATGTGATCTTCTATCACGGGCTGAACCTCCTCTCCGTCAGAGGTCTGGTCATGGCTCTGGCTTACTGCTGGGGCTTGATACTGGCCATCTACCTCATGGGCCACGGGCTGGTTGCCATACCAAGGACACTGGTGCGAAATGCAAGCCTAAGCGGCAGACTCCGGAGACTCCAGGCACATGCGCCGAAGCTGTACGAGCAGATGGAGGATTCGCTCTTGAGCCTAGAAGAATACGAGGTCCAAGTTTCCGAACTCAACAAACGCAAGACTGGCAGCGCCAGAGTCTTCCGCGACTGGATCGAGGAGCTCGCCGAGATGTGCAACGTGCCCGAATCCCGACCTACCTCCATCATCCCTCCGCCGAATAGCGAAAGCCGCATCCTGCCGACCGTCATTACCGAGAAGTATTTGGCCGATCTGACTAGGCATCTCATCCGAGCGCGCCACGCGAGATCTCGATACGTTGATGAGTGGAACCGGCTTCTGGGGGACGCCGCGAAGGCGCAGGCTATTTTGGACTCAGGTGCTTCGAAGCGGCTCGATTTCACCCAGCTGCACCCAGATGTACCCGCCCAGGGTGGATTTTCAGTACTCACCCCGTACACCCGCTACTTGCTGCACTTCCACGTCCTGCCAGCGATTAGAGTCGCTCTTGGAGTTTTCCTGGCATCGGCATCGGTTTGCATCATTTGGTCCGAGTTGGTCAAGGTGGCCTTACCGAAGCTGTCAGTCATTCGGCTCACGGTTGTGCATCACTGGACGGGCGATAAGGGCCAAGTTGGCTTTGCTGGTCAGGTGATCGCTGCGCTCTGGATATCATACATGTGCGCGGCTGCTCTCGTCTCCGTGACAGAAGTCAAGGTCTGGAGAGGGCGGGCTCTAGTCCGTCGCAACACCGCTCACGAGTCGGCTTTCTGGTATGCAAGCCTGGTTGCCAGACTTAGCGTTCCGCTATCGTACAACTTCATGACTTTCCTTTCGCCCACTATCTACTCGGAGACTACCTTTTACCATTTCCTTGGAAGCCTCATTGATCTCACTCCGCTTGGCAAGTATTTCGACTACATATTTCCCGTCCTCGTCTTGCTGCCCGTGTGCGCGACGCTTTTTGGGCTGTACGGCAAGGTACGACGTCTGTTTGGCTTCGACATGGAAATCGTGGATGAGGAGGAGAACGAAACTGGTTACGGCACGGGTTCCTGGCGCGAGGGACGAGATCTGATCGAGCGCGAGCTGAACGGCACCTCGATATCCCGCCGGCGAGAGGACCTAGGGGCGAGAGCCCGGGAGACCCCCATTTTATCCGTACCATCGGCCAGAGGCGAAGGTGTGCGGACCCCGTTTGCCACCTCGCCGTCGTACAGCGACAACATCCCACGGAGAGCGCAAGCGTCCAGATCGGCGCGGCCCAGCGCCGAGCCGGAGGACGACAATTTCTTCTCCAACATAAGCCATCGGTTCAAGAACACCATAGACACGATAGATACTCCCAAGTGGCTGCAGGACATAGGAGATGGGTTCAAGAAGCCCAAGTGGATGGGAGGAGACGATGATGCAGGTAGCAGCAGTGGCCAAGGGGGCAGAAACAATTCGGATGTCAGGAGGTGGTTTGGCGGAGAGAACCGTATAAGATTATGAATAGAATGTTGATATATCTAGATAATTATTAATGAACACACTATCTTAACGTTAATACGAATCCTGTACGAACCACCCTGTTCCCCTCCCCTCCCTTCCCCTTCCCCTTTCGTGCTAATCTTCAATCTTCTCTCGGACCGACTTTCTTTGAGATTGATGTGGGTTGTGAGAAGAGGAATCGTATGTATGAATTAGCAATGGGTGCACGGCCTGCGCGGGTGGTAACGTCACTAGCATCGTATAATAGGCGTTGTGCCGATCCTCGTCGCTTTTGAGCTAGCTGGCACTATGTAAAGCACTACCTCGCAGAAGGCAAATGATCATCGGAAGCCGAGGACGGATCCCCGTACTTCCGGGGGGGCGGGCCCTCCTTGGCAGTGGTATGTATGCAAGCAAGTTGACGCTGGAAGCGAGCCAATGACGAATCAAAACATAACTTTCTTATTATTTGTTACACTCATTAAGTGCTCTATGTACCTGGAGCTTATGTAACACGACAGCAAGTGCTTTATAGGGAGTAAGCCGAGGTAGTCATGGTTTAGGAAGACCCGCAACCAATATATGTAAATGCTGACTCGTTTTCGGTTCGCTTTTCGTCTTAAGGAGTACACAAAAATTAGCAGGTTTACACACACCCTCGAAATGCTTCTTTAAACTAGTTGCATGTTGCTAACAGTTTCCTAAATGGGGAAGTGTTGACTTGATCCACGACACCGAGAAGAGGCTCCTGTTCGATAGAAGACATATACCTTAAGGAAGGTGTCCCTGCTTCCGAGGTAAGCGTAGAGATAAAGAAAACGGCTGTGCGTCACTTACTCAATGACATCTGCTGTTGGGATGAAACCGGGGACTGATGGTTCAACCTTAGCGCAGTCCGTCATTGCCACCAAAAGCGAGTTGCATGCGTAGAAGAGGCGTGTAAACCGGCTTAAGCCACAATGAAACGTCTCGGCCTTGACAACGCCTTTTTCCGATTCGTGGTCCTGCCTCGTGAGAAAACGATATCCGCAGACTTAGCAGACTTTACCGGTACACAATCGGCACCGGAGCCCTCGGAGTGCTTATGTAGACGGTGTGGCATTGTCTAGCGTTTTGGTTAATGTGAGGCTTGGGCTTCCGACTAGCTGCGATCTTCATGGCCAAAAACTACCGGATCCTCAGCGGCAATTGCTAGCCGCCTTCGTAGGACCGCACTGATACAACTTGCTGGCAGCGATCTGCATCAGTTCACCGGCGCGGGAAGGCAGGAAATGAGACACGTGTGTCACTGGTTGCCACCAGCTCGGGTCAAGTGAAGTGATGGGAACGGGGATAGATTGGGGTTTGCTCCGAGTGAGCACATCTGAGACATAAAAGTCATGCAGTGCAGCACTTCCCTCGTGGGTAGAATTGTTTGAAAATCCGATCTGAGCTACAGCTCTGCAAACTCACCGCTCTATATTTCCAAAGTACAGTGGAACTCATCAACCATGGAGCGTCTATGCCAGGTCGTTGCGGACCGCGGGCCCGTCCTCGCATCCGTTGCCTTCATACTAACCACTGCCTTCATCTATACCGCCGCCGTGGCATTCTTTCAGAGTGGCACTGGAAAGATCCCACTTGTCGGAAGGGAGATTGGAAGCACTGAGAAGCGGAGGAAAGCTTATCTCAGCAATGCGCGCGATCTATATGCCAAAGGCTACAGGCTTTTCAAGAACTCGGCGTTTCGGTTGACGGATACAGATGGTAAAAGCCCAGCTGCTTTCATTATAGGCTACGAACGAGCAAGCCTACTGACACTTGTTTTGTAGGAGAGAAGATCATTCTGCCCCGTTCCATGATGGACGAGGTCAGGAAAATTTCCGATGACCAGATAAGCATCGAGAAGGCCTTTGATAGAGTAAGTAACTCAAAGAGGGGAACTATTTCGATGCAAGAAAAAAAAGACTAACGCGTGTCAAGTCTAATGAGAAAAACTACACGGGATTGGGAGCCAATCCCGTGCATGGGCACTTCCTCATCCATATTATCCGTGGTGATCTCACACGTAACCTCAGTAGGCGCCCTTTGGATATAGCCACGGGTTTCCCTTAAATTCTAACTTGTTAATAGATCGCATCAACCCTCGATTAGCCGAGGAGACGACCTTGACTGTGGTTGACGAGATAGGGCCCTGTGAGGATTGGACCACGATGGTTTTGTACCCCAAACTCCTGCGGATCGTGGCCATCGTCTCCGGTAACATTTTTCTCGGGCCCGAGCTGTGCCGACGAGAAGAATACGTAAACTCGAGTATCACTTACACGATTGATCTCTTTACGGCAGTTGGAAAGTTGAAGCAGTGGAAGTCATGGCTGAGACCGATTGGACAATATTATATTCCTGAGCTGAAGAGTGTTGCAGAGCACAAGCGGAAAGCTCGAGAATTCTTGGCCCCAATTATTGCTGAGAGGAGGAAAATGATGAAAGAAGGTAGCATCATGCCCGACGACATGCTTCAGTGGATGCTGGACAAATCTGACAACTACAATCTAACCGATGCGGACATGTCGGAGCTTCAGCTCAACCTCACCCTAGCAGCAATCCATACCACCACGCTGACCACTGCCTTGATGTAAGTTGTTTGTTATAGACCAACTTGGGTCTTGCAACCAGCAAGCAAAGCTGACTGGTGCAGATTATACGACCTTGTTGCACAACCTGGGCTCGTAGAAGAGCTGCGAAAGGAGATCCGAGATGTTCTGGATGCCAACGGCGGTGTCCCTACCATGCATGCTCTGTTCGAAATGAAGCTCCTTGACAGCGTGATGAAGGAATCTCAGAGAACCAACCCGGGCAGCTTGGGTACGTGACGCTTCGCTTTGACCTGTTACTTAATATTATCGTTATTTTAGCTGATATGCCATTGGCTGCAGTCCGGTTTGTACGATACGTTGAGAAGCCAGTCACGCTCAGCGATGGCACGTACTTGCCAAAGGGAGCCATGGTGGAGTCTGCCCATGCATCTATTGTGAACGATCCCGAGCTCTACTCACAGCCCGAGGTATGTATATTTGCAGGCCATGGCAACTCATGAAGTTCTTTACATTGGTGAAAGCTGACGAACAACTCCCGCGCGGCAGAGCTTCAATCCCCGTCGCTTCATGGATCTCCGCAGCGGCACAGGCCCCGACCCCATGCAGTACAAGAACAAAGAGCAGTATCAGTTCGTCACGGTAACCAAGGATTTCATGGCCTTTGGATATGGCCGTCATGCATGGTGAGTTTGCTAGGCTTTCCGCATCCCGTTAAAGACCATGTCGTGGTCCCTTTACTTTACTTCTCGTTGGATAACGCTAACAGGCTGCTGAAGCCCTGGGCGCTTCTTCGCGGCTAACGAGATCAAACTGATTCTGGTACGCTTGCTTCTAGAGTACGACATCAAGATGCCTGACGGCCTGACGGAGCGCTATGCGAATTTGGAGATGGGACTGGACTCGCTACCTGACCCAACGAAGGAGCTCGTGTTCAAGAGGGTCAAAACAAATGTTTAAATTTTGAAGATATATTTCCCCGGGCAGGACTGTTGCTTTGTGTCTTTATCTCGGGGCTATTGTTTGTTATGTTGGTCAAGTCAAACCATAAAATACTGTGGGCGTGCATATAGCCGAGCGATTGGCAGAATTCAACAGATGAAATGACAATATGGATTTTCATATGCGTTGACACAGTTATTAGTGATGGCGATAAATGATTTACTTTGCGATTTTATGTACTTGTATTGGCAAGGATGTCTGTTAAAAATACCCCACGCAAGCAGTTTCAAGCAAGGTTGGCTGAAGCCACATGGTTTGGCTGCGAGGGGGGTTGCTGCGGCTCACGGTTGCCGTGCCAACACCACTGGATCTAGCGCCAAAACATCGTGGGGTCAGCGTCTCCTACTGCAAGCTGGCTGGCCACAGACCTAGGACTTTCTAAATCTAAAATTCCGAAGCAGATCTTAATTCCTGTGGTATCTCAACATCCCACTTCCCTATCCCTTTTGCTCCATTTGAAGGCAGAGAGTAGTAGCAGCTATGGCGGCCAGGACGTTGGAATCGCGCTTCGAGCGTATGTCTGTGAACGACGAGAATGATCCTGGTGAGGCCGGCAAAATCTACCACAAGTCCAAGGTGAGTAGCTCGCTGCTGGCGCCTGCGTCTGTGTCTGTCTGCAATACAAGTGCCAGTGCATCTAACTTGATGTGATAAACAGACTACAGTAACCACAACACAACTATCTCATAGCACGAGCAGACCAAATCTCTTCAAGGTCGCCCTCCAGACACAGAGCGCCAATACTGTCACTGCCGTCACCCTCCCCTCCCAAGCTGCCCAGTGGAAAGGATCCCAACCCCCTTCGCCGGTGAGGAAACCTCTTCCCGGTGCCAGAACCTCCAGCGAGGTCATTGAGGAGCGCAAATCGGTGGTGCTCATCGAGCAGCCCATGATCAAGCAGTTCCACCTCGGCATGTTCGAGATCGGCCGGCCTCTGGGAAAGGGAAAGTTTGGTCGAGTTTATCTTGCACGGGAGCGCTCCAATGGCTTTATTTGCGCCTTGAAGGTTCTCCACAAGAACGAACTGCAGCAGGGTCGGGTTGAGAAGCAGGTCCGCCGCGAGATCGAGATTCAAAGCAACCTGAGGCACCCCAACATCCTGCAGCTGTACGGCCACTTCCACGACAGCAAGCGGGTCTTCCTGATTCTCGAGTTCGCCGGCAAGGGTGAGCTGTACAAGCACTTGCGCAAGGAGAACCGCTTCCCCGAGTGGAAGGCTGCGCAGTACATTGCCCAAATGGCCAGCGCGCTGCGGTACCTGCACCGCAAGCACGTCATCCACCGTGACATCAAGCCCGAGAACATTCTCGTTGGCATACATGGCGAGATTAAGATTTCGGATTTCGGCTGGAGCGTCCACGCCCCTAACAACAGGAGGAAGACCATGTGCGGCACTCTGGACTATCTCCCGCCCGAGATGATCAAGCCCGGCAGCTCGGACAACTATTATAACGAGAAGGTTGACCTGTGGTCCCTGGGAGTTCTGACGTACGAGTTCTTGGTTGGGGAGGCGCCGTTCGAGGATACGCCAGTCATGACGCAGAGGAGAATCGCCCGCGCCGACATGACGATCCCGTCATTCGTCAGCCCGGAGGCTAGAGATCTCATCAAGAGGGTACGTGTTTGAAGCCTCAAGCGCTTAACAAATATTCTTCTTCCTTGTCTGTAGAGCTGTGCACTAACTGCCTAAATAGTTGCTCGTGCTTGACCCGGAGAAGAGGATACCCCTCGAGCAGGTCCAGCAACACCCCTGGATCGTCAAGTACTGCATCAAGGGTGAGCGCGCCGCGAACCGCGAGAGTGGAGGTAAATAATGACCGTAACGAAATAATGAAACTGGAGCCCATTGTTGTAATATTCTATGCTTAGAACCTGGCGTTCAAGGAAAGGCTAATTTAGGGTTTGGGGAAGGTTTGCCGCGTATTTGCATAAGGGAGAGTTTTTGATATTTCTACGTTGTTTCCCGGTTGAGTATCAGATAAATACAGAATTTTTGTTGTGTTCCACACAACCCATCGCATAGAAGATTACCAAAGAACTCCATACGCCGTGACTTTTTGCTGTTGTCTCATCAGAGTGGGATTTTCCCTTTGTACAGTTGGTCCATATCTTATATTAAACATTTGGTGGCCTCCCCCTTTGGCGGGTTACCTGTAGACTTCGTCAAAAGGCCGGGTATCCGAGAAGCACGAATCCCACACTTGGTTAACCACCTTGGCGGCCTGTACATCATCCTTACACGTAGGTCTTGCCATCAGCGACTGGACGGCACGCTTGCGCACACAGTCTTGGAACTGCTGTGTCAACGTCCAGTTACCTCTTGTGAAGGACTCCCTCGTCCATCTACACTCTCCGCTCAACATCGAAGCCCTGATCTGCATCACGATGTCGCGTTAGTCAATCCCTTCTCTTTTGTCGTGGGTAACATAGTGGGTAACATAGGCGGATGGTGAGAGTGTGAGAAGGGGGAGGGGAACGAACCTCGGTGCAAGCAGCATGCTTCAGGTCTTGACCGTGCCAGTCAACCTTCCAGCGCAGGTGATCCCAGGCGTGAACCATCTCGTGGCTTAGGGTGTCCTCGAGGTGCTTGCGGTCGCGGACCTCGTTGGCGCATATGAGGATGCCGTGGTCCGGGCTGAAGCCGCCGCTCTGGCGGTGGATCTCGCCGTCTTCGGTCAGGCGCGCTGGGCACCGGCGGCACACGACGTTGCTGGCGTCGAGCCGCCCGTTGAGCGCCTCGACGCGCTCGCGCAGGAACCGCACCGTTGGCGAGTAGGCGAACGCCCAGTCCCGGTACTCATCGCAGCGCTTGCAGTCGCGCTCCTCGTGCTCGCGGTACCGCGACTCACGGTAGTGGAAGGCGCCCTCCGGGGTCATGTCGCCCGTGAGGATCTTGAAGTAGTTGATCCACCAGCTGGTCTTAGGGTCGAAGCCTGTGCGCGCCGGATCGTTCTTGACTATTGCCGGGAGGTCGGCGGGGATTGTCGCATTTGTGGCGCCGGATTCTGCCGCGGACGTGGGCGGACTTGGTGTCTTCGAAGACATGATGGGAGGGGGGAATTGAGGAAGTCGGCCTTCCGCAGGGTGTTCGCTGTCCTGAATGCTTTTCTTTATCCGCTCTATTTCCCCTCTCGGATCTTTGGGCTTTATTTTTCCGAGTGGCCTGCTCTTTGTGGAAGTTTATAAGTATGCTGCTGTTTCAATACTTCATCGTATTACCGAGCCTCTTGGTGTTGCCGGTTGGGAGTGTCCGTAGCGTATTCAAGCAGCCAATTCGATCTTCATAGGAAAAAGTATATGCGCTAGGTTATCTGAGCTCCCCAACTTGAAGGCAGCCGGGGCAGTTTTTAAGGCTACACCGCCCGGCAGTTCGGCAGGCCTGTGGATTAGCTAACTAGAACTTGGGTACCGGCCGATTTGGAGCACGACCCCATCCGATGTCGCCCCTGGCCGAATCCAATGACAGTACCGGTTCTTCTTGAAGAACCCTGGAAGACTGTGGGTACTCGCATGGCATGTCACAAAATGCCCCTTTGCATGTGCCATTTCCGCCCTTCGCAATAATGGATCCGGGTTTCGTTGCGCCCTGTAAGAGATTCCCTTCTTGGCAGTTGCCTCTTCATAGCACGCCTTCTCTCAACCTTGCCGTCGCTTTTCGTTCCTTCTTCTCCTTCATCATCTTCTCTCTTGACGTTGCTTTGCTCTCAATTCAGGTGTTTCGGTGTTGTGATCTCACTCGCTAATTCAGCCCACAAATTTGCAGCTATGAAGGCTCACAAGCCACTAACTGTGGTCATCAAGCTCGGTATGTCTTGAGAAAATGAAATAAAAAACCAATATCTGGTGACCATCTGGAGAGCCGCAATTTGCAATTCCAGACTTGGCTTGCCAAGTGGGGATCTGTGTTTCTGAGATCGCTATGTTGGTTGACCGTTATTGGGGGGAAAAAGTATGTGTCACTTATACTCGAATCAATAGGGACTAGTTCCATCGTCGATGAGAAGACCCATGAGCCTTTACTCCCTATCCTCACTCTCATCGTAGCTACTGCAGTCAAGCTTCGAAATGATGGCCACAGGGTCGTTATTGTATCTTCGGGAGCCATTGGTGTCGGCCTCCAGCGTATGGATATAGAAACGCGGCCAAAGCACCTTTCGAAGTTACAAGCGTTAGCTGCCATTGGCCAATGCCGTCTGATAGGCATGTGGGATACTTTTTTTGCCCATTATCGCCAGCCAGTTGCGCAGATTCTCCTTACAAGAAATGATATTGCGGATGTGAGTCACAGATGTTGTCTCGTGTTGGTCAACTCGGGCAGGCATGCAGTGTCCAGCTAACATAGTCCTGCAGCGACAAAGGTATCTCAACGCCCAAAAGACTGTCACTGAACTACTGGACATGGGTGTTATTCCAATCGTCAATGAAAATGACACCCTTGCTGTTGCTGAGATCAAATTCGGCGACAATGACACCCTATCAGCCATCACCGCTGCGATGGTTCACGCCGACTACCTCTTTCTAATGACAGATGTGGATTGTCTTTATGACAAGAATCCACGGACAAACCCTGACGCCAAACCGATCCAAGTTGTTGAGGATATTGGCTCGATACAAGCTGATGGTTAGTATCTCCCTTTGGGAGACCAGGGCGCGAGTTTATTCTTACGCTGAACGCAATTTAGTTTCGAGTGCAGGATCTTCGTTAGGTACTGGTGGCATGAGTACAAAAATCATTGCTGCTAGACTAGCAACCTCGGCGGGCGTGACCACTATAATAACACGCTCTTCGCGACCTGACAACATCGCTCAGATAGTGCGGTACCTCCAAACCAGCAAGGGCTCTGCAACGCCTCCCCAGCAAGGTAATTCGGCAGATGACGATGAAGATACCCTTGCGCAGTCAACCGCTTCGTTGGATATCAGTGTCAAAGAACCTCCTCTCCACACTCGCTTCCTTCCCTTGGATCATCCAATTAGGGATAGGTACTTCTGGCTACTTCACGGCTTGGCACCGCATGGAACTATCTACTTGGATAACGGTGCCTATCGCGCCCTTGCTGATAAAGCCGGCCTTCTCGCCGTGGGAGTCTTGGACGTGGATGGCACGTTTGCACCGCACGAAGCTGTGCGTCTGGTGGTTGTAGACCGCAGATCGGAACCGGGCGCCGATGGCAAAATGTGGGAAGGTACACCGATCGAGGTGGGAAGGGCTCTGGTAAACTACGGTTCGACTGAGATAATTCGTATCAAAGGCCGCCGAAGCAACGAAATCGACGAGTTGCTCGGCTATGCTGACAGCCAGTACGTCGCTGATAGGGGTAACGTCCGTCTATTCCGCCATGAGAGTAGGCCGGTTACCCCCGTACCCGGTCTCGCTGCGTATGAGCAAGCTCATTGAGGTTTTGAAAGCTACGATTTGTTGCTTATAAACGGCATTATTACGAGAAAAGCTTAGCATTCATCCTGCACGATCGCAATGAGCAATGTGAGTACGAGGGGAATTTATTGAGGTCCAATCTAGTGCGAATTGCTTCTTGCATTTTGCCATTCTCTATTTTGTATTAAAGGCAATACACATTCACAGGAAAGAGGCGGGGAGGATTATGGGAGGGAATAGAAAATATCATTAGAATTTACACAGAATAACTTGGACTTGACACCCTGCAGCTTAAGCTCTTACAAGATTCAAAGCCCCTTCACGATTTACAACACTTCGGCGATGATTTCTCTTCGGGTAGAATAAGACGAATGCATGGTATTCAAAGGGTGGGAAGCGAAAATTTGTTCTTATTTGAGCAATATTCTGGCACTATATTTGTACCTGACCTCCAGACTCCAAACGCCATACCCATGCTGTATAAAAAGTGTCTCTCTGAGCCTTTTCGCGCCCTCCTTTTGCTTCCTTATCCTCGGCACCAGAAAGATTCCACGATTTGTGCTGTCCAATTTACACCTCATGCCCGGGAGCCCATCTAACCAGCGAACAGAGTGTCCTCGTCTCGAAGGTACTCTCCACAATCGGCCTGGCGGAAGCAGGTGACGCCAGTGGGATCGAGGCGGCGGGCCTCGGCGGTGCTCCGGGCGGTGACGCCGAAGCCGAGCGGGGTGTCATTCATGTCGTAAACGACGACACCTTGATGCTCAGGGCAGTCGTCAGACCAGCGGCCGACGTGCGCCTTGACGACGTTGCCGCCGTACAGGAAGGGCATCTGGCCGTTGGGCCGGATCCAGATCTTGTAGCGCGCGTGCTCGGCAAGGATGGGAAGGGACGTGATGTGCAGGCGGAACTTGCCCGTCTTGGTGAATTTGCCTGCATCAAGAGAAGGAAAGCGATTAGCTTGAGGTAATACGGGAGGAAAAATACTCGAGTGGGCTTCGGAATTGAAGCGATAGAAGGGGAGCGGAAAGAAAGCTTACCGAGACAGGTGCCCAGCGACAGCAACTTATCCCGTGCTATCGATGTAGCAAGGTTCGCGATTGACAGCAAGACGTAGTATACACGGTCTCGCACCAAGCGAAAAACGTAACGGTCGCCATTCTCGAGGGGCGCAATGAGGTTGTTGAGAGAGGAGCCAGTGTAGCCAGCGAGCTTGGCGAACAAGGTCTTCGTCTCTTCCTCCGTAAGAGGCCTCATCTTGACAATGGTTCGGTGTCTTATTTCTCTCTTATGTCCGTCGTTGTAGCAAGTCTGGTTGGCCCTGGGTTGGGTTTAGTTTGTCGCTTGGAACAAGTTGTCACACCAAGTGTTGCGTGCTAGAAGAGCACTCTCTGCCTTTCTCCAATTTTTTTTTAAGAAATTTTGGATATGGTCGCGGAACTGGTCCCTCTATCAGCTTATCGATAAGGCGGAAGTGGGACCAATCCTGGGAACTTTTATGAAATTTTGGTCGGCTTTTTGAGCTCTGTACCACCGCCGGTACTTTTTTTTTCTTCCCTCCCTGAGCAGAACAGTCGGTAGCGAGACACGCAATTCCTGATTTATAATGGCAACAAGACCAGCGAAAAAGAGAAAGTTGACTCCGCCTCAGTCGGACGACGAGGATGGGAATGACCGCTCGAATGCCAAGGTCTCAAAGGCGTTCTTTAAGAGCGCCGCCAACTGGGATCTCGAGCAAGACTATGAAACGAAGGCTAGGAAAGCACAAAAGAAGGACAAGGAAAGCACGAGACTTCCCATCAAGCTCTCAGATGGTCGGGTACACCAGCTTCATGCGCCAGAGGATGATGCAGAGTCAATCGATGACGAGGAATGGTTAGAAGGAGACGACATCTCCGACGACGAAGGAGATGACAATGAACCCGCGCCGGAAGAGCCCAAAATCCCTGTGAAGCAGCAGATCTTGGAGGCCCAGGAAGAATTGGCCAAGATAGCTCTTATGCTCAATGAGCAACCGGAAGAGAACGCTGGTGCTTTCAAGGCATTGGCTAAGATTGGGCAGTCAAGAGTGCCCGCTATCCAGAAACTCGCACTGGCCACTCAGTTAGCCGTTTATAAAGATGTGATCCCGGGTTATCGTATACGACCTGCCGCGGAAGACGCGCCTGCAGAGAAGCTTTCTAAGGACGTCAGGAGTCTGAGAAACTACGAGCAGTCCCTGGTCTCTGGCTATCACGTTTATATCAAAGAACTGGCCAAGTTTGCAAAGTCGGGCCGGAGTGAGCAACCGATCAAAGGTCAGAGTGTAGGAAGTGTCGCACTGACGTGTGCTTGTACCCTGTTGACCTCGGTACCTCATTTCAACTTCCGCAGCGATCTAATAAAAATCCTGGTGGGAAAGCTCAGCACCAGGAAGGTTGATGACGACTTTGAGAAGTGCTTGAGAGCCATTGAAACTCTCTTCCGAGACGACGAGGAAGGCCGTCCTGCTATGGAAGCTGTATCGGTCTTGTCTAAGATGATGCGGGCACGGGAGTACCACGTCGACGAAAGCGTTTTGAACTTGTTCCTACACCTGCGGCTTCTTTCGGAATTTTCGGGCAAGGCGTCGAATGATACTGTTGAGCAAACCAATGGGAAGAAAATGAAGCAGAAGAAGGAGTTCCGGACCAAAAAGGAGCGAAAAAAGATACGAGAGCAGAAGTCACTTGATAAGGACATGGCAAATGCCGATGCTTTGGTCAGCCACGAAGAGCGGGATCACACGCAATCCGAAACGCTGAAGCTCGTTTTTGCCTCTTACTTCCGCATTCTGAAGGCGCGCGTGGCGCACCTGATGGGAGCTGTGCTTGAGGGGCTCGCTAAGTATTCCCACCTCATCAACCAGGACTTCTTCGGCGATCTCTTGGAGGCCCTCAAGGATCTCATCCGCCACAGCGATGCCTTCGAGGAGGGCGAGGAGGAGGAGGAGGGAGAAGATGAAAATAAGCCAAGCACACCTTCGACCCGCAACCCTTCCCGCGAGGCGCTGCTCTGCACCGTGACCGCCTTTGCCCTCTTGGCCGGCCAGGACGCCCACAATGCTCGTGGGGACTTGCATCTCGATCTCTCCTTCTTCACCACACACTTGTACAAGACGCTGTTGCCGCTCTGTCTGAACCCAGACCTCGAGCTTGGGGCCCGGTCCCTGCACCTCCCAGACCCGGACTCCGCGGCGGCCAAGCCATCTAGCACACGTGGCAACAAAGTCAACTTGCAGACCACCACCGTCCTGCTGATCCGCTGCCTGACCTCAATCCTGCTTCCCCCCTGGAACATCCGCTCTGTGCCCCCACTTCGCCTCGCGGCCTTTACGAAGCAGCTGATGTCGGCCTCCCTACACACGCCGGAGAAGTCGACCCAGGCCATCCTAGCGCTGCTCGCCGACGTGGGCGGCACCCACGGCCGCAAGGTTGCCGCCTTGTGGAATACCGAGGAGCGGAAGGGCGATGGTGTCTTTAACCCGCAAAGCGAGAGTGTCGAGGCTAGTAACCCTTTTGCCACCACCATTTGGGAGGGTGAGATCCTGAGGCGACATTACTGCCCTAAAGTCAGAGAGGGTGTAAAAATTGTAGAGAAGGCGTTTGGCTCAGCGGCCGGCCAACGTTAGAAGATGGGATATAGATAATTAAATTACGAATGCCTACAGCCGCTCAGCTTTTTGCGGACAAGACACAACTTGTTAGCATTATCATCACGTTTCATTCATGTTTGCAATATAGTTAACGTAGTATATGCCATCAACACCATGCGTCGTAGAACTGAATATCGATGTAATTGGTTTCCCAGAAAAAAAAAATGCAAGCCCTGCACAGCCTTGAAGATGTTGTTAGTCGACTTCTTCAGTATTCAACATGCCGCCAAACATGGCTTTAGGCTTCTACAACTCCGAACAATTGGCCTGCGGAATTCCTGTAAAATCCAAATGGGAGACCATTCACATAGTATTCAGCTTTCGCGATATAGCGAAAGCAGTGCAGGTGTGGCTCACACGACAGCTTGCTGATATAATAGAGTCACAGAATACGAACAAATCATTGGAGACAATCAGCCGGAGCAAGGTATATAGTAATAACGAGAAGAATCATTGATTAAACCACCAAATGTATGAAGCAAGACCCTTAATGGGTGAACCCGTAGATATTGGGCTATGGCGTTCCTTCTTTGGAGCTACGTACTCTACCTATTCTTGGAGATGTCTAGGCTAAGTTCGCTTTGTAGAGAATTGCGATTTGAAACGTCTTCCCTACGCCCACCGTGAAGCACCAAGGCCCCCACGGTTACGCACTGAACGGCAGGTAGTTGGATCTTGAATCGGTAGCACGACCTGTCCAGATTGTAGAGGTGGTGCTTTGGTTCCCGCCTTGTTCACTTTATCACGCAGATGTTCAGGAAGTGTCGCCGGGTGTGATATATACGCAGGCACCTAGCGCTGCATGTCCTGTTTTTAAATTATTAGGGTTGTAAGATTGCACTGCCAATTGTCTTGAACTTACATCATGTGACCACTGCAAGTCTTCCGAGGACCCTATGTTACGGTGGGAGTGATCTTTATTCCCTACAGCGCTTCTGTCCGTCATCTCAACATCACCTGATTCAGAACAATCGCGGTTATGCGCTGGTGGCCGCGCTAGATTTGTAGCAATTGCCATTCCGAACTGTGATAACATCACAAGTCAGCAATCTTATATATTCGGCTTACATTGAGAGCAGCCACAGAGGAGGTGTGCAAGAAATCATCTGGAGGGAATGTCAAGGAACAGGTCTAGCCTACTCACCGTTAATGGCTCAGCTGTTTTGGACGGGGGTGTTGTTTTATAAGATAGGTCTGATGACCCCTTATGGCTATATCCTGATGTACTTGCCAATTTTGGAGCCTCTGAATCCGAGCTGAAGATACACTCCCCGTAGGCATCCGCTCCTAATGGTGTGGAAACATCAACTTTGGCCTGTTGTACGTTTTCGACAGACCTGTTCGCTGTGGTGGAATATTGGCTGGTATGAATTTGATCTCTCGGTTCAGCCACACTTTGGGAAATTTTGCTTTGCAAGACACCATGTTGAACCCTTGGTGTTGGTACCAGGGGAGGTGGTAAGTTCTCATTCTGGCTAGGTGTGATGTAATCGTTTATGAGCTTATTGGGAATGGCTGCTTGTCCTGAACTTAGCCCTGAATTATTTTGAGAGGGTGGTGACGGAACTGCTGATGCTGGGGCACCGGTAATGCCACGTGAAAAGCCTCCATTGCCTGGAAATTCACCGTTGATGCCTTGACGAGCAGTGTATTGGGAAGGAGAGAAAGAGTGTAGACCACGTGAACCACGAGATGCCTTGGGATTGTCGTATATACCGCCCTTGGAAGGCAGGTTACTTTCTCGGCCTGTGTTGCGATGATTCCGAGTTCTGCCTCTTGGGTCTTTGGCACGTGTGAACTCAGCTCGTAGCATCTTAGCCTCTTTGAGCTTTTCGGCTAGATCAATGTCGTCACCTGGATATCTCGACATGATTTCAAGTAAATGAATTGGAAGAAAGTCGAAATCTCCTGCAAACGGTCTGAGTATAGAATACGTAAGCCCTTACTGTGTGAAAGCGGGAATGCATGCACCGGCAAGTAAGGACCGCTGCCAAGGCTCGAGAGTGCTTTTTGAGTTATACTTTTCAGCAGAGACGACTTAAATCCGCAGGGGGGAATGACAGACTGATGTTTCTTCCTTTGAATGGTTGTACTGTAGGTTGAAATTAAAGCGCTTGCGAGGTTGTTCCTCTGCATCATTCGGTTTCGGCGAGTAGATGGCATTCAGGAATCCATCCCCTATATGCGTAACAGGATCCTTGCACTGTATCCTTTGTTGTTCTCCTCTGTGAACGCTGTGGCTCGAGCGAAATTCAAAATACCCGGGACAGGCTCATGATGTTTAAAGTGCAGAGGTTGTAGGTAGGGTTTTCAGAAAGAATTCACATTATTGCAAAAGCCGTTAGGCACCAACATGTGAATTTACGAGAAATTCAACGAAATAGGTTGACCTCTGGAACGAGATCAGTTCTCTCGAAGTCTATCTGGATTCTTCTGGAGGACATTTTCACAAGGATCTTAGACAACACAGAGTAACAATAAGGAACTTAAGTGCTACAGAACAAATACATTTAGTGGTATCAATCTCCGCAACGTACCTTCCAACCTTGAATCTATTATATGCTACCTACAGAAGGACTCCACCACTGACTAAGTAACGTGCTGCATTTGTGTGCAAACCTCCATATTTACACAACAGCAATGGCTACATTAATGTAAGTCCCAGATGCGAGAACGCCTGCATATTCGCACATGCTTTAAAATGACGAAGGAAAGCTCGACTGCTACGTAAACCAACTAAGACCCATATTGCGGACTAAAGATGGCCAGCCTCTGAGATTTCACTATTCTGGGATGGTACTGTCGGACCCATCTAAAACCAGGTTGATTCATGCATGTGATGTTCATTCGGCGACGCCCTCATTGGCATCTCCTCTGTGCCTTTGATTTACTAATTTGCCAAGAGCTCTTCTCTATCTAGTAAGTGAAAGATATGATTGCAATCTCACATTACCTGATGTTCCACAAGTAGCGAATGGATATGTAGTTCCTTGCGAGACCGGGATATTTGCCTTGGATAATATTTAGTAAAAGTTGATCTTCTCCGTTTCAACATTTGTGAGTATTTCTATCTAAGCGGCGCTACTTCCTGTGGACCTGCTTTTTGGAACCTATAATGGTCTCGAGTGTGTTGATCTTGGTTTCTTGGTATTCCGGATTGACTGCGTCTTTCAGCCATTGGACTTCTACTAAGGGGACGTGTTTTCGGGTAAAATCAATGAGTGACTTGGAGCCGGGAGCGTCATCGTGGAGACCTATGCAGGAAACACGTGGAATCCCAAGAACCTCAGAAAGACGATCCTGGCATGCCTTTGAAAATCCGACTAGTCTGATGGGAACGTCCTCGGGGTTTGCAGCTGACGCCAAAGCTATCATCTGGGGAAGGTGGCTGTTGAGAATGCTGGGTTGTCCAGGACGAGCAACGAATATCGCGGCATAAGTACGGTTCTTAACTTTGTCTTCACACACGGTAGATGCCAGACCACTCCCAGACATATCGTCGCCTGGTTTTGCAGCGGCTTTCTGCAAGCTTCGCGATACTTTGCTGAGACCGATATCAACGGAAAAGGCAATCTCTGGTGTCGGAGGGGGCAATGGTTGCGAATCCGTAGCAACAGCCTCTCTGCGTTTCCGCTTTCTCTCGCGTCTACCCCGGGAGGGCTGAGAGTGCCTTGACCGGTGGTGGCCAATTGGCGATAATAATCTGCAGACAAATCAGCACCATGCCAAAACCCAAAGAGCAGCAGTTGAAATGAATCAACTTTCGGAGGTAGTGCGGATCTGTAGGGAGACAAGTTATTGCCAGTGATTATCCGACTTACGTAGATAATAGTTCCAACATAGTATCTTGGTCTTCGGGAGTAATATGCGGCCTTCATCAGTTGGTTAGACTATCACCATCTCTTATAAGGCACCTGAGTGGCTCACCATGATACTGCAGAATATGGCGTGTCCAGTTGAAACGCGAACTTCTTCTTTTCCATTTTGGTTGAAGAGATAATAGCAGACACCTGCGCACCAATAATCAGCCCTTTAACTTCTAACGCAGCTGATGGATGTATGGTAGCTAATACCCAGATATAATCTTCACCAGATGAGAAGATGGCTCAGAGCGAGCGAAAGAAAATTTCTAGCCCAGAAAAGTCCGTGCATAAGTAAAATAGTGTGTGGTTAAACGGTAATAACAGCAGAAACGTGCGTGGAATATTCACTTTGGGAATATTCGTATGTAATTCCACTAATGCCGCAGAGGTCCGTGTATGAAGGAGTAGTTGGTTGTGATTCTATGTAGTCCTGGAGGGTGAGCTTTACAGATTCTCCTACGAGCATGTATATGCTGAAAATGATTGGGGCTAGGCTAATCAGGTGGCCCACATGTCCTCTGGCTGCTCAGTAGGTGGACAAAAAGTCCCTAACTCATTCATTTGCTCTAATGTAACAGCCCTGGCCTAAATTCGGAGTTCATGGGAATCATCCATTTGAAATAGAAGATTTTGCCGAAGAAAATTATTTCTAGTTGCGTCAGGCATTATCGGCTTGGAAGATTGTAGTAATAAATACTCTGGGTGAGATATTACTGAACGCAATTGACATACATCAACATTTGGGATGACAAGTTCTCACACAGCTATTTGAGATGCATAAATGCATACCAATCTTATGTAATTTTGTACCGTTTGCATGTTGAGTTTAAAGCTGACTTTTATCAGGGGACACTTTAACCATGACGCGACCTAGACGCGCCAATGGAGTTTTAGCGTGACCCAGCCAAGTGCACCCACCAGGGACCTTCTCACCAATTGAAGTAAATAGACTTGGTATCAAAGTGGTGGTGCTATGCCCAGCTGAGGTATACCTAGGTATAAATGCTGTGCAATCCGTATTTGCTTCACTGGAGTCAGAACCCCCACCGAGGGGATATTTAAAGGTTCTATGGGATCTCAATCCAGAGCAAGGATGCTCAACAGTGAACTCTGCAAGTGTTACCAAGTGTTCAGGTATACCTAAGTATATATAGGTAGCTGATACAGCTAAAATTCTACTTAGCAAGCATTTGGTCGCCGCGTACTTCTTTAGGATGTTCGCATGTGTATTGCAATCCACATGATAGTCAGAGTGCTGCCGCTGAGTAGATATTCTTTTGTCGTCGTTGAGCCGCCTTTTTCGCATCATAATGCAGCCGTGCTTTTGACCAGCCAAAATCATATCAAGTAATCTATCAAATCGCAACTGGGTTTGGGCGCCTTTATTTCTTCTCCAGCAATTAACGAGTGCCGCTCTCGTGCCCTTCCTGGGAAATGGATGATACTCTGATTCCACTGTTCATAGCTACATAGTCTATGTACCTAGTGAAAGTTACGCTCTGCATCGAATACGACTTCATTACAAAGGTACAAAGATTCAGGACTGGGGAGTGAGTCTTTCAAACGTAACGCATCTGTGTGTATTGGAGATGGGATATCAAAGCAACAGGGGACATTATCTCTATAATCCAGCCTTTGTTGCCCATGGTATCCCTGTACATTGATACAAGCAACCTAAAAGACCATATGCAAACTTATTAGAGCCCCCTACTAGATTGCTACCCCCTGCGCAGAGCCGGGCGGCTGCCTGCTGACCAGTTCTCTTTGTTGGTTCTGGTTGAGCTAACATTCACTCACCTCCGCACTTCTTGACTGGGACTGACAGGGTAACAGGATAATTTGAAAGAGGTAGGATATCAAGCACCCAATTGTCACCCCTACCTCTTCCTGCTCTCTTCTTGAACCATCTTTACAACTCTTGCAGCCTCATGCTGATCAAGAACAGCACCCTGATACCGTCCTACAACGGTCAACTCTACGCACATCACCCACTCGGTGGGAAAACTTTGGTGCTGCGGTCATCGGCACGATCAGTAACCCTTGTAAGTCACTTCTGTTTTTCTTACAAGCCGACAATTTTAAGGAGACGCGGGGATGCGACCTAGATAGTGAAGCTTGGAGAGCTTCAAGGGCAGTTTGCCCGGATTCAGAGAGCGACCCAGGCTCCACATGAGATGCGCCCCTCCCCCACCTCTAGCGCCCCCCAATCCGTCACTGCTCTGCTCGTCACCACCAACCTGATCCTGGAAAAAAAAGTAGCTGGAGAGCTTCCCTACCCGCCAGCTCCTCCAGGTCGCCTAGCCAGGTTCAACCAGTCTAACTAGCATTATACTGCTGAGTTCCCATATCTAGGGGTTCGACGTCGACGAGCCCGCCAACCAATCCTCCAGTCTACCACACGCGGATGCGCACGCTTTCGTCTTCTTGAAATCCCCCCCCCATTACATCTACTTATCTCCGCGTCTTACCAACCAACCCACATGCTAATCGTGAAGCCCCCAGCCCGCCGAGCCTTCTCGCGCGATACGCTCAAGCTTCAAAATTGTCGTCGAGAGCTCCCCGGTTTTCACGTCGACTCTTCGCGTCAGCCAGATGGACCAAGATCCGATACCCGACGAGTCGCGAGAACGAGCCGTCTCCTCTGAGCCTAGCTCTACACGGCCCAATCCTTTTGACGACGGGGATCTCTCCGCTCGCAAGCGCCAGCGAACCTCTCTGAACGGCTCCCGTAGTAGATCCGTTGAAAGCATCACGGCTCGAGACATACCTGAGCCAGTTCTTTCCAACGATACTATGAAGGTTGACACACCCGAACCGGCCGGGCCTAGCACACCTCCCCAGTCTGGCTCCCCGGCCGAACCGCCGTCCACAGGCCCCCACTCAAGTAAAGTAACCATTAATCTTCGGAATCCAGAGAGTGCTGCTGCCTCGCCTTCTCGTATCCCGTCGCCATCAAAGGTCCAACGTCGAGCAGATGACATTAAAGATAGCGTGGAAAGAGGGGAGGTGGATATGGTGAGGTCGCCTTCCGCTGAGCTTGCCGTCGAGCCGTCGGCATTGGAACAGGCTGGCCCAGAGGTTGCCGTAATAGCTCTCGACGAGGAAGAGGACGATGATTTGGAGCTTGTGGGAATCAATTCAAGCACCGGTAATCTTGATCTCGGACTGATAATGCTTGAATTTCCCTACCATTCTGCGGAAGAAACATACAGTGACACTGTCATGCGGCTGGTTCAGTTTTTTTCTCAGTGCAAGTGTTCACATTCTCCTTAATTCAGTTATTGGCAATAAGCTGACGACCTGAACAGCAACCCAGTTCGATGAAGTATTTTTCCAGCTTCAGGGCTGGCTTGATCGGTATCTGCAGTATGCTCGGGCAGGTATTTATTCTACAGAAGCTATCCTGGAATCGTGCCTGGAACATCGGTCGTTCTGGTTGTCTCTGCCCGAAATGTTTTGGGCTGCATATCTCCGAAGGTAACTTATAGATGTCTGCTTATGCCTTATGTCCTTTCCGAACTAACATGTCTTTCTATAGAAGCTACATTGTGAAGAATAGAAGTAGTCGGGAGCAAGCTGGACCGTTCTTTGCCCAACTCGCCCGACTGACGGCTCACTTCTTTTCATTGGATGCTCGTATTCTGCACAACCTCACACTAAATGATGACGCAACTTATCTAGACCTTTTTTCTACAACATATATGACCTTTCTAGCGAACATGACGCGGAGAGATGAAGCACAGTCCTACGAAGGCGGAACGTATGCCGTTGACAGCATATTCGATACCTCCGAGGTGCTAGATATATTTCAGACTGAGGCTGGAGGATCCATGATCAAACTGGCGCGCATGATTGAGGCACAACTGAGTCTGTTGACACGATTTCCTAAGAAGACGATGGATAACTTCGCTGGGGTTTGCAATATTGCAGCTAGCATCGTGCGGGATAGCCAGTTCCACCTTTCTTACAATTCTGGTTCTACGGAGGAGCATATTTCCAGGGCGAGAAAAAACCTAGCAACGGCTGTCAGGTTGTTCAGGACGGTCTCAACAGCCCTGGATTTGGTGATTGACAAATCTGTGAACCATCTTTCGTCGGACACGGCTACCCATATCATCAACTCCCTAACAAAGATCATTGCGGGTGGCTTGCAAGGTGGATCACGCGATGCTTCAAAGATGATTGATGAGCATCGCGAAAAATATCCAACAATACATGATTCGTACACAGGTGATACGATTGTGTACGAATGGCGTTTCGCCACGCTCGGCAAGTTGATAAGATCGCGCCAAATGCAACTTCGTGTCGTCGCTGTCAGCATACTATGTAACGATCTAGTCAGCCAATGGAAACGAGGCCCGGAGTTTACTGATGATGCTCAGCATACGGAGTATTTGCGGCATCATGCTCGTCTTCTGACTACTTCTGGCCTCATCAATTACATTTTTGGCCCGACCTGTCATCCAGAAATCACGCAAGAAAGTTCCAACATTGTTGGGTTCTTGATGGTTACGAGGACATACGGACCGGTACAAACTGATGCTTTCTGGCAAACTATGACAACTACTCAAGATCCGCGGATTGCGGAGGCACTCGCTCGCATGATGACAAAGATCATTCATCTCTTAACAGCGGATCAGTTACCGTACCTATACGGGAAGCTGCAAAGTCTTTCCGTTGACGCTTTTACTCCCTGCATGAGGGAACTATGCGATGCAATTTTGAAATCCGCCCAGGAAAAGAATGCCCTGAATAGCGACTCGCTCTTTATCATTCCATTCCAACTATGCCTTCGTCTCATTCAAGAGTCGTCCATCTACAAGCCACAAGGAGGTATATCACAGCCAGAGATTCAATCTTTCGCTGCGCTGAAGTTTAGGGATCTTCTACAGTACCATGCCGATGCAGATACGCGCAGGGAGCTGCTGGCAAGTTGCATGAAGGATATTGCGGCAAAGACTACCACGACTTCGGGTAGTCTGCATGCGCTTTACATAATCATCCGCCATACTTTGAATCGCGATCTGACCTTGTTAGTGACCGAGCAGGACTTCGTAAAACTCCTTACCGATGAACTTGAAGCCACGATTGCTCACGCCCAGGCTGTTGGTTTTGTGCCGGTTTATGCTAGCCATATCGGAGTGTCTCGACGTGAGCTTATCATGCACACCGTGATCAACCATGGAGAAATGATTGATACTGAGCATGGGCAGCGTCTTTGGGATCTCCTTGTTGGCGAGGGGGCAGCCTGTCAGGAGGACAGGAAAGTTGCGTGGCAGCAGTTGAATGTGGCTGCCAAACGGACTCGATTTAATAACCCCTTTCTGATCACATGCCTGCATCAACACTTGCCAAAACTAGACCCAAAATTCTACTGCGAAGGCGCATTGGGGCTCGTTCATGAAGCCTTGGCACCGCTTACGAACGATGCTACTGGTACTATTCTGGACGAGGAGGGAAGCGTTGAGAATGCCCCAATCGAACTGCTCTGGCAGATGATTTTAACAGCGCCAAATCAAACCATCGAGTCCCAGGCAATTCATATCTTGGTCAATAACGTTTATGTTGAGAGCAAAACGATCGTTTCATTCCCGCTGCATCGGGCACGGAAAGTTCACTTTGGTTTAGTCCATCGATGTCTTCAGCAACTTGCTGCCGCAGCGAAAGTGCTACAGAGCTCCAGCAGCGACAAGGGAGCTTCTGAAATAACCAACGAGGCAATTGACTCCCCCGGTAATAATGAGAAGAAAGAACAGGAGCTCAAATTCGTTCGGTCGTTAACTGTGCTGCGAATTTTTCTTAAGACGTTACAGGGCAAGCAGCACTTCTCAGCACCAGATCTGAGGTCTCTCATGCTCCAGTCTCCTAGTGCTATCGAGGGCGAGTCAGCGGAGCTCAAGTTTCAGTCATTTGATGGAAATCAACAAACAGATGTCAGGCCACTCAGCATTGGACGGCAAAACACTGCTGCGTCTTTGCTGGCGAGCATTCGAGAGGTGACGGGATTTGACAATTACCGAATTTTCTACCGTGGTGTACCGCTTACGCCCACTGAAGATCAAATTTGCAAATCGTTGGAAGATCTCCAAATACACAATGGCCTCCTGCTAGTGAAGCGCGAATCAGATGCGGTGTCTTCTCCCGTGAAGGTCAAACCAGGCGCGTCCCCATTAGAGATAGAAATTCTTGGCCATTTCAAAGAGCTGTGGGAGTATTTGAGCATGGATGAGAAGCTGGCAAGAGAAGTAAATACGCCTCAGGACTCTCGCATATAAGCATACTGCTAATGTTCTTCCAGATTTACGGCTTCCTTGTAAAATTACCAGCGGATGGATCAATTCTTGCGACCTTCGATGATTCATCTGCCTCGTATCGAGATGTCTTCCCGCTCGGGGAGCCGTTCAAGTGCCTGTACACGATCCATGCATTGCGTGAGTACCTGAGCACTCGACGCTTGAAGTCGCAAGCCTTGCAAGCCAATGCACAAAATAGCGACGGCCAACAGAAGACCGCCATTGATCAAGAGGAAGCCCTTCTTAAAGCTTTGCATTTGCTTACCAGCGCAATTTGCGACCCTGACGTGGTAGGGCGCTGTCCAAGTGAAGCTTTGCAAATCTTGCTTAGCTTCGAACTTGTGGATAATATGCTGCAGCTGCTCAAAGGTATTATTTCCCCTTCGACTAAGCGCCCATGCAACGCCTGTGCTATCTACCACTAACTCTCATTGCAGAATCTACAAGATCACAAGCTGTGCTACAATTTCTCTCCCCCAAACTGCAAGAACGTCTGTTGGCCATTCTCGCCAGTGCTGCAACAGCACCGTCATCACAGGGTGTTCTGGAGCTTATATACCGGTCCCTGGAGGCACTGTTAGAATGCTGCTCCAGGAGTAGTGAATTCTGGGAAAACATTAGTCACCAGCCTGCTGGGGTTAATATCTTGCAGAAGCTTCTGCTTAAAGACGAGCGACCATTTGTCCGAAAGAATGTTACGAAGCTCATCAGCAGCTATCTTCTCTTTAATCACGCTGATGCCGCCACCAATGGTATCCAGTTTGCTGAGATGTTTTGGCCGATCGTATTTGAACTTCTTCCACACGCTGTCAGAGAACCTGCTAAGTGTGAGGATGTGTTCAGCCTATCTTTCATCTTAATGAAGAGACTGGCCGACGCGAACTCTCCAGCGCTAGACCTTCAAGTGTGCCTCCTGCAGTGCGCGGAGCTACTCATCTCACACACCACAACGGAAAATATTTCCCGGCCAGATCGCGTTGACGGCATATCTCACGGGCTTGCATTAATTCTCTTTCACGGTATCAAATTCCTGTCATCCCGAGACGAGCGTATTCAATTCCCTCCAAGCTTTTCGCGGCGACTGTTCCATAAACACCTCTTTCCTCCAGAGGATGCGGAAGGACCGCTGAATCCCCAGGTAGCCGTAACACCTTCAACTCGCGCTATGCTCATCGATATCATTCTAGCATTGTCTAGGGGTGAACCTCGTCAGTATCAGGCCTTACTTCGTGATCTTGACGACCTAACACCTTATTCACTTGACGATCCTCGCAATCCATATAAATATGATCTGCCTCAATCATACGACCGCACATTAGCTGTTCGGTCCTCTTCTGGATACCCGGGACTGCGAAATCTGTCCAATACTTGCTACTTGAATTCGTTGCTCACACAACTGTTCATGAATCATGGTTTCCGACGCTTTATTCTGGAGACGCCAATTTTGAACACAGACAAGTACCAGTTGCTAAGTGAGACCCAGGAGCTTTTTGCGGGACTTCAAGATAGTGTGCGCCGGTTCATTGATCCCCAGCAATTCGTCAGCCAGATCACGACTTACGATGAATCACCGATCGACATTCATAACCAAATGGATGTAGACGAGTTTTACAATTTATTATTTGACCGTTGGGAAGCACAGATGCCACATGATCAAGCTAAGAAGGCGCTGAGATCAATATATGGTGGACAGCTGGTACAACAGGTCAAATCGAAAGAGTGCGAACACATATCTGAGCGGATGGAGCCGTTCTCAGCGATTCAATGTGATATCAAAGGCATAGCAAGTCTACAAGAAAGCCTCCAGGCCTACGTTGATGGTGAGATTATGGAGGGGGACAATAAGTACAAGTGTGAGACTTGCGACCGTCATGTTGATGCTGTAAAGAGGGCCTGCCTGAAGGATGTGCCAGACAACCTCATCTTCCACCTCAAACGTTTCGGGTTTAACCTCCGGACACTACAACGGAGCAAGATCAACGACCATTTTACCTTTCCGACCAAAATCGATATGCAGCCATACACGGTGGAGCACCTCAGTGATCCCTCTCGCAAGACTGACCCGGACATTTTTGAGCTTGTAGGTGTTCTTGTACATTCTGGTACTGCAGAGTCTGGTCACTATTATTCCTACATTCGAGAGCGTCCAAGTACTACTGACAAGGAGTCTTGGGTTGAGTTCAACGATGATTCCGTGACGGCTTGGGATCCCGTACATATGGAAGCTGCATGTTTCGGTGGCACAGAGTACAATACGCGGTTTGACAGCGGAGGCATGTTTGAGAAAGTTTACAGTGCCTACATGCTCTTCTACCAGAGATCAACATCTTTGAGAGCAGACCAGGAATCTCTAAAGCTGTCAGGGGACCATGGGGATTACAGCTGCCCTATTCGTGTTGATCTCCCGGCAGACCTCGAACTCCAAATTAAGGGTGAAAACTGGGGTATTGTCCAGAGATATTGCCTCAATGACGCAGCACATATCCCGTTCGTTTTGAAGGTACTCGCCAATGTTTGGGACTCAACTTGTTCAGATAACCATAGGATCGAGAATCTTGCTATGCACGTTGCCCTCGGTCACTTGGACCAAGTTGTTTCCCGGGTAAAGGACGTACCGGATTTCCCGCAGATAAACCAGGCACTGATCCATGCCTGCGAATCTTGTGCCAGGTGCAGCTATTGCTTCTTTGAATACTTTAAAGACCGACCGGAAGCGCTGCGAATGCTGCTTCAGAAGAATACGGATCCTGTAATTCGCTCTCATACATCGAGACGCCTGATTTCCGCACTTATGAAGATCAGGAAGCATTTCCCGGAAGTTTACAATGTACCGGAAGAAGAAGATCCAGACGATGATGAGGACGTGGAGGACGACAACGAAGACCCTGAGAGACGAGGTGATGTGAGCGTCACCTACCCCTGCGCTTTAACAAACGCTATCCACCTCTTCAAAGTCCTTTGGGAAACTTTCCACAGTACTCTACGTGCCTGGCCCGAGTATTTCGGCACAATGGCGGATTTTTCAATGCTTGGCAAAGCTGAAGCTGCAGCTTTTCTGGAGGAAAACTTTCTTGCGAAGCTTATCATGATCATCACAGCTGATTCGTCCCGAGACCTCACCACGCAGTATAGTCGAATGGTGTCAAACATATCGAGGCGGATGCCTAACAGGCCACCAAATTACGATAGTATACTAGACATGTTGGAAACTCTACTGAGCGTGATGAAGCCGGATATGGACGGTCAGCCTTTTGCAGAAACTCCACGCGGCCGATTGCAAATGGCGCTTAGGGACGAGGCAATCCCGTACACGGCTGACGAGATCAACTTGATTCACAGAGACTGGGGGCGGGGTGGACAGTCGAACATATTTGTTGACAAGCTCATCCAGCTGAACCAGAACTATACATCCACGGATGCAATCTTGCGAATACTTATGGATTTCAGTCCCTTGATGGATGACAAGATTTGCATCACTTTGCAGGGTGGAATAACCGGCCAACTGGCCGCGCACTTCGTTGCACCTTATCTGCGGGCCGCTGCAACATATGTTGAGATCGGCACGAATCCGGCCAATGTGGAACAGCTAATCATTCACATCTGCAATCAGTGTAAAACCCTGAGCAATGTAGAGGGTATGTCCTTTTTGGACTTCTTTCGGGAAATATTTGACAACGTGCGGCCAGAAGATGACCCTCATGATGCCCTGATCAACAACCTCAGAATCCTGTCTCGATGGGTCCCAGGGCTCCTCGGATGTATGGACCGAAATGTGAGCCATTCGGTTGAAGACTTTCTGGAGGACGTTCTGTGGCAGTGGGGGCCCACTCCTGTTTTCGAGGACAGCGATGGCGGAGTCGAGAGGTCTCAAGCTACAGTCATAGCAGCGAAAGATCTTGCTCTCGCCTGCTTGATGTACTTACAGGAAACGTATATTTCACGCGGTGCTCAAGCACCTAGAGACAATGTCGCACCACTCGAGAGAACGATCCGCCGCTGTGCTGCTTACTTCAGCAACGAGGGTCCTGCGGGAAGTGGTAACATGGATAGGCAATACGCTGAGCTCTTTGCCGGTAAGATTCGATCCCTCCACATCTTCTTCTTGGATTTGCAATGTTTCTGACGGACTTTTAGCGGTCATGGAGCCTCTCGCAAGGTTGATTGTGGATGAAATCGAGGAAGACGGTTCTGGTATGTGGAGTGATTCCTCCTCTACCACTTTAGACGAGACTGAACTGATGAGTTAAGACTGGGACGGATCGCTCGTCTCCTCGGAGCAAATGGAGAGCCTAGCAGACTTGAGCATGCAAGCTGCGGCTGAACTTAACGAAACTGAAGTACCGTGAGTGAGTGAGTGAGTGAGTGAGTGGGCGAGTTCAGAACCGGAAGGGTTTGGACTACCCGTTCTGTCCGGGAAATACCCCAACGGTGGTGTTCCTGATTTGTCTTTCTATTTCTCGACGAGGCATTTCCCCTTGCCGCTTAAGGGCAATGGCCTGTTAGCGGTACATGAATGAGTGCATGAAATATTTCTTTTTAACGGCAGATTTCAATGCATAGCACAGGCGTGCGAGGCGTCCAATGGAAGAACGGAACTCCTGGTTAATTTTTTATTCTCGTTTGTTTCTAATATTCTTTTTCTAAAGCTCTACTCTACTTTCAACCCGCTCTTCTCTCTACTAGTCATCAGAGCTTTATGAGTCTTTATTGGACCACTAGCTGGCCTTGTGAAGGTCAGCAGTGTCATATCTTAGGAGGAAGCGGTCTGGTCTATTGAGTTTACCCCTCCAGCATTGTATGAGATACGCCTACAGGTTCATGGTCGATGGTATGGTTTCAAGATTGTTGGGAACCGGCTGAGCATGTTAAGGTATGAACGGTGGATCACCAGTTATCTGCATCACGTAGCTAGGTTGCGTCCGTCCTACGCTACATAGAGTGCATTCCCCATTTGCCGCTATTTCGTCAGTCGACCAGCAATTTGTGGCTGCTCTCGCACCCCATCTGTGCATAGTCCCTGACTCGTCCCAACGATGCTCCCAAAAATAACAATCCTCAATTGCAAGACGATGGGGACGTGGAATAACCGTCGAGTTTCTTCCTTTCGACTGGATGGAACCATGGTCACGGCGGTACGGGGTACTCCTACCCACACACACATTTCACGATTTGTAACCATTCATGCGGCTCTCTCGCTTGTCTGTCACCTATTGCCTAAAAACTAAAATTAACATGCCTGCTACCAGTGATTGACTAACTACACGTGCTTGGTAAGGCCTATATCGGTGGAGATTGAAAATGAAGGAGAAGCCAGGTAGTGGTTGGTTGGTTGGGTTGGTTGACTCCATGTTCCACCCTCTCATCTTCTGTGTCGAGATGTATCTCCCGGGATCGAGAACCTAGTAACTTAGATTATTCTGGGAACAGGATGCCTCCCGAATACGCGACCCAACTATCGTGATTGGACGCGAACATGTAATATACCTATACACACAAAGGTGGTTGGTTTCCTCTTCTGGTACATTTTCTTTCCCCAAATTTAGAAAGTTGCGCACGGCTTTCTCGTCTTTTATGTTGCTGGCGGTTGGAGCGAGTCGCGAATTGGCCAGAAGCCGGTCCTCATCTCAGACGGGGAAAAAGAAACCGGCCGATAGCCAGAATTAGCTATCTGGACAAGGTAATCTTCCGAAGAAGAGAGAGAAGGCGAGAGAGCGGCCTGGCCTGCAGACCGCTGGTTATACAAAAGTGGGTTGGTTGGTTTTAACTGGATTGGTGGGCTGAACCCCAAAGTGACCACCGGGGGCGGGAGAGCAAGGGCGTGTTGGGCCCCTGACCTCGGCACTTGCGATGATTCTGTTGTCTATTCATCAAAACCTGCTAACTGGCGTCCCATAGACCTGCTGAATGACCCCCAGGTAAAGGGTAAGGGTAAAAGGCAATTCCATGGGGATATGCACAGATTCACAGGCTGTCACATTCGCGATGCTGCGGGAGGAAAATGGGGATGGCACGAAGCGGGCCAATGGGATGGCACAGCGAGCGGCTGCAAGTGCCTATTTTTGGCTGAGTATAAGCTGGTCGCCGCCAAGCTTAAGCTTATTGGATGTGTAGTTATCTGTAATGGGATCCCATAAGCAGCTGGTGGGGGGCTTGGTTGGTTGGTTGGTTTTCCCCATTTCCTCTCGTACAGTAGAAGCTCTCCCACAGCGCCCAACAGCTCTTTGGGGCGAAAGCCGAACGCGGTCTAGCTCGAATCTCACGCTGTGGACCCCTTTGCTGCAAGAGGTGCCCGGCAGCTATTTTTGGGGGGCCTGTAGCCGCCCAGCTTGCAGAACGCGGGGAGCGGCCCAGGGGGCGAACGCATGCTGAGTGGTCGAGATGGCCTCAATTCCGTCACTCTGCTGTTAGTCCCTGCAAGATCTTTGATTGGCGCTGCAGAAAATGTTGTATGTCGACGGTGTCTGCTCGTACCCTTCTCCCTCGCTTCCGTGACTTTTGTGAGGAGGAAAGATAATGGATGCTTCTATTTTTTGTTCCCCGTCACGTCAGACCCTCTCTCGAGGTGCAACAACGGGCTCCGCTTTGGTTTGCTGTATGACCATTACGTGTGCGTGCGTGTCCTTGGGCTTGGCCTGGGTGGAGCCCATGCGCATTGCAATGCAATCACTGACGGGTGGGCTGGTCTTCTCCCACCCTGGTTTCATCTGATACACTCAGAGCGTGCATATCATCCCAATTCCTCGCCATCATCATCACTGTGGGATCTTTGAAACGGGCAAGAAGTGGGCCAATGGAGGGCCACGCCGTGTTTCAAGAGATCTGCACCGCCCCAGATATAGAACAACGGAAGATCGTCCCACCCACTCTCCCGACACGCACAGGGACACATTGACTGCGAGATATCGCAGGGCTTACGTATGGCTGAACCCCACGGCGGTTTTGGCTCTGCCTCTCCACAGTAGAGAGTTAATTAACCCTCCCCAAGGCCAGCGCAGGTACCATGCAGAGCCAGAGCCAGCCGTGTGCGGCACTGCGCGCCAAGACCGATCCCCGTTTCCGATGCATCCTTTCCTGTGCTATGTTTATTGATCCCAACTCTTCCTGCTCTGGGTTTCACCCTCCCCCGGTCACCCAAGCTGCATGCAGTGCGTGTTCTCCAGATGATCCCACCAGGCGGATCCCCATGAAACGAGACTCCATTCAAGCCTCATTTCCCGCCAGCTATAACTATCCTCCAGTCCTCGTGTCAGTCGGCCGGCTTCTGGAAGGAAGAAATCCAGATTCAAGTCCAAACCACCTAGAGTGACCACTTTTGTAGCTACACTAGCTCCGTTTCGAATATCAACTGCTGGACAGGAATTTGGTTTTATAATACTTGCTCTATCCTTATCCTCCCAGCGCCCGAAGAGGTCTTTCTTTACACCCAACACTGTCCTCGGTGGACTATATGCTACAACCGCTCCGTTGACTTCTCGTAACGAACTATACCGACCTATTTCTTTTTTTCTTTCCTCTTCTTAACTTTAAACTGGAGCCATGCCTTTCTTGAAGGAACAGATATCGTCCCCTCTCGAGGCCGGAACTTCGATTTTGGACTGCCAGAGCTTGCCTGCTCAGGTCACAGAGGCCCTCGAGTACACCTCGAGGAGGTTATCTCGCAAGGCCCTGCATATTACTCTCGTTGCCGTGCGCAAAGAATACCAACTACCTTCCTCGACATTGCCATGCGCCATCGTCTCGCCTACCACTTCTACACCGGCATCGCCGGGGCTTCAGTTGAAACCCACCTCGCCCTTACGCTTCACCTACCCGACAACCGCGTGGCGCAAGTTCGTTCGCCGGGAAAACACCAATGAGGTTTCTTTCGAGTCTCCAGCCTCGGCAGTCAGCTTTGCCTCGTCGGTACCCTCGCCATACACAAGCAGCAGCAGTGCTGTGTCTTCGCCAGGATTCTCTCCTCGATCGGCCGAGATCCAAGGTCTAAACACGCCTTTCCTGAACTCAGGGGCTGCCACCCCGTGCACTCCCCTAACCCCTTACACACCATGCTCCGTTGCTACCACCGCCACTACTACTACCGCTGCATCGGTAACGTCCAACAACCCTTCCTTCGTTGCCAGCGGACCGAGCCCCCTGGGAATCCGCCTGATCTACACGTCCCCGCTCGCCCCCAGGGCAGAACGAGTGCTGCGCGCCACCATCAGCCGGGCGGAGCGCAAGTTCCGCCTAGGACCTGGGGTGCTGCCCCCGATGATGAGCGCTGCCGCCTGCGGGCTAAGCTCGGACTTAATCAAGCACTCGATCCGCCAGAACGAGGTGCTCTTCTCCTCAGAGGGGCTGACGCTGCTGGGTCTGGACAGGCTGTACGCCTTCAAGACGGCCCTGGCCGCGTACGCGCGCACCATGCTGCTGCAGTCTCCTCCGAGACGGGCTAGAGTGGACCAGCAGGACGGCAGCGGTGGCACCGCGGCTGACACTACCCGGCTCGAGGACGCGGTAGACGAGCTGCGCCGCTTGATGTTGGTGGGCGGCGGGCGGCGGCACCAGCAGCAGCAACCCCTAGCCCGCGCCGATCTCTACCGCACGTACCCATGGATCGGGGTCAGTGCCGGTGCGCTAAGTGACGTTGAAGGGATGTACCGGCGGGCGTATGGCGGCCCCGAGCAGATCGGCGCCTTCGAGCTGGGCAGCGTCACTGGCGGCAGCGCCGAGGAGAGGAAGGCGAAGCTCCCGGCCAAGTCCGCATCATCGCTGTTCCTGTCACCGCTGCCGTCGCCGACAACACTGCACGTCCCTCTGAAGCTGGGAACCCCCCCGGGGTCCCCTCACGGTAAGGGCCCCGCGCTCAAGCTGCAGACCACGTTCGACAAGCCCCTGATGGCTGCCCCTAAGTCTAGGGCGAAGAAGGCCAAGAAGGCTGTAGCAGCGGCACCGGGAGCGGGAGCTAGTGACGTCGTCGAGCTGCAGATCAGGATCGAGGCGTATGATGGAGAAGAAGAAGATGCCGAGGGGGGTGAGGACGACGACTGTGAAGATGGAGACCTCACGGCTCGCCCGATGTGCTGTAGCACTAGCGGCGGCGGCATCCACCACGGGCTGCCGTTCCGGAGCGGGTTGGCCGCGCCGGCGTCCATCGACGAGATGCTCCAAGCGCAGAAGCTGCAGCCGCGCAAGGATCTCGGGGGCCCCGTCTCCCCGCTGGCAGCAGCATCCCGATCATCGCAGATGAGCCGCCTCGGCCCCATCACGCCCAACGGGTACGATGACATATCTCCCATCACCAGGGGGGAGTGGGGCTTCCTGTTCTCCGGCGATGGCTGGAAGGCGGGCAAGAAGGCCGCCGTTGTAGAGACTTGGTGAATTCTTTTTTTCTCATTTCTTGATGAGCGATACGATGCGAATGATTCTTTTTCTTTTTCCCTCCCTCTTTTTAGGGTTACCTTTACCCTTCTTGTAACAATAGCATTTTGCACAATTTTCTTTTTTGAAGGGGGCCTTCGCCTTTTCACGGAGAGAGATATATATAAGATAGACACTGGGAACGGCGCAAAACGGACGAAAAGTGGTCACAAGAGCGATCTTGACAGGATACTATACCATTTGTGTTGTTTCTTCTTTTACTTCTTCTTCGAATAGGGTAGCGTTTTTGTACGATCGAGTTAACATGGACGACGTATGGGTATATAAAGAAATGAATTTTGATGAACTACAATTTTGTTTGCTTCTGGCCTAAAGTGATTGTAGTTTCGGAGATGTGGTATCTTCGTACGTATCATGTAACCTAGTCAAACGCCTGTTACCAAATGCAATATAATGATATTTTCCCCTTTATAGATCTTTTGAGGATGTAAGCCATCCCGGCCACTATACGTCTTGTTCTTCTCTTACTGTTCTGTCTCCCTATCGCCATCCGTACTTCGCACCGGCTTCGTTGCGGTTGCTCTTTCCCTTGGCGAAGCTCTCCTCCAGGGCATCCCGCTGATTGTGCACCTGGGTGACCAGCTGGCGCAGGTTGTGCTTTCCGGGAGCGATGGCGCGCACAGGGTTGTAGATCTGCTGCTCGCCCGCAGCCCGCAGCTCCTCGTTGTGCGCATACTCCTGGTCCGTGTTGAAGTTGATCACTTGGGTGGCGGATTGCGACGAGGCAGGAGCGCCGCGCCGCCCGAACAGCTCCCGCCGTGCCGCCGCGGAGAGGTTCATGTCTGTGGCGATGGTAGCGAGGGAGTTGTTGGAAGATGATTGTGCGAAATGTTGAATTGAAGTGGAGGTGGCATCAGCTACTGGTTGTCCATACGCCGAGCTGTACTGAGCATCGTAGGCGGCAAAATCGTCTATACCTGTACTAGTGCTTGGCTCCTGGTTGATCAAGGGCTCATAGGCTCCAGAGCTTGATGTCGCACTCGGCACAGTTTCTTCGTGCTCCGCGCCGATGGAGAAGAGTGAAACCTTCTTCTTGGGCGGCGGCAACTTAGCTGTTGCTTCTGACGAGATCGCAGGAGCACCTGCCGGGGTTGGAGTTTCAACCGCTGCTGCGGGCAGCTTGGGTGTTCCTATCGATTTTGTTCCATTCTTCTTCGCAGGCTTTCTCGATACTGAAAGAGGTTTGAACATCAGCGGCTTCCCAACCAACTTGACCTCTTCGGCAGGTTTTTGCCCCTCCGGTATCGAGGGTTGTTTGTTGCTGGCCGCTTCAGAGCGATTGCTGCTTTCTTCCCCTCCCTCGTGGTCCTCTGCACTCCTGCTGAAACCAGGTGCGGCTCCAGTCTTGAGGTTGATGCCGGGGCGCGGCGAAGATGTTGCGTTGCCACTCGCTATCCCCGGCTTGTTTGCCTTGTTCTTTGGCGCTGGGAGCAGAGATGCGAAGCCGCTGAATGCGCCCCCTCCCGTCCTTGCTCGCTTCGCCGGTGGTTCATCGCTAGTCGTCTTTGCGCCCTGATCTTCTTGTGCCGAGGCGCTGCTCCCGAGGTTCACCACAATCTTGCGCGGATTAGACCGGTCGACAACTTTCTGAACGGCTTTTTTCGCTGGAGTTGTAGAAGGTAGTTTGGCGACGACGGGTGGTGCGACAGGTTCCGAATCTGACTCCGAGTCAGAGTCAGAGTAATCGACCAGTCCCATCTCTTTCTCGTTAAGTTCAAATTTTCAAAATCACCGGGTCGAGAAATGGGCGGTTTCGTTGGTATGGATGGTTGCTGTAGCCAGTAGAGGTCACGTTGAAGCAGATGAAGCTGGTTGATGTAATTTAGCTACTCGGGTGCTTTCTCCAGTCTAGTACTGTACCAGACGTACATAATTAGCCACTATCTCTTATCGCATCTCACCCCCATGCCGCCCAGCCATGCCGTTAGCGCGGCGCGGTTCCGCATTATTTGTGGGGGGGGGGGAAGGGCTAACTAGCAGGCACGTTGATTGTGACCCCTAGCCCCTCACAATGCACCAGCTTCTGTTCCAGGGGACATGCGACACCTGGTCTGCAAGGCTGACGACGGACTTCCTTCTCTTCCACCTTGTCTCAGGGTCACTTGCGATTATGACGGTTGGCGTTTTGTTTCCTTGGCTGTGACTTTTCTTTCCCTCGGCGCAACATATCCCACTACGTAACTCTGATGGCTGGATCCCAATAGAGCGTTAACGTGCAACATTGAACCTCCCGAGCGGCTTCCCTCGCACGAAACGAACGGATACGAGGCTAGCGATACTGCCTCTCCGATCACCCCGAACCGCACCGCACCACCAATGAATCCATATGTGCCCATTTGGCTAGCCTGAACATGTCACTGATTCAAGTAGAAGAGTATGCCGTACCTTACTGCCCATTATACTTGCTCTGATGCTGATGTATGACTCTCGACAGTCTGGTGTCGTACCAATTGCGGTCCAGCTACCTCAACGAGGTTGCTGATGGCGTCGGAGAGCGTCTGATTACCTTGAACGACAGCATCCTCAATACAGGTCCTTTCAAAGCTGCTGGCTGGCATCCCAACCCAGCTCTGATAAAACGAACTCACTCACCGCCTATCCCGACCGCTATTGCCGCAGAATATTTTCAGGCTGCTCCTCGCTCAGTTGGCTTGACACTGGAAGACGATGTCGAAGAGGGAGGCATTCTTACCGGTGGTATGGGAGAAACCCCAGGCCCCGGCATCGCCACGAAGAGGCGGAGGGAGAGGCGGCGAGAACAGATGGAGGAAGATGACAGTAGCGACCTGAGTGATGAGAGCGACGACGAAACTGATCAGAGGGCGGCCCAGCAGATAAGGTTTGCGAAGATGCCCCTCAGGAACCGTTCAGGATCGTCCCCCATCCAATCTTCAACCCTGCGGCAAACCACAACGATGTCCTCCCCCCGAGCAGCGCCTGGTGCGCGGAGAGGCTCTCAGTCCGCTCTGGAGACCGTCAAGGAGAGGGCTCGGCGTGATACTGTCACTAGCAGTGAGGTGTCTTCTGATAACGAGTTCGATGCCTCAGCATTCCGTAGGCAGCGGGAAAATTCCAGGACCGCTGCGAAAACTGCGAAGATACAGACACGGATAGCTGAAGAACCTAGCCCCGGCGTGGATAGAGTTCGGAGCGATCTCCTTGCCGAGGAGGAAGATGACTCCGAGCTATCTGATGGCTCATCAGCATTTGTCGAGAGTGTCGGCTCTGCTTCAATATTGGCTGAAGTGGAAAACCCCGCGGTGCCAGCATCGCCTGGACAGCAAGTCGTCGGAACGCCTCCAAAGCAGCTATTGCGCCAATCGACCATCCGCAAGCCACAAACTGGGCCTGCGCCCCGGCTGCTCGACGTTCTGCCTCCGCCTAGGCCGATGAGCACTATCCGTCCATTGAGCATGATACAGCCTCGGAGTCTTCTTTCTGATGCCTTCAAGGCCAAGAAAACCAAACCTGCCATGCCCTTTGAGCAGTTTGCTTCCTTGTCAGGTCAAGGCGACCCGGATCCGCTGTCTCTGCGAATTTATGCTCCATTCTCCAAGACTGCATCAAAACCCTTTGAAGTCCTAATCCGAAGAAATCTGCAAGAAGATGATGGAACATTCAGACCAGTAACAGTTGCTGAGCTCATTGGTCTCAGTCTCTGGAGGTACCAGGAAGAGAAGCTGGAGCCCCCCATCCCCAATGATAAGCTTAATGTGAATTGGTGGACGCTGAGAATGGTTGATGGTGATGAAGTGGATGATGACTTCCCACCGCTGGAGCGCAAAAAGCCCGTCAACGCCTTCACTACTGCAAACAATCGTGCAGCGAGATCCAGATCTACCTCTAAGACTTACGATGACTTTGGTCTGGTGCAAGCTTCCGAGAGCGGATTCCAGGAGAATCAGAAGTTAACACCACAATTCGAACAGCAAGAGGTTCCTGAAGATGTAGCTGATGACGAGATAACACCCGCAAATACTCAACCACCGGCGGTGCCCCAGCCTGCTCCGACCAGGCCTCGGGTGAACCCCATTACCAACACCTCGTTCCGCATGGAAACAGCTCACGCTGACAAACCAGCGCCACCTCCTCAGGCCGCGACACCCATTAGCCGCGGCCAGCACAAGCTGTTACGAGTCCATATTCTATCTTCTGATGTACCACCTGGACAGATGGTCACCTTGGATGTCACTACGGATACTTATCTCGCAGAAGTCCTCGACATGGTCTGCAAGAAGAGACAGCTTGACAAGAGCACGCACGTCCTCAAGCTTCCTGGAAGTGGTCCTGTTGTCTTCGTGGACCGTGCAGTGTCATCAATTGGCAACGTAACAGATCTGGAATTACATCGTCGTCGCTTCGCCACGGACGGACCATTGACAATCAACGGCTCTCCAATCGGTTCTTCACCGAAACAGCACATGTGGGAGGCCAGTCTTGCTGGCCAGAAGAAGAAGAAAGATAAAGGTGCCGCACCTCATCCTCTAGCACGAGAGCCGATGATGCTCGACGAGGCTGGCAGCAGCAATGTGACATTCAAGAAATACATAGTTTGGAAGAAGCAGACAATGCGGTTTGTGGGCAATGAACGTCTCTTGACCATCGATGGCGAATACGTCTACATCCAGCCATCTTCTGGAGGCAAGCCTACAAGGGAAAGCGGGAAGACGAGCAGTGTTCACTTTAGCAACATCCTCAACTGCACCGTCTCGCGAAAGCACCCGGGCACTTTCAAGGTAAGGACTGTTCACACTTGCATGACGGTCACGACTATGGGAGCTAACGATGATAACTCTAGTTATATATATTCAAGGAGGATGCGCCAAAGCGCACGGATTATGAGGCGAAGAATCCTCATGAGGCTGCAGAAATCGTCGCCGAAATCAAAAAAGGGGTAGCGCCATACAACAAGGATATATAGATCATCTGGACGGATGGGACTTTCTGACGTGGTTGATATTTTCGGTTTTCTAACACGATCGTATCATGGCCAAACAAGCCATATGGATTTGCCACAGTCTGGTGGAGTTTTATGGTTGTACTTTTATACCCTCGGCATTGTTACGCTTGTCTCAAACCATGGCCTTTCTAGCATACCCCTAGCAAACTACTCCCTGGAATCGCAATCACCATAAAGTGACTTGTGCAGATCCGCCTCATTGCCCTGTCCTGTCTTACCATATTCAGTCGAGCAGGGCAGTGTTGGGACAGGTCTGGTATGTAAAATACGTACAAAGCTCGTGTATAATGTGAACCTATGCGAGCGCTCGACACACGCAGCAACTGATTAGGTATTGCAAATGCCGAAGAGCCTATGGTTCGCGTTTGAGCTGATATCCAGTACAATGAGCCCTGTTGTATATCCACGAGTGGGGTTTGAATGAGTGCTCGAAAATGGCTATGGAATTTATTACAGTCGGACCAGGAGGTGGTGCAGCCGTTCGTGTTATGAAAAAGTTTGCACAACAAACCTAGACTAGGGGAGCAAGATTCCAGCTGCGTCACTGGTTGAGCACCGTAGGTATGGAATCGTTGTTGGTCAATATCATGAGGTCATCCTCCAGGTTTTAAGAAATTACCTGAACTTCACAATCAGTTATCTGTTGCATGTTGATGGGATGCCAGAGGAGGTGGGATAGTAGATCTCCAACTAGAATAGAGATTAACATACTGCCGAGCACGAGCTCCCCTCGACAAAATTGAAGCGGCGTCAGTTAAGCAGTTGATGTTACACAATACGGCAGAATTGTATCGATCGCTTCTTTACAGATCTATGGAGTGAAGCAGAAAATCCAAAATCCGACATTCAGTCGTGAGCGTTGCGGGTGGTTGCAGCGTCGTAGACGGGCATATTCCTACCCAAGTAATAAGTGCAGTGACACAAGAAGCACAAGTACAGATTCGCTCCCATATCCGAATGACCGGTTACTCAGGGAAACCTAGGGGGTAACTATGAAGTAGTAAGTGAATGGATTCGTTTGCTCTCGCCCGCAAGGGTTGGCCCTGCTGACATGACTTCTCCTTTACTAGATTCACTTGGTGGTTTCTCTGCTTGATGCCTGCTTTTGTTCCCTTTGCGTAAAGCACCCGTGTTTGTTTTGGTTCCGTCTCCTACATTCACCATTTTTGACGTGGTCTGCGGCCTTGAAATACGGCCTCGGCTTTTTCTCTCTCTCTCCATCATCGACTAATTCTCCCTAACCCTTCCTTCCCACAACTCAGAACTAAAAGGTTGATATCTCACTCACCTCTGATCTTCTGCAACCCCCAACCTCAACCTCAACCACCTCTCCACTCCTCATCAACCCAACTGCCAACCACAGCTTCATTGCCTGTATTTCTACAGATTTGAGCATCGACAAATCTCATCCATACTTGAACGCATCACCATTAAGCAACAGTAAAGATGCAGTTTATCAAGACTCTTCTCGTTTTCGCCTTCGCGGCCGTCACCATGGTAAGTACTGGACTTCGCTATTCCTCTCCTGAGCAAACCTCAGCGTACCCATATGCCCATGCCTGCGTCCCTCTGCCACCTTCACACCCGCAACTCCTAGTTTAATATGATATTTCTGAAAGACCAAATCTGGCCCATACTAATTTCTCAATCCCTGACAGGCTGGCGCCATCGTCCAAGTCGAGGAGCACATCTACTACGACCATGATTGCGCCTGCACCAAGACTGAGACCATCACCGTCACCCAGTATGGTACTTCCGTCCCCTACGTCGCCACTGGTCCCGGTCCTGTCATTGCTTCCACTCCTTGCACTTCCACCTCTTCGGTCCCAGCCGGCATTTCTGCTGTGCCTGCTCCCACTGATGTGGCTGGAACTGAGACCATTAGTGCTAGCTACGGCGGTGCTGGCTCTGGCAATGGCGGCGAGCCTTCCGGTCAGGCTACCGGTGCTGGTGGGCCCTCTGTCACTGAGTCCTCTGTCACTACATTGGTCACAGAGACCACAACTACTCCTGTCTCTGCCAGTGTTTCCACCCACTCAGGTGGTTCCGGAAATGTGACTGGAGCAACCACAACCACCCACCCTGCCTCTGGCTCTGCTGCTTCGGGTACGGCCACCAACAGCGCAGTTCCATCGACCTCTGCAGCCGCTGCTGCTGGTCACCAGACTGGAGCCATTGGTCTTGCTCTGCTCGGTGGAGCTGCCGTTGTCCTCGTAATCATCTAAGATGGGGGGAACCTCGAGGCGTGTTATCACACCTCGGGGACCTTTGACCCATGAATCTCCCCCCCCTATGAATAGAATCGATGGGCTTCTGTTGGGAGAAAGAAAGTTGACCGGAAATCATTAAGGGTATTTGACTCGGCGCAACACAACTTGACTGAGACAACGCGTTTGTATCTGACTTCTTCATGGTTCACTATTGCATATTGATGAAAAGTCATCATCATCATGGCATGATCTTGTTCGTAGGGATTTGCGTTGGATTTGGGTGTTTCTCATAGGACGGAAACATGCACAGCCCAATAATAAATCGTTATTCATAATATGGTTGTGTCCATTATCTGACCACTCCTACTGTAATGAACTTTTTGCTTCTGCCTCTAGTGTACGCGTAAGGCTGTATTTGATTGAAATGCTTTGTGGATGGCCAATTCACAAGTATAGAGAACAATCATGAGCAGCACCTGTCAACGTATGATATTTTACATTTGCCTAGCCTTTACCCAGCAGTACGACCGCACTTGATACTTGTTGCTGGCCAATCCGCCCAGCCCCAAGGTGAATCGATCCTTCAAGGAGTCGCTTATGTACACCGTACCATATAGCAAGCCGCTTGTAAATCCCAACCCAATTTAACCATGGGTTGCACGATCAGCTGCATAGCATCCACTGGAGGTAAGACCATTTGAAACTTTCATATTGTGTCATGGAAGCAAACAAGGTATCCGTTCCCACGAGGCACAGCAATTCTTTCATTAGCACCATGGGTACCGTTGAGAACAGTATTTTCTACTGTTTTCATGTGCTCTTTTCTTTTCCTGCATTTCATAGGCGGTAAATTTACACACCAAAATACACGCACGATTTCCATGCATGATTGGCTGGTACTGCCAGTCCGTAAGCCGCATTGCTTAAACTTGAAGCTGAGCAGGGTTTATATGAATGGGACACTAAGGATTCGATTGTACTGAGCAATCAGGCTAGGCAACATCTTGGTTGTATTACGCATGTTTCTCCGTCCTCAGATTGCTAATTTAGACCTCTGGCTGAAGCGTTAACATCCAGTTAGCCCATGATCTTCTTGATTCGATCCCAATCTTCAATATGAGATCCAAAGCCGGTCTCAATGTATCAGATGTCTCATAGCCAGAATTTATTGTACAATAGGAAAGTATTCACAGTTCTTGGCTTTCTCTCTCTGTGTCTCTCTCTATGCACTTCCAGCAGGTGCCGGTAGGGGAACGAATCCGGCATAATAGTCCCGCTTGCCCAGTGGCACACCTTCCTTGCGCAAAATCCCATACGCGGTGGTGAGGTGGAAGTAGATGTTAGGTATGGCAATGGTGTGGGCATACGCCGCGGCGCTCATGTCAACCGTCACCCCGGGACCCAGCTGGGTAGGGCCGAGCAAGTCGCCCTGCTGGTTAACGACGTCCTTGTCGGCCTCGTCGAGCACCTTCAGCACCAGCTCGATGCGCTCGTGGAACTTGGCGAAAGTCGTCAGGTCGCGGTCAAAAGTCACCGGCTCCCGGCCGGTCAGCCTCGCGGCGACGTTCTCCGAGAACTGCGTAACGAGGCGGACCTGGTCCGGCAGCGGGTACATATCCTCGTGTAGCCGTGCGCCCAGCAAGGTATCAGCATCGGGGCGTTGCTCCGCTTGGCGGAGTATATGGTCCAAGGTTCTGAGCATACCCTGGACCACCACGATGGTGCCGTCATAAACAGTGTAACCCATTGTTCAAGCAAGATATCTAATACAGAAAGGCCCTGGCTGAGGAGCACACTTAGGCTGATTCTGACTTGTTAAGCTGACTGATTAACGTAGCTGCCAGCTGAGGAGAAGCAGCTCGAAATCGATGGAATGTGGACCCGCGGGATATTGGTGACTGGACTGACTAGCGGGACCAGCTAGGAGCAACCCACAAAGTGATATGCTCACCATTTTTGAATACATACTCATTATACTACCTACTGTGAGGTCTCTGCAATGTTGGTCACGATTTGGGTTTCAGTCATAAGCGAAGGCCATTTTCCTTCAAGCCAGTTTCATTTGCATCACTTTGTATTTTACTTTTAAAACTCCGTCAGCTCAGTGTAGCTCCAGACGCAGGGCTATTAATGCCCAAGTTAAACTCGATTACCACTAAAGTTTAAAAACACCAACCGGTTCGACTGGTGGATAACATTTAATGTAAGAAACCTTGGAAATCAAGTATAATAGATACGATCATATCCATATCATTGGTGGTACTGTCAAGTGTGGCTAATTGGCCGCTGACGAAGGCGGGCCAATGTTGGCGTCATCCTTTGAGCGAGGTGGTGTTTGTTTAATGAGTTCGCCAGGTAGGATAAGTTGGTAGTTATTTGGAATTGACCTATAGTATCCTACCTCAGATGATGATAGCTCCAGCGCTGTGGAAAGCATTACTCTTTCCCAGGTGGTCACGTTGTAATCATTCCCGGACGGAATTCTACGACTCGAGGACACCCGGTCGAGTGATTTTTCCAAATTATCAGAGCGCCGATGCTCAAGCTGATTACCTGCAGCGTCCGCGACGAATAGCAACGGTTATCCGCAGTGCCAAGTGCCTTGTCCATGCTCAGCTGATTCCGAGGTGGAAAATGCTGGCACCAGCACCACGGAAGGATCATATTCCATGCCAGAATTGGATCTCATGATTGTACTGTAAGCGGAAGTAAAAGAGACGAGTTCAAGTCTACCAGGCTAGCCCTGCTCTGCTTGCTGGTAATTGGCAAGGCTGGGTGGATCTAAGGTTATTAAGCTTAATGGCTGGGTACTTTGGACGGCCTGGCTCTCCGCCTGATAGGCCAAGCTGCCCGCAGCCGACCGTAGCACCTTGGCCATTGGCCGCAGGGCCTGTCATCCCAAGTGCTGCACAGCCTGTATGTAAAAAAAAAAAAAAAAAAGGGTAAGCACCAACACTCCACCTAGGCAGTACTTGGCTGCTGCAGAGGGCCAATCCCGCGTCTCCGTTCCCAGCAGCGCCACCAGCGGACAAGCCATCACCCGCGGTACCCGGAAGTTGGCACACCCGGGAGGCGTTCGCTGTTCTATTCTATTGAACTTTTACTAACCCAAAGGCAGTAGCGCGGGCGGTGCCCACACAATTCGTTCTATTTTTGAGGTGTTGCGCCTTAGCGTCTGGCGGACACCAAGCCCACCCAAGCGCAAACACCATAGCCCGTGTAAGCGCAGCAACGACCATCATTGAAGCCTCAACCGCGATGCGCAGACTTACCGCGATGCAGGGTGCTGGTATTGGCACAATGGGAGCGAGCAGATGATGTATATAAGAGTTCTACCTTGCCCTTCGTAGGGAATCATCTTGCCTCATTCAGCATCACCACAACAAAAGTACACTTTCATACAAGTATTTCTCCTTTCTTTCGATTTCTCTCGAACTTTTCCTGAAATTTCAAAGTATATTTCATAATTTTCAAACCACCACATCTCAAAATGTTCACCATGAAGACCGCCTCTGCTCTCATCCTCGCTGTCGCCGCCAGCGTCGCCTCTGCCGCCCCGACCACCACCTCCACCACCGGCTCCAAGCTGCCTTCGCGCACGGTGCAGGAGACGGGCGTGACCCACTCCGTGGTCGCCGGCCGCGGCGGTCTCCGCTTCGACCCGGACAACGTGGTCGCCGCCGTCGGCGACGTGGTCGAGTGGCACTTCACGGCTAAGAACCACAGCGTGGCCCAGTCGTCCTTCGGCGAGCCCTGCGTGCCCCTTGCCGACGGCACCGGCTTCTTCTCCGGCTTCGACTTCGCCGTCACCGAGGGCCAGGCCGACGACGTCTTCCAGATCCTCGTCGAGGACGATTCCAAGCCCATCTGGTACTACTGCGCCCAGACCGTCGGCGCCCACTGCCAGAACGGCATGGTCGGCGTCATCAACCAGAACTTCAACTCTCCCAACACCCTCGCTGCCTTCACAAACCTCGCCGCCGGCACCGGCGCCTCGATCATCCCTCCAATCGTCCAGGGCGGTCAGGTCATTGCCAACCCCAACCCTCTCTCAGGTTTCTAAGGACACCGTCAACTTCTCTTCAATTCTCTTCTTCCCCTTTTATATTTAACACACTTTTTACGATAAATGAGGGATTCCGTTTGGCTTACCCTGTAATCATCGTGGCATGGCCGGTATTGGTTTAGCATCTTGCATTGCATTGCATTGGGCGGCGTTTTAGAATTTGGGTTTTTGGCTTTGCTCGGGACCTTTTTATTCCAAGGAATCGGGTTGCATTCATCACGATATCCCTTGGGTATTTCTTGCATGCATTTTCTCCTATGGAAAGAATTAAAAAAGACGATCCCTTTTAGAATAGAACATATCTACACAGCTTCGCAGCTTCTATACAATATCACATTACCAAGGTTGAAATGGGGATATCTGAAAACATCCCCTCCCGTTGTTTGTGACCCGAGCAATCTTGTTCATATGTGATTCAGCGGCAGCCTAGATGAGCGAGTCTGAGGACTGGACCGAGCCTAATCTAGAAAACGAAAAGTGGAGGGCGGAAATGGAAAAAGGGGCCGGGGGGGAGAGAATAGGAAAGCCAGCTAGTCCGCCAGCCAGCACCTCAGTCGTTTAGGCGGTGAACTGTCTAGCCCTCAAGGCTTCCCTCTTGTTGTTCTTGTTCTTGTTCTTGTTCCCCTTCTTCTTGCCGGTAGCGGTGCTGGCGGTGGTCTGAGCGGCAGCAACGGCCGAGGCGGTGCTGTCGATGCCCAGGAGGAGGTTGACGGCGGAAAGTCCCTGCTGGTCCTGAGTAGACGCCTCGCGGTTGGCCTCAACGGCGAGAGCCAGGTCCTTCTGGTTCTCGGCGATCTGAGCCTCTACTTGAGCCAGGGTCTGCGCCGTCTCAATGGTGTTCGCCGTGTTGTTATGCGGTGCAATATCCGTCTGCTGCACGGCGAAGCAGCCGCCAAAGGGTCCTGCTGCGGCGGTGTTGCGGCATCGGACGGTGCAGACGTTACCGGTGGAAGCTAATGCAGCACAGTCAGCTTTTGAAACTCTTTTTTCTTTCTTTCTTTGTTTCCTTTTTTTTTTTTGGTCTTCAGGCTACCATATCTGTCGTTTCGGCAGAGCTTATAATATGATGGGCTGTACGGGCTCACTGCCAGCCCTACACGCGGGAATGAAGGAAGGATGAGATGCTTACCACCAATGCAAGCCAAGTTGGTCGGCATAGTGACGGTGAGGGTGATCTGCCCGTTGCCGCCATCTTTCTCGGTAACATTGAGAGCGGTTTGACCAGTCACGCCCTGGATGTTACCAGCTTCGTCCATGTCGCAGGAAAACGGACCAGCCCCATTAGCGTTGAGCTGGTTGATAGTGACAGCCACGGTGCTGCCTGCGGTCACTTGCGTCACGGTATTGTTGCTGAGCTGGATTTCCGTCTCCTGGCCGATATCGATATTGCCTCCGAGCAGGGTGCGGCCACACTCGTTCACGACGTTGTTGGAGATCTCAGTGTCGTTAATGACATTGGCGTCGGCCTTGTCCAGCTGGACTACATGTCAACCCATCCACCACGGTCAGCGAGAGCCAAAACTTTGACTACCGAGTTTGGTGTCATTCATTGTAAAATAAAACATACCGAAGAGTGGCAGACTGGCAGGAGAGCCTTTGGTGCCCTGGGCCTTGGTGATAACTCCTTGGGCGTGAGCCACTGCCAGCATGGCAGGAAGGAGACAGGTCCGTAGAAGAGAAGCCATTTTTATCTTAATCTTTTTTCTTTCTTCCCCTTTAATTATAAAACCCGAAGCCCCTATAACGGTATCGTGTCCAGCACTTTATGAGAAAATAAGAAAGGATGCCTTAAGAAAGTTACAAGAGAACTGCAAGTGAGGGTGAAAATAATCAGACCGGCTGTTGAAAGAAACAAATTCAGGAAAGGGCATGCAATGTGGAATCTTGGCAGGGAAAAATAGACCTTATACGGGTGGGCACGCAAAGAGATATTCATGTCAGACGAACGGCTCGTCGTGACGACTACCTGACCAGACTCACTTTCCTTTCCCGTCCACAAAAAACAAGTCTATACTGCAAGCCTGGGTTTCGAACAAGCTTATGCTGGGATCTGCAACGGTTCCCGTCGCGGTGGTGGGGACACGGAGGCTGTGAAAGTGGAGGTACCCTTGTCATCTGTAGTTTGGCAAACCATCAGACCCCCCCGGAAAGGTAAAAAAGATCGATCTACGCGGATTAAAGTACCAACCCTTGCGATCTGCACCAGCTCTTCCAATTCGCAGAGCAGAGATAACCGTTTATAAGAGGACCGGGGGGGGGGGGGAGAAAACACAGTGACAAAATTAGCAAGAGTATCCCCCAGATGCACTCAGAGCAGCTATTTCGCCTGGCTCTAGGTTGGCGGGCTGTATAATTATCCAGCTGGCGCTAGTGTTAAAAACTGAATTTTAGGTGCGGGTAGAGAGCTAGAGAGGGATGGCATTCTCTCTGTAAAAAGCTGCTCTGTATAATGGGTCACTCCACACCCGGGCTGGGCATTGTCACAAGCGGAAAATAGACGCCCAGCCTTTTCCAGTGTCTCGGACATCGACCCATCCTGCGCGGGCGGGCGACCGAAAAACGTTCGATTGCTGTTTCCAATCCTCGGGCCCCACTGGGGCCACCACGACTCGCTGGGCGGGCCGATAGTGACCATGAGGCTCTTGGCGGTATGCATTCGGAAACCCCTGGTTCAAGTCGGTGGAGCAAGCTGTTCCAGGGGCGGGAATAAACACGCCATCTTATGTCCATGTTGCAGCACGCCCGGCTATTCCAAAACCTGAATCATTTCAGACCAGTGGGAATGGGGTGGTCCTGTACTCTGCTCGTTGTTTAAGTCCTTGTTAAAACAAACTCACATGGGCGCGCTGCGGGCGCTCGTTCAGGTTCGCCTAACATTTTGCAAAACTAAAGCGAAGCATGGGATGGGCGGATGGGTGGATAGATATATGAATGAATGGATGGATGAATGAACGAATGGATGCCCCCTTATTGATTAGTTGTTGTTCTACACTCTGCCGCTTTGCAGAGCCTCCCCGATGACCGAGTCATTCTTGCATTGCATTGGTTAATAGGGGTGGTACCGGACAAAAAGTAAAGCATCCTAATGTAGCTTGATACAATCGCCTCAACCTATAAATACCTTGGTTAACTCTGTTCTTGTCTCTGGTGGCATGAAAGCTCTCGGCATTCGGATGGTTTCGAGACGACGAGCCCAATCAACCGAGTGACAAATACAGAAGTTCGCTCCCGTCTACCCCGTCTACCCGTCCATGGCTTTAATCTGATTTCTCTATAGCACATGCACTAGCCGTACCTATCCGGAGCTAGAGGCCCAACGTCACGTTTTGAAGCTCGCTGATGCATTCGATGAAAGTGATTTAGCACAAGCCGGACAGCGGCTTTGAACAGACAAGGGATGACACCATTCACACGATAGTAGAAGAAGGAAAAAAACCCCCGAGGTGCTAGTTACCCAGGTTGATGTAATGGAGTCTTACTTTTTATTTTTATTATTATTTTTTTCATTTCCGCCTCTCATATGTCTGTGTGTGTGGATATACCCGCTTCAGGCATCCTCGCTTAGTCTCAGTACCTTGATCGCGTTTGCTCCCATGACCGCCTTGACGCCCTCGCTACCTTCCCCTAAAGCTTTCTCCACTGCCGTCTTGTTCCATGTCATGCTCTCCCACTCGCCTTGCTCATCGCTGGTCAGTGGCGGGAAGAAAGGGTGGTCCGTTCCAAACATCAGTCTGTCGACACCACTGGCGTCGATTGCCGCCTTGAGACCCACCTCCGAGTATATGACGGCGTCTAGGTAGATCTGCTCCTTGAGGACCTGCCACACGGTCCTGCGGCTTGGACCCACCTTACCCTCCCGTACCAGATGGCCATCGTGGACGATGCAGCTTTCGATCCTGCCGGCCAAGAACGGGAGGGTTCCACCGCTGTGAGCAAGCAGCATGCGCAAGTCGGGTACCTCATCAAAGACACCGGCGAGGTACATCCGCGCGACGGCGATGGTTGTCTCCAGCGGGAACCCTAGGGCGAGCGGCAGCACGTGCCCGTACTCCGCAGTGGCTCTCGGGCCCCAGACCTCGCTCGGCAGGCCGTAGTGAGGGTGCAAGAAGATGGTCAGGCCGTGATGGGCCAGGGCTTTGAATATCGGAATCAGCGCTGGGTCGTCCAGGCCCTTGCCCAAACCTGAGGTTCCCAGAATCACGCCGCGGCAGTGCTTTAGAGATTTGACGAACTCGATCGAGCTCAGCAGCTGATCCAGCGGAGCCGTGAGCGGCAGCGTGGCGAAGAAGTACAGCCGCCCGGGGTGCTCGAGGCACATGGACTCAAACTCTTCGTTGACGCCCTTGGCGGTCTCGCCGGCCTCCTCCGACGCCACGAAATCCAGCCAGGGGTTCGCCAGCGAGATGACGGATATGTCGATCTTGTGCGTGTCCATGAAGTGGATTTTCTGCTGCAGCGAGGAGTAGTGGCTGGTCACCGGCCGGCCAGGTAGGTGGGCAGAGGAGCCATCCTGCCCTGAGATCTTGTCGAGGGCTTCGGCCTCTGACGGCAGGATGATGTAGCGCGGGTCCTTGGCCCCGGCGAACCTCCGAATCAGCGGGATGGTGGACCGCGACTCGAGAAGCTGTACGTACGCCGGAGGATACATGTGCGTGTGAATGTCGACCACGGTCATGGTGGGGGATGACGAGGCCATGGCTGGTGCACTATGTGAAATGGGAGACTCCTTTTTACTGTAGGGACTGTCGAGCGTGAAACAAAGTGAAGAGGATCAAAGCCCAAGGTTGAGGAGGTGATATAGTTCGGTCACTATTTAAGTGGGTAAGGCTATTCTACAGTTGGATGCGGGCCAGCCCAATGATAACGCAAATCTAAGGTTACCTTAGGTGCATAGGTAAGTGACTACGGAAATTCGGAAGCAAGAGAAGACCGCAACAAGAAAAAACCACAACCACGGCGGAAGGCCAAGAGCCCAAAGCAGCCGCATAGCGGTTTGGAAATTGTCATTAGATGTTCTAATAAGACAGATTTACTGCTCACATCCGTTCCTTTGCGCGGGAGTCCGCGTGTGTGGTTCAAGCGCTGGAGACGATCACCGGCGGTTATCGCCTAGCACCCCTCCTACGCAGCTGGGCTAAAGCGTCGGAGGTCTAGACTGGGGGCCCCACCACAGCCGGAGCTGCGAGCTCCCTTATCATCTGGCGGGGTAGTGGGCTCATCCCATATAAGTCGGTTTGTGTTCACGGGGTTAGACCTCCTTTCCCTGCCTATCGGGTGTGTATAAATTCAAACCGAATCTGCTCTCGTGGCCATCCTGCCCCTTGCTAGCTTCATTTAACCTGCCCACCGTGTTGCCGTATATCGTTCAAGAGCCAGACTGCGGCGACTGCTAGGTCTCGAGCAGCGATCTACGAAGCAGGAAGATCACACAAACTCGCGCAAGCCGCCGTTGTAGTTAATTCAGACGGGACCTCTGAGTCCATTTTAAGTACAACATCGGATCTGATTGGCCAAAGTGTGGCAGCTACTTTTCATTTGCCTCGCCACTTTAGCTATTGGACCATACCGTCCATTATCACTTAATCGCACTCGAGCGCCGTGAAGACCCAAGCCCATCTGTTTTTACGAGGAGCATCAAGAAGACTGTCGGACCTCCGTAGCAACCCAAGATGGAGAAAGCAGCAGTGCAGTCGGAGGGCCTTGTCATCCCAGTAAGAAACCTAACAGCTTTCCGCGAGCCATTGAGAAAAAGATCTTGTGACTAACAACACTGAAGCTTATTGACTTTTCTCAATTCCTGAATGGAAACCCGGAGCAGCGCAGGGAGACCTCAAAGGCCATCCTCCATGGCTTTCAGACTGCTGGGTTCATTTATCTGAAGGGGTTGCCATTTACACCTGAGTATCGCCAGCACATCTTTGACACATCAGCCAAGTACTTCCGCCTTCCTACCGAAACGAAGCTCTCTCACAGCTGGACCACCCCCGCGGCCAACCGCGGATACTCGGCTCCTGGGAGAGAGAAGACCACCGAGCTCACGGACATCAATGAGGTCAAGAAACTGCGCGAGGGAAACCCCGATCTGAAGGAGTCTCTGGAGATTGGCCGCGAGGGCGAGCCGGACCACCCGAACCACTGGCCGGAGGAGGAAGGCGAGCTCGTCGACTTCAAGCAGATAATGACCAAGTTCCACGACGAGTGCAAGAACCTGCACACCGAAGTCATGCGGGCCATCGCAGTCGGCATGGAGCTCGATGAGGGCTTCTTCGACAGCTACACAGACGTTGGTGACAATACGCTGCGCCTGCTGCACTACCCGGAGGTCCGCAAGGACGTCTTCAAGATCAACCCAGGACAGGTCCGAGCCGGTGCGCACAGCGACTACGGCAGCATCACCTTGCTATTCCAGGATATGCGCGGCGGCCTGCAGGTGAAGAGCCCAACAGGCGTCTACGTGGATGCTACCCCCATCGAAAACACGTGCGTCGTGAATGCGGGAGATCTCTTGGCGCGCTGGAGTAACGACACCATCAAGAGCACGATTCATCGCGTGGTTGAACCTCCGCCGACCGGTGAATCTGACGTGTATCCTGCGAGATACAGCATCGCGTAAGTCACTCAAAAATGTTTAAATCCCACGAGACGTGCAAGATGTCAACGTAAATACTGAATACGATTCTAATACAGGTATTTCTGCAATCCCAACTTCAAGAGCCACATTGAAGCTATCCCAGGAACATTCGAGAGTGAAGAGCAGAAGAAGTATGCTGGAATCAACAGTGGTCTCTACCTCGAGCAAAGACTAGCTGCCACCTACTAAGGTAGAGCGATATGTAATGATGGGGATGCTGCTGTTGTAGAAGGTGCTAGGGAAGTACTTTACTTGTATGAACTGAGAGGGATATGCACTGCTTCTCTGAGCGTAGGTGTTCGTGTTTTATAGAAAATTAGTTTGTTATTAAATACCAATTTATATTGTCTTGTTGCATCTTGCCATTTGCAAGAGATCACAGCACAACTTGGCTCTTGCGTGGGATCCCATCCCATAGGATGACTTTTTGAAGATAACCTGCAGTAAGTACTTACATTACAGTACTTGCTAAGCTAAAGCGAAAGATAACGCCCGATAGAGGGACTTCAATCTGAACCCCACCGATAAATGGCGGGGCAAGTTCAGCTGAGCTCAGCGCGTTTTGATGCCCCTCCACATGGCTGGCACGGGATGTACCACGACTGGTGACCTGAGCCAGAGCTCTAAGTTAGCTCCGTATATAGCCTGCTGGCATCATTGTAAACCAAAAAGGACACAGGGAGAGACGCCATAATCTCCTGGAGACAAATTCAGGCAGAGTCTGATCGCCTTCTATATATTTCAACAAGGAGGCAAAATACGAGCCTGTTTAATTTCTTCTGTTTGATTCATCATCATTCATGGCCGCTGGACGCCCACGATGAAGAAAACCCTGCTTCTCGTCTTCATCCATGGCTTCCAGGGTGGCGAGGACACATTTGGGGCTTCGGCTGAGTTCACCGAGCACCTAGCCGCCTTGCTGAGCGTCGAACTGCCTAAGATAGACATCCGCACCGCCGTGTACCCCAAGTATGAGACGCGTGGGGACCTAGCCGAGTGCGTGTCACGCTTCCGGGACTGGTTGCTCGAGAAGGTGATCGACCTCGAGGTCGCCGCCGGCACGCCCAGCCCGACCGTTGACCCGAGCGTGCGCACCGTGCTGGTGGGCCACTCCATGGGTGGCATCGTGGCCGCCGAGACCGTCATCGCGCTCACTGCAGACGAGGTCATCGGCGGCAGTGGCAGTGGTTGCGACGATGACGGGCCGGGGATCAGCGGTCTCATGTTCCCCTATATACAGGGCGTCCTGGCCTTCGACACGCCCTACCTGGGCATCGCGCCCGGTGTCGTCGCACACGGCGCCGAAGGCCACTACCAGAGCGCCGCTACGGCGCTGTCGCAGCTGAGCGGGCTGACGGCGCTGTGGGGTGGGACCAAAGCTGCGGAGGGCCCCGGCGCGGGACAGAAGCAGCCCATCGGTGCCCTTGAGGCGGGTCCCGAGGCGATCCAGAAACAGAAGGAGAAGCAGCAGCAGCAGCAGCAGCAGCAGCAACAGCAACAAGCAGCGACCGCGCCCTGGAACTCTTGGGGAAGGATGGCCATGTACGCGGGCGGAGCGGCGGCTCTCGCCGCGGGGGGCGCCGCGGCCTATATGAAACGGCAGCAGATCTCGGAGGGCTGGGGCTGGGTGGGCAGTCACCTCGAGTTCGTGGGGTGCCTGGCGCGCGGGGAGGAGCTCAAGCAGCGCGTCGCGGGTATGGTGCGCGCCAACCGCGAGCTCGGCGTCGGGTTCGCCAACCTCTACACGCGGCTGGGCAAGGCCGCGGGCTCCAAGCAGGTCAGCGCCGTGGGTCTCGTCGTGGGCAGCCAGAGGACCTTCTGTAACCTGCCGTCCAAGATGGACGCCGGCGAGTGGCGCGAGGCTATCAACGATTTCGCCACGGATGAGGTGAAGGCGCACATGAGTAAGTTTCCTTTATCCCCTGGCCCCCTTTCCCCTCAGGGGCTTTGAGGTACCAAAGGGTCTTCAAACTAACTGCGAATCCTTAGCCATGTTTGAATCAAGCGAGAACCCGGGATACACGAAGCTCTCGCAAGATGCGAAAAACCTGGTAGTGAGTTGGGCCAAGAACGATTGGTACGAGTCAAGCTCTCTAGAATTAACGTAGAACGGGGCAAACACGGTGTGTTCTGTATATCATTATTACTATTCTTGGGGTCTATGATACCTCTGGTTTACATGTCAACACTGGTCACTAGTTCCCATGCCCAATATGTGAGGGCACTATGTAAATTTGTGCTGCACTCTAGAATTCTAATACGCCAAGGTGAATACGACATGTAGACAGACATCTTACACCGGCCTCGACCGAGAGTTTTTTAATCAAAACGCAGCACCACTCGGTTTACTGAGTGGCCTTGACATTTTGGGCCTTCGCTGCCTTCAGAACCTTCCTCCTCTGCCGGTTCATGTGGCCGATAAGGATGTAGGCACCCGCGGGCCAGATGACGAACAGGCACGCGCCCAGGAAGACCTGGTACCACTGGCCGATCTGTTCCATAGCGGGCGCTAGGGCGAGGTACATCATGCCCATCTCGCTGAGGATGCCGACGGGGTATAGGACGCGGTAGGAGCTGTAGCGGATATAGAAGAGGGCGTAGGGCTCCCAGCCGGCGAGCTTGAGCGCCAGGTAGCCGTAGCGGAGGACCTCAGTCATCGACCAGGCGAGCAGCATAGACGAGTAGATAGGCGACGAGCACAGTGACGGGAACATGTACTGGACGGCCCAGACGGCTACGTACCGTGAGGCGACCTGGAGGCCGGCGGTGACGGGGTCGGAGCGGACGACGCCTGGTTGATTCCTCCGGTGTTAGCTTTTTAATAGGGAAAGGGGAAGGGAGGGGAGGGTACATATTCCCTCCTCGGAGTTGAGGTTGCGAGCGCGAGCAGGGGCACAATTAGAGGAGGATGAGGTTGAACATACCAAACAGACCATGCAGTACATCCAGAATCATCAGCGTCTGCGTCCACAGCACGAAGTCGCCCGTGGCAGGGTATACGGCTTCGGGGCCGCCCTGGACGATGGCTTCGACGGTCCGCGCAAGAACCGTGGCCCAAAGACCAGCGGAGACGGCGTTGTAGAGGATAAGGTAGCCATTTTTGACGGGCGAGGACCGCTTGGCGGGCTTAGACGATGACGTATCTTGAGCCATGGTTGCTGCAGCTTCGAATTGAAGTTATTTTGACAGACGATATCCGGTTGTTATTTTGTTGAGCACGGTGGTGGAATCGCCCTTTTTTTTTTGGGCATCCCGGAGACGGGGGTTGCCGCATTGGCTCTGCCGAGCTCCCCCTGTTGTTGCAGACCCCGCCAATCAACTGGTCGGCTGTTGCTTTGCGTTGGCGCCCATTAGCGCAAGGGATTTCCCAATGTTGCTGCTGCTGCTGCTACAGTTCTAGGGATCGACTACATGGGATTTCGATACGTTACCCAAACAACAACCTTGAGTACATAATCTTAAACTACCCTAAACAATAAAATCAGAGGGCTCAAAGAGCTTTATGGCTTCAGAATTGCCTATTTGAGTAAGCGGCGGTTCGGCTCTTTCAACGTCGCAAAACGGTGGGTTCTTTTTGTCCTTATACCTGCTAGCGAGAACTAGTTATCTCGCTTTTTAGGTTTGAGGTGCTAGATATCGCGTAGCTTTCAAGGTTTTGCAGGAAACCGACGGATCGGAGCTTGATTTAAACGTTACATAATCTAGCTGACTTCGCGTTGACTGTGGAACGTCTAGCCAGTAGCTAATAGCCCATCGCCGCTTTGTTTCCGACCACACTAGCATCGGTAAAAGGTGAAATGTACGCGGTGACATAAGGGAGTCTTGAGACTACAGCGATCGAGGGTGGCTTGTGAACCATCCGTAGAGATCTAGGAGTTAAACGCCCTCGTTTGTATCAGCTAAGCATCAATCTCTTAGTCAAGCTGAAAAAGGCTGTCCTTCTTCAAACCAAGATCATTATGGCCGGGGCTATGTGACATCTTCGAATTCTTTTTTTTTTTTTTTTTAATTTGAAAAGTACCGCCCAAAGCATGTCGTGTTAACGAATGATGCTTCTAGGCTTAGGAAAGCAGAAGTTACAACAATAGAAAAATCTAAATAGTAGCAGGTATATATTTAGGCGAACCGGGAGTTTTGCCTGCACACAACTATTAATTATAGACAGAATAGGGCCATCTGACTGTGCCGCGGAGAAAGCTCCCACACCAAAAGGTTGATCTTCCCGCATGTGAAGCAGGCCGGCGGCTGAGTGACGTACTGCCCAATCGCTACGCTTTGCGCTAGATTATAGTCCACAACATCTTTTACAGTTCCCCACGATTTGGCAAGTCATCTGACAGATAAAGCATCACGAGGGCCAGCATTGGCAAAGTGGACTGTTGTAATCAATTGGATTTTGATCTCCAACGGATCATCAACACCATCATCGTCATCACAATGGCTCATACCCTGATTTTTTGCAGATCGGGGAGAGGTGCAGGGGAAAGAAAAAGTCTCATCATGCCGACGAGCACACGCGAGCGGGGGGTTGTGGAGAGAGACAGATGGACAGTAAAAATGTGACTGATTGCATTGCACACGCTTACCTCAAAATGATGGGGCTGGAATCGCATGTAGCTAACATAAATCTGGTTACTCTTGGTGTCAGTTGGGGGGGGGAGATGGGCTTTGTGGGGGAGCGAGTAAGATCACAATGATAAGACACAGAATGACTCTAAACTTCCAAGGCAGCACCTGCACGCTCACACACGTCCCCAGGATGGGGTGGAGCAGGTTCGGGCACGGCCGTTGGATGCAGATGGTCGCGTGGGCCTCAGAGTGGTTGCTTTGGGGGACCCAGAGGTCGCATCCCGATCGAATGGTGAACAACCAGCGGGATATCTCGCGCAAGCCGGCCGATTACTGGGCATGAGTGCAGCCAGGTTGGGAAAACTCTGAAATCACAATATTACCCAACATCATCAAACCCCCATCCTCCAAAATTGCTGCCGAGGACTCCGGACTCCGAACTCCATCGTCAGTCCTCGCTAGTTAGTTGATAGTACTAGTAGGGGGTTGGATCAGATAACTAGCTATGTACACAGTATGTCTGTACTCCGTAGAGGGCCCATATCAGCTAATAACAACATTCGAACGTTCCAGGGATTGTCACCCAAAAAAAAACCACAATATGGCCCTAGGGTACCCTTCTCAGGCTTCGCCCAAATAGGCAACCGGGAAAAGAAAAGCCCATAGCAGTGGTACGGAAAGCGCGGGAATTAGTGTTTCGCTCTGCATGTAAGTGAACCAACAAGTTGTCAAGCCTCAACTTGCTATGTACTTTGCGTCCGCAAGCATGGTAACAACCCTTCCGTAGCCAGGGGTACTACAGGAAGCGGTATAGCATGCAAATCATGATTCAGACCCTTGCGGACCAGACTATTCCATCATCCTTGCGACTTGCATCCAGTGCTAGTATGTATCCATCAGGCTCTGCAGAGGTTTTTGCTGTGGAATGAGAAGTTGAAGAATTATTAAAGTACATAACTAGTATTTCAACTCGACAAGCCTTCCCCATCCATGCTCAGGGCCTACCGCGGGGTCACTTTGGGAGGGTACCGCAGGCGTTGTTTGAGCTTGTGTGGATATAGCGCTTCCTCCCGAGACCAATTTTAGGATTCCTAAGGATTTATCAGAGACAAAAACAAGGGTCGAAACTCGGCGATCAGGGTCCTCTGCTAGGGACCCCAATACGTGGCAATCAATTGACCGACACTCGACAAAAGCAAAAAAGAGTGTCAGAAGAGATTTAGAGTAAGCAAAAGAAAAAAATAAAGAAGGAGTGAGTTGAAGGGGGGAAAAAATCATCAAGCCACATTCTCACACCCAATCTGGCCGGTATGTCCTCCGGAGAGAGGTACCTTGGGTGTACTGCACGAAAGCCAGCGCATATCGAACCGCATATTCACTTCCGGTGAGTTCCAAAGCGCTGCAGGGCGGGAAAGCGGTGGAAAAGCTCAATCGTTCGAGGGGCTTGCTTCTTTGAAAGACCAAAAAGAAGAAAAAGCTTCTGGAAATCGAGATTGACAGCAGGATGCCAGAGACTAAGCACCAATCAGGCTGTTTTGAAATTGCATGTAACCTGCTGCGTGCTCGCAGGCTGGAAGTGATCGCTAATTTCGAAGGATGCCCATGGCCTAATCAGGAAAGTGCCCATTCAGGGAGCCTTCGGAGTACGAAGTAATGGAAATGTGAAATGGCACTATTGTGCCGGCGTCCGGCGGGGTGGAAGGGAGGGAAGGGAGCCAACTCATCAATCCCAGCCAGCCGCGGCCTTATCGGGCTGTGTTGCTCATAGGTACAGTACGTAGCTACCCGACTCGACACACGCAGTGAAAGGGTCGCAAGGTGGGCTCTCCGACTGGCAGGGTCCCCATGTACGTACTGCACGAGTGCGTCACTTTGTACCGTGGCATGGGCCATGTAGATACGTACCCGACTGAGACAGCGGGCGCTCGTGTCTGGTCTACCGGGCGTCTCCTATCAGCGGGCAACTAAAGATGGTACCAAAAGGTGGCCAGCTAATGTTATTAGTGTAGGAGAGCGTGGTACTGTAGCAGCTGGGGGTAGAGTCAGCATGGCTTAGACTGAGGGAACCGTTAAAAACATGGGAACCCACTGATAGTCGCCGCTATCGTTCCAGAGAAGTACCAGCCCATCCCGCTCCTCCTCGTCCGCCGAGTTTATCTTCCGCGCGTGCGAAGTCCATGACCACATTATTCTCGTCGTCCACTTCCTCCGAACATCTCTTCCGGAGCCCAACCAGAAGCTTGCGAGTTTGGTTCACGGCCGTTTCGAGTTCAGCGTTACCAGCGGGTCTGACACCTTTCCAGAAAATTACCCCGGGGTTCTCGAGCAGGGGTCTAATAGAACAAGCGCGACAAGAGCGATAAAAAGGCAGCTACATACCTGCACTGGGTCACTTTGAGAATTTCCCAATGTGAAATCAACTCGTTTCGCGGCAGTGGAAACATACAAGTACCGAAGACGAAGAAAGAAAAATTTGACTTACTATTATAAACTATCAGGACACGTCGACATCAGAAAGAAGTTTTCTACCCATACTCCTGACGGCTAGTTTCGTTTGTTCTCCTCCTCTTCTCGAATCAATCGTCATACATCCACACGCTACGTACATTGCTCGCATGCGGTCGGGGTTCCCACACAGGCGGTACCTGGGCTGCATTTCGCGTTTGTCTGTTGTTACGTACAAGAAATCGCCCCTGGTGTGAGACACACGATCAACTACCCGGGCTTTGAATCAATTTGGAGTTCACTGGTCCCTTGCGGCTTGGCCCCGCAAAACTAGGGCGACCTTTTGGTGCCGTCTAGGCTAGACAACTTGTTTAAAAGCAAGCGCATGTGCAGGCATGGAACCTGGGTGTCATGATGCTGACCCCAAGAGCCTTCTTGTACTCCCGCCAGCAGCAGGTTCCTGCATCTCCGAACCCTTCGACCACGTCCACCTCGCCTACGAGTTCCTTGTTGAAACGAAGAGATGAGCAACTACTCAAGAAGTCTGCTGGTGATACTAGATCTTCGAATGCAGATATCGCAACTCGCCCGACTTCCGCTATGCCGAAGCGCAAGGAATCCGGCCATCTAACGCCGCCAAGTCGCAGCCCTCCCAGCACCACCATGACCAGCGTACACGCACGCCCTATTACGCCCACCAGCGCCGTAGAGATTCCTGTGAAGCACAAGAAGGAGTTGACTTACACGCATAAGTCAAGACACTATGCAGACAGTTCACGACGATCATCAGCCTCCAGCCAGCATCGGCGAGACAGGCACTGCCAAGATGTCGTCCCGCCCGCAGTTGCTGCCCTACTCGCCGTGACGAGTATTCCACCTCCGCACAGAAGAGGAAGCCTGCGGCAGCGTATGACAGTGGACTCTATAGTTCCGCGCTCGCAGGTCTCTGAGAAGGAACTGAGCCAAGAACTCAGCTTCTCGCCTTTCAGTCGCAGTCCCATGGATGTGCTTTTGAGCCCACCAGATGAATCCCTCGATGAGGATGCTTCTGTCATCAGTGACAGTGGCTTTACGTCAGCTTTGTCCACGCGAGCAGGCTCCTTAGAGAGTCTACCTTCATTAGGTGACTCCCTCGGAACCAGCACCTTACCTTCAGTGGATGGACCTCTGACGCCGAGAGGGAGGAGGTTCCGGCCCCCAAGGAGATCTCTTGAGCCGGTCTCATCTCCCCCAGGGGAGCAGGCGGAGCATCCTCTATGGGAAGATCCTAATGAGATGGATGAGCTGGCATTTGAGCCCTTTACGCCATCTCCTATCGAGAAAGACGCGAAACCCTTCGCTCCCTCGATGCCTATTGGATTGACATTTAAATCTAATCTGACAGCCTCGCTGCGCGCCTTGCGCTCGGCGGCCCGATCACTCTCGGCGTTGACCGCTTCCTCAGTTCCCCCAGAGGATCTTCTTACCCGCTCCATTCTCACTATTGACCCACGTGTGCCTTTCACGGATGAGCGTCGTCCTCCGGTGCTTGAGGAAGAGCCGAGTGAGGCTATGCGCCGTTATCTGAACCCTACGGACGGTGCGCGACTAGATCATAGGCCCACCACCGTACCAGCCACCCGCAGTTACACTGCATCCATTCAGATGCAAACTTATAAAGTTCAGAGGTCCAGGAATGCTCCAGCATCAGCAAGCCGCAGTGGCACACCACCACCTCCTTCCCCGCCAAAGCCGCCGGTACCACTGGCTTTCCCACCCGGCCCCAGACAGAGAGAGATCAGGGAGAACTCTGATTTCATTCGCATTGCAGTTTTGGAGCACCTTATGCGCAAGTGCGGCAAGTTCGACAGCCAACAGGAAGGGCATGCACGCTGGCTCTTACCTCCTCGAAAACAAAACGCAAAGCCATACGAGGTTGGAACCGATGGCGTGCCAATCAGATGGGTATCAGTCAATCAGGACTGAATTCTACACACTTCGCCTTAACGACGACTCATAGGACTAAGTTCACATTGCGATATCCGAAGGGTTAACGACAAAACAACAAGATACAAGGGTTGTGGTTTGGAAGCATTGTTTCCAGCATCTCTAAGCGACGTCATATCCACACGCCCTCACCCACGATGACGGAGCGACCGCTATCTTGATTCGCCACCCCCGAAGCACCGACGAACCCGCCATCCCACCTTCAATGCCGCTGCCGAAGTCGCAGCAACCCTGAAGACCCTGGCGACCATGACCCGCAACAAAGCTAAAGTGTCGGAGCCAGAGTGGGGTGTCTTGACAAATGCATGGGGGCCGGGCAGTTCTAGAAAAATCTTCCTCGCGTCCATTATCTCCACAGTTACGGACTTGTGCGATGCGCCCCGGAGTCCTGGGTCGAACAACCCACCGCAGCAGGACGATTACCTAACTATTATTTGGAGAATTTCTGCGGGATGGTTCTGAGGCTACCGAGAGAGGCCGTTTAGCGGATACCAGCCCCGAAAAATTTGGCGCTTATAATAGTGCTAGGAAGGGAGTGGTTTTTTTTCTGCTCTACTCAACACCAGAGCCCTAGCCGGGATAACACGGCACACAATTGGTGCCCTAGCACTGTGCAATCGAACGCCTAGCCGCGTCTACTATCGAAGCGTACTTTTACCGTCGGGCGAGCCTATTCGCATAAGAGCTCGGTGTGCAATTCATCGCACGATGCCGACGCTAATCAACTCTGCAACATCCCGACACGCTAACGAAATTTCGGGGCGACTCATTTTAACCCATGTTGCGAAACCGATAAACCAGTTTAATGCCTCGAAGTGGGCAAATCTATATTTCACAACACGCTACGTTAATTGACAGCGTGTGAGGTTGGGGCTTAGGGCGCAGAGCTCTTGATCGCTGTTTTCATTTCCTTTGTCGAGCCCGCATGAGGCTACATACGTACACATCCTTGCTCAGATCAATACCCCCCTTTACGCTGTTTCTTTGTTTTCAGCACATCAGTTACTACAGAAGAGTTACATTATATGCATTGACAACACGGGGTGTTGTTTTTGGGAGCATTGGGAGCATTGGAGGCTAGGAAATAGCTTGGATTTTCAAATGGTTGGCATACATCCGAATCCGGAACTGGGAAAACCCCCAATGGGTTAAGCATGCATTGTTCGGCGTTCGGGACAGAGAGCGGAGTGCATCAAGGGCTATGTAGAGCGATGTTTACTAAAGAAACTATTTTTTTTGTTGAGGTTGAAGCGGCTCAATCGCGTTCGAAATGTGGCATGACATGCAAGCAGATCCTCCTACACCGTACATGAGAAAACTTTTCATTGTCCCTGCATCAGTACCCAATCCAGAGTTAGGCGGAACCTCGTCACGCGCGTTACCGGGGCACAAGGCCGCTCAACAGCTCTGAGCAGGGCAAGCCCGAGCTTGCAACGGACGATATAGCGCGGTTCCCAACGGCGAGAGAGGGGATTCAACCCGGCAGGTGGACACGTGGGCAGACAGCCGGTCGGGGGGGTCGGAACTCTGACCGATAGTCCCTTGGGATGGATGTGGGCCACCAGCTGTGTGGGTAATTATACCTAGGTACATAGGCAGTTAACACAATTCCTGTACCTGGTGCTTTTTTTTTCTTTTTAGCCTTTAGGACTATATCACAGATTTCAAGATGATGCACCTTCAACACACAAGACAACAACAATAATATACTGTAATATAAAATGAAACCTTCGCGCTCTATGCCTAGAGATCTGCCGCTTGGAAATATAATGAAGCATGTCGATGTGCACATTTAGTCCACCGGCGGCTTAGTGACGTCTAATCGCCTTGCTGAACCATATTATCCTGGAAGTGTCCATAGAAGAAGCACGAGCAATATTTGCCCAATCCCCAATTACCCTCCCTTTGATTGGGAGCACTAGTTCTCTCACATTTGTAGCATATCGATGTACCGGCCGATAGGAATCTAAGCGTACCAGCCAAGATGGCCCAAGGATAATGCCAGAATCGTAGTGGAGTAGCAAACCGCGATTCCGCGTGTCTCAACGATACAATAGAGTGGAAGACAGTCTTGTTTTGAGATAGTGTGTGTAAGCAGGCTTTCTCTTCTCTCCCTCCTATGAGTGGCTGGCTTGCTGATAATTGCCATATTAACCGATGTATCAGTTGGTCCTGCTGGTGGTGGAAAGATCAGAGCTACAACCGAGGTGCTGTGCGTGACCACGATGATAGTGGCTCGGATTTTGCGGCTGGTTAAGCCAGAACGGTGTTGTGTTTGGAATAAATGGCGTACATTTTGAAACGAAATCGATGGATAATATGTTTTGTGATCTGATCTGATATGCACCCAAAAGAAGGACCTTTCTCCTAAAGTAACTAAAGCTTCGCGAAGGTTCCCGTATCAAGCTATACTCCATCGCCAAACATGTAGTCGTTTGTCCATCTCTAGTAAGAAGACTGTGAGTAAGCTAGAACTAGAGCATAGTAAAGACAGTGATGAACTTACCACATCATATGGTTTTGTCGCATCCACAAACCGTAAGTCTGTGCCCAGGCGGATGAAATTCTTAGGGTTGTAGTTGATCGTGGATGCATGAATCTAGAATTTGCCGAAAACTGTGAGGATCCGGTTCTGGATGCTTTGAAGAGGGTTCTTCATAGAAAACATAACAGAAGAAATAGGCAGGTAAAATCACTTACCGTGTAAGGAGTGTGCAAGACCACATCCCCGGCCTCATACTCGGCCACGAGCCACCTTCTGCCGTACTCCTCGCCGAAGCCCTTGGGCCCATCGGCCAGGAACCCGGTGCTCATCATATTCTTGTTGAAAGCATTGCGGGTTTCCTCCTCCGAGAGCCCTGTCTCACGCGCCTTGCGGAAGAACCCGTCCTCCAGCTCTCGGCCCAGCACGTGGCCCTGCTCTAGGTAGATGAGCCCGCCGCCGTCGAACGAGATGTCGCCCAGCGGCACCCACGCCGTGACGCTCGTGTCCTCGCCGTGGCGTAGGAAGATCTGGTCGTAGTGCACGCCGATGGCCCGGTTGCCGGGCGTGTTGTTGCGCAGGATGGTGCGCCGCAGGGCCAGCGTCGACTCGTCGCCCCAGCCCGTGAAGCGGGCGACGAAGGACCGCAGGGCCGGGTGCCCGCAGAAGTCCTCCTTGTAGAAGGGCGCCGTGTGCGCCTGCAGCGCGAGGTCGACGAACCGGCCGCCCCGCGGACGGCCGTTGGAGTCGGTCGTACCTGCGCCGATTCCGGGGTAGTCGGCGCGGTCCTTGCTGGCGTCGAATATGCCGTCGGCGGCGGCGGTGCCCGGGGCGAGCACGCCGCTGGGAGCCAGGAGGTTGAAGTAGGCCTCCCGAGCCTGGATCACCGTCTCCCGGGGGATGAGCCCCTTAAGAAACAGGTACCCGTCCCTATGGTAGCGCTCACGTATCTCCTCGATCGGTTCATCCGGCGAAGATGCCCACAAGTATCCTACTTGGTCAGGGTTCAATGGTCCATCATTAACATATAAGGGGCAAATGGGGGGGGGGGGGGGGGGGGGGGGATTGTAAAGGCGTGCGGCATCTTTAAGCAATCAATGGTATATATGAAATCCCATGCAAGTTTGGTTACGTGTATTCAATAATCAGCTACGTATGGAGGGGAGGTTTCAGCATCCAGTATTCAAACAATAACTTAGCAATGTCCTTATATAGTCACAGGAGCCTGGCCGGCTCTCATCGTCTTGTGCTTTTGATTTTGGAAAATACTACATATTGATACTAATGCTAAGCCGCCCCGGCCATAGGCCGGATTTTTTCTCCAAACAGTTAACATATAGGCATCAAGCGCCATGGACTTCTCTCGTGGCCGAATCAGGAAACTTTTCGGCGAGGCGAGCTGCTACTGGAAAAAAGGGGGAAAAACATAGCCATTGGTCAGCACATCACCAAGGTGCTTTTGATTGGTGATCTTGCCAATTCGAGATTCTGCTGGTATTAGCAGCACCAACCCTCTGTTTGGTGATGTAGGTCTCTATGGTGCAGATGCTCTTTGAGTGAGTGCATGGCGATGTATGTATTCATGTATATCAACATGCCCGCTGACCTTCAAGCGATACGCCTAAGTTTATAAGCCGGGCTCGAGGGATAGCGGCGGCTCGCTAAATGCCTCGGCAGCATTCTAATTTAGGGGCATGATCGCTCGAAAACACCAGAGCGAATCACTGGTGCAGTTTTGGAGATAAGGTTTCCACTCAGAGCAGCTGAGCGATATCTTGGGTGGTTGACGCCATTTCGCCATTTCCCCACAGGCACGGGGGGCGGCATAGTAAATGGGCAGGCAGTTGCTCCTCACCCCGCTCTCCATCTGCCGACAACCCCTCTAAAATTCGCAGCACCGAGACGCGAACCGGCAAGATCCATCTCAGTTGAGATTTGAGCTTGTCATTATTGAAAATCTTGGTGACTTGGTCATAGATCTGACAAGGCTTATGAACATACCTTCGTCTGTCAATCTAGGGGGTCTAGAGAGTGATATCCGGTCCTTCGTTGCCATGTTGGACAATACATACCCCTACTAACTTACGTATCGAGTTGCCGCTAGACGTTCGTTATACCCCGCTGCACCTCACCTCACGCAGTTTCCGTGCCTGTTTGGCCAAACCATGGCGGTGGGATGACAAAGGAGTCTTCTCTTGCTGGATATTTTTGTATATATTCTACTTCTCTATACAATTGTGCATCAGGACTGTTTGACAAGAGCTGAGGGTCGACGTACTATCAGCTTCACTATAACGCTGATAAGACAGGGATCATTTGAGGTTCAGTTTAACAACTGGATGACGAGGTCTTTACATTTAATAGATAGAGAACTTCCCAAGCGCGAGTTATTTGTGTCTTATGCATACATCAATATTTCCAGGCACAAGGGAGTGAAGTCCAGTTGTCGAGGTCCATTGTCTACAGCTGGCTTGAATATGGTTTCCACATTATGACACACCAGTATTAGATGTCTCACCAGCATGGTGTTGGGCAGGTCCCCTTAACACTCGGCCCTATTTCCAAAAGAAATCATACAAGATCAGATAACAGAGTGCTCTTGGACCATAATTATAGCCATAATGATGGTACGATGGCCTCTGATTCGTGATTCCAATAGTAAAGCGGACCCGACATCGGTAAGGCGTGATTGCTTTAGCAGTTGTCGCAATGCCGCACCCGTACATCTCGGCTTATAAATACAACACAGCATTAGTTTACGGTACAGTTGGATGCCCCTCGTCATCTATACTGCAAACTGCAGAAAAGTCACTGTCAAAATGCCTACAGAGTTCATCAGTTTAACGTTCCCAAACGCGGCGACCGAGATCAACTCGGGCGTCAACCCGACAGCTATTGATCCAGCGTATCTCGTCCGGTACGCCAAAACGCTGGATGACTATGCATTCAACTATACCCTTGTTCCCTATGGCTCGTCGTCCTTTGATCCTTTCACCATTGGTGCCACCATCGCGGCGGTGACCAAGAACCTCAAGGTCATCATTGCCCTGCGCCCAAACACAATGTACCCGACTGTTGCCGCCAAAGCTCTTGCAACGCTCGATCAGCTCAGCTCTGGTCGTGCCGTAGTCCACTTCATTGCCGGCGGCAGTGATGCCGAGCAGGCCAAGGAAGGAGACTTCCTGAACAAGGAGGAGCGCTACGGCCGTCTCGAGGAATACATCAAGATCCTGCGCCGAGCGTGGGAGTCTGCTGAGCCCTTTGACTGGGACGGCAAGTACTACCAGTTCAAGCAGTTCAGCAACTCGGTCCGCCCCGTGAACGGCACGATACCAGTGTCCGTGGGAGGCTCATCGGACGAGGCGTACAGGATCGGCGGCTCCCTCGCCGACATCTTCGGCCTCTGGGGCGAGCCTCTGAAGGAGACCAAGGAGCAGATCGACCGCATCTACAGCGAAGCGGAGAAGGCCGGCCGCGTGGACCGCCCCAAGATCTGGGTCACGTTCCGACCCATCACCGCCGAGACCGACGACCTAGCCTGGGCCAAGGCCCACCGCATCCTCGATGCCCTCAAGGCCAACCGCGCCCGGGGTCAGGGCAAGGCTCCCCCCGAGGCGGCGCCGCCGCAGAATGTGGGCTCCCAGCGGCTGCTGGAGATCGCCCAGCGCGGCGAGGTCCAAGATCGCGCGCTGTGGTACCCCACCGTTACGGCCACCGGCGCCCGGGGCGCCTCGACCGCACTGGTCGGGTCCCCGCAGACCCTGATCGACTCGATCCTTGACTACGTTGACCTGGGTTGCGAGCTCATCTCCATCCGCGGCTACGACAACTACAACGACGCTGTAGACTACGGGCGCTACATTCTCCCTGGGGTGCGGGAGGAGCTCACCAAGCGCTCAGAGAAGAAGGAGGAAGTGAAGGAGGACGAGGTGAAGGAAGAAGTGAAGGAGGACGAGGTAAAGGAGGAAGCCAAGGAGGAAGAGGTGAAGGAGGAAGTCAAGGAAGAGGTTAAGGAGGAGGTGAAGGAGGTGCCAGCAGTGGCCAATGATGCCACCAGCACCAATGGCGTGGATGTTGCTAGCAGCGTCGCAGTGACCGCCTAATTGGGTCAAGTCGACCTATAGTATTAAGTGAAACGACCCTGTACGAGTTATATATAACGACATAAAAATAAACTAACAAAGATATAACCGCATCACGGCTTCAGCCTGAACCAACCAGTAACTTCTCGGTATGCTATTGACTTTGCGTGATTGAAACAACGACAGCAGTAGTAAGTAGCAGAGAAGCAGGACAAAATGTACGATAGCGTTTCCTGCGAGCAGGGGACGACTGGACTGGCTGGGCTGCCTGCCGATCACCATTGGGATCGAGCTCGGCCTTCCGATAACAAGCTCAATGAGTTCCAGCGGAGCTGATGACTATTGCATGAGGCGCATCCGTGCTCGATGGCGCGCGCTGAAAATATGGGGTTGCGATCGTCAAGCACATCTGCTGCAGCACCAGTTCATTTTTTCGCTGCTGCGGCTCGTCAGTCGTCCTTTGTGTAGGCAGAGCGACAAACATGCACCACGCGGCGTGCCAAGTTATCAGCAAATAGTCCAACTCTTAGCTCTGCATCGCCTCGGAGTCGAGACCAACTCCGGGGGTTAGTCACTTTGGGGACGGCCCACTTGGATTGACCGCAGCCATTGGCTGAACCATTGTTTTTTTTTGCAAAGGTTGTTCTCAACTGTCTGGGGGATGATCTTTGATGAGGAATCTTGAGAAGTGCATGGACCAGAAGTTCCCATTGCCGTGTGATAGAGTGTGAGAGACCAAGCGTGCGAGAGAGTGAGACGTATATAGATTGGCCCGTTTTGGATTATAGGCTCTGTGGTATCAGGGGGGGTGGTCTCAAAGGCTTGTTCTCCGTCGCTCGCAGCGTTCCATTCCGTCCCGGCCGAGTCCGCCTTCTGCGTTACGCCCGAGCATCCGGTCAGATGGAAGCTCACACGCAAGCCGTCGAGTCCATAGCGAAGAATATTCGCCTGTTCCACGCTACGCAGCGGCCTTTTCGCGTTTACCATGGCTCGACCAACAGCACCCGTACTTCTCAGAAGCACGCTGACAACATCATTGACACGAGCAGGCTAGACCATGTCTTGAACGTAGACAGAGAGGCGAAGACCGCCACGGTCGAGCCAAACGTCCCTATGGAAGCCCTCGTGGAGGCGACGCTCCAGCACGGTCTTCTCCCGCTGGTCGTGATGGAGTTCCCCAACATTACCGTCGGTGGAGGGTTTTCCGGCTCATCCGGAGAGAGCAGCTCTTTCCGCTACGGACCTTTTGACTCCACCATCAATTGGGTCGAAATTGTGCTTCCCAACGGCGAGACCAAGCGTGCCTCAAAGACTGAGAATGCTGATCTCTTCTGGGGTGCCGCGTCGGGCTACGGCACCTTGGGCATCGTGTCTCTCCTGGAGGTGCAGCTGCGCGATGCCAAGTCGTTCGTGAAGCTGACGTACCACCCATTCCGGAGCACTTCGGAGGCCTCTGCCTATATGCAGAAGCAAACACAGGATCCCGCGACCGACTACCTGGATGGTATTGTCTTCAGCCCGAATTCGGCCATTATCTGCTCGGGGGTTCTCGTGGATCGCGTGCCGGAGTCGATCAAACCAAGTCGGTTCACTAGACGCACTGATCCATGGTTCTATCACCACGTCAAGAAGCAGACAAGAAGCGCCACTGGGCCTGTCACGGACTACATATGCATTGTGGACTACTTATTTCGGTATGACCGTGGAGGCTTCTGGGTAGCGAAATATGCGTTCAGCTATTTTTTCACCCCCTTTAACTGGGTCAGCCGCGCCGTCCTGGATCGGTATCTCCGGGCTCGAGTGATGTATGCGGCACTCCACAAAAGCCAGCTCTCAGATAGCTACATCATACAAGATGTTGGTGTCCCGTACGAAGCTGTTCCGGATTTCAGTCGTTGGCTTCACTCCAATTTGAAGACTTACCCCCTCTGGCTCTGCCCGCTTCGCGTGCGCCGCGACCTGCCCGACTCTCGGCACGGCCTCCATGCGGATTTTTCCGATGCTAACACGCCTGAGTATCTAATGAACTTTGGCATCTGGGGCCCAGGTTCCGAGGACCGGCGTGAGTTCGTGGAGCTGAATCGGGCGCTTGAGAAGAAGGTCCAAGAACTCGGGGGAAGAAAGTGGCTCTACGCCCATGCTTATTACACCGAGGAGGAGTTTTGGGCTTCTTACGACCGGGAGTCATATGATTCACTGCGAAGGAAGTACTCAGCGACATATCTTCCAAGTGTATACGACAAAGTAAAGGTTGACATCGAGTCAGAAGATGCGCCGCCGAGACCTTTCTATGGTATCCGTCCGCTCCAAGGCCTGTACGGGGTGTACAAGGCATGGAGGGGTGGTGACTACTTATTAGCGAAGAAGCAGCCAAAAGCAACATAGGTTCTTGAGGCGAGGAAGACAAGAAAGGATACAAGCGAGTAGTCGGCAAACACATGATACACAGACCACATCCTTCCCTTTTACATGTATCATCATCTTTATCTTCTTGTACATTATTTGTTTGGTCACATATACCCCGGTCAAAGTACCTATAGCAGAGCTTTGGCGAAGAGAGTGTTCCTTGTATTATCCAGATCTTTTTTGGCATTTTTGGTCCCCATATCACAGGCATATAAAAAGTCGAATTTCTTTCGGATATATCAAGTTTCTTCACACGCAGTCTAGATGGATACATGGCACAAGCTGTTGCAACTCAAGAAACGCGGTATACACACACACACACACATATATATATATATGTAAACATAAGGACGTGAGGTTAGCTTTCTGATATGAACGCCTGCATATTATCAATAAATCGAGACGATTGGATGGCAGTAACGAGATTCGCAGTAGTAGTCGGTTGGCACTGCCAGGTTGGTCTTTAGTGACTGGACTAGCTGCTCCCATCCTTGAGGAGCCGATTTCGCTGTCTAGGTTAGTAAGAACAGATGGAAATATAGCACATCAGCAGAAGGTGAAAAAACCTGCACTTGCCGCATGATTCACACCGAAAGGGCCACGGCGCATATTGCAGGCCTAAAAGTATTGCCCACTATTGCGTGCTGGTACGGCCGAATTGCATCTTGGTCGTCGTGCCCCACCAATAAATAGTTGGTTCACGCTGGCACTTAATAACCAACTGCCGAGAGGCTAACTAGGTATGCTACAGTATTGGACAAAGTTAGAGCAACTCCATCGGCGTGGATGTCATCCTTAGTAGTTGGTGGAAGCAAGAAAAACTAGCTGAAGAAAGATTTGTGCCATTTTGAAGAAGATAAGCGGTATTATTAATGAATACAATCCCCTGCCACCTTGGTGCATAAAGTCACTGTGATGTATAAGCGGTGGAGTGGGCGGCACGCCGATCGCTTAACCCCCCACGAAGTCCGAATCCGGGCTTGGTAAACGTTCAATCCTCAGTCGGTGAACTGCAAGCATTATTTCACACGTAGGACATAAAGCTTGACTGATCGGTCTTACCATCCCAATAGCAAATCCGTGTAGGGTGACACTCCATTTCCTATTGGAAACATGGCTTCATCATCAGATCTTGCGCCGGCGGAGGCCACTGCCGTTATAGCAATGCCCAAAAATGCTCATGATCCAGTCAAACAACAAGACATCTACCCGGGGGAGCTCGTTGGCGACCACGATAGGATTGTGGACGAATACCAGCCTCTCCTGGGCTTGGTGGTACAACCGGAGCTAACAGGAAGAGGAGAAGATGAAGACGGAGAAGACAACGACGACGACGACGAAGGAGCAGCTTCGGCCTGGACTCCTCCGCGGCACTTTCTGCTGATCGAGCTGGCCATCTTCTCCAACGTGTTCCTGTACGGTTTCGACGGCACTATCACGGCGGCGACCTACGCCATCATCAGCTCTCAGTTTGATGCCGTCAACACAGCGTCGTGGCTGACCACCTCCTACCTTGTGACCAGTACGGCTTTTCAGCCGCTATACGGTCGCATCTCGGACCTCTTCGGCCGGCGTATCTGCTTTTTCATCTCCACCGTGACATTTGCCCTGGGCTGCCTCGGCTGCGGTCTCGCGCAGAACTACGTCCTGCTCAATCTGATGAGGGCACTGACCGGGTTTGGCGGAGGTGGGCTTATGACTATGGGTAAGAAACCCCATTGTATCCAATACTCTCCACCACGAACTGGCTCTCTCCCCGTCTTTTCATCTTTCTCTCACTACCAAATAACTCTTTTTCTAACCCGAAACACACCTTCTTTAGCCACTATCGTAAACTCGGACATGATCCCTTTCAACCGGCGCGGAATGTACCAAGCCATGCAGAACGCCTCGTTCGGCTTTGGCGCCATATGCGGCGCCTCCTTTGGGGGCTCCATTGCCGATACCATTGGCTGGCGGTGGTGCTTCCTGCTCCAGGTACCCGTGTCAATCATCGCCTTGGTCCTCGGTTACCTCGTGATCAAGAACCAGCGCAGCGCGCACCGCTTCCGCGGTGCCTCTCTTAGGGAGATGTGGGCCGTGGTGGACTTCTCTGGCGCGCTGCTCCTGGTCGCGGCCATCTCGGTGCAGCTCGTCGGGCTCAGCCTCGGCGGCAACGAGCTCGCCTGGGACAGCCCTTGGGTGATCGGTTGCCTGGTCGCCAGCACCGTGCTCTTCGGCCTGTTCTTCCGGGTTGAGGCTCGGACCAAAGCGATACCTATGATCCCGCTGCGGATGCTCCGCGGCCGGCTCCCCATCGCCACTCAGATTTCCAACGTCTGCGTCGGGCTGTGCTCCTATGCTGTGAGTTTCCCTGTCTCCTCTGAGTATTAGAACTTCTTTTTTTTTTTTTTGGGGGGGGGGGGGGGGGGGGGGGAGGTTTTAGAAGTCGAAGATGTGAGTGCTTGTTCTAACTTACAACCCGTTGTCACATATAGTACCTCTTCACCTTGCCCCTGTTTTTCCAGGTCGTCCTTCAGGACTCCGCTACCACAGCGGGCGCCCGCCTCGCCATCCCGTCCCTGGCCACGCCGATAGGCGGCCTCATCGCCGGGGTCGTCATGTCCCGCTGGGGCAAGCTCATCCCGCTCGTTCGCGCGGGGGCCTTCCTGCTAACCTTGGGTAACGCGCTGGTCGCTGCGCTGGCGTTCGAGGACTCCGCGTGGAAGTACTTCGTTTACATCTTTCCAGCCAACCTTGGCCAGGGCATCGTCTTCCCGGCGCTCCTATTCACCTCCCTTGCGACCTTTGAGCATGCCGGTACGTCTTCTCTCCCTCCTAGGCACCACGAGCACTGGTTGGCAGCTATGGGAAAGGCGCAGGTTAAAAACTGACTTCACACGCTCTCGGGCATCTCTTACTAGACCACGCTGTCTCAGCATCCACCGTCTACCTAATTCGTTCTCTAGGCACTGTCTGGGGAGTCTCACTCACTTCCGCGATACAGCAGACAACTCTAAGCGCTCAGCTCCCTGAAGCTTTGAGCGAGGTACCAGATAAATGGAGAGTACGGCCCTTTCCTATGTTGATGAAACCAAACGGGCAGCCCTTTCCCACGTCGTTCTCTCTCCCATGCCCTGCCGTCTTGTGCGTACTGACCGACCGGTGCTCGTCCAGGTTATCGAGGCGATCCGCCACTCTGTCGAGGCTCTGCGCGAGCTACCCCCTGAGATCCAGCTTCCGGCACGGCTGGTGTATTATCGTGGTCTACGATACTCCTTCATCGCTTCAACTTGTTTCGGTATCATCGCTACTATCACGGCGTTTTTCGCGAACGGCAAGGGGTTGCGCAATACGAGTAGATAGATACTTTGACCCCAAGAGGCGCCACCCTTTGCGAACCAAACGTGCGACCTTATTGAAAAGCCATCGGTTGTCCTATCTCCCGCAATTTCTAGAGCAAGTAACAACCTGTTGTGGTGTATGAATCTCATTTATTTAGATTCGGGTGCGCTTAGCTACAGATATATAGACTTGACTAATGATAAATTTTGCACTAAATCTATGTGCTTAAATATCCTTTCCTTTCCGTCTTACTGAGCCTTCTGCTTCTTTAGCAAGTATAAGGTATGATCGGCCAGTGTGTAAAATCGGGTATATGTTCGTTAATTGATCTTGTGTGTCTTAAAAAATGGATATCTTGGTCGGTCGGACTGAGTAGTCCACCGCAAAAGTTGGCTCGATAGTTCTGGTATTAAGTCCATGGGGGGTAAATCTTCAGCGAGACTCGTGGACCTATTTCGCTCGAGTGTATCAGGAATCTTGTTGAATGAGGTTCGATGAATCTGGTTCTCTTTCCTATGTTTGAGCCTTCCACCTCGCCCATCATTCTATGTCGTCAATGCCTTCGCTGTCGTCGCCGTCGTCCTGCTTCACCGGTATATCGTCATCCTGGACGTCTGTTAGATCCATGACCTCTTCCTTTTCCAGAGTTTTCCTTGCTTCGGGCGTCATGTCGCAAGACTGCCGTCTTGATGCGAGCTGGCCTGCCTCTTCCATCAACCCGTGCTCGCGCAACAGATTTTCCGTGAGCGTGGCCGTGATCTTCCACGCTTCCATGTCTGGGTCGGGTCCTAAATCCGTCGCGACCCTGCAGTAGCTGATCACTTTTTCCATGTCTCCCTGTTGGGCCCAGTACCTCGCCAGCAGCCAGTGAGTATTGCGGTAGGTCCAGTGCTCGTTGAATTTATCGTACCATGAATTGACACTCAGATCTTGTGACTGTTGGTATCGCTTGGAGATGAGTACCGCGACGTGCTCTCCTGATGATAAAAGAACCTCATCAATTATCCCCAGCTTTACTCTATGTGATAAGGCGATGCACATATTAAACAAAGCTTCAATGGCATTCTCGCCAAGCTCAGCACTAGCTTGAGCAGATGTTTGCATGAAGCTGTCCATAACGTATATTTGCACTGTAGAACAAGCTGTTAGCAAGAATTATCATGCTTGACGGCTCGTCATTTGGTTTAATGCAAGTCGTTGTTTTAGTGGAGTTGAATGATTTGGTAGAGAGTACGAACTTTCTCGGTGTTGAATAGCATCAGCGTACACAGCCAGCTTGACTATAGCTGCTGATCCCAAACCACGAAGTTGCAAGTAGAGGTCATGAAGCAGATGCGATATTTTAGATATCACCGGGACGACACCACGTATACCGTGAGCAGCAGCGGCCTCATGGAGGCTGCGCGCTACCACGGCCATTGGGTGGTTTCTTCTCTTAATTAGAGTCTATACAATTGGTCAGAAGCGAACTCTGGGTTACATAGAGAAAAGCGCCAAGGGAGTGTAGACGGCCAAGATGATGACCGCCTGCATGGGGGCGCGCATCACAACCTACCTGCTGGTAGAGGTAGCTTTCGAACGAAATAAGGTTAGTGGCAAGAATACTTTACAGCATTTGAAGAACGCGGTGGAGGGCATCGCAATTTGGTTGGGTCGTCCGGCGAACCTTCATGCAGAGGGAGCGTGCATATGAAAACGTACCTGCTGTAAGCTCTAATTATTTTGTCCGCCATAGGCCGCGGCAACCTGTAAATCCTGAGAGGGCACCACACAAAGAGATCCCAGGCGCTGTGCAGGTGGTCGTCCAAGACCACCGCCTCGATGGCCAGGAAGGCGAGCCGCAGAAAGCGGCCACCCTCGGTATAGTCATGGGCCAGCAAGTAGCTTGTGGCCATGCGTATGTCCTCCTGGAGCGAGAAGGGCTTACAGGTAATATCTATATCGTGATACTTGTTGGGGGTGGTCCACCGCGGGTCGGCCTCAGCCCAAGAGATTGTGTAGTTGCGGTAAGCTTGCATGGCCGCTTCCACGGTAGCTGCGAGTTGGCTCTCGTGCATGACGCGCGCATATGGGGCAGTAGATGAGAGGACATTGCCCCTGGGATTTTTGACTATCTGTTTAGTGAACTGTCTGCTCGCCCTGGTCGACTGCACGGCTCGGGCGGTATCGGTCTTTTTCCACTTCCACTTAGCGAATCTGGTCTTGTACATTCGGTCACTATATTATGAGAACATGGTCAGAAGGGGCGAAACGAGCAAAGTAAACCAAGCCTTTCTCTTTTCCACTTCAAGATTTCCTCTGAGTTGGTGGTATCAGAGATACCACTGTTATTATGGGGACGCACCTAGCCTTGAGCCCATATGTGATCTTCATGGTATCCGCAACCACCCGCAGGGGGCAGTTCCTAGTGATGTACAACTCATATATAATAGGTCGCAAGGCCTCCCACTCGTCATTAGTGGCTAGGAATTGTGCACTTTTCGCTGTTTCCCATTGTGGCAACTTCAGAACCAAAGGATTCGGGCTCTGTCGCACGGGCAGAACTGCAGGCGAAAGCGTTGCCGGGCCTGGGCTACCACCTGGCTTTGGTTCCAGAACCACAACCGGCAGGCCGGCCATCGTTTCCGTTCACCTCCGCTGGCTAACTCGGTCGGGCTGTTTCACGGTGGGGTGTGGAATCGGGCGTCAGGAATAAGGGGGGGCGTTTCGTATACTACGCCGTTGGATCGATCTCCAGAGTTCAAAGAGCGGAGCTGCGCGTGGGAGCGTTGGGGGGAGGTATTCCATTTTGGGCAATTGAAGGACTTTGCATACTGGGTGCGGCTGGCCCGACCACCTGGACAAGGGTCCGCATCTGAGTTGACCCTGGGGTGGTGAGCCTTCTTCATACGCACATGGTGACCCCGCCGGGAGAGTGTGTTACGCGAGGCCACTTTGAAGAAGAAGATAAAGGCACCTTGGCCCGTGTGCGAGTAACAGAGTGGATCGGCGGGCTTTATGATCTGGAAAAAGGGAAAGCGAATGTGGAAAGAATTATCATGATGCTTTGCCTTTTTAATTATCCGAATCTCTTTTGCTACCCCCCTTCTCGGCTATCTCTCATACGAAGTAGAGTGGCTGTTTATGAATACTCGCTTATTACATCATTTTGCCTCAAGCCACACGAGCCTCTTAGCGAAATATATTAATAGCAGGGGCCAATTTGCATTCTAGCAGTCAATCAAGCCCCACGCCTCGTATTGTCACGGAGGAAGAACTAACTTGGAGACATAACTGCCCAGGAGAAAGGCCTGAATATCTACTCACTACTCAGAACGTCCACCACAGCACAGCAAGGCTGGTCAATGTCTCGGGTTGCAGCTACGAGGTAACTCGGAAAGGATTCACATAGGCTTCAAGAGATTTTCGTATACGCGGTTAATGAATGCAGGGTGCATCTCTTGTAGCACGAGGGAAAGAGCTTGGTTTCAACATATATATTCCCTCATTCATATGATTGCATCAAATATCTTCAACGACGCTCCCAAAATCGTGTTATACAGAATTATACAAACGTGATCACTTGTCTACCATGCCACCTTGTCGCATGCCGTTTCGCTTGCTGCTCGAAGTTCATGAAGACTCAGGTATCGGTATCACCTCATCCACCACGCCCGAGCTGCCGAAGCAGCCACCAAAGGGGCAGTTAAGTGTTGAAGCTGTGCATTTGGTTAGCGGCAAGATTGTAGCCGGGGAGCAAATGCAGGGTATACTTACTTGGTAGTGTGATGACCGGGGCGGCATGTGCGCCGATCACAAGGACTGACAGAGCAGCGGCGAGAGTTTGCAGCAACTTCATTTTGGATCAAAGCTGGAGATTTATCTCTTTCTCAGCGAAAGGGAATGGGTGAACGATGGTGAATAAGCCAAAAGTTGACAATGTGGTGATTCGTATGCGAATTTTACTGTGTATTTGCATGCCAGTGTGATTAACCTCCCGAAAAAAAAAATGAGGTCCAGAGCTGTTCTTATATAATCATCTCACGCTTCCAATACGCCCCCATCGCCGAACAGGTTATAAGGTTCTGAGCCCCCAACCTACCTAGGTACATACCTACCTAGTTATGTAACTAGGTCATTCTGGGTAACTCGGTACCCAGGTGGATGAGCTGCCTTACCGGCAACTAAATCTCGCTAGCAGGCCCGCTAAGCCCGTGGAGACAGGGGCACCTTGGCCCAGCTGGCCGGGATGGCCTTGGGGCAGCAACGCCGCATGTCCAATCATTTCCACTGGTGCTGAATATAGAACCGGCTCAGAATCTAAGATTGACACACGGCCCCTTTCTGCCCTGCAGGTGACCCGACGGGCGGACAAGGTTGAGCCAACTTCGTAGTTGCTATCGGCGACTGGGCTGAAGGCCCATGGAGGTTTTCACACGGTCCGCGAACGTCTGAGGCACATGGCCCATGTATCAAAGCCAGCCTAGCGGAGATGACACCTCGTATAGCATACGACCTCTGGCAGCAGTGATTGGCTGCCGCGCTGCGCTGGGATGAGAGTCTATAGCCGGCCCCCTCACGTCAGTATACCACCTTTCATCCAGTAATGTGCCCTTTTTGCCCTATCTTCGGCCTTCGGTAATCATTAATGCTGGTCATCTAGCGACTGCTACTAGGGTTTCGGTGACTTCTGGACCCAAAAGGCTTGATCCCGCTCGTTCATTTTTAGAAACGCTGACATTGTGAAGGCATCGGAGGAAGGTGGATTTGTTTCAGCCGGGCTGACCCGTTCGCCTGCCCAGTAATGCATTTGAATAATGATGTTTGGACGAACACCATGTCATCCGATGATTGTGTCTAAGTTAGAATTGTCCTGCATCTTTGATGCAAACAGTCCAAAGGTCTGCTTCGTGACAGATTAATTCACAGGTACTCAAGGCCACACAGATCAAAACTATCCTACATTTTTTTTATTCGCCAATTGCGTCCGGGTCAGACGGTGTGAACTTGGTCCGCGCAAAATGGTCAATATCTAAGTAACCAACGACCATCCTGACGTCAAGAACCAGATACTGTAACCGCCTCATCGCCAGTTTCTCATCTTCTTTCTTCGCGCACTCTAAATTGGCGATTGCGACACTCAGTTGCTATCTCAACTGACCACAAACCCGATACCGCACCGCGCACACCGGGCATCAATCTGTCTACATATATCAATATTACAAATAAACACTCGTCTAAGGCTCCATAGTTCGTGTCGTGTTCTTCCTCTGCCTAACCCGCTCAGCGCGAGCCTGCCTCCTTTTCCGAACGCTCAAAATCCTTCTGCGCTGGTAGAATTGCTTGAACCAGACGAATATCATTTCGCGCATGACCACGAGAGCTGTGGCAACACTGACAGGGATTGCGATTTTCCAGCTGTTCCCCCCCCCGGATTAGTATTGGCACCCAGCTGCAGATGCGTAATCACTGGAAAAGGAGTGCGATTACTTACAAGAAACTCACGCCCTCTGCCAGTTGGTCGAATCCATCGAAATTCTGACCAAAGTAACCAGTCAAGAAAGTCAGGGGCAAGAAAATAATTGTCACTACGGTCAGCTGCTTCATGCTCTCGTTCTGGTATGCTGAGATGGTATTGAAAATAAGATCGATCATGCCATCCGCCGCATTTCTGATTTGGTTCAGATTCTCGGTGATTAGCAGGCAGTGATCGTACACGTCGCCCAAGTATGTATACGTCATGGGCGTGATGATTACACCTCTCTGGGGATCCTGAAGCTGCTTCGTCGCATTATCTTGTGTTAATGTTGTCTGGTGGTCGCGGAGGGCTGAGATGACAGATCCGATAGGATTCACGAAGCTAGCCATCTTGTTGATCTCTGACATGATAATGTACAGCTGCTTTGTTTGCTTGATGCTTGGATGCGTGAGTACATCCAGCTCGAGATCCTCAACAACGTCCGAATAGCAAGCCGCCACAGGGATAGCCATATCGATGATGGCGTCAATGATAGCCTGGCCAACCATCGATGCATCGCATGACTGCCTTAGTATGGTATCTGGGCTGGACAGCCTGGCAAGAATTGGCCGCTCAATATCATCCGCTGACTGTTCGAAGAAGGCAATTACAGTGTTGTCCGAAGTAATAAACATGGCGACTTGCTCAGCCGTCACAGCCAACCCTCGTGAAGCGAGAGCACTATTCCGCTCCATGAAATCAGTGCGGGCTTCATTAGACGAAGCTCGGTAGCGGTGGAGCGTGCACAAGGTGTTAGGATCGAAAACGTCCGAGAATCCTGTGGCTTGATGATGGAGATAGTCATCCGTGGGCGTAGCTCTCTTCACGTTACTTTTCGAATTTTTCTTCTTTTTCTGCGTCCACCAATTTGTCAGGCTTCTTTTCAGCCCCTTCATTGACCCATGGCTCTTTACACTGTACCCATCCAGGTCATCCTCATGCTCGTCATCGCTACTATCGTTGTCCAGCATGAGCACAAGCTTCTGGCAGGTCATCACAAGGAATGCATGGTTATGATACCTATTGTACGAATTAGCAACACGTCTTGCTGGAGTGATGCTTGCGAGCCTAGAAGAAGAGATTCGAAGCCGCGAGAGAGAGAGAGAGAGACTAACCAATCAACCTTTGTACGATTTCTTGTATTCAAAATATCCTCCACAGCAAGGCGATGGAGGTTCTTGTAATTGCCAAGTGCCTGAATGACATCCCAACTCACGCCATTCACATTGATCCAGCGACACTTGACCCATTGCGGCTGGGGCTTCTGCAGAAATTCAATCATCTCAACATTGTCGAGTTCGTGGATGGCAAATTGGTCCTGAGAGAAATCGACAATTGTGATTTGGCATTCCGCATGGACTGTGCCCATCGAATGCCCGCCATCAGGTTTAGCAGGATCCACACCCGGCTCAGCACCAGGACGCAGCCTGGGGTGGTCAAACTCGTCAAACTCTTCTATTGTCTTGAAGGTGTTTGATCGCGTAGTTCGTCGCCTCACGCCAGCGCGTGAAAGCTCAGTGTCGGACCTAGTAATGCGAGCTTTGACCGTCCCCGACAAGGGCGACAGTCGAGATCCCGCTGGGGGCACCTCTGTGTCGATGTTAAGCGAGTAGTGGACGCGATGCGGCGACGGCGAGCCCTCTCCAGACATAGGGGATGGTGGCGCTGCCAGGTTTCCAGATGAAGTGACTGGAAGCTCTGGGGCGGGCGGAAACGCCTCAGTTGCCGTGCTGTCGGAGGATTCAGACATGCTGTTCGGTGCCGTTATGCGCAGCGATAGAGGAGTGTTATTGAATCACTCTTGAATCAAGGGGTACGGTACGTCCCTGGCAGTGCGGCGGTCGGGCTCTACTCTAGCATTCCCTGAACACAAAAAACAGGATCATTTGCGACGGAGAGCTTATGTTCTCACCCAATTGAGGAAAAGGCAATGCTTGAAGTACACAGTTGAATCTGTGTAGAAGTTTCTGTTCGCGTCGGTAATCGTAATCTTAGCCAAGGAGTTGTTAACTAAGGAGACGTGAATGATAACCATAAATTAATCTATTTTAAAGCCGACATTTCTGGATTGTTTCATCATCGAGTTACCGACTGGCGCTCAGCCGCTAAAACCGGAGCAGCGCAGCTCCACTGGTGATTTCAAAAGAGAAAGCAGAGTTATGGTGTCAGCACTAGGGAGCTTGGCCGAATAAAGTTGCCTTTAATGGCAATGCTGTCAGTTTTGGGCTCGATACATATATATCACTTTGTTGAGCCTCATATTGCTTAATAGTTTATTGAAACTTGGCCCTCTCCTGAAGCATCTTAGCAGAAGTCCTGCTGGTTTTCACTCGCACGTTGGTGGGACCAGTACAGGATATTCTCTCGCGATCAACATGTAGTGACGTCAACTACATTTTTGTCGGCCGACGAGGTTTGCGTGGGGTCAGCTGTAACTTGGTAAACTGGCGAGTCTAGAACCAGCCGTGCACTAATAACGCTACCTATCAGAGCACTTAGGGGCTTTATACATTAGATAACGAGGCTTGGCTCGGGAGTTGGGATTGGGGTTGGAGCTGGAGCTGGAGCTGGAGCTGGAGCTGGAGCTGGAGCTGGAGCTGGAGCTGGAGCTGGAGCTGGAGCTGGAGCCGGAGCCAAGCTTACGAGCTGACCTCTAGCATCTCATTTAGTACGGTCCACTATTTTAACGCTGTTCCTGAGCTGTGCAGCATCGGGTCTGGCAGCGAAGTTGACTTGAGCTGAGCCATCTCTCAAGCTGAGGCGCCGGAATTGGCCTCTCAACAAGTTTGGTCGACCCGACGCGGAATGACTCCTGTAGACTACAAATGGTAAGGGTTTACGATTTGCATCACTCCCATACTTACCTGTAACCTCACCCGATCTTCGCCACAAAGCGTAGACCTCCTCCTGTCAAGGGTAGCCGAGATTAGCAGACTCAGGGGGATGATTCCTCGCCCAGCTTTGTTTTATTTTTTTTTCGTGTAACTCCTGGCAAAAGCAAGAGCGGCGTTTCAAGACTACTCAACGACCGGCTCGCTAGCTTGAGCTTCAGAGAAAGCACCGGATGGTGACATTGCTGCAGATGGTCATACATTAGTTTGGCAGTGTCCGTCCATTATACATCCCCTCCTGCGGTTTGCATTGGTGAACATCAAGACACTTTGGAAGACGAATTGAGGTATCAAGCTCCTTGTATTCCAGGGGTGTAAATCCCCCACCCCTTGATGTGTTATCCACAATTCAATGCTGTGGAATCAGTCAGGATCATTTGGTCTATCGATTACAACCACGATTTCTATTCTTACGAATCGACTTTCCCCATCAATCGTCGAAAGAGCCCTAAACATGAATATATACATAGTAGCTAGTACAATTGATTTTACTAGTTACAATAGGTAGTGCCATTAGGATGCGGAAGACCATCTGCAGAGAGCCTTACCCAAAATGGCCGCTGTTGATTAAGGCGATTCCCAAAACAATGGATTGGGGACACATTGTGTCGTGATCGATATGTACATAACTAAGTAATAATTCATCTAGAATTAGGTTCGATTTCGACTTCAGCAAGACGTAGAGGAGCCGTAGAAGAGCGCAGGGACGGTTCCCAATACAACCTACTGCACTGTAGCTAGTAGACCCGAAGTCGTCTTCCCTTAGGGCTACTCAAAGACAAATATTTAAGCTATTAGCATAAGCAATTGACCACGATTGAAGCTAGCAGAAGCCCAGAGTGACGTAGAGGAAGACTACTTATGTAGGCCTATTGACCTTTTGAGCTGGTGCAGTCTTCATTCCATGATATTCCTAGAACATATATCGACTTTTACACAAATGTTATGCAAATATGAAGGGTCTGGTTGGTATCAAAAACACGGTGACAGTGGCTTGATTATCATCAGCTCTGACTTTCTGTCCTGTTCTCCCATAAGTCGTATCATTGGGTTACACAGCCCAGAGAATTTGTGCTCAAGAGAGATAGCATCATCATCTCAAACCACGACATTGGTGGGGACCTTAACCACTGATGAAAGACGGAATAACATTAATCTATCGGATTTTGTTGGCTTTGCGTGCGTCGTCTACTGCATTTCTTTTATTTCTATTTACACCACACTCCACTTTAGAACTTTAGAATCCCTTTACAAATTTATCTCGAGTCTAAGACAACTGGCCAGATAGCCAATGAGAATTCTCAGAGATTGGGCTAGGGGATAGGTAGGTATCTAGGTCTTGTGTGTTTTGACCGTCACTAACTTAAATGGCTAAAAGTCTGCTGTTGGCTTATAGGTTGAGTTGTCGATTGGCAGGTAGAATCGGCTGCACCAGATTTGCACCAGAATTTAAGGAGAGAGTGACAAAGTTTTAAATTAAGAAGAAACTTCTTGACTCACAATCCACTCTGGATACAAATCACCCAAGTAAGACAGCAAAGATCTTACAAGACGTAGTCGATTCGCCCGGTGAAGCGTTCAAATGGTGCCTCTAAGCGGATTTTCCAGATCCATGTAGTTCCAAGGTTGCTCGTGATTGCTTTTTGGAACAAGACGATTGGTCATGGCGGAAGTCGACGAATCCCGTCCACACCCAAACACCCTGGTGCATCGGTGATCATATGTATCCTGCTCACCTGATCAGAAACCTTACCGCTTTCCTTGCAGCGTACCAAGAAGCATCTGCCATGCAGAGAGAATGGAAGAACAGTGTTATTACCGCGCATGTGACTCTTGTTCAGGTCTGCAATAACGAGAGGACGGAGGTTGAAGGTCGTGGGATTTCATATCTAGGCCCTTCCCCAGATAATACTGGTTGCTGGGCGTAGGTGCGCTACCCCCAGATTTTATCCCACAGTTGGTACTGGGGTGCACATGGTGTTTAGCTATTACGGGGCTACCACAGCACCTACGTAGGTAAGTAAGTAAGTATTTAATCTGTACATAGGGATCGGGGCTATGGCACTAAATGTATGGGATCTCGTTAAGGGTAGGTACTTTGTTGAAGCTCTGTGCAGCCTGTGGTTTACGTCACACTAGCGCGTTCGAGTGTGGTGGGGACACGGGATACACACCACAGAAAGGCCCTGCTTACACCCCCCGACCCGCCCATTGGCGAACCTGCAGCTGACCTGCAGCTCGAACCGATAAGAACTGCGTCACACCCGACTGCGGTGAAGAACTACACAGCTCCTCGTCTCTCTCTGCGAGGACGGCAACAGTGAACCATACCTACACGCTCTGATACGAAGCACGATCATGGTATGTCCTGAACTTCCTGCTAATGTTGAAGAACGCTGTTTTCTTGCTCGAGGTGGGGGGAAAAAACAACGACAGCTCCGCGATGCACTCTCTTGGGTTACCGGAGCATTCCCCTGCCCTGCGCCTCTCTCTGCTGTGAGCACGTGAGCAATTCTAATGACTGATGATGCCTTCGCAGGCCAACTCCACGACTCCCCTGCTGGCGGCCCATCGCCGTGACTCGGCCGCCGAATCGGACAGGCTGGCAGACTCCGAAGACGACGCTCTCCGAGGCACCGCCGCTTCGACTCACACCGGTCGCTCCTGGTACCTCCACCTTCGCGAGACCCTGATCTTTGCTTGGGCTCTCCTTGCGACCGCTGGAGTCCTGATCCTTGCCGTTTGGGCATCGCATCACTCGCAGACGTCTACCTCGAAGCCCAGCGGGAAGCGCAACCTGGTTTTCATGGTTTCTGATGGTATGGGTCCCGCGCCGCTCTCCATGACGCGATCCTTCCGCCAGTACGTTGAAGGCTTGGAATTCGGAGACACCTTAACCCTTGACAAATATTTCTGGGGAAGCAGCCGGACACGAAGCTCTTCTTCACTGATTACCGACTCTGCAGCCGGTGCTACTGCCTTCAGCTGCGGCAAGAAATCCTACAATGGCGCCATATCCATGCTGCCCGATCGCACACCTTGTGGCACGGTTTTGGAGGCCGCTAAGAGGGCTGGATTCATTACAGGTTTGGTTGTGACAACTTCCATCACTGACGCGACGCCAGCTTGCTTTGCAAGCCATGTCGACGTCCGAGAGCAACAAGACGAGATTGCGCTGCACGAGATTGGCGAGGGATCATTGGGCAGAGTTGTAGATTTGATGTTTGGAGGCGGCAGATGCCACTTTTTGCCTAATGGAACAACTGGAAGCTGCCGGGCTGATGATATCGATGTCGTCAGCATTGCCAAGGAGAAGCATGGTTTCACTTATGTCGATAGCAGGGCTGGTTTCGATGAGTTCTGGGAAGGCAGATCAGAGGTTCCTTTACCTATGCTGGGATTGTTCGCGTCTACTGATATCCCACTGGAGCTTGATCGCCGCAACATGAACGACATCTACCCAAGCCTCAGCGAGATGGCTGCAACTGCGTTGAGAGCCTTGGAGAAGGCCACAGCCAACAGTGACAAGGGCTTTTTCCTGATGATCGAAGGCAGCAGGATCGATCACTGCGCACACATCAACGATGCGGCTGCTCAGGTCCGGGAGGTGCTCGAATACGACAAGACATTCAAGCACGTTGTGGAATTTCTGGAGGAGAGCAAGACACCCGGCGTGTTGGTTGCCACTAGCGATCACGAAACCGGTGGACTGGCAGTTGCACGACGTAAGCAAATTTACCTTGTCACTTATCACGTACTATTACTGACTATTTAATTCCAGAACTCACGCCAGATTATCCCGACTATGTCTGGTACCCCAGCGTTCTAGCCAATGCCTCGACTTCATCATTGTATCTGGCTCACCAACTTCACCAGTACCTCCGAATCAATGATACGGGGCTCTCAGAGAAAGATCTCAAACTATATATAAACGAGCATTTTGTGATCCCCGGTCTGGGAATTGTGGATGCTACGGATGAGGAGCTTACTGCGCTTGCACGGGATCCCCTCTCTGCCCAGTCGACTTTTGCCGAGATGGTCAGCTACCGAGCTGAAATCGGCTGGAGCACACACGGCCACTCAGCAGTTGACGTCAACATCTACAGCTCAGGTGGGCCTGGCACGGATGCAATTCGTGGTAATGTTGAAAACACCGACGTTGGAAAGTTTCTGAGAGATTACCTTGATCTCGATGTCGAGGATATCACGCAAGAGCTACAAGAGAAAATGAACAGATTGCCAAAGAATGAGGCTGCCTTGAAGATGGACATTGGCCCGCAAGATCACTGGGCCACTCATGAAGACTTAGAAAAGATGGTACAGGAACAATATTGATGGCTTCCTGTGGAGTCCAGACCTCGGTCACACTGCAGATTTTTCTTTTATCATGGAGCATTTGCATTGGGGAGGTGGCCGCGCTCACGAAGACTTGAATGATTGAACATATACATAAATATAGATACTTGGGAATAGGGGCGTCATTTGTATCAATGAGATGAGATTGTATTGACTCGTATATCGGTCGAAATTGTTTTCATCCATACTCCGTGAAGAAGGGGGCACAGATCCGACATCTAATAATCAGCTAATAGTTTCTTGGTGACGCTATCATGTTTATATGAATAGTTGATACAGCGCCAATAGAGTCCAGAGCTATCTGCCTACCAAGGTAGTCATATCTTGATAACATAAAACCGGTCCTCAGAGCTTGCAGAAGCTAATTCATATTTCAATGGGATACTCTTAAGTTAATAACAAAATTGAAGCTTACTTAGGCCAAAGGTATGGGAGAGCAGAGTGCCTAACATTGGAGTTACTCAGGTTAGACGATGGTCGAGGATATCCAACACCAGTCGTGAGGATTCATGCATTGTCAGACGGACAACCGTCAGTGATGAACATGTTGATTGCTTTTTGCGCAAAGTGATTCTCAACCTGGCATTAGAGAGGATTTGTCCCCAAGTCGGCTCTCAGGAAACTCTATAGAGGCAGCAGACAGGCAATATGGCCTGCCCACCACCCCCCCGGAGATATCCACCTCCAGCAGCGCTCAAGCTCTCGAACCAAGACCCACTTGATCCCAATCAAGAAAGCACCCAAAAGAACTCCTATCCCACTGAGACACTACTAACTTAGTGGCGACACAGAGGGTATTAGTTAATGTACCACGCCTATAAGTATAGGGTTGGTGTGAGAGAGGGGAGCAGTTAAACAAGGCAAGAACGTAGCGCTACTTACGTGCTGCCCTGCCCTGTCTTGGGCAATAAGCAGGCGCCACAATTTAAGTGCACGGCGCTGCAGGGGGGCGGCCGGGCGAAAAGGCGCGGCTGCGGTTGGCGTCCAGGGATTTGCGACGTCGGAAGCCTGAGCAAGAACGGAAAAGATAGATTTAGCAGCTTTTTGACACACCATCAGAGCAGCACGCACTCCCTCTCGGCTCTCTCTCTCTCCCTCTCATAACACAACACAGATCCCAATGCTGCTGTGAGCACTCAACACCGCGTCACACAGCACCATCCCACCCGGCCAACCATGGTCGGCAAAGTAAGCGAGCGAAGCCTCCTGCGGGAAGGTAAGTCGTCCCCCGCCGTCGCAATCCTCCCCAACGCCCCCGTGCTGTTACCCGTCTGCTCGAGCATGGCGCTGCTCGCCCTACGTGCCTCGCGCCCCCGCCGTGCTTCGAGACGACGACCAGCAGGGGCGGCAACACCGTAAAGACCATGTCGGCTTACAGGTTCTTCGTAGGCTTGGAGCGGACCGACAATGGCATGAAGCAGACTAGCTGGCCCGATGTTGCCGCCATCAACCAGAAGAACTACTACACCGACTACATGAAGCGCGATGACCAGGTCTTGGCCTTGAGACTGCAAGCTGAAGTAGCCCGGGATCGTCTCGTCCAGACCGCCAAGGATCGCGACAGGGCACTCGCCCGAAACGGCCATGCCGAAGTTCCTATCGGTCTCCCGGAGGCCGAGCAAGATGATGGAGCCGCCGCGGCCACCGATGGCATGCTCGATCCCAGAAACATCATCGTTATCCATCCCGGCAGTCAGAACTTGAGGATAGGATTCGCAGACGACGCGCTCCCCAAGACCATCCCCGCCACTTTAGCCACAAAGTTCCCCCAGACCGAGTCGGAAATGTACGAAGCCCTTCCGCGTCGCAAGTTCGAGGGCAAGACTCCCGATGAGCAATACGGTGAAGAGTGGTCCAAGAAGTTCCAGAAGCAGAGCAACGATCTGAAGGTGGAGATGCGCGCCAACAAGCGTAAGGTGCTGCCCAACTCCAAGGAGCTAGTCGTCAACTACAACCGCAGGACGGAGCCCGAGAAGATTCCGCAGCACAACGATCCGTTGCAAATCGAATGGACCGACATAAACAACCTCGAAGATCCAGAATCGGTAGCATCCGCGTTCCTGGGACAGGCTGCGCTTCGAGTGCCTGACGACTCCAACCCCAAGTTCAAGTTGTGGTGGCCCATACAGCACGGGTGGATGAACGAGGATGAGTACACGACTGCCGAGCACCTATACGACGACCTGGAAACGCTTCTAGACAAAGCTATTAGGCAAGAGCTAGGGTTGACAAAAAACAGCACCTGGAAGAGCTACAGTTGTGTTTTTGTCATCCCGGACCTCTACGACAAGCGCTACGTCGAGCAAGTGCTCAAGTCATGTATGACCTGGTTCGAGTTCAATCGGATATCGTTCATACAGGAGAGTATGGCCGCGTCTTTCGGTGCCGGCTACACCCAAGCATGTGTGGTCGATGTGGGCGCTCAGAAGACATCCATTGCCTGTGTCGAGGATGGCCTGATCCTTGAAGATTCACGTATCAACCTGAAGTATGGCGGTTTTGATGTCACGGAGACCTTTGTCAAAATGATGCTCTATGACAACTTCCCCTACCAAGAAATCAATCTGAGACGCCGGTACGACTTCCTGCTTGCTGAAGAGCTCAAGACCAAGTACTGCACAATGTCCCAAGCCGATATATCAGTGCAGCTGTACAACTTCCACCTTCGCGCACCGAACCAACCGACGCACAAATACCAGTTTAAGACGTATGATGAGGTTATTCTGGCCCCAATGGGCTTCTACGATCCTACTATTTTCGACAACAGTACTAAGCTCCGCGGTCGCCGGAAGCTAATTGATCGGTCGTACAATGCTTACGATGCCGATATACCTGACGACCCACCATCCGCTGCTCAGCAGGCCATTCTGGCCCTAGTCCAGCCATCGGTAGCTTCTACGACCAACCCTACTACAAATGGGCTTGCCCCTTCGGCCTCAGATCCTAACCTCGCAACGCCGAGCAAGGAGAAGTCTCAGCCCTTTAACTTCCTCTCGCGGGCTGAAGGCACACCCATGGGCTCGAATGCACCATCACCGGCGCCGGAAGGCATATCTACCCCGGCCCCTCCTCCTTATCTATTCGGAGCTAATGGTACCGGATCGCCGGCGCCCTCGGGGGCTAACGTTCGTAATGGTGCCTCCCCAGCACCTGCCCCACCGCCTGGTATGTTCGTCGATGCGCAGGCCCGAACTGCCAAAACCCTCGCTATCGAGCGCGATACTGTGCTGCCTGTGGCGGCCCTCGATATTGCCGTCCTTACCTCGATCCAGAATGCGGTGAAAGGTGATGAGAAGAAGCTGCGCGACTTCTTGGGCTCCATCATGGTCGTTGGCGGTGGGTCCAAGACGCCGTCCTTTACGCAGACCCTTGAGGAGAAGCTGCGAGCCCGACGACCTGACTTATTTGACCGCATCCTGGTTTCACGAAGCGCTAGGGATATGGACGAGCAGGTAGTCGCGTGGAAGGGTGCTAGCGTTTTTGCCAAGCTGCCTACCAACGACAGCTGGATCACTCCATTCGAGTTTGAGAGACTTGGAAGCAGGGTGCTGCACCACAAGGTGTTGTGGGCTTACTAGTGTTCAAAAGCCAAACACAAGATCCAAGATGGTGGCTTCTCCTTCACATTCATGGCCTGCCATATACGTCTGAGTGGGATGAGGGAATACCGCACCTTCCAGATGTGCCATTCCCTATTTGATACCTCACCAGTTCTCTTTTGGCTCTTTCTCTCACTTTTCCTCTCGCAGTGGTGTTGGGGCCATGTTTCACGGGTATCTAAGAATTTGGGTGGGTTAGGAACCCCGAGTTAACTCGGCAGCACGCAAATTATGCTTAACTTATGCTTTGGTATTATCGAAATGGTTGCTCTGCTTGTATGTATGCGTGTATGTCTGGCGTTATCGGCGATCAAATGTACTCGATCGCAACGAGGAAAGAAAAAAACACAGTCATGAGTAGAGCCGTGCGTAACGTTACCTATCTAGCTCCGATCAATGATCAATGATCGAAAGGGAGAGGGAATGGAAGATCGTTTTTTGTCTTCGCCACTCCCCCCACCTCTTTATTCACCGTGCTGGAATGATAATCTGGTTTGATGGGTAGAATTCAAGATAGCATTGGGCTTTCCGACATGACTCTGCAGTCCTGTCCCCTGTAGCGTATAGTTCGCTCACTTCTAGACATTATCATTGGTTGAATGGGGTTTGATAGTTGCCGTGAATCCAGAAAAATATTCTCGGCAGCCCGAACTGTTACCCAATTACGTCAAGCACGAAACCTGTTTTTCACATTATATGCTAGGGGGAAAAGTTGAATCATACCCAACTAGGCGTTTGGCAAGTATCAGGCATATGATCGATATCTTCGAATTGAACTGCACCTGTCAAAGGCCTTTCAAGCGAGGGACTCTTCGACTGAACATAATCGACACCCTTACCCATTGGCACATACTACGTGCGAACACTAGAAGTGGAATTGAGTTATAGAATACCCTTGCAATAAGAAGGGAAGTGCACTCATATGTTTTCAATCGTCTATAGGATCTCATCATATCATCTATGTATCGGTTAGAAGAATACCTAGATAGGATGCGCTCTCGACCTAGATAGCTTAGACGCGAGAACAGAGGGGAAAAGCAGCGAAAAATAGCAAAATCAATCCGCTCGAAGGGTCTCTTTTGCCCGCAAGATATAAAAAAAATTCGTGAAAGTCATCACAGCAATCTAGGACCCGTGGCCGGATGCTGTTTGCTCTCGGGAGGATGAAGGTAGAGCGTGGCATGGAATGGTACAGTTGGGTAATAACATTTGCACGCACGGTGTGTTTGGCCCAACGGAATCCACCCCGGGGGGGGGGGATTGAACCTAAAATACACAGCGCTGAAATCACCAGCACGAGGAGTTCTAAGCAGTGTTGGGAGAAGGATCGGAAGGATCTGGTGTGTTAGAACCCAGAGGCGCCGAACTGCCATGGCTTGCAACAGCATCTTCGGCCCATTTAGGGAGCCGGATATCTTTGCTGCTTCGATTCGGAACCAACTCTGTCAAGGCGATTTCGTTGTCACCTCGGTGGAACCTGCGCTCTCTCTCTCTTGAATTCCTAGAAGAAGTTGCCGAAGTTTGGGCGGTGTTACTTCCCTGCTGTCCCGAAGTTTTAAAACTGATGTTAGCTAAAGCTATCAAGTAAGATCATCGTCGGCATCCTTTTGTCCATGTATGCTGTAAAGGAGAACCCGGGGGCTTTTCAGAAAAACAATCAAGCAGGGTCTCGTACCATAAGCTGAGTTGCTGGTGGACCATCGCGCGGGCTTAAGCTACCATCATTTGTGTTTTGTACCACCGAGAACTGGCCTGCCGAAGTCGGTGTTGGATTCGCAGCCGTGCTGGATGGTGTAGGGCTTGCCGTAGCCTTTTCGCCGGCTGATATCGACTTCCATTGGTCCTGTGACATCTTATCCCATTTATCACATATGGTCTTAATGGAGGAAGGCTCCATGGTGCATATCTCGTCGGCAGACAACAGCCCCTGTGCAAGAGCACTACTAAACCGCCGCGACTGGGCACATCCCATAACGGCCCACATTGAACTAGCTAAAGCTTCACGGTTTTTGCGGCCGCTCTGCCTACTGAAAGACGCTGTAACTTCCTGAGCAGCTTGTGCCTTCTTCTCTTTGACATTGGACTCAGTTTCTCCAACTATAAATGCCCGCACAAGCTCTCCTTTAAAGGCTTGCAAGTTATTGAGCCAGTACATCTGCTCTGACTGAACGAGGGTAGACCTCACCGGTGATTGCCGAAGATGTGTCGAAGATCCTAAGACCGGCGGAATCGAGGTTCCAATAGGGCTGTCGATTGGTGCTACCCGAGTAATTGCGGTTGCCGCTAGTACATTCATTGTAGGAAATCCCTGGGGCACCCGAGGTCGAACTCCAGTTTGAATTGGGCGTTGGGCATGGGGCACAGGGAGCGGCACTGGCGTGCTGGACACGGCAAGAGGTACCTGAGTGGAAGAGATCTGCCCATCAGTGTGGGGAAGTTGATGGGTACTCCTAATCCGGCTCTGTTGACCCTCCATCATCCTCTGTAATTCCAGCTGCACTTCCAGTTGCTCCTGCTCGGTTAGGTGTTCCTCTTCAAGATTCTCCTCCTCAAATGTATCAGACATAACTATAGATCGAATCTGCTTGCCGACCTCAGAGTTGAGAATCTTGTCTAGGACAATATCTTTCCCAGCGAAAGGTGCTAGATCCTTTTGGGTAGGCTCGACGGGCATCTCGAACATCTCTTCCATGCGCTGAGCCTTGGGTATTGGGTTCTTCTCATCGACGACTCGCGAGGCAAGCTGTATCTTAAAGATGCCTTTGTTTTGCATCTTCTCTTCGAACGTACCGCCACACAAGAAGCGGTAAACAAAGACAGGCTTAGTTTGACCTAGTCGGTATGCTCGACCGACCGCTTGCAGCTCATATTGGGGATTCCACCTAAAGTCAAAAAGCACCACGCGATTGGCGCCGGTGATGTTGAGTCCAAACCCACCGGCTGCTGTGGAGATGAGGAAAACATCAATATCACGTGTGTTGAATTCCTTGACAATGTTCTGTCGTACATTTACTGGGGTAGAACCATCCAATCGACTATACTGTAGTCTCCGCCGACGGAGAACTTGTTCGAGGTAGTTGAGGGTTCGAATAGAATGTGAAAAGACGAGAATTTTGTCCTTCACCTGCTTGCTCTCATCGAGGATCTTGTTCAGAAGTGGAACTTTCCACGAATACATCTCGGCATGTGTCCCTCTGATTGCGTTGTGTGGTATCTTCGCAAGTAGATGGCTGACAAGTTGGGGCGGCAGTGCACCTTCACCCGTTGATTCGCCGTTAGCCTTTGTTGTTTTTCGTTTCCCGTCCTTCTCTTCCATCAACCGTTCACGAAAGCAAGCTGGGTGGTTGCAAATGAGAGCCAGAATCTGTAAAGTGGCAAAAGCCTTGCCCATTGCGTCCGAAGAGTTTCTGTGCTGCATAAAGCCCACATAAGCTTCGCGTTGCATTTCTGTTAACGGTACGGAGATAACAAACTCCATCTTAGCCGGAAGTGAGTCTTTGAGCGATGTGATGGTCCGCCGTTGGACTTTTGGTGCGATCATCTTATTCAACGTTTGCAACTTTTTTAATGCCTTCCTTCGCATGTATGGCGTGCTGTCTGAAGACAAGCCGTCTTCGATTGGATTGGCAAACTCAAGTCTGAACTCTGTCAGGTTAGAGAGGTAATTAGGTGCCACCCAGTTGATCATAGAGTGATACTCGCGCACACTGTTTGCGAGAGGAGATCCGGTCATCGCAATTCGAGCGCTCGTCTGAAAACGGGCAGTCGTCTTATGGACATTAGAATTTGGATTCTTCAAATTATGCGCCTCATCTGCAATCACAATGTTGGGGCTGTCGGTTAGTTTTTGTCCCTCCCCTCCATTGGACTCTTGCACGATTTTTTTGAAAAGGTCATAGCCGATAACCAGCACGCCTCCATAGGACACCCACTCATCAATGATATGAGGTCTCTCAAACCTATTGGTGTCGGCATCAATCTTATTAAAGTTTCCAAGATGATGACCACCCATAGTCCAAATAAGCAACTCATCCATCCAGTTGTTGACAAGACCAGAAGGTGCAAGGATTAAAGTCCTAGACTCTCTCAAATCCTCGGGAATCTGCGAGGACACCGAGGGGTCTTGGGATGCAGCAGCGGCGGCAATGATCATTAGGAGAGTGATGATTTGCATGGTCTTGCCTAGACCCATTGTGTGTGCCAAGAGACAGCCTTGCCTTGCCTTCCTGTCCATCACAATCTGGTTCCACATGAATCGAATGCCACTAATCTGGTGGTCTTTGATATGTCGAGCGATCCTATCGGGGACATAAATAAACTCTTGGTCGTCTTCCTTGCTTTCGTTGATAATGAACCGATTCTTCCGATTACTGCTGTTGCCATCATCAACAATTGCAAGTCTAGCTCGCAACACATTTCTCCGCTCGGCCTGCTCTTTAACACGTCGTTGGTCCCGCTCGCGGATATTGATAGCTTGTACATTCTTGACTATGACAGGCTTTCGTTTCTTTCTCGAAGAAGGAACAGGGTCTTCTTCCTCGCTAGAGTCATCATCCGATATAGGAGAAACCATGCGTCCTTCCTTGTTCTCAGGAGTTTTACCCTTCCCTATAGGGGGCGTTGGGAGATGACCATTTTCAACAGGAATCTTCTGATATGACACCGATACTTTGCGCAGAAACTCAATGAAATCACGAAAATAGCCCTCTCTTCCCTTTATCTCCTGCTTTTCTTCCTCACCAAGGCGAGCATACTGCTGCAAGGAACGCGCCGAACCGAGGATGTAGAGGTCGAATAAGCGGATGATGATGAGAGCCATGAAAATATCCTTGTCTTTCTCGGTCTCAAAAGGTTCAAGGCGGATGATTTCAGCGTTGAGGCCGGGAATGACAAAGTCCCACCAAATATCGGATACATTCCAACTACATGCAAAGTGGAAGATCGGAGATCGGTGGCTCGCATCCAGCTTTCCCACTTCCTCATGGACAAGCACCTGGCGCTTTTCTAGGGCCCTCAATTGTTCAGGAGACAGTTTCATAGCTCTTTGGAATACCAACCGCGATGTAGGGGTACGTGGACTGACTGCATCCGGGTCTTGATCCCTTTCGGGAGTGGTTAGGTCTATGACCTCCGGGTGTTCTCGATGAGTAGACGCTGATGGTATCTTCGGCCTTGAGAAACTGTCCAATTGGGTAAGATCTAGTATCTCCTCATCATTTTCGGCCCTAACAATACTGCCATGGTTCCTCCCAGAAGAGATATCGCTTCTGCGGTCAACATTTAAATCCATGTCAATACCCTTGTTAGAAGTTGATCCATTGGGATGAGCTTCGTATATATCATTATCTCCAGGTCTTGTTGGATTAACTTGGACAGAAGAACTTGCATCATTATCCTTGACAAGTCTGATGAGGAAAAGATCGCCTGTCAGCAGTTCCGGAGACCTAGTCGGCACTTCGGGGACTATTGGAATGCCATCTTGGCTCAGCTCTTTGCTCTCGTTTCCAAACTCATTCTCAGCTAGCTTGGCACTCTCATTTGCAATCGTCGTATCAAAGGAGTTCGAATATATTACTTCAGATTGGCTTGGATCAGGCTCAATATCTGACACAGGGTCAACACTGATAATACCTGGAGTTTCTTGCAGCAGGTTGGCCTCCATCCCCTTCATGGTTATGTCCTGCGGTTCCGGCTTGTCGTGAACGATGAAACTGGACATTTCATCTTCCGACTCGCTTGTTAGGATCTCTTCGTCATCACTAGTTATTAGGCGACGAGACCGAGGCTTCATAGTTTGAGAGGGCCGTGTTGATTGCTTAGGTGGCGGGGTCTGCGAGTTAAGAAGGTTCAGTCTCCAGAGAGATTGCTTGCGAGATTCAACCGTAGCTTCTAGTATACCAGCGAATGTTTTGATATCATTTTGGCTAGTCCATTCTTGAACTATAATCTCTGCTCCATATCTCCTGAGGCGGGACTCGAAGTGATTGAACTGTTTCTCTTCCTCAAGTATGTCAGATCGAAAACCCCGTTTCTGAGCATCAGTCCATACACGAAAGGCTGTACGTTCTAATCGAGGTAATTTGCGCTCTTCCCACACAAGCTCAAGATCTGCAATGATCTTCTCAACGGTTGATATCTTTTCTTCGCGAGAATAAAGCGTGGCTCCTGCCTCGGCCTTTTTCTTCCGTTCTTCATCTTCAGCTTGTATTTCGGCCCATGTTTCAGAGTCGTACTCATTGTCAGAGTCCCCCAGAGGAGGAAGAACAAGATCGTTTTCAGGATCATCATATCCAGGTACAATGTCAGGTTTCGGGTGTCTAAAGCCCGATTCATGTTTCAGAAACCGACGTTTGAGAAATCGTCCAACCTGGCGGCGCCGACCAGGTGGCAGGAATTCGCGAAAGGATTCATCCTGAAAGGAGTCAAGTTCCATCTCTTCTGGTGCAAGAGGCTCGTTTGAAAAGTCGAATTCAAGCATATCTGCTCTGCTCCAAGAGTGGTCTCCCAGGTAAACACCCGGTAACAGTGCTGAAGACTTGATATTCCGTGTTGGGATGAGATTTGAATGCTGGTGCAGAATGGGGCCTGCGACACTTAGGCCTAGGCGATCAAGGATTGCGTCCGCCTTACTCGGAATTACTCGGTTGGCTCCAGGGGCCAACTCCGTGGAAATAACGGTTGGAGCTATTCTTCGACGTTTGGACTCAAGGGGAAGATCCGATCTGCTGATTACAGTGGGCTCGGCACTGTTTACATCCACTACATTGTTGGTTCCTTCTGGTATCCGTAATGTATCAGTAGGGAACGAAGACGTATTCGTTGGAACAGGCTCTTGAAACCCCGGGGGGAGAGGTGTAGGCAGCTGCTCGAAGTGGGCGGCCACAGGTTGATCAGCAGCTGAAATACGGTCATCCTCCGTCCGGCGTTCATTAAGCAGCCTTTTTCTCTTTTCAGCTTCAGTCGTTACTGCTGAATCGTATTCATCATCCTGGTCTGCATCTTCAACCTGGCGAATCTGGAAAAGCTTGTACTTTCGACTACGGCGTCGCAGTTGGGTAATGACAGCTCTGAAAGTCGCTTTATGCTTGATAGCCTTTACACCAAGGTCGGGAAAGAAGTCACTCTCACTCGAAGCTGGGCCCAATAGCGTCTCTCCGTCTATTTCATGCTGCCGTAGACTAAATTCCAGACGGGCCAGGTCGGGAAGTTTCGGGGGCGTGGAAGTCGGCACCCAAGTGCGATCTTCAGTGCAAAACTCTTTTACCACCCTGTCGTTATCCCAATCCCAGGGATCATCCATATTGTCCAGCAGTCATTCAACTAAAGATATGCTGCCCGATCGTTCCTGCTGTCCTATACATTCATTAGCACAGCCATAGCTCCTACCAGAGACTGTCTGGTCAAGTAAAAGTACAGAAAGCTTAGACGAAAAAGGGCGTTCCATACTTGGCCGCACTGTCGTCTTCTCGTACCAATGTTGTGGACCAGATGTAGGCGATACAGAGGGCGTGTGACTGAACAGGGTCGAAAGTCAACTTCAGGCTGGAGTTGGATGCAAGATAAAATAATATAGAAAGTCAAAACAAATCAAATCGAGTTGTATTGCCTGTGTAAAGCCAAACAAGATATCGCAGGGATTTCACTGCAGTAGAGATCTAGAAGAGAGAAATCGAATCGGGACATATGGACGGATCTCGCCAACTCAAAGGAGGGGGAAAGAGTCTAGTTTGCCCTGCAACTGAGACGATATATGTGAGACTGGGCCTTCCAAGTGAATGGACTGGAAGGGGGGGTCTTGTCTTCTAATAACAGACAATCTCCCTATCGACACAGCACAGGTAATTATGACCCTGGCTCCGACAGATCAATCGATGCATCTATATCACCCAGGAAGGTGCATTCCGAAATGCTGAACAGGAATAACACAAGTAAGTTGGAGGCAGAGCACTAGGAGATCAGCTGTCCTAAGGCTGTGGCAATCACTGCCGCGTTCTTGGCCCGGCCTTGAACAAGCCCAGCGCGCAGGAACATATGCCTATCTGCATATGGGGAGAAACGAAAGGCTCTCCACGATGCGCTACAAACGGGCGCACAAATCGTCACCGGTGACTGCCCAGGGTGAAGCTACAACCTTTCTTTTAGAGACGCCGGCAGCGCTGTGAACGCGCTGAGGTTTCGGGGAGGTGACGCGGGAATTGTGCGCTAAGGCCACCGTACACGTGATCCGAACCAGGGGTCCTAGGCCCATGGTCTCAGGAGCGAGCAGGTGCATCCTCAACAAGGTGGGGGCGGGGTAGCTATGGGAAATTATTGTAAATGAAAAATTAGTCAAGCCTGGATGATGAGCCTACCCCCGCAGATACCAGTACACCAAAAAGACGTCGTTCATGTATAGTTGCCCATTTCGGAGCATCTCCCATCCAGCATTTAGCTTGGTGTATGTATGTATGACATTGTGTGCGCGCATAGAGTTATAGCTGGATTCTGTCAATGGCGGCTTTCATCCTTCCCTCCCGTCATGTTTGGTCTCAACCTCTGTTCATCACTCCAAGTAAAGCCGCTTTCAGTTAAACCCAATTGGGAACCCCTTGTCATTGCGAGACCATGGATGTGTATTGGTAGTGGTAGATATGTAGAAGAACAACAGCTCATTTCCTTTGGGATAGAATCCAAACGAGCCTCAAGCTCCCTACTGTCTTGCCCCCAGGTACTCAAAGCTACTACATTTGCTGCACAAGGTCGCCGCTGTAGCATCGGCTTGGTAATCAAAAGTACTGTCGGGATTATCCGAGCCTCCATTCCGTCATCGCTGGACGGGCTGCCCCTCCAAGCTCGTAGTGGGGTCATTTGAGCCTCTTCACACCGTGAACTTTCATTTGTTGCCATCTTGGAGGTGACCGTCACGAATGTTTCCTCCAGTGAACCTTATTCAAAACTTGTAATCGAGCTTTCAGGTGCCTTGCCTAGACAGCCGGGTCCTCATATCTCGGCACCGGCCTTGTTAGAGCCTTCTACCTCGTTGCTGTGCTTCCAACACTAGCCAAGCTCGCCCTGAGAGTGGTTTTCAAAGCCTTGAGAAGACCCTGAGCCATCACCTTATAACAGATACACATACCAAGAAGCAGATTCACGGCGCTCTGCCCCAATGGCATCTTACCCTCCAAAGCCCTCGAGCCATGAGGCCGAGAGGCTGACTGAGGTTGTCAAAGACTGGGCTATCGCCCACGGCTTAACTGTCCGCCCACCACCTGCCGTTATTGCAGCTGAGGCAGACCCGTCAGGTATATTAGCGACTGCTGTTCCCGTGACGCTGTTCCCCAGCCCTTTCCCCAAAGCTTGTTTCGAGCAGGGAGAGCTTGTGCAGAAGGCCTACAACGAGCTTTACGCCGCTATCAGTCAGGATGAAGAGTTCTTAGCTCAGATTGTGAAAGAGTACGATATTAACTTCAAGACGCTCACTCTGTCTGTGTCGTGATGACCGTTATTTTTTTTTCTAACGGCTTCTTAGGATCGGTGATAGTGATGACTTTATACAGGATCTGTGGAAAGTTCACCTACGGGTGAAAGAGGAGGGTTACGCTCAAGTAAGAACCTGTTGGCGTCGTGCCATCGTGTCGTGCTCCCAGATCATGGTGATTTACTAACGCTTGCCATAACCAGAAACTCTCCCTGGGGCTCTTTCGTTCGGACTACATGGTACACAAAGAGGATTCTGATGCCGCCCCACAGATCAAGCAGGTCGAGTTCAACACCATAGCCTCCTCCTTTGGCGGCCTCTCATCGAAAACATCTCTACTGCATAAGTTCGTAGTCCAACCTTTTTCTCCACCGGCTTACCATCCTCCCTCGCTCTATAATCTTTGATCATATTATATGTGTGACTCACACCGATTCCAGATATCTATCTTCTACGGAGTACCCGCTCCTTTCAGAATCCATCCACCAAGGAGTCTTGACACTTCCGGACAACCACAGCGCGCGGCTTCTCGCAGCGGGCATCCGTCAGGCTTTCCAAGCCTACGGCCCCTCGGTCACCTCGCATCCCAAGTGTGTCATCTTCCTGGTGCAGGATGGAGAGCGCAACATCTTTGACCAGAAGCACCTCGAGTATGAGGTCACCGCGCCCCCAGTCGCGATTCCCGTGTTCCGCTTGCCCTTCTCCCAGATCAAGCAGCATACGCGGCTATCCGGCGAGGCCGAAGGGGGCGCGCCGCAGGGGCGCGAGCTACTATACACCCCACCGCAACTGCCACACCTCACCTTTGAGGTCTCCGTTGTATATCTGCGCAGCGGCTACGGCCCCGGCGACTACGCCTCCGCCTCCGCCTGGGACGCACGGTACCACATCGAGCGCTCCGCTGCTATCAAGTGTCCGACGGTGCTGACACAGGTCGCCGGGACCAAGAAAGTGCAGCAGGTGCTCGCCACTCCCAGCTCCGAGGAGGAGGTAGCAGCGAAGCCGGGCCCTTCTGCCACTGGAAACCACCCCTTGCTGCAGCGCTTCCTCTCGCCCGCTACGCACCCTACAATCTTACAGCCCCTTGCGAGCACATTCACCAATATCTTCCCGCTCGACACGTCGCCCGCCGGCCTGCATGCCCGCAAGCTTGCGCTCGACCCAGAGGCCTGCCAGCGGTACGTGCTCAAACCGCAGCGTGAGGGCGGCGGCAATAACATCTACCGGTCGGCGATCCCGCCCTTCCTGCGCTCTATACCCGAGGCACACTGGGGCGCCTACATCCTCATGGAGCTGATAACACCGCCCCCGGTTTCCAATACGATCCTGCGCAACGGCACGCTTGAGCAGGGCGGCGTCATCTGCGAGCTGGGCATCTACGGCACCTGCCTTTGGGACCAGACTGAGCGGCAGGCTAAGGGCATCCTCCACAACGAGAACGCCGGATACCTGCTGAGGACCAAGGGTGACAAGAGTGAGGAGGGCGGTGTGGCAGCTGGATTTGGAAGCATGGATAGTGTTGCTTTGGTGTAAAGCAAAACTTGCGTAGAGATATATTGAACAGCACCATTTGAAAAATAGAAATAAAATAAAATAAGGACTGCGAACTTTGGAAATTCCGAGGTCAATCAAAGCGTGTATCATATGGGTGATCATATTATATTCATCACGGATGGAGTCAGGCGATCCAGATAGAGAGATGGAGCAAAGTAAAACGTCAAAATTTTCATGAAAAACCTCTCTATCCATTTGTGTCCCAAGAGCAAACTCTGAATGGTGCTCAGTACATATCAGGCCTATCTTCTCTCAAACAGGGCCATTCTCTTTCTCGCGATCGTTACTTTATACTCCCCATAACGCCTGCAAATGATGCTCTGTAGCCTTTGTGCAATGGTGGAACGAATTCTATGCTCCCAAAAAACTCTTTGATGTCCATCCGCACTTCCAGCATGCTCTCACGCAATGATGCAACGCCCGTACGGTCAAAAGACTTGTGGAAAGAAAACAGCAACGCCCATGTACACAGTCACCAAGAGCACAATCAAAGCAACAGCCAGCGGCCGTGGCAGAAGCACCATGACGGCCACAACAAAGACACCCCATTTCCGCAGCTGAGCCACTCGATTATCGAGATCAGCATTGCGAGCGTCTTTGGCGAACTTGTATGGCGATTCATCCGGTTTGTGCTCATGAGGATAATGTTGCTGTTCCTCAGACTCGCTGTCTTCGGACGCACCACGCTCATCTCCCGACTCGGATTGTCAACCAAACTGGAAGCCTTGGAAGCCACCAGGAAAGCCGCCGCCGCCTCGACCTCCAGAGGCGAAACGAGCACCGCCGCCACCAAACTGGCCGCCGCCGCCGCCGAATTGACCACCCCCGTTCATCATGCTGAATAAAATCTCTGGGTCAATGCCGCCCATTCCTCCTCCCATGCCACCACCAGAGAACATATCGGCCGGGTCAACCAGGTCATCGCCACTGTCATATCGGGCACGCTTTCTGTAGTCTTGGTCAGTATACTGATACGCTGCGGATAAACCAAACAAAATAAAACAAAAAAAATATTTTTGGAGGCAGAAAAGAGGTTGGATAAACATACTGAGGGTCGCTCAAGGTTTCATAAGCTTCACCAATATCCTTGAAGCGCTCAGCAGCCTGTTCGTCACCTGGGTTCTTGTCGGGGTGGTGAACGATGGCCAGCTTGCGGTATGCCTTCTTGATAGCGTTCTCGTCAGCATCCTTGGGAACGTTGAGGATCTTGTAGTAGTCCTTCCGTTGGCTCTTCTTCAGCTCCAGCTCAGCTTTGCGGATCTCCTTGGCGATGGAGCGATCCTCGGGATCCAGTTCCTGGATAGACTTCCACTCGCGAACAGCATCCTCCCATCGCTCAGCTTGGCCAAGTGCATTGGCTTTGGTCTTGCGAGCTTTCATGTACTGCGGGTCAAGGGTGATGGCTTTTTCACAATCGGCGATGGCCTCATCGTACTGTTTCAACTTCAGTCGACACAAGGCCCGGTTCTGGTAGAGCTTGGAATTGGTGCTCTTATTGGTCGGGTCGACCTCCAAAGCTTGCGTATACTTGTCAAAGGCAGCTTGCCATCGGCCGGCTTTGTAGTCAGCATTGCCTTCCTCTTTCATGCGATCGAGCTTCTGGACAATTCGCAGCCATTTGACAGGCTCGCGGAAGTCGGGATCGCACTTAGACGCCAAGCGAAAATGTTGAATCGCTTTCTCGTTGTCTCCTTGGGCATATAGGGCACGTCCTCGGAGGACCAAGGCCTCAGGATCTTGGCTATTGTTTCTCATGAGAGACATGGCAATGTTCTGAGCCTCGCCTAGCGAGTTTACTCTTCCCACCTTAAGGTGGGCAGCACCTCGCATCAGCTGCCACTTGCGGGGCTTAGGAGCACCAATTCCAAGCAGCTTCTCGGCTTGGTCCAAGGCATGCAGAACCATAGAGCCAGTCGTGCCACTATTCAGCGCATCAGCTGCAGCTTTAACATGCATTTGCATTTCTTTCGCGGTAGCCGTATCCTTAGCAGAAGGTGGCGGCTGAATGCGGCTGAAAGTGGTGATTGCTTCATCAGGACGTCCCAAGCAGGTATAAATACGAGCTAGCCGCAGCAGGATCTTGGAGTTGGTGGGATCCAAGTCCACAGCGCGAGAGCAGTCCTCCAAAGCAGCCTCATATTGTCCATTAGACATGTAAGCGGCCGCACGGTTGCTAAGGTAGGTGGCGGAGTCCGGCATCAGCTCGACGGCTAGGTGATAGTTACAAACATGTTAGCCAATGTAATATTTTTTTTTTCCTTGGATCGTTGGTGAGTAGTATGCATGTAGGCAGAGGGGAGGCGAAGAAAAGAACACGCAACGACAAGCCAAATTCGACATACCTTTGGAATATTGAATGATAGCATTCTTGTAGTCCTTCTCTTTGAAGAATTTATTGCCCGCAGCCTTGTAGGCCTCAGCCTCGTCAGCAGCCGAGGGGACTGGGCTGGAAGGGTTGGAACGATGAGGAGGAGGGACAGGGCCGTCGCCATTAGTGCCATTTGTGGCCGTGTTTATGGGCACAGTGAAAGCAGATTGTGGTTGAGCACTGGATTGCTGCTGTTGGGATGGAGGGGACGACGGCGGGGCAGCCGACGACTCCCGGTCAATATCCATGCGGTCCATGGAGCTGCGATTGCTCATAGAAGAGAGGGCTGATAAGCGCTTGTACTCGTCCGGGTGAAGATTGAGAGGGTGTGTATTGGCGTCGTGCTTTTTGCGGCGTGAGGACGAGGACGGATCTGTGTTCTGGCGACCGAAAGACCGTGAACCTCGCGATTTGGTGGGCGAAGGATCCTTGGATGCAGAGGGTGACAAAGCGGGTGACACAGGCCGAACGCTGGTGGGCTTCCTACTAGGCGTTTCTCGCCTTGAGGTGGCGGAGGGGGTAGCAGCAGTTTTGACAGGCGAGCTTGGCTCAGTTGAGCCCTGACGAGGATTGCGGTTCTCGTCGTTCTCGCCGGCCGCGTGCTTTTTGGGGGAGGATGATTTCTTGGACGTGAAGAAACCCTTCATTGGGGCAAGAATTTATCCAGCGTCTCAAAAATGTTAAAAAGCCGGTCTCTCCCACGTTCCCACTCTTGTCTTAGGTAAGGGCCCCGGATTCGGTCAAAAAAGTCCAGGACGGAACCTCCCAGGCCACCACCTAGATGCGAATCAGGGACAATGCACTTAAGCAAAGCAGTCGGCGCATGCACTGAATCTGTCTCGACGGGGTGCTTCTGTATCTATTAAAAGCAAGTCTGACTTGGTCTTTTTTTTTGTTTTACCAGGCGATGTTGGTTCATAAAGTACCAAGCAAAGCTGCTTGCTTTTTGTTTTTTTCTGGACTTGTCTTGCTCGGGTAACCACCCTAATCCCCGGTTCTCCTTTTTCGTTAAAGGCTGCTGTGTGGCTGTATACACGTGCGACTCGATCTCCGACAGGCACTGGAGGCCTAGACCTGGACAGAAAGCTCCAAAAACCCTTACTCTGGGTAGGTTTGCGCTTTGTCAAACGGTCCAGCAAAAGCACGGCGCATTTGCTGGGCGAGGTGAGCGACACCGAAGGGGGTCGAGTGGGCTTTAGGGGAGCTAAGGCGATGGCCACTGGCGGGAACTAGGAAGGACGCTGTAACAGATAGCTTGGGGAGAGAGGGAACAGAATAGAGGTCGAAGCAAGAGAGAAGAGAGGAGATCAAGCGCACCGTCCAGGCACGAAAGCTGATACCTGCTAGGAACCTTGGAAATCAGAGAGCCACTTGCCCCCCAGGTTTATCCTATGGATGCTGACTTTATTTTATTCCATTCACCAGCCCGGGGCACAGCCAAGCACAATGTACAGTTTGTGATGTGATATTCGCCTAGTGCTCAATGGATAAAAAAAATCATCAGGCTGGGAATTGGGGTTATTTTTTGTGAAAAGTTGGGGAATTAGCGAATTGCCAGGTCACAGCTACTCTACTGGAGGCAGACTGGGAGCGGTTACCCGCATGTATCCAGTACTTTGACAAGGGACCCCCCACTTGTCACAACTGCTGCCCAATACTCAGAGCGCAATGAGCGCTTCGCCCAATAGCGACGATCCTGCTCGCATTGATTCCACGGTGCTGCCTCCTCAGATACAGAGGCGGTGTCCTCAGTGGCCATGATACCATGTCCAGCACTGATGGGATCCATAGTGGCCATCCAATGGCGCAGTGTCTACCAAAATCCAGGAGGTTGAACCTGCGTGGATATGCATTGCATCCCACATGTGCACCTATATGTTCGGTTCCAAGAGTCCTGTGCACGCCGTTCACTCTTCATCAATCAATCAAACACAATGGAGGGAGGGCCATGAGACGGTACCATGCGGTTAGACGGGGCGCTTGCTCCCGCTGCTGCGCTGGGCTTGGCTGTCCCAGAATGCTGGGATGCCGTCCAGTCCACATGCGCTTCTTTGTTCGTTCAATTGCCCATTTTATGAAAGTCCAGGTGCCCTAGCAAGGGTCCCTCCCTCCGAGCTGCCAGGGTTTGCTCCGGCGACCGGCAGTGCCGCCGTCATAAGCCTCCCAGTCCACTGTAGGCGGGCGGCTCATTAAAAATCGTGAGCGATTCTCGAACCTTCTGTGGGGAATATTCCGGCCGTCCAACCAGATGCCTGGGTGCAAGCCGCAAATGACCGTCACCCTTGGTGAACCAAGTGTGATCACACGGGACAAACACGATCTGTCAACTGCTACCCAAATGCTTCATTTCCACTAATCTAGGTCTTACGAAAGATGTTCCACAACCTAGTATGATTGATGAGTGCAGGTCGCCATTGAACAGCCTTAGAGAACTGTGGTTTTCTCCGCAACTTCGCTCAAAGATATACCAGTTTACCTGCGTTTACAGGCACATTGAGATGTGGCGGCAACATAAGATATTCAATGCTGTCAATATATTTAGTTGTAAAACTTGGCAAGGTAACACACGTATGGGGTATAATCATTGTGCACTATTGCCAGGACTTCTTTCTTCCCTAACAAAGCTGTCTGTTTCCCAGATTTCATCTTGCCTATGCATGGTTTACCTTGCAGAATCTTGATGCCTTGCTCATAGTCTTTAGTTTACGTAACTACGAGGTTGTCCTGTTATCATGAAATACCTGCACAATAACAGCATATCAAAATGTAGGCAAATATCTGAATACACCAGTATGAGTTACCCCGATTTATGATCAATAGCCTTGTCTATTCACAATAACAATATGCTCAAATGAATAAACGCCCTGAGTCATCCTATCCAAAACGCCATGCCCTGCATTATTGCCATATTTACTGCTCAATTCTCAGAGCCCTCATGGGACGCCGGCTCCGAAGACCCATTGCCGCCTACAATGGAATTGACAAAGTCAGGATAGCGGAATACGTCGCCACGCCTGCTCTTTCCGAGGCCGCCAGCCATTGCACTCTTGCTGAAAGCTCTTCGCCCGCTGAATCCGGCCATGATCTTATCCACTTCCGCAGCTGAGAGGGGGCGCTCACCCGGCTCTGGCGCAGTGTTTAGCAGGGCATCTCGCAGCTCCCCAAGGTCAACTTGGCCGCTATCATCGTCGTCGAAGGCGGAGAACGCTGACAGCAGCTCCGCACTGGGAGACATTGCTGCAAGTGTGGTGGCAAGACTATTGAGAAAAACAGCCAGAGCCATGGTTTGCGGTCCCCCGGCGGGAAAGAATTGTGACACATCGGATTGACTCGAGGGAAGTCCTAGAAGGAACGAAAGTTAACATTAGATGAGGATTCGCATTCCCAGACTGGCATTCGAACTCATGCACATACCTAGCTGATTAAGCATATCGGCAATATCTTCTCTATTCACGACCCCATCACTATCTCGATCCAGGATCTGAAAGCCGTCCCTGAGCGTCCTAACCTGTGCTGGTTGAAGCTGTGAGAGCGCATTCCCACCAGCTGCGGGTTGCAATGGAATAGACCGAATGTGGGCAGGAGACCCTAACCGGGGAGCAGGCATCTCCTCGGTTTGCGTGTGACTACGCGGGCGTCTGGGTGCTTCTGGGGATGAGCCGGAGGGAGTGGGATCATTGGAGAATATGGACGGTCTCCTCAAAGGACCGACTTTCGAAGGTGTCCCTGGAGGGGTCGACTGGCGAAACGATGATGAAGGGGCGCCGGGAGATTCAGGTCTACGAAACGGGGAGCTTCGTGGTGAGCCATAGCCCAAGGGCGACGGCTTATAGCCCGCTGGCATCGCCTAGACACCGGATTAGCAGATTTGAATTCCAACGGGTCCACTTGAGAGGCTCTACCATGATGTCAACCTGGTGCGAAAGGCAGGCAGATCTTTTGAGGTTGCAGCCAAAGTAAACAAAACCGTGGTAAAGGAATACGGATAAGCGAAGAAGGACCGTCGAAGAATTTGTGATGTCAGTATGAGTAGGTGATCTCAGACACAGAAGAAATCAGAAATCTGAGAAATCAGCAGTTCCCGTAATCACCGCACTTGATTCCGCTGAATTGACATCAGGTTGCGGCCTTTGGTGATGTCGGGGTCTGGGGTGCATCTGGAGCGCGAGCGATAAGGTAATGATAAACAAGGCGACCCGGCAACGGCAGCCTCGTGGCAGGCGTGGGTGGCACGGATCATGCACGTCTGGGGCAGGCTGGTGAAGTGGGGGTTTTCAACAGGCGGGCAGGCGGGCTGGCGGGCAGGCGGGCTGGGTTGGCTGCGGGTGGGAAAGGGTAAAAGAGCCACAGCACTGACCAGCAGCGACCACATCTGAAACTAAAATCCCGTGGTTTGACTTGGCGCACTGCTCGCTTCAAATAAGGATTCCCTCCATCTCCGATGCAGGGTAGCACCCAGCCCAAGGGATATGTGGCCGAGCTACTATGGTAGTGCACAAACTTGGAGGGCTTTCAACAAGAACGATCGATTTTAGCGCTACTTTTGATCACGGGCATTCATACATATATGTAGTAAAGGTCGTCATTGCATACTTTGTACCCTCACGGAAACCCGACAAACAACGCGCACCGAAGGAAATAAGGTTGTTGTCATACGCTACTTGTTGGTGCCTTCACCGCTCTTACCGGTACAGATAACAATCAGTGCACGAGACTGGCTAACAACCCGCTAGGGGAAGAGCGTGCCACTTCATAAATGTTGTAGATGGCAAAGGGTCATCTTCCTGATGCCAAGCACCCGAGTAGTTCGCGCTAAATATAGGTTAATGGGCATACTTTCCTCCTTCCCCTAGGAAGGTATATCACGACGGAGTTTGGCGCGGGGAATGGGTTCCAAAAGCCAGGAAGCTCCTGTGTATGTCTTTGGCTGACATCAGTAGCAGCCTTGGGAGAATCTTCATATGGAAATATGGAAGTATGTCTAATCGCCTAGGTTAGTTGCTTAGTTTATATGAGACGACTAACAGCGAATCAGAAATGAAATTGTAAATTACATACCACGAGCTAATTGCCTAGTTACGGGCACCAGACTCGAGTGTGGTACTTGCATATTTGGTGTGCCTATCGTGTCCAAGGAGCCTCTGGGCTGTCCCTCGTCCAGGCTGGACTGGGTATGCTTAACAAGCTTCCCTTGGACACAGACAGAAGCAGTGTTTTGGAGCTATATGGTTCTTTTACAGTAATTTCATAGTATACTCCTACCAAATTAGTAATAAATCGGAGTCCTGGAGCACCTTTTCGAACCCTGTAAGACCCTCATTCGCCGGCGTTGGAATGGCATGCATGGCCAGACATACACGCCCGCACAAAAGGGGGGGGGGCGGGGGGGGCTACGTACTAGCAGCCGGCCAATGCCGTTGAGTGAGCACGAGTCAAAACCCCACTCCCACTGGCTCGCGAATAGCGCACACGAAACGCGGCGATCTCGAAGCCCCCTTTATTCCTGGGACGGTTACCAGGATTACAGTTCCCGTCCACTCAAAAACTCCCTCCCTGGACGGAGGGCTCCGGCATTATCACCACTAGTACACAGCGAGGTCTGGGGCCGTTGCATCTACTGTAACATCACAACCCGGGTCAGTCAGGTCACATACATTGACCCAAACTTGGAGCACAACGGAAGCCGAATCCAGCCCCCCACCCTACAAGCACAGGGGATCTACATGCCAAAGCGCACACCCAGGTCGACCTATAGGCCACTTTAGTTGCAGCAGCAGACGCGGGCGTCTCGTCTCGTCTGGGGAGCCGAGATGACTTCCGTCCAAGAGCGAACACTCCCCGTCCTAACCCGCACAAACACCAGCCAATCCCTAGCTAATGGAAATGCTAATAACGCTGCTGGGCCGGTGAATCAGCGGGCATCACTATCATCATTTCCATCTTCGCGCTCGGCTTCGCAGATGTCGCACAACTCGCGGCCTTCACGGTCGCCGCAACCGCCACAGCAACTCGACGCCGACCGCAGGTCCAACCAAAGCTCCAAATCCACCAAGACATCCTCTATCGGCAGCCGCACGGTAGCTTCCTCGGAGCACCTCTCTCTTTCGCCTCCTAAGCGGGTGAACCCCGCGATCCAGCCGACGAAGAAGCTGCGCTCACAGTACCCGCGCGGCTCCACGGAGAACCATGTCGAGTATATATTGGTCGCATCGTTCGACATCGACCGGGGTCCGGTCATGGAGCATCAGTACCCCGTCGCTATCACCGGAGATGAGCACATGTTGGCCGAGCTGATGCTGCCGGATCAGGCGCATGCACGCAACCAGGACTGGACTATCTTTTTCCTGCACAAGGATACCACACAAGAGGAGGACGAGGAGGAGGCAAGAGAGAAGGAGGAGAGGCGGCAGAGACGGAAAGCGAGACGAGCCCGGGCTGCAGGCACAACCGACGGGGAGAAAGAAGGGGAGGGAGACGAGGAGGGCGACAAGGGGGAGGACAATGCCGAAGATGATGATACCGACCCATGGGACGACGACTCGACCGATAGCGAGCCGGAGGGAGGAGAGGGCCCACCGTTAGTTTACGTCTTGAACTTAGTCAACACGAAGCACGACAAGACGGTAAAGAGAGGTGCGATAGTGAAAGCCATGGCTATATGTACAAGGCATCCATTTCTACACATTTACAAGGTTAGTTGGGGTTCCTTCTTCTCCTATTTCTTCTCTCTCTATCGAATGCATACCCGAAGTTCGCTTTTTCGGCGTGCTAATTACTCTGCCAGCCGCTATTACTACTCGCTCTTGAAGAGTACTTCAAATCCCCAGTGCCAGAGACACTGTCAATGCTGTATGACGCTGTCAACAATATGGATCTATCATTGATGCCCAGGTTGAGCCTTCTAGAGAGGAATCTCTTGCTAGCGAGTGATAATAAGGACCTCTTCGTAGAGAAATTCGCCAAGATGATTGAAATGCGCATGGCCGGGGAGAAAAGAGAACAAGCCGCAGAGCCCTTTGACGCCGATAGGAGTCCGAACAAACCCCAGAATGTATCCAGGGTAGGAACAAAGGATCATTTGCAAGGGAGCTCGGGCTATGCTATCCCGCGAGACACTCACGAGTTTGAGAGCAAAGTGCTTTATAAGGGAATTCCGATCCCCGTCAAAGTTCCAACCGCCGTCATGCCAGAGACAGTGGGAGATTTCTCTATCATCAAGCTTATTCAAACTTTCTCGGAGCCGCAAGGAAAATCTTTCCAGCCGTTCCCGACACATCCTCATCTCACTACAAACGGCCCCAACACTCACCCTATCATTGTTCTCGCCAATGCATTGTTAACGCAGAAGAGGGTAATCTTCCTTGGCCATAACATGCCCTCTGGAGATGTTGCAGAAGCAGTGCTAGCGGCATGTGCCTTGGTGTCTGGCGGTGTTCTACAAGGCTTCACCAGGCACGCTTTCCCCTACACCGACCTCACCAAGATCGACGACCTTTTAAAAATCCCAGGCTTCATTGCCGGAGTCACGAATCCGACATTCGAGATGCATCCGGAGTGGTGGGACATATTGTGCGATATCCCAACCGGACGTATCAAGATCAGTAGTAAGATTGAGAACGCCCCCGCAACGGACGGTTTAGTGTACTTCCAGCAGCAGAACCCAGCCTACGCAAGCCTGGTCGGTGGTTCGGCACCCGGATCTACCGACCTAACAGGGGATGTTGTGTTCATGAATGATATTCTCAAGAGTATAGCGGCGAGACATGGCGAGCGGGTGATTCGAGCCAAGTGGCGGGACTGGGTCGTCAAGTTTACTCGGATAGCTGCAGCATTTGAAGAGAGCATCTACGGCACCAGCGCGCTGCACGTTGGTGGAGCCAACGGGGAGAATAGCGTAGTAGGTATTGGCGGTCATGGCTACGTCTGGCCGGACGATGCTGCTAAGCAGAAAGAGCTGGCCGGCAACGTGTGTAGAATCGAGGGTTGGAGGAACACCCGGAGCTATTATAGTTTCATACAGGTGAGAAATGGTCCTAACAGTAACAAGATGAAGCACGCAGTGGCTAATGCAAGTTATGAAAACAGGACCTCGCTCAGCTATACACGATCCGACCACTGAAGGGGTTCGATCTTCATCACATGCACGATCGGCTGCGAACCCAGCGCCTCACTCCTGCTCAGAGTCGGGAGATCTACCTGACACTTTCAAAGTACGTATACTCGTACGATGAAATATGCCTGCTCCTCACTGTAGCTCCCGAGTCACACGCGGGGCTCTTTTACCTAGCCCTAGGCCTCTTCCACAAAGATAAAGACGTTCGCATCAAGACCACGGAGCTCCTCGAGAGGATAAGCGACCACGAGGCCGGGCAGCATTGGTGGAGCCGCTTGAGCCGGTTTGAGAAGTTGGCGTTCCACCGGATAAGGAGGGAGGCGGAAGCAGAGAGCCGCGCTCGGGAGGAAAGAGAGAGTGAAGCGGTGCCGTCGTTTGTTGGTGTGCAGGCAGCTAACAGGCTCAGCTAATGAGAGATGAGAGTGCCGAGCAAAGGTGGATTGGTGCATATCTATATATCTGTGTGTGCGTGCGTGCGGGTGCGTTTTGGATGTGCTCTTAATACGCGAGCAGAAGTGACAACTTTACTCTGCATTTCTGAAATTAGGGCTGTTCCGTCTGGCAACGCCACAAGATATCCTCTATGCATTTACAGCATTTTCAATTGAGAATCAAGAGAAAAAAGTTAAACCACAGCAACAAATTCGGCAGTTTCGCTTTCTTGTGGTGATGTATAGAATACGTAGTGGCAATACTAAGATGCAGCGGAGACGTAGGAGGGTTGTACGCCATAATACCATAGGAGGTTTTGAGTCTATAAGGTAATGGGATCAACAACCAGGTACTTCTGTAGGAGATCCCTTTGCTCCATTTTCCCAGTCCCCTAAAACGCATGCACTCAAAGAGTTCACTAAGTCAAGACCATGGAACCATGCGGTGAAAGCTTTTTTATTATATCCCAATTTCAGCGAGGTACCCACGTAAGTAATTTTGATCTTCAAATCATTCGTGTATTCGAGCTCCTAACAACGAACATATCGAAGTATTCATTCGTTCCGAATGATGCTCCCTTTTTTTCTTTTGCCCTCTTATTTGTGGCCTTGGCTGGTTATACCATCTCATCCAGGCTTGACTGATTAGAAGAGGTACTTGACAGCATGGTCGACGTGATCCTTGGCAAAGGAGGAGATGAAATAGTACGAATGATCATAATCCTGCAAGGAACGTTTCTATTTAGCTCTGACATATTCACCACATTACCCTCTCTTTGAACCTTGCAGCAAGGTGGAACGGAGTATGAGACCAGCCGGGGCGGGAGCGAGTGGGGAGAGGAGGGTTTCAGTTACACAAACACTTACCTCCTGGTATCTGACAGTTACGCCGGTGATGCCGGCCTTCTTGACCGCGGCCTCGAAGTTCTCGGGCAGCAGCTGGCTCTGCTTGTAGAAGTTGTCGCCGGTGCCCACATCGACGAGGCATGGGATCTCCTTGCCCTTCCAGGCCTCGGTGGCCACGAGCTCGGTGGCGTCGTGCTTGGGCCACTCGGACTCCTTGCCCGCCTCGCCCAGGTATCCCGCGAACGCCTTCTGGCCCCAGGGGCAGCGCGTCGGGTTGGTGATGGGCGCGAACGCGCTGACGCTGCGGTACTTGCCCGGGTTCTTGAGGTACAGGGTCAGGGCGCCGTGACCGCCCATGCTGTGGCCGGTGATGCTCACGCGGGACGGGTCGAGCTGGTCGCTGAACTGCGCGAACACGGCGTCCGGGAGCTCCGAGGTCACGTAAGACTCCATGTTGTAGTGCGCGCTCCAGGGGTCGGCGGTCGCGTTGACGTAGAAGCCGGCACCCTCACCAAAGTCCCAGCTGTCCTTGTCGCCGGGCAGGTTGGCGCCTCGCGGCGAGGTGTCCGGGTACAGCACCGCAATGCCGGCGGAGGAGGCGGCCGCGTGCAGGAAGCCCTTCTCGGCGCAGTTGTCCGGGGTACAAGTCAGGCCCGACAGGTAGATCAGCACGGGCACCTTGGAGGTCTTCGAGGCCGGGGGCAGGTACAGGTGCACGTTCATCGGGGTCTTGGTGGTGGTGGACTGATGCGAGAGCTTCAGGAGCTTGCCGCCAAATGTGGCGATGGTTGCCTTGGTTTCGAAAGCCATTTTTGTTTTTTTTTTCTTTTCCTTTTTTGGCGGAAGAGCAATATGGACGTATGTAGTGATGCCTCGTTTTATTTTCCCCTTGTTTCGTATGTCCAGTGATTGAGAATGCTTGACCCCTACGTGCAGAGAGAGTTTCGTATCTGTGTAATAGAGCTTCTATCCAGCAGAACTTTTGACGATTGTTATCTGCCACTCTGAGCTACAGTGGATCGGGCGTGGGCGGATTATCAGAGACGAATAGCGGACCCAATTGCTAAAGCAAGGCTGTCAGAGACTGGAGATTTTATTCTATCTACGCCTTTTAATGCGGCTTGATATGATGGGGTCTTTTTTCCCCTCCTGGGATAGCAGCTCAGCACACAACGGGATATCCGCTATGCAAAAGGTCCGTATCACCCCGCAGTCGCAGGAACCCCGCCGATGAGCTCCGATTTTGGCGTCATAGGACTTCACTTGCCAACGCCGAACCCCCGAAGGTCCATCACACCTGAGCTGATTCTTTATCTAGTACGTCCGGCAAACTCCACCAGTACAGCCTCCTTATCACCATGGCTCAACAGTCGACGTCCAAGTCACGAGGGCACATGGGGTCAAGGTCCAAGAAGCATTTTGTGAACAGAAGAGCTGCGAGGACAGCAATTGGCCCTACCCTGCCAGTAGTCGTGTAAAAGGTACGTTATAATATATAGCACAGCGAGTAATTTCTTAGCTCTTCAAGTTTATATGAGATAAGCTGGCACGATAACTTTCTGGCCTATCGTGATTATACTGAATAACAAACGTGAGTTGCTTCAAACACAGCCTCTTCAGGTACACATTGCACCTGGGGTTGACGCGGGCCTTGGACATTCGTCAATTTCCATCCCTATTTTGTGCGTGCACATATATAAGCGTGAACTAACAAAACATCCTTCAGCAAGCCTTTTTTTTTTTTTTTTTTTTGCAACTTGGAAAAAGTCTACAGACAATAAATAAGCATCCTAGTAAAAGCATTGTCACGGACTGGGTAGGTGTTCTTGATTGGAAGTTTTTCGTTCTCAATTCCTTTTATCTCATGCGGTTTCAAGATGTACTATGCTGATTGAGTAGTGGGGACGTAACTGACATTATTGAGACCAAGTCCGGGCTTGGTTCATGCGTTGAGGAGCATGGCTCATTCAGGGTATTTGTGAAGCACCTAGCTGAGAAATGGCCCCATTCTATCCTCCCCGTGTGTCCCTCTTCTCCGTGATCCCCCCCTCATCTTGTCGTCGTCGTGTTCAGGTAGCACTCAAAGCTGTAAAGAAGTGTGTTCCACCCGACCGTAGCTAGATCATACTTTACCGGGCTATAGAAATTGACGGCGCCCAAGGTGCACCCCTCGGGTGACGTGCAGACATCGCTGCATTGGCCACTGAACTAGGGTTAGCCCAACATCATATTCCCATTGTGGCACAGGTTATCAAAGTGAAATATGCGCAAAGAGTGAGCATAATGAAACAGACTACGGTTCACAGTGGTGGCACGGCCCGGGGTGATCTCGGCTTTATGGTGGTGACTTACGCCTTGGGATAGCAATAAAACGAGTCCCCGTCCGGAGCAAAAGTCGATGCATTCCCCGATAGATTGGCTGGTACATCATGGCAGGTGTCTAATGAGTATATATCGTAGGAGCATGTGCCGGTTGCGTTTGCACCCTGGCATATGAGAATCTGGAGACGAAAAGTTGCCGTATGCCATTAGCACCACTGTTGTCTCACAAAATACGAGCGGACTGGGGAGTACGAGAGCTGAAAGAAAGCAGGAAAAAGCTTACACCGCCGACTTCTCGCTTGGTTATGCTGCTCACGGGGCTAGCTGTGGCCCATACGACTGCAGTGATGAGGGTAAATATCGCAGAGAAATACATAATGAATACTGGCGGTCGCTTGCCAAGTTGGAAAGGTCTCTTGCCGCAATGTAGCAATATAGTAATAAACGGTGCGTGGGCGTTTTTATAAGACTTCCTTACTATCGAGGAATGCAGATCTAGTGATATTCCCTTAACAGACTTGATCTTCAATGGAGAGGGGGGAAAAGTTCAGAGAGTCATTGAGACGAAAGCCAGGGCTGTCATGTTTGACTTTATACCTGACGTACAGATCGCCAAGCATCCGAAAAGTGAACTGGCGTACAAGCCGTACAAGTGCCGGCAAAACGAGCCTAATTCGCATGTAGTCACGATCCCAGCCGTCACGGGAGGGGTTGTGGCGACCACTTATGCTGCACTCCATCGCGCCTGGTACCTAGCAGCTTCGCAGGTTCAGCGAATAAGAAGACTGCTACTTGTTTAACCAGTATATAGAGGGGGCCGGGCAGCTGCATGAGCGACCCAGCAGCCTATGAGCTTTCGTTTCTTTTTTATGCGAAGAGCGTAGACGGGGCTGGAATTTGTGTATCTGCGGCCAGCTTAGCCTCACAAAGAGGCAAGCAAGTTCGGCGGATACAGATGATCCTCCCTTCCCTGTGAGATCTAAACTAGCTCTTATTACCCGCGTTTCGTATTGCACCCGAATCCCTGAGCTTATATTGTAATAGAGCGAGACTTTCGGGCGATGGTTTCGGCATTACCGCTGTATCTGGCTGGGTCATGTGCTCCCTAAGCTCTGAATGAAAGGCAGTTCAGATCTACGTCATACCTAGGTACCTTCACAGCAAGCTTGGGGGACCAGTAGAATAACAACCTTTGTGTGGGTTGTTTGTATGCCAAAAACGCACCGGGAGCTAGCAGGATTGCCTAGGGACTGTCTTACAATGCCCTAGATGACAGTGATTGGCTTTTGGTAATGGTCAAGCGGTCCAATACGAGTTGATCGTCGTCATCCCATTGAATCGTTACTTACATAGGTAGGCAAAAATTCCATCCTGTTCGTCCGCCCGGAGTCCCCTTAGCTCCATGTTCTGTGGGACAGTCGTTCTACAGAATTCTCAAGTAATTTCGCTTCCTTCTTGAAACCCATGTGTACGGCGGGAGACTCTTTTATGGCCCTCTCGGTCCAAGTTTTGACTCGTGGATGTTTGACTGATGTCAGGTGTACTCGCCCGTTTTGAAGTGAACTTATAGGCTGTGGCGTTGAGAACGTGCGGGTCCAGCGAGAGAGATCAGCAATGCTTGGGCGTTCCCATCACTAAAACCCTGGCACTGATGCACTAGCTAGATAGGTGCATTCCCTGAAGCCGTCATTCTCTTGGGCGATCCCTTGGAGACATGACGCATGGTGTGGAAAGGGGGTATTTGCATTGAACTGAACATATCTTGCTATACTTCGGACGGCCACTTAATGCCAGGTTACCTTGATTGTCACCTCCAAAGCCAATGCACTCATTCGCTATTGATTCATGACACTATGGTAGCACGCTTTTTTAGAATCGGGCCTTGGCAACAACGTACTACTGCGGTGGAATTTCTTTTTGAGGAAGCCATTGCTGGCTGAATGCACCGTCCTATCGGGATTCTATCCTCTATGTAGGTCATTATAGACAACACCACCCCAGACAACCATAATCATGACTTAAGAGGATATCATGTTCTGCGAGAGAGAGAGAGATCATTGTCTCTTCTTCAAAGTCCCTCTCTAAGGATGCCTGTTTTCTCATTACCCATCATCTCTCAGAGGTAGGCAACCGCGTCATGCAGCAACGGCTGGCTGCGCAAGGTGTGACTGTGTCCAAGAAGGGAGAGTTGGGACACTAGTATATTGCCCTAGAAACAACCAACAAACGCCTCGCTAATGGCACTTCTTTTGTAGTTCAACCTTGCCGTGCCAGTTCTGGTCTTGGACAGATTGCTCTAATACGAATTGTCAAACTCTTACCACCCTCACTCCAGCATGCTTTACGCCGTAAGGGGAAGGTTGCCAAGCGGTAATGTGATCTGTGCTTTCATTGCAAGAGTTCCTCGCAAGTCCAGTCCTCATAGCTACTCGCGTGTTAGCTGTGCATAACGGTGAGATTCCGATGGGGGGAGGGGGGACCATCTACGTACAATCCATCAGGCATGTAACGGCGTACAATAAGCGGGATCTTCTTTTCCCTCAGCTCCTTGATGGCAATCTGCAATGGGTCGGTTTCGCCCTCGAGGTCGACGAGAACCGGCGCATTCATACTGATTTGCAGAGCCCGCGTACCAAGAATTCGCGCCTTTTCGTACTTGGTCATGTAAGGTGTGGTCAGACGCTCTTCGTTCGGTATCTTCTTATCCCTATGCGATTTGTCGGACGCCTTTGCGCGGTTAGCCGAAGCAGAAGGGTCGCCGGAGATGACAACATTCTCCTCTTCCTCAGCGGCTCGCAGCTTTCCGTAAGAGTCCTCGTCCTCAACAATGTCTTCTTCGAAGTCATCTTCTACGATCTCCTCCTCTTCTTCGTAGATAGGCTCCTCGCTGCGACGTATCGTATCTAAGTTAGCGCATGCTTCCCTACGTGCGCCGGGGGCTGCAGCAAGACTCACGCGATGCCGCGCTCATCCCCCTCATCACCACCGTAGTCGGACATCTTGATCCTGGGAACAGTTGAAAGCGAGCCGAATTATGCTGTAGAGTGTCGAGATAAAGCAGGCTGCGAGGAGGTAGTTGTTCAGCGCATCAGACGTCGCGAGTGCGTTTCTCCTTGGGGGATGATCTGGTTGAGGATTCGAACCGACGTTGCAAAATTTCCGCTGCAAGGCTGAGGAAACCAAAAAAAAAAAAAAAAAGAAAAGATCCCATCGCCCGCTAACTTTATCGCTGTGGCTGGTACGTCGTGGCGACGAGAATACTGTCCGCTGATTGGCCACACAGTTCTGCCACTCCCGATGCGATCCCCACTAAAATCCATTAAAAAAAAAGTCGGGCACTAGAAATTCCAGTGTTGATATCCACATTTACCGAAAGATACTGCCAGAGGGCCTTTTTTCGGAGCTCATAAATTCGCAGCAGGCGCCGCGGACAAATATTTGACAGTCTCTTCCCTTTGCTCAACCTACTCTGGACGCTGAAGTAACCAGAAGGATCTGTCTATTTGAATCTGCAAAGGCTTGACGGTGGGTTCTCGGGAGCATTATGGTCAAACTTCAACCTTCGACGCCATGAAACGGAAAGCCCAGATCGATATCGAGCAGGGTCTCAGCCCACAGAAGCGAGCCAAGGTCGCATCGTTGAAGCACCCTCTTACTATATATGGTTCGTTGGCCCTGATTCTTCCCGGCCATTTCCTTTTTTTCTGACTTGAGTTGCGCAAGTGCAGATGATGGAAGTGTTTTGGATGACCGAGCCGAATATGTCGACTATCCTGGCCCAGATTCGGAGGACTCGGATCATGACGATGACGGATCCGTGACCAACACCGCTCCTACTCCTATAACGCCCATGTCGGGCATGTCGCCTAGTCGGCCTAGATTCCCATCCGATTTGAAAACCATTCGGTGTACTTGGCCTGGCTGCACCAAGTCCTTCAATCGACCAGCTCGTCTCACCGCCCACCTAAGATCACATACCAACGAGCGACCATTCAAGTGCACCTTTCCTAGCTGCGACAAGTCATACCTTGAAGAAAAGCATTTGAAGCAGCACCTGAAGGGCTCGCATTCCACGGAAAGAAGTTATACCTGTGCTGAATCTGGATGTGGCAAGAGCTTCTTGACCTCTACCCGTCTCCGCCGTCATCAATTGGTACATGAGGGCCAGGAACGCTTCCGCTGTCGGGAGTATCCGCCTTGCAATCAATCATTCCGCAAACACCAGACGCTCCAACGCCACATTCGAGCTGAGCACCTCCAACTATCTGCCTACCCTTGTGCGCACGCCGGATGCTCATCGGGGTTCGACACAGCTGCTTCTCTGAAACGCCATGTCGAGCGGGAACATGGAGATATCAAGTTTTGGTGCGAAGAGTGTGAGGCGGGCGAGGACGCTGACGGCGTCCCCTTGGGGCGCGTGGGGTTCCCTACGCTTGAGCTGCTGCAGAAGCACATGCAGAAGGCACACATCAATTGCATGTTTTGTGACCTTGTTTTTAAAGCTCGGGACGACCTGGATAATCATATCGAGTCCCAGCATTCGAAGAGCACCCTTGAGGACCGCAAGAAGGTCGCTTGTACGTGGGAAGGCTGCACTAAAACATTTGTCAAGCAGGCCAATTTGAAGGTCCATATTCGCAGTGTCCACGAGGGATTCCGATTCATATGCGGAGAGGTTGATGTCAGTACTGCTGAAGACCTAACTAATTGGCCGCATACCGAAGGCTGCGGTGATGGGTTTACCACCAAAGGCAATCTCGAAAATCATGTTCGGTATGTCCATTTAGGGCTGGCGCGTCCTCAGGCTACTAAGGGAGAGCAACAAGCTTTGAAGGATATGCTTGGCCAAGTTACTAGTACCAGTGATCGAGCCCGTCGTACTATTGCCTGTACCTGGGACGGCTGTCCTTTGAGGTTTGCACAGCAAGCTGACATGGAGGCACACTTGCACAGTCACCTGCAACTGACGCTCGACCCTGGAAGTGGGTCTGTGAACGGACTCGAGCCTGGCGTAGACTTTGGGCTGACACTGGCTTTCGATCACAGCCAGCCAGTGACACCTGGACTAGGGGAGGAGTGGGGGTACGCCGTTCCCGAGGGCATGGACGCCTTGGACTATTTCAGTCGGGACGACACAGAATGGCAGCGGGACGAGGCAGAGATGAGGCAGCTCATTGGCTCGGCCGAGCTTGACGCCTTCATCGACCCATCTCTGGATCAGATTTGAAGAGGTTGGGAGATAATGAATAATGACAAAAGGGACTTGGAAGCGTAAAAAAAAATGCATCGACGGCGTTTAGCTTTGGGGTTTTAATTATCCATCTCTTGTGTGTACGAGATGTTGTAAAGGGTGAAAGTTGCATCACTGCAGCGTGATGTGCGGATTGCCAGTATACATACCATGACCTAGATACCCCTTCTTTTACTCTTAGACAATATGGATAACTTACCTGAAAAAGTTAGGCCATGTAAAATTTACACGGTAGTTAATCACGAGGTCTACAGCTGTTTAGTTACAATCCTGGCAGGGCGTCAAACTTGTTGACGCCTGGTCCTGTAGTCGAGTGCTTGAACAGGTGTCGTTAAGCAACTCGTCCTACAGACGCGGTAGAATCTGTGATACCAGAGCAGGGGCGGTACCGCTCCTCGTATCATCCATGTCATGATCAACCTCACAATGCAAGTATTGTAACACGTTTGAAGAAGAAGCCCATAAGAAAAACAACCGAGGATCTACCATACAATGCAAAATGGCCTTTCCTTGCGGCCAACCATTTTTCCATACCAGGCACGGGATTGTTCAGCGGGGGGGAAAATAACAACTTTTTCAATTCTGGGAAAAATGAAATTCTCAGACCATCAACACACGTTTACTTGCGCTTAGGTTAATGCGGAGCTCCCAAAACCGGGGAGTCCGGCCAATATCCTTGAACCATGATCCACAATCAAAGCCTGAATCCAGTAGACCTTCTGAGGACTCAACAGCTCAGCAAGTTACCATCATGTGACATCGGTGATTTGGATCTATTCCTTGTGTTCTCTGCCTGTTAGGCGAGACACAGCGATCGAGACATTGCAGGATCAATTTAGGCGCCCAGGCTGGGGAAAGCGGACTCGTCGCTGGTGTTGATCGGGGCGCCGTCACGGCCACCACGAGCACCACCACGGGGTCCACCACGACCGCGGGCCTCGCTGCGGTCACCACGGTCGCCGCGGCCACCGCCACGGGGTCCGCCGCGTCCGCCACGTCCACCACGGGGACGATCGGGCTCAACGTAGCGCTGGTCAATGTCGAGAACTTGCTTCTCCTTGCGCTCACGCTCACGCTTGGTCTTGGAGCTGGAAGCAGCAATGAAGTCGTCCTCCTCCTTGACGAGCTCCTTGGCACCAGCCCACTTCTTGTCGACCTTGCTGCCCTCGTTGGCCTTGCGGATGGCGAGAGACTCACCAAGAGCAAGCTTCTTCTCAGCCTGCTGGGCGAGGTAGTCGGTGTAGGAGATGTTCTTGTTCTCCGGCTCGACGTCCTCAAGGTTCTGGGCGTCTTCAGCGACGGCCTCCTTCAGCTCAGACTGGGCAATTTCCTCGCCGGCTTGCTCATCCTTTTGCTCGGCACCACCCTCAGCGGCACCCCAAGACTGAGCAGCCTGCTTGTCAGAACCACCGCTGAATAGAATATTAGTTAATGAACATCCATTAGGGTTAGCATCAATGCAAAACGTACGTAGGGACACCCTTAGAGTGGCGGTCGTCCTGGTTACGAGGGTAGCGGCCACCCCGGCCTGTGATAATAAGTTAGCGTCTAGTTTGCCCCATTGGCGATTGAGAATACGCCAACGTGTAGAGTGCAGGTATAGATGACACTTACCACCTCGCTCACGAGCACCACGACCGCCACGGGCACCACCTCGCGAAGGCTCCTCAGTGGTTCTGCGGTGGTTGCTGGCGCTGCCAGCATTCCTGTCGCGGAAAGCTACACGGAGCTCTAGTCAGCTTGCTATCGGGGTACCGGAGGTTATGCTCTCCTAGGCCTGGAGAAAATGGGCACAAACCTCCCTCGTTACCACCAGCCGGGCGGCGAGCGCTGGTGCTGGCACCGACGGGCTTGGCAGGAGCTACTGGCTCAGCATTGCGCTTGGTGCTTCGCATGGTGGTCTTGTCGACCGTCTTGACGGGACCAGACGGGGCATCGGAGTCTCCATCGTCGTTACCTGCAACACATCCAGACTGGTTAGTTATTGTGTGCCAATCATCGACAGAAGCTTTGTCGGCACTCCTCGCAAAGTTGGGGAGGACTCATACCGAGGAGCTCGTAGAGGTTCTAGATCCCACAGCTGTTAGCATTTTGATACGAGGACAACGACAGTGAATCGGCGGGCGGAAAAGGTTTTAAATACGCCATACATCAAGAGGATGATGGCAAGGGACAGTAAGAATGACGGTGGTGATGATGATGCCAATGGTGTGCTTGGTAGGGCACCGCCCCCAAGGTCTGGCGACGGGCGGAGAGGGACTATGGCAGGAGGGTTGCGGTGTCGAATCGACATACCTTTGAGGCGACAGACATTGTGCCGCCGGTTTAATCGCCTTTCAGCAAGGCGTAGCTTTACACGACAGTCAATCAATTGAGGTTGTGTGAGGTGAGCTGGGGTGGAAGGATACGGCCTAGCAGGTCATATCCCCAGGGTAGCAGAAAGGATGGGATCTCGTCGTTTGATGCCGAAGCGGGATTGGATGATGAGATGGAGTTATTTTTCCCACAATCCAGAGGCCAGACAGAAATCAAACTTGGAAAGGTGTGTGGGTTTTTTTTTCTCCTGTGTCGAGGTAGCGCTCAGCGGTTGGACACACACCCAAAAAAGCTCGGCAGAAATTTTATTGTCCCTTGGCTGCTGCTTTTTTTCTTTCCCGCTAGCTCAAAGTGATCCGTGCTTCGTCCTCTGCTCGCTAAGCGGGTCGTGGGAAAAATAATTTTGTTGGTGACGTTAGGGCTGAACCTTGAAAATCCGGCTTGTCCATTGAAATCCATTCTCCTGTGCAAGGGAGCAGCTACCTCATGCACCTATGAGAAGCTGGCAGTGACCCTTGTACCTTCTACCTACATGCCGATACACAAACAGCACTTGAGATATGCATTCCAATGTTCCCTTTTCCAACGAATGTGGTGATATCGATTATCAACAACTTTTTCCTTCTTCCCCATTAAATCACTCCTCTCGATGTGAACAGACCTCTACGCACACCCATTCCTGCTGTTTTAAGTATTCCCAAAGAAAAGGTTTTAGACCAAAAAGGATTGGATGACCGTCGTTGAAGGCGCCGGAGGGCAACTTTTGGTGCTAGTTCTCCCAGTATTTCAACATAGTTCGAGTCAAGTCCGCAGAGAAAGGCCTGCCAATAGCTTTTGTCGAATGGGGCTATCTTACCCCGGATATGGGGAAAGCTCCAGCTCGATAGCAAAGCTGGGAGCACACGTGCGTGTGTGTGTTTGTGTGTGTATGTAATGCGTGAGCTACTATTGCTTTACCTAATGCTGGATCGTAAAAGGACCGTGTTCCAGGACGGTCAACTCCGTGTCCCATATCTTTCCCGCGGAATTGAACCAAAAAGCCGTCTACTCTTGTGAAGCTCGCATTGACATCAACTGATCATCCTATCCCGGTCTATTGCTTGGGCAATGTGCATAGGATTTATGGGATGAATTTCGTGGGTTGCTTCGCTTCTAGTGACCGAAGTCTCGTGGACTGAGGTAATGTAAACTTAAGGGAAAACTTTGGTCAGAGAGTCGCCGCATCTTGCACCACTTATTAATTCATACTTCCCCTTCCTTATCTCAATAATAGTTTTTTTCTCTTTTAGGAATGTCTAAGCTCCGTGTACTATGCAGGCTGGGAAAATGGAGAACGGGCGACTCCATGGCCGCCCACGTCGGACATGTCGATTTTCATGTGAGCAGTATTTGTTTTACTGTTACAAATCCAAACTGAAGGCCACCCAAGCGGTATTCTTGGCCGGTCGTTGTACGCCAGTCCACCCTTCAAAGATAAGAAGACAGCGCCAATGGCTACTATGCAAATAACCATAAACGAACTAACACGTGCTCTGTCTAGGGGAAACAAAAAAAAATAAAAAAAATTTACAGTCCAGTGGGCAGGCAGTCTACTATAATGGGGGTGGAGGCCTGCATCGCTTGCTAATCTATTGCAACCAGTGTTCTAGAATGGGGGGAAAGTGAGGAAAAGTAACATTAAGCAAATGCTGAAAGCATCCAAGATCTGCAATGCTCTTAGGTACCACTAACGATTGATACTCGTCAGGGAAATTTATGTGCAGGTGCATGGGAGCTTCATATGGAAGCCCAGGTTCATTTCTCGTGGGGGGGAACTTGCCGAATCTTGTTTCCCGCGGGATTTCCATTATCTGTTATATAATCGCGTCGTTTTCCTTATCTCTGGATTGCATCCAGAACAAGTAGGCCGCCGTCCAAAGATAAGCCAAGCAGATACACCACTTCCTTTCGTCCCTATATAAATACAGGCAGTGTGGGCTCTTCCCGCGGGGTGCCGGTTCTAGGAAAATCTGTTTTTGGATTTGCTTTGAACAATAACCATCATGGCACCGCAATCCGAGGCTATTTTTTTCATATGCCACTACAACATCACCAAAAGGTCTTCCGGAGCCCGACCTAGTGTGATAGATATTTCTTTCTGTTAGTCTCCTTATCAAAAACCAAGGAGAAACTCCTAGTGGAGTGGTAACGAGTTTTATCCTTTTATTCTTATTTTGTGCAAATGGCTCATCATCAATTGTTCAACCATGACGGAGCATCCAGACTAGAGAGTCGACGATTGCAGATTTGGATCACCACCCCGTGCTCGAAGCACCCATGATGCGGCTCCTTACATTCTTGTCGTACAATCTCCTACTTCAAGAGTGGTCGAGTGATACGGAGATAGACTAGCACGGGTCTGAGCACGGATTGGCAAGACTGGGGAATGCCAGTGCTACTATAACGGGAAAAAGCCTATACGGTCAACGGGAAAGTGGCCCTCAGACAAAAAGACGAGTTCTCAACGCCAAGACGATCAAAGCAACCAGAGCATCCTACATCCTATTCAATGAGTTTACAGGCAAGGGGATTAGGTACTATCGTGATCCAAGCTTGGCTAACCTTCCGGACCATCGGATCATCGGATCATCGGCAGCCGGAATTCCCATGATCTATCTCGGAGGATGGGGGGGGGAAGGGGTTCTCGACGCATCAACTTGCGACACGATCGCAACCGTGGTGCATTTACAGCGGTGCGAGCATGGGCCGGTCTCTGGCACGACAACACGACAAACAACACGACACTAGCGTTCGAATACGCAAGAAAACACATCAGAACGAGAGACTATTGTGTACCCCCGAAGCGGTGTGAAGAGCGCGGACCGAGGTGAAAAAAATCGATGAACCGCCCCACGAGGACGAGTTATTAGTTCTATTTTGGCACCATGTAACGATACATCCGCGACTAGATGGTGCAGCTCTGGGTGGCCTGTGGAGCATCAGCCGACCCTGTCGCCAATGTACTTTGGTTTGGGATCATGACAAGTCACCACGACGAAGTTCACCCATAGACGGACGACCGAGGGAGGGGCCGGAGCAGACGGTAACCTGTGTGTTATACATTACCCAGCACAATGCGATTTTTGAGGGTAGATCAAAATGTCCACCTGTGAGAGGGGATGACGACAACAATGAACGGATGGTGCCAATGGAGAAGCGACAAGGCAAAGGCAACACTGCCCGAGAACTGCAGGGCGGAGAAAATAGAAGGATCTGGCTTGCCGGCGCTGGCCAGTGCTGTTGCCGCTGGACCCAGCGCGCGCAAATCGAGCTTAAAATTGCCGACAAAAGCTCAGACCGCCGAGACCGTGCCCACTTTGTACACTGGGCCCCCCTCCCTCCCAGAACACTGCCTTCGCGTCCCGCCGACAACCGGACCGCGCTTCTACCCTTGCGAACGTACTCTACATCGACGGGCTCTACAAGCTGCGCTAGTGGAACGACCTGCCTATTGTGGTCCTCCTGGGATCCAGATGTACTGTACTTCGCAACCCAGCAGGAGAAACTGCTTCGGTGTAGCTACGAGCTTTTTACCCACCCATTGGGGCATGTTTATTCTTTGTGGAATCGTCTCCTGGATGGCGAACAAACTAACTAACTAGAGACGCCTTTATTCCTGTCATACGGCCTCGTGGGCCGGTTTGTGGTGGGTTTCCGAGCATGGTTAACTAATGGTCTACTCAATCTGGTGCTTGCCTTTGACGGAACCCCGCACACACTGCAAAAAATTGGTTAAGTTGCTGGCAGCCCGCATACACAGCGCATCTTGGCACATACACTGGTTCCAGTTCAACAAACCCTCCACCACGCATCGGAGCTGCCCTCTCATAAACTGTGTGCAAGGATCGGGATTTGAATGTCGTCAACCTTTTCATTACCAGCCACCTCGTTCATCTCGGTGCTGCTGCGAGAGGAAGCTCATCGAGCACAGATGAAGGAAGTATATGAAGCAACTGCGATTGCCTCCTGCTTGCTTGTGTTGCCCCTCCTGTCCCGTGCCTGAGCTTCCAAAGGTAAGTGCATTTTGCTTCTTTCTTTGTGCGGTTCATACGCCATGGCGCAATCCCCTAATTAGAGATCACTTTGCACATCTACTAGTGGAGGGTAGGATCTTAGCGGGATTTGAGCTTCTGCATAATATCCCGTAGCCATCCATTCCCCCCATGCACGCATGTCATGTGGCCATAAGACTGCCCAGTCTTGTGCCGCTTCCCGCCGCGAGACCAGTGTTCCCCTCCTCGGAGATGCAAGAATCTCGATGCGCTGTCGCGAAGTCAAGAGAAAGTGTGCGAGCATTTCAAAGTATTTCTACATGGTGTTCAGATTTACTACTTACAAGACGACCGCATAAGGCGGAGGCTCCGCTCTCTTCCCATTTACCTAGTACAGCCAGTAAAAAACGGCGAAGTACCGTAATCCATGGCCTTGCTAGTTCGTGGTCGAGTCCTAGTGGATCCTAACGAGTAACCAGACAGCAATATTGCGGACCACGGAGCGAGCAATATTCGGTCCGGCTGCAAATCCACCATGCGACACACGCCGTGTGCATGGCAAGGTGAACCTGGAATCAGTAGCCCCGGGCAGTGAAAAAAAATTTAAGAAATGACTCGACGTAAGGTGTGGTTTTTTTGCGCGCCGAAAACAATTAGAAATCAGTTGTCCAAATCCTGCTTCGCCCTGCTGGCAGTTGTATGTACAGATAGCCTCCAATCAAGAAATCAACAAAGACATCCACGTGGAAACCCAGGTGAATGCCCAAAAGCTCGATATCGTGAGAGGAATATTGTAAAACCTGCGCTGTCAGGGAAATGCAGCAAATACAGAAAGAAGCCTCCTAAATGCTCAGATGTCCGAACTCCAACGCTATACTATGCACAAAACCAATGGAAAATGCGTTGCAGTCGTCATATCAAGCTGGCCAGGCGCGCTTCGCTGCATTGTTGAACAAAGCAGTTCTCCGTTGGAACCAAACTGAAAGAAAACAAGCAGTACTTTTCCTGTTCCTCCAAACGCCACAATGCTCTCGTTGAAACATTTAACCGCCTTTTTCCCCTTGGGTATAATGCCTTTTTTTTCTTGGTAACCCCCAGTAGTTTTTGCATTTTCGATGGGTTGAGGTCGAACTGGTCCACAAGAATGGAGAAAGTCGACTGAATAGCCCAAAGCGTTGTCCCTCCTTATTCTGCTCTCCGATTCTTCTCCCCGATTCTTCTCCCTCCAACTGCTTTATATAACAATGGTTCGCGTATGAGCGTGAGAATGTCTGTAATCATTAGAATCCCTGAATCGGTTCCCTGTTGGCTTTCAAAATGTCCCATGACATTAGTTGCCGACGGGTATATCATCGTGTCAGAGCGTCAATGGTTGGTCAAGGTATATCCTCAACCTGATAATTCATACCAAGATTTATCGACTTCCACTTAAAAGACAATTGCCTACTATGCTTTGCCTATCGCATACTGCTGGTATCGAAGGAGAACTGCGTAGGAAAGGCCATCGAGGCGCTCAATCCGAAAGGATCCCAGTCCAATGCAGGGTCGAGTAACTGCGTCATAGATGGATAACCTTGACCCGAAGTTTGAGCAGATTGCTGATCGCTTTGCGCCATGACTTGAGGCATCTGGGTGCTAGTCGTCGTCGGTGGTGCATTCATGCCGTGTTGTGGGCCATTGTTGAATTGTGCTGGATAAGGCCCAGGACCTGGCGTATCCGCTTCGACGTCGTCAATCATATCGGTTGGAGCGTCATACTCCTGCTCTGTACTCACGTAATCAGCCTAGGACGCCAAAGTTCTATTAAATACAAGGGGCGGGTCAGCTTGCCGAGTTGCTCAATATGATTCTGGAACGATGGGGTCGGATAGAAAGAGCTTGATCGAGATGTAACTCCAGGAGCACCGTGCTGCATCATCTGCTGTCGTGCTGCAGCGGCTGCTACCGGACCCTGCATAGGTGGTAACTGCCTAATTGGCGGCGGAATGGACGATCGCAAGCCTGAAGGCTCGCTCGTCGTTGGCGAAGCCGCGGAACCGCTGAAACCAGGAGTTGGATTAGTCGGCGAAGCGGCGTGGGATGGAGGCGTTGGTCGCGACTTAGGTGAGGATACCGACTGTAGGCCGTGCATCCCGGGTTCGATTTTTGGAGCAATACTAGACGCTGACCTTCGCGACTGGTGGTGTCTGTTCAAAATGGCTCTCTGAATAGGTGGTGGCTGAACCATATTCTGAGGCATATGGGTTGGGCCAAGATTGGGGCTGCCCGTCTTAGCTTGAAGCTCGGCTTGGACATCGATACCTTTCTCCAAGAGAATTCGTTCAAGCAACGAGTTCTTATACCTGAGCATCAGGCACTCATCGGCGGCGCTGCGGTGAGCCGCTTGCAGGTTCGACAGGTTCGACTCATGAACCCTAATAGTTTCCTCAAGCTGCTTTATGTACTCCGTGCGTCGTTCTCTGAAAGCTGCTTGGGCTTGGCGATTTCTCTGCTTCCTCTCTTCTGAGGTAGCATAAATCTGGAAGAATGTCAGCGCGTACCCAGGCACTACTGCACCCACAACTAGTTGGGTACCAAACAGAGGGGTAAAGTGCAACGTACAGGCTTGCGCCCGCCTTTCCGTTTGACGGGCTGTGCTTCCTGGGCTGTGGATGGCCCATTCTCATGATCGGGGCTAGACACCTCAGACCCTACCGGTGAGTTCTCCTTGGAGGGTTCTTTCTTGTCGATCGACATTTTGTCAGACATGACAGTCTTTTAAGTAGAAGAGACGATTGCCGACAAGGGGCGGCAAACGCCTCTCACTGGAAGGAAGGGTGGGATCGAGGAAGCGACGATGTATGTGCAACTTCCAGCCCAGTGGAACACCAACCGCGGAAGCAGAATTTCGATTGTGTAAGTGTATTTCAGTGTAAGTGGGATGAAGGCGGCAGAGCAGAGCCACTTAGACACGGGAGGAACAACAAATACTATCAACAGTACCCAAACAAGGAAGTATTCTCGGCACCCAAGCGCGCGTATGCAAGCTAATCAGGTCATAATCTGGGGAAACCGAGATCCGAGGACTTGGGACGGGATCAGGGTGAGATGTTTGCAAGATAAGGAATACCCAAGCTTGGGCTTCCAGGGGTCCAGTAGAGGCCGTTGAATTGATGACAAGTGGAAAAAGAAAGCGACGGCTATATGCGCTTTGGGGGTGGGATGCGTGATGACCAGTTGGTGTATCGTAAGAACAAAGAGTAGCTGGTAGCTTCTTATGTAATTGTTTGTTAAAAAGTTGAGTAGGAAGGGTGGAGGTGGCTTCTTAGATCCGAGAGGGAGAAAAGAGCTGCGACTAGGTTAAGATGAAATCAGTTAAAAGAAAATTAACTGGCCGATGGGATGGATGTAGAAGGGGTTTTCCCCTCGCGGTGGAGAGAGCATGAGAATCTCGTTTTTTTTCTTCCCCTTCAGGGCTCCAGAAGTCGGACGTCGTTGAGTTTGGCTGGCGTTAGTCTGTGCATTCATGGTGTGGGCTGGATGGGGAGTACCGGTACTTCTCTCTTGTAGCAGCGGGGATGGCGGTCCACGGCAGCTGAGTCGTGACCAGATGCAGGCTATACCTAATACGCGGTGCGCCTATTTTGCCTCCCCCCCCCCCTCCCCTGGTTCTAATGTATCGTCTTCTCCGCCTGGGCATTAAAGAACGAGCGAACCAGGCGGGGCCGAGTCTCTGCTTCCGCTTCGCATCCTATGTAACGTGTTTACACTGTCGCGCCTTACAACACTTCATTGCTACAAGAATACACTTTTGAGAGGTATTGCGTCAAGAACAGTCAATAACTACAGACGGGGGGTACAAGAGCACATAATCCGGAGCCAGCCCCAATGGGGGCAGAAAATTTTACACGACCATCCCCCCTCGGAGACGGGCGAAAGCAAGGTGGAAGTACCTACTCACACACCCGGATGTCACCGAACCCCTCTGGGTCCAACCACAACTCACCAGCAAGACCCCAAACGGTCCAAACGGTCAATGAGGGAAGCGCAACGGTAACACGATCTACGTCTAGCCCTGGCCGTCCCTTTCCCTACCTGAAGGGAAATATGCAGGCATTGTCAGAGTGGGGATGGTGTCCGCTGTAATCCCCTGCCCGTAGAAGTACCTGGGAAAAAGTAACCTGCTTTGGCGCGGTCCCTGTGCCGTGGGGTGTTTACTGTTAGGTTAGGTTATTGCCCGGGAGCCTGCGTGCTAAACATTGACAGGCCTCTGCTGCAAGCGAACCTCTTGGGAGCCATCCGCCAGGGTCACAGAGAGGGGCACGCATCCCATCCGCGTACGCAGCATGCAGATGGCATGCGAAACCCTTCCACTGCCCGGGGACTATACGTACTTCTGGGCAGGAACCAAGTCCGCGAACCTGGTTTGCAAAAGTCTTCCCAATTCTGTGAACGCGTCAATTCTCAAAGCAAACACCGGGGTCCAAACGTCTCTAGGTTAGTGGTCCAATTAGTTCGGGGAGGAAATTTAGACCCTTCTACCTACCTTCCGAGCCACACGTTACAGCTAATGACGAAAGACCCAGATAGTTCCTTGGCTTGTCGGCGACCCAGGTACCATCGAGATGGAATTAATTCCACTTTGTCTGTCGTAGTTTACCAGTGCATTGAGACCCTCATCAATTACCGAGCCGCCGCAAATCCAAAAGCCGCGCCGCTTGTCATGTGTGCCAGGTTTCCCCCGTCCTCAAGCACCCACAGCTGTCGTCCGTACATTACTAGGCTAGATATACGTAGCACAGCTATCGTTTGAGTTTCATGCAAGGACTTTTTCAGGGAAACAGAAGCAAGCCAGGAGTCTAGAAGAAGAACAAAACCGCTCTAAAGAAGTTCCTCTGCAACTCGGCTCGAGACTGTCCTCAGGGGATCCCATCCAACTCCAAAAAGGCTTGCAGGTGCTGCAGACAACGTCGGGATGGCCGTGGCGGCGTAAGCACATTCCACAGCTCATATCACCTGAGCACCGGATGCAGCTATAGGGTAACTGCTAGGTGGCTTTCCAGCCCCTCTCCTCTACGGTGGTGGTTTGGCTGTAGGTGTGAGCAGTCGTAGCTGTCACCTATTGTGTCGAGATGCATGCCAAGCGTTCCTTCGGCTGGGTCCTGTCAAGACGAGTATCAAAAGTCTGCGATGTGTACTAATAGACAACCATTCATACTTTTCGAAAAAAAAAAAAAAAAATTTCATCTCAAAAGTACGTCCATCTAATGACATTAATATGTGCAAAACTGAAGTAAAGTAAAACCAAAAATCCTAACAAATTTCATCGCTTTATCGTTACAGCAATTGGAGATCTCATGGCTAAGATACACGGTTTTCATACTCATGGATAAAATTGCCCAAAACGGATGCGCTAAGCGGGAAGGAAATTTTTTTTTTGACCGGCTGCCAAACTAGCCGCCAGATCCTAGAAGATGAGTTGAGGCATCTCCGCGGGCAACCTGATTGCTTTTGCTTTTGTAGTTCACCAATCGACCATTTTGTGGCCCCTTTGTCATATCCAATGAGTTTCCCGGCAAGGAAAGATATATGTGTTAGTCAGTGGATAATGGAGTTTTAACTGGTTTGACCCTACAAAACTGTCTGCATTCCAGTGTTGCGAATTTCGCTTTTACGAGTATTATCCATAGCTACCAAGGTACAAGTTGTTTCCCCAGTTTCGGTGCAGCCAAAGCTCCATTATTGGCTACTAAACCTGCATTAGTCGCCGGCACGGGGCAATGTCCCCAAATTGACGGATGCCTTGGATGTACCTATGCGAGCGCGGTACACCTGAGTAAACCAGTTATGCATAACATACCCGGCGTACCAGTTCGCATGGAGTTGTAGCCATAACCTATAGTAGTTGAAAGGCACCAAACTACCATTACCTCTTTGCTTTTTCTTCCGAGAATCTGTAGGGGGTTGAAACTGAACCTCGCGGGGGTGGACCTTTGTTTTTAAAACCCTTCTCTTGCCCCTGAAGCAAACATGTGCCTCGCATCAAGCCATATCTGATGGAATGATTAAGCAGAATTTGGCCACCAGCCCTGGTTTGACCAAAAGTGACGATGAGGAGTCGATCATGCAATCCCGGTGACCAAACGGAGACTGCTCTGGGCGGTGCGGGTCGCCTGATACCAGTGATTGGCTGACTACAAGGTCACGAGCAAGGTTTCAGAAGTGAGGCTTTTTGAAAACCACCTTCTGGAAAACTTCTAGTGGTAACCCAGCCAGGGGCCTTCATCCCCGGTTTCGCTAGTTTGTTGACTAGCCAAATCTCCCACCTCGGTCTGCATCTTCCACATTGGTTGCCTTGATTTCTTTTTTTTATCACCCTCTCTTAAATCCCTCTCTTGGGAGGAGAGTGGGAGGCACGGGGGGATTGCTAGACCCATGTCAGCCCGTGGGATTTTGAACACTTGGAGGCTGTTGATCTTCCAATTATCATAGTATGATCATGTCCTCGATCACCGATTTCGCTCCGTCTATTAGCGTCATTTCGTTCTGATGATAATCACGTCGGCAGAATCAAGGGCAACCAAACTGCCCAGGGCTAAGCAATGCAAGGTCGTCAAATAAGTTAGCACACGGGGATCGCCCCCCTCTGACGACGCAAAAAGAGTTTGTGACCAAGTATTGATACATGCTTTTTTGGAAGAGCTATATCAGCGAAAGATATCGAAGATAAAGATGCTGGTGGGCGAAAACATATGGGATACTTCTTAAATGATTAGTTGAAAAACTTTTATTGTGGCAACTCGTTCTATCAATCATGTAGTTGATGTCCAAAATCCGTTAAGAACCTTGGAATATATAGCGCCACTGTGAGTACTCGAAATAGCCACTGCTCCAATCTTGCCCACGCGTAGTCAGCGAGCATCGGCTTAATAAGTCTCTCGTACATTGTAAGAGGCGCCCGGCCAGCGCAACACAACCATACAGTTGGAGACGCTCGTTACCACACCTTTACCAGACACGCGGTACTTGTCGAGAGGTCTGTAATGGTACAAAGGCCTGGTTGTGCTACTGTGAATTTGAACTTCCAATCAATGCGGTACAGCAGCAAGTAGCACAACCCGAAGTGTCTCACTTCAATGTTGCTATCGCTAACTGGAAGCTTTTTTTATCATGAGAGCTATAGTAGCTACGGCTCAGGTGGGCAGTCGGCTACTCACATAATCGCGCCGTACACGCGACAGCTTGCGCACAGACCAAAGCGCGGGCTGTACGTCATTAGATCTATTCCACATTGACCATCAAAATTTTCGTTCCCGCAGCTCAGCAAGCGCGGACAGGCGCATACAAGCTCAAGAGCACCTCCAATTGTCCACAATGCGGGCTCCTATCACAACGCCGATATGTCCTATATGCCTGTTCACAGCAAGCTCACGTGCTGCATTGAATCTGCGCCCACCGTGGGCTACTCAACGATTCTTTGCATCGGCTAGAGGTTATGGTGGGAGGACTCGATCGCCCGGCCCATCTCGCATGGTGCTTTCTGATAATGTCGCCCAGTCTCCTGCTACGCGCGGCGGGCGAGGCCGAGATAGCGACAAGCCCAAGACAAGAGCAAGTCCCTTTGGCGGTATGAATCAGACAACATTTCGAGGGCGAGATGGCCCGGCGCCGGCGCCATCAGGGCAACGAGGTGCGAGCAAGGGAAAGCGGGACGAGAGAAGAACCAAAGCAATGAAGATGCAGAGCTCACTTGCGACAGTATCTTATGGGCATAGATCACGCATGAAGTCAAGTATTAACGAGATCGAATCTTTTGATGCGTTCGACCTGCTGCCAGACATCAAGACTGCGGTCCACGACGAAGTGCTGAAGGGAATGGTGGACATCAAACCTACACCTGTCCAGAGACTCGCCATACCTGCGCTCCTCGGGCAAAATCTAGGCAAGGGTCTGAAGCCAAAGAGCATACCTGGCCGACAAGAATTCCTGCTTGCTGCTGAGACAGGATCGGGCAAAACCCTTGCTTATATGGCACCCGTTGTCAATGCCTTGAAGCAGGCAGAAACTACAGACCCAGAGATCGCACGTTATCGCGAATATTTCGCAAATCAAAAGGAAGCAATGCAAGATCCTGACTACATGGGACCACGAGAGTTCGAGCCACACCCAACTGCCGCCCGACCCAAAGTTGTTGTCCTCGTCCCCTCAGCGGAACTTGTAGACCAAGTTGGAGCGGTCGCCAAGTCTCTCTCCCATGTGATCAAATTCAAAACGGTCATGCTGTCAGCCAATGTTTCTGCAAATGTCATTCATGGCCGACTCTACAATCCTGGCGGCGTTGATGTCGTTGTAACAACACCACATTTGCTGGCATCCGTCGCAGATTCTGACCCCAACATCCTCTCCCGCGTTAGCCACCTGGTCGTGGATGAGGCGGACTCTCTCTTCGATCGGAGCTTCTCGCCAGTGACTACGTCGATTTTGGATCGCGCACTTCCCTCCCTCAAGCAGTTGATTCTGTGCTCGGCGACAATTCCAAAGCGCCTGGACAACCTAATGGCCACGCAGTTCCCAAACATGATTCGAATCACCACCCCAAATTTGCACGCCATCCCACGACGTGTCCAGCTGGGCGTCATCGACGTGTCAAAAGATCCCTACCGAAACAATAAGAACCTTGCCTGTGCGGATGCCATCTGGTCAATCGGTAAGGACGCGGCTCGTCACGAAGGCTCGGTTCCTGGGGAATTAGACGTCAAGAGAATTATGGTATTCGTCAACGAGCGCGAGAAGACACAGGAAGTTGCCGACTACCTAGTTTCAAAGGGCATCGACGCCGCTGCTTTGCACCGAGATACGTCAGAGCATCGGCAATCCGAGATGCTTAGCTCTTTCACAACCACGGAGCCTCTGAAGGCAAGTGGTTCCCCCGGAGAAGCGGTCGCTCCAACTGGGCGGAGATCGCTGGCCAACACGAAAGTCATCGTTGCTACGGACCTAGCTTCGAGAGGCATCGACACCCTGGCGGTGCGACATGTAATTCTTTACGATGTACCACACACGACGATTGATTTCATCCACCGGCTGGGTCGCGCTGGTCGCATGGGCCGCCGTGGTAGGGGAGTGGTTCTTGTAGGCAAGGGCGATCGCAAGGACATCGTGGCCGAGGTAAGAGAGAGTATGTTTATGGGACAAGCCCTGATATGATTGGAGCGTGTAAAAATAAGAAATGTTGATCAACTGTACGACTATCCGTGCCATGAAATATGGCTTGTACAATAGATAAACTTGCGGCACCGGTAGTGCACGCACACTACGTGTTATGGCTAAGATTCGAAAGACCTACGGTACGTTGTATAGATAGTAGAAATGCGGTGGGTGAGAGACAGTACACTATTCCTCTCCGCTAATAAATATATACGGTTTAAAAGCGTCTATGGCAGCGAACTAGCAGACGTGAGCTTAGTTGGTCTTGAAGGGAAGCACAATGTGTAGCAACTTGATATACATACCTACCCCCATGGTTAATTGATAGCCAGTGCTTTAAGGTCAGTGGACTCTAGTAGAGTGATTTTTTTTAAAGTGGGGGGAGAGGTCCGGAAGCTGTGGGCATGGGTGCGAGCTCTTGATCGACGCGCTGCAGCTCGACGCGTCGCAAGTGGCCGCCATTGTTTTTCCCCTCCGCACACTCAAACGGAATTACCACATCATCAATCTACCACCTTGCCCCTTCACGCAAAAGTAAGGCGTCTACAGCATCTCTCTTTTGCCATCCGAGCAAGATCCTCTGTTGGTTTTCCCCAGCATAAATTGACCCTCGTCGCCATCGAAACCACGCGAAACAGCAACAGACAACATCACGATGCCGCGCCCGAGACGAACCCGGGCCGCGTCGACGCGCACAGATCTTGCTGCCAAAGACCCGTCGCGTGCACCTGAAAGATCCAACGCCAGTGACCATGAGGAGGAGTCGACAAATTTACGCAGATCCTCTAGAGGGCTGAATCCTCGCCCGACAGCCGCTATCGAAGATGCGCGCCAGAAACGCGATTCGGCCATGCAGCGCCTCGAGAACATCACTTCCACCTCGTCCTTGGCGGAAAATACGACCGCGGAAGGCGAGGATTCAGAAGGGAGCTCAGTTGAGGTGGAGATGGGACGGCGCGCTACCGCCACCCCAGCACACGGTCGAGCCGTGGAGATGTCCGGCCTTGATCTAGACGACGAGATGTTCGACGATTTAAACACGACCTTCGATACAGCAGGCACAGCCAGTGCCCAGCGATCTCATGATACCTCAACCTTGTCTGTCAGCCACTTCAAGCGCCGGCCTCGCGCCGCCAGTTTCTTGAGCAGGGATGATGGGACGCTCCGGCCCAGCAGTCGTGCTGGACCAAACACGCCGGCGTTCAGTTCGACGTTCAACATTGGAATGTTTAAGCGAAGAGCGCGTGAGCCCAGTATCCTTGGCACTGCGCAGAAGCCCAGGGCAGAGAGACCTGTGCCTCAAAGTGATAGTGGCGATAAGTCGGATAATGACCCCGAGGACGACGGAGAAGTGGAGAAGGACAACTTCGATCCCGAGGCAGAATCGACCCCTCTGAGGCGTTCTAACCGTCAGTCTGGGGCTTCCGTAGTTGATGCTGAACTTTTGGTATTGCCTAATCCCAAAACGCGGAAGCGAAAGTCAACAGAGGCACACGAGGAACGGGCACGCTCATCTCCATTTGCTGAGCAAGAGCCCGCTGGGCAGCTAGAGTCTGAGTTCCGATCATCACCTCCGGCTCTGGACCGTATTTCAAGTAGAACAGCCACCCCGGCGCTGGATGAAGACATTGCACCACCTGAGAGCAGCGGCTCAGAGGACGAGGCTGAAGTGTGGCCCCCGATACAGTGTCTGGCAAGGAGCCGCCCCAAGCGCTCGGCCTCGACATTGAGACGAACTCCTGCGCGCGACGATAGCCCATCAGATATGTCCTCTCCGCCGTCTCTCACATACTCGCCCAACTACGCTGAGGATTCACCGCCGCCTCAACGCAAGCAAACCCGTCGGTCTGCATCCAAGACAGAGACCAAAGTCACGACAGCACATCTTACAGGGCTGCTGCCCCGCCGTCGAAACAGAAGCGCTAGGACCGACCAATTTGGCTTAGAAGACTCGGATCCGGAGATTGACACCTCAGGTTTGGGCGATGATGACGACGAGCTCACTCACATCGACGCTAGGACACGTCGTCGGGCGGCAAGGCCCTTATCACGAGCGGCGTCGGCAAGTCGCAATGCCAACACACGGGGCCGAGCGGCCGAGCGTAAAGGCAAAGCCACTGAAAGGAGGACAACCAGAACCTACGGCAAAGTCTCCTCGGACCAGGAAAACGAAGGAGAGAATGAGTCTCCAGATCAAGCTGAAGACGATGGAATCGTCGCAGCTGAAACCAGCGAGATGATGGTGGCGCGCATAGGCGATGAGCTCAAAAATGCAGCCAGGAAGTTTGCTGAGGTGGATCGGTGGGAGCTGGATTTTGAGGAAATGACCCAGAGCAGCTCGCCACCAAGGTGACCCGCACTCTCTTCATCATCAAGCCGGGGATAAGAGGACATGGTGCTATTGAAAAGAAGAGCTGAAGCTTTAGGAGTTAAGGGTTCTGTTTTACTGGTAGTATATGGAAGGATGTTATGAAGTCTGGTCTTGTTTGGGGATACTTGCAGCATATGGCCATGTTCTTCATAGCTCCGATTGGGCTGCACACACAGATAAAACGAGGCAGCGTACTTTTGGGGACTCAATGTTATGGGGATATCTTTTTTTTATTGCTAGCCATGGCAAGGGTGTTGTCTTGTGTTTTAATTATTGACAATGCTATTTTTATATCATCCGGGCGAGCTCGATCCTTGCTGAATTGATTCCCCAGTTGATTTTCCAGGGGCTCATAATCTCGTTCTTTGCTGCGTTTAGTATTGTGATAACATTCTCCAACATGGTAAGAAAGACTTCAGCTTGCTTAGCCCTCTAAGCAAGCATGATACGTCCAAAAAAATCATTCGTAGCCTAAACGCCTCATTGTTCAAACCGATGGTTTCAGTGTCCCAATAGGAACCCATGAAAACTTTTTAACAAAAGAGTCTGCTAGCAAATCCATGCAGACTATATCGCCTGTAACTCCATGAATGCTGCTTACATTGAGGGCTATACCGGCACTATGAAGCCAGCGAGACACTCTCCAGCGTTTGTTCCACCACCGGCAGTAGATCGGCTATCTTATTGGCATCCCTCATTGCAATTGTGACAGTGTCAGGCAGCAAGCCAGTCATGAACAATGCCTACAAGGGTTAGCACGTTCAATCGCTTCATCCGGAAGCTAACGTATCATCGACGGGGAGGGGGAGGGGGAGGGGGAGGTGGTGTTACCTTTTTGACATCTTCGAATTTGCCCTCCTTGGCCGTATACTCTCGCGTCACGATATCGGTATCGAAGTCAACGTAGATCCGGGTATCGCGGATGCGGACGAGGACGCCGTCGAGGCGCATGAAAAGACGGCATAGCAGCAGCATGCGGCGCTCGTGGACACGCAACTTTACGCTGAAGACACTGATCCCGTTGTCGTCAAGCTCACTCTCGTACAGCATGACCTCATCAAAGAAGAGGATGGGGTCGCGGCGCTTGAGCAGCTCGAGCGGGATGGGCACGTCGGTCGGGGCGAACGAGAGCGCGGGCGAGGAGCTTTCAGCGCCCTGAGCCGTGCCGTCGGCGGCGCTAGTGGTGGTGGTGGTGGTTACGGTTCCCTTGTACGTGGTCGAGTAGCTCCAGTCGTAGGGCTTGACCACTTCCTTGATCCCCGCGCTCGTGCGCTCGCGGCTTGCTGACCAGTCACGTGCATAGGCGACCTGTAGCATGTGCTCGCCTGTCTTGTCGACGGCGTCGAGGGCGTCGCGGGCGCAGAACTCGACGCCGAAGCCCGTTGGGCCGTGGCGCACGGCCACCAGGTTGTCGCCAAAGATCATCTCGGGGACGGGGATGCCCAGCTCGGTGGCCATGGCGTCGATAGGACCGGCCTTGGAGATGGGCAGCTTGCGCGTCGACACGGTGAACCGCCCTTGAGAGTGCATCCGCGTGGCGGCGGCCAGGTGCGCGGGCGACGGGTAGGGCTCGTTGGGCGAGGTAATGTGGCCCGGGGGTGCCATGATGGTGACGGGCGGGGCCGACATGCTTTCGCTCTGCTTCCCTCGCCTCCCACCGAGTTCGCTTCACGGGTTGATTGAGTTCAGGTTTCCAAGCTTACGGGTTCGGTCGATTGGCCAGAACTAAACAAATAAATAAATATCCCGCGTTCGTATTTGCCGGATCAGGACGGGGGCAGGAAGGGACAGCGTGTGCGTGGTTTGGTGGTGAAGCAGTTGCAGTGGTTCGAAGGTTGATGGTGGGGTAGCAATGGTTATCAGAAACAAATCCCGTCCTATTCTATCCCATGTCAAATCAGATAACAGAGCCCTGTACAGTAGGTTGCATAGCTACTGTACATAACTCATTAGCTAAAGCTCTAACTTAGACAATACTAGCTACCTAGGTACCTCGCTAGTGTTTACGAGCTGTTGGAGAGGTGCCTAGCTGATGTGGGGCCGCAATCTGGTGTTACGCTACCTCATGAGCTACGTGCGTTATAAGTCGAGTGCTTAAGTAGGTATCCCGTCTGATAGGTACGCTGACCGAGAATGGAAATTATCGGCACTTCTATAGTGTTTACAGTGGTCCACACGTGCAATTTATTTATTTATTTATTTATTTTTACTTCGAAGGGGTTTTCTTTTACATTGCTGCAAGTTTTCTGCATACTACCAAAGGTTGTAGAGATCTTCTCGGTATGGGAGAAACCATCGTAAACTGGTCACACGGGGGGAGCGAGGACCGGAAAGCTGAGCGAAGAGGGCGCTCATTCAGACGATCAAGCGGCCCCAAACTTCACTCCTTATCCCTGTTGCATGTCAAACTGTATTCTCAGTGGCCGGAGGGCTTCATAGATGGTATTTTTTGGAAGGTTAAGCTGCGCCCGTGTATGTAAGTAAGATCGCGGTAGTCCAACTTTACAAGCGACACGATTGCCTTATCGCAACAAGAACACAACAACAACAAAAACTTTGTAGGAAGCCTCAATCCCGAATTCATTTCATCCATCCTTTCTTCTTATCCCAGCCAATATCTCTCTTTCTTCACGACAGCGATCTTGGCAAACGGACTGATGGACAAAAAGAGAGTCCGGGCTCAGGCACTATGGCCCATTAGTGGCTGAGCCGTAATCTGTCCGAGTGTAAGCATACTATTCCCACGCCATCGACAAAGTTCACAAGCAGTCTCCGAAACCCGTTTACACTCTCACGACACCATGTTTTGCTTCTTCAAACATCGTTCTCGTAGGCTTATACATGTCTCCGATAGCATCGCTCTTGTGCTGTCGGAGAATGTAAGCTTAAAGTACGTGAGGGTATCCCCGATATACAGATTAAGCTTTGAGCACAATCCCGGCCATGGTATATAAAGCTGGAGTTGTGGCTTTCTTGGGGGGAGAGAGACAGAGGGAAAGAGTCGTCGGCGCACTCTTCGAGTTTGATCGAGTTAACCTTATCATAACAATCAATAGCACTATACAACATTCACTGCTAAGCTTGTTCTTTGTTGAGTCCCGAAGATTGAACATGGCCGAGAATCTTGAGAACCCATATGGCACAGTCATGGAGTTGACTTCTAGATTTAACGACGAATTTCAAGAAATAATTAACTCCCTTGGCGAGTTAAAAAGTTTAATTCAGGTCAGCGCATCGAGAAATCACTCACTGTCATCCCAATCCACGAGCTCCACGAGCACGTCGTCATCATCGGGACTCACGCTACCATCCTCTTCCTGTGAAACCTCTCCGAGCAAAGGCTCTACACTGAGCGGCGTCCACAATCACTCCCAGAGGGCAACGTGGAGAGACATCCAGCCTCTGCCCCCTACATTAGAAAAAGCCAGCACCAAAAAGCAGATAAGGGGCGTGAAGGTCATAGACGAAGCAGAGGAGTTCTTGGATGTCAGACTTCCCCCGCCCTGCTTCGACAGAGATTACGTGCTGAACAGGGCCCTAGAGGTCCGCGGTCTCAAAATAGATACTGGTGGCTGGGTGCAGCGAGAGCCAAACGACAAACCTACTTATCAGCTTAGAAGAACACTGCTCACGAATGAGTGGAAGGGTACTGAAAACATATGGAAAAAGAGGCCAGACGAGTGGGACAATGGTACCAGCACGTTCGCCAAGTTCTCCGTTCCCATGTACTTGTTCCTAGAAGGATACGAGTACCCTTACACCTCCCGATACACACCTTCACAATCACTGCTCCGAAACATTGATATCGACAAGTCCAAGCTCAAGGACGTGCTACGAGAGCACGCAGCAAAGCTCAACGAGCACGGCACCCCCCGAGGCCGAATCACTACACTCCTGGATTGGAAGGCAAGCCCCGACTTCAAAGCTGCACACGTCCAATTCATGAATGAGATCTTATGCCGCTGTGCCTACATCGCCGGATTCGTGGCAGCAGATGCCGAAAGGTCCTCATCGTCGTCCCGACCATCGGCAACAACAACAACACCCGATGCGAACGAGAGCCCAACAGCACCAGCACCAGCACCGGCACCAGCACCGGCACCAGCACCGGCACCAGCACCATGGCCACCCAAGACCGCAGCGGTCGGCAATGAGTACTTCCCATTCTTGGGTCCCAACGTGGCGCTGGATACCTTCCTCTTCGAGCGCGGCGTGCTGCGCGACGACCCGGAACACTTCGACCACCGCACGCACCCGCTCCTACGCATGTACGGCCTCAGCGCGCGGGAGCTCGCCTTCGTGCGGTCAAACCCAGACGCCGCGGAGCGCCGCGAGCAGCTGGCCACGCTCGAGCGGTACCACCTGCTGCGCGTGTGGTTGGGCCCGGAGGAGGTCGCCGACCTGGTCGAGCAGCTGCGCTACTGCTGGTTCGCGCTGCGTGACGCCATGAAGGACCCGAGCCGGTCGCCCCGGCTGGCTGCTGACTTCGCCCGCCTGACCTCGGACCGCGACCGCCAGCTCTTCCGCGCCCAGCTCGTGCGCGCCCGCCGCCGCGAGTTCAAGATCGCCAAGATCATGGTGGACCGCGTCTGGGACGAAGTGGCCGCCTTGTCGTACTCGTCATCCTCCGCTTCCTCTTCCTGCGAAGCCGGCAACCGCCGGCGCTCGTCCATCGTGCTGCGCGAGCAAGCCCGAGAGCACGCCTCCTCGGGTCGCCGCTGGAAGCGACTCGGCGACTGGAAGTTCCTCGCACACGAGGAGAAGCGCAGGCTTCTCGGCGGCGCTACGGAGGAGTACCCGGAGCACCCAGAATTTGTCCAGCTCGGGCCAACTTGGCTCTCACCAACCCCGGTATCACCGGCAGTGCTACCTGCGCCACCACCATCATCATCAACAGCAGCAGCAACTACAACAACTTCAACTACAAATCCGCCAGGTCTAGCGCCATCACCACCACTGCCAACACCAGCCCTCGGGGCTTTAGGACGCCTCAGACCCACAGCAGCACCATTTCATTCAGTCGTCCAGGGGCAGACATCGACCAAGAGTAGTGTCGAACATAGCGGAAGCATTCCCTACCGCGACAGACATAGCTGTTGCCAAGGCAAAAGCGGACCCGAGAAGTCCAAGCAGAGCAGCGTGTATCACGTGTACCGAATGCTTTGGCGAGACTAGGTGGCTGCGGGTACTAGGCCGAGATGTGCACATGAAGGTTCTTGTGGCAATGGACTTGTGCTGGAAAGGATAGATATTATCATAGGGTGCTCACTTAGGCAAGTTACAGAAAAAAGTATTTACAAAAAAACCAGGAGCCCAGATGAATAAGAATGATCCAATGCCTTTTTATTGATATACCATCAACTGAACGTGAAATTCGGTTGCGGAGACTTGCGCAGACGCCAGGAACGCACGTAAGACAAGTTACAAAGACTACCATACATCAGAGAAATCATCATTGTTGTTCTGGTCCCCTATCCAATCAAAGTTTGCTACGTTATAACATCTGAATAAAGATCAAAACATAGCCAAGTATATATCCCGCCTACCTAATCATCATCGTCATCAAAGGGAGACTTGAGCCCGCCGTGTTCATGAAATAGATTACGCCCGCAAACGCCTCAAACCCCCACTTCACTGCTTTTTCTTAGACGAACCAATATTCCATCACTCAGGAAGAGCTGGGTACATAGGTTGACGGGGAGCATCGGTCATCTCTGCATCCTCCGAACGGGGTGACGAAGGCTCAAATTCACCACGCTTAAGACGATCGATAACATACTCGCGCAGGTACTCAATCACGCGGACATTCTCGAGCCAAGCCTCGTAAGCCTGGTCCTCACTGCTAGACTCGGAGTCAGCACTTGGGGAGCCTACAGGGGATGAAGCCGGCTCGAATCTAGGAGTGACCTCACGGTCAACCGACTTGGGGCCTGAGCTCGCTCGTTGCAGCATACCGCCAGAGTAGCGGCGGCGAGGATCCGAGTCAAATGAGGGGCCCAACGTCGAAGTTGCCGATTGTCCAGGATAACCGGAGCTCACGGCCGGAAGGGTCGGGTACAGAGCTGATGCGGTTGAGCTGTGACGAGAGGTTGGTGACAGCCCAGTGGATGAGGCACTCGGCGAATGCCCTGATGTGTAGGACATGTTGCTTGAAGGAGGAGTCACAGCAGGGGTGCCATTTGAGTGGGGAGAAACAGCAGTCAAAGGCGATGCAACAGCAGGCTGAGAGTAAGTGGGTACCGAGGGTTGAGCAGCAGATGAATGAGGTGGCGAGTGACTCTGGCGGAAGCCTAGGGGAAGATAGTGTGCACCGGGTTGGTGGACGCCAGCAGCCGCAGCAGTGTTTGAGCTCTCATAGACAGTGCTCTGCATTTGTTCCAAAATCTGGTCTATCTGGATCAGATCATTCTTGGTGCGAATGTTCGGCATCGGGGGTAAAGAGTAATGCTGAGCATAAGGACCCTGAGAGGCAGCTCCATCCACACTCACAACCGGAGCAGCCGGGATGTACTCAGTGGCAAGGGAACCAGTGTGAATGGGAAGGGCGCCGTGCAGAGGCATTAATCTCTGTCCGACCTGAGTATAAGACGTGGGATCAAGCTGGCGACGTTTGGCATCCCCAAAAAATTCGTTTAAAGTATCAAAGGTCCGCTTGCGACCATCGAATTCAGCTGCGGCATGGTATCCGATGTGATCACCACGACTGCCAAGGGGTTGATAGTACATTGGTCCACCGAACGAAGGCGGAGCATGATGTTGGTAATAGCTGCTGGGATGCCCATTCTGCTGATGCGGCTGACCAAATGCTGCCGAGCTAGTGCGGATCTGCCCATTGTGATCGTAGTAGCTAGAAGGGGCTGAGAAAAGCAGATTAGCACTTGAAAATCTTATAAATAGGCAACTGAACACATATATATTGATATTGGAAAATTACCTTTAGCTGAAGTTCGGTAGCCACCACCCAGACCGCCGTGCTGCTCGGGAGATCGAGCTAGGACGGAGTCATCGGCATGAGTCTTAACGTGCTTCTTCAGATCCTGTGGACGCTTGAAGGACTTTCCACAGAAGTCACACTTGTGTGGCTTGAGGGGAACATGAACACGGATGTGCGACGTAATGTGGTCTCGCTTAACCGTGGTGGTGCGACACGAGTTCCACTGGCACGTCAAGTTCAGGTTGTTGGTGCTCTTGCGGCCAACATGGCGCTCGCAAATGTGTTCCTAATGTTTTCTGATTAGCTTTACAGCGCAAACACTTGTCTACCACCAGAATCCGGTTGAAGACGCCGAGGAAGAATGGCACTTACATATAGAGACTCAGCAGCGTTGAATCTCTCGTTGCAACTGTTCCAACGGCAGATCAGTGACTCGTCCGCTGATGATCCAGCTCCCGCAGAAGAGGCGCCCGAGCTTCCCTGGGCCGCTGCATTGTTTGCTGTCGAGGGAGCAGGCGTGGTGCCGCTCGAGGTGGAGCTCTCAGCGCCAGATGTTGGTGGGTTAGAATCCGAGGCGGCAGACATGGCGACTAATACTGGCTTGTGCAGAGTGGAAAATACTTGAACCGGCTCCGACCGTCAACACCTATATTTTTTTTTTACCTTGGAGATCCGCGTGGCCAAGGCTCGAGTCCTAGGCTTGATATTCAAATCACAATCGGCAAGCAGCAGTTCTGTGATTAAAGAAAAACAGACTTCTGGTTCACCAACGGCTCCAAAATATTTGAAAAGAGAAACCGCTGGTTAAGGTGGGCATTGATTTGACCTTATTAATACCAAGCTCATCCCTCAATCGCGACTGCTTCTGGGCTCCCGGGCGGAGTCGTGTTCTTGGCGGGCATTAATGAAAATCTCTCACCATCATTGGACAGTGGAGTTCTTGGCAAAATCTTGGCGACGCAGCCAAGACCTGCTAAAGTTTGGGAAAGCGCAATGGAGTGTCACAAGCCCGTCAGAGCGACAGCCCAGAGACCCGGCCGGACTTTCCTTGGCCCCATCCCTCTCTGCTTTCCGCGAAGCGCATTCGGCACTGCAGCTGCTGCTCTCACTCATGTCTCTCCTTTTTTTTTTGTCCTTCCTTCTGATTTGTTTTGTTCTATGGAGACTTTAATGGAATTTTCGCGCTCTATTGTTTTCCCTCTTTTTTCTCTCGTTTTTCTCTTGTTTATTTGCGGAAGAGATCGTGAACTGCCGATTGATTCTGGGACGACTTTTGCCAGCAGAGTCCACGGGAGGCCGAGACCTGTAATAATGTAAGTTATGTGCCAGACCCTTATTAATTACGGTGGGTAATCTCAGCTACAGTTTGCCAAGTCTCGAGTCCAGCAACCAGCTTCCCTCTCCGGGTCCCCCTTTCTTGGTATGAAATCCCGCTACAAGAGCCAAGCTTTCCGCTCTTGGATGCCAACTCAGGTCAACGCCAAGTGCACGCCAAGGGTTTCCCACACCGTCCGGGGGGGCAGTGCTCTTGGAAGCACTGTTTCTGGCTAAGAAGCAGCGGCTTCCCAAGCATGGGGGTTTTTCTCTAATATTGCATTTCGATTGTCTCGGCAAGTTATCTATGAAGTAGGCTACCTGGAATTGTTTTCACACAGACGTGCAACAACTCGTTTTGTTCCGGCTTAGGATGGCTGGGTCCCCATTATGGATCCGTCGTTGTCCGCTTTAACAACCCCCCGTTTGCGACTAAAATCACCAGGCAATAATAACCCAAACCCTTTGGCTAGTCAACGCGAATGGGTAGTCTAACGTTGGGAAAGTTCACTAGAAGTGAAAATGGTATGTTCTGGTGAGGCGCAGCCGGCAGACTTTAAGCTAGTGCTCATTTCTCTAGGCCGGGCGCTGATGGCCGACTCGCCACGCACACATGCCAATCCCGCACGTGATGTGAGGTGATTCTTGACTTGCCACTCCCGTTTAGAGCCAAGATTGTGAAGATGGAGAGACAACGGGTTCTGTGTGATCTGGCTCGTATCGATCCCCCTTTTGAGCTAAAAGGGATAACGAATGTGACTTCCGTTATGCCAAGAATATCCGCTCATCGTCTTAGAGTGCTATCGAACTCCATTCCCGCCGTCCGCTCTGAGCAGCCTTGGCTCATGGTACGAATCGCCGTCTCGTGGTCGGTGGTCACCAAAACATTGTGTATGAAAATACGAATCGTAGTGCTAAACTAATAGATGCTAGAAATCAAGGAGGCGACATTACTAGATCCCTAGCTAAAGGTAACCCCTGACCAGGTGTATCTACTGAGACCATTGTGGAGAGTCCTTGAAATTTGTTTCAGTGGCTGGGATGAGCAGGATTATTTTCCCTGTCTAAGTTAGATAGAATGCAGGAAGATGAAATTATAGAAAGGGTTATTACCCATTATTGTTGCTTTAATGCCCAGCTGCGCTAAGGGAAGCTACAAAGGTTCCGGAGGGGCCAATGGCAATATTGTATTCCCTCAGTCGCGCGAGAACGGTGCGTGATCAGCTTAAATCACTCCTGAAGAGTTTCTGCGCCCGTTACGATGCTATCGAAGTAGTAGTCCGCTCCTGTACCCTCGAACATGTGGTTCATTTGTATTTGGACATAATGAATTGCATCCCTTGTATCCCTATGACCACACATTTGAAAGTGTATTTCTCTTTCTCTGTTGACATAGTATACACCATTGGTGGTAGAACGTTACTGCGCTCGTAGAGGTACGTATTTGGCTCTGGCGATTCTTCCCAGAATGAACTCTTGTGCCTTAGCCGGATATGTATCTGAAAGAGCCAGTTGGTTTAGAATCTGATATCTATGGCCATCATACCTTTGCGTATGCAGTTTAGCATTGGTCGCCACACGATGAATACTAGAAAGGAGTAAGGTACTGGACAGCTGGTACAACCTAGGAGGGTTCTGCGCCTAAGGGAAGGGGGCTCATCCTTCCGAACGTCGAGGGGCAAATGTCTGAACTGAGCACGCAAATTGCAGACGTTTTCGAAGGCACCTGCTTCGTCAATATACCTCAAGAAGAATGGATACAGGTTAGCTTAAAAGCAGGATGGGAGAACATGATCTCCAAAAATGAAATAAAAGTCTACCCATTATGGTAATCATGGATAAGGCGTTTCCCATCTTCACTAATTCTTTCGTGTCAGATACTACCACGGACTATGGTGGACAGCGGTATCTGCTCTCCGAGCCATTCCGCTTTGCCTGGTGGCATCGGACGAATTCTCTCCCAGAAGCCCAAGCAACTAGAAAAACCAGAGAAAGACTCTGCGGAGACTGGCTTACAATCACTTAACCAAATGATCCCCCTAAGTTAAGTAATGGTGATAAGATATTTATTATTATTTAGCATTTGTCTGGCTTTGCTTTCATGCTCTTCCTTATCAGTCTAACAAAGTGCCCTACAAAGTTGTTCTTACTCTGGTTTCTTCTTTTTTTTGGTTTTTTTTTTCTCTGAGTTTATATAAGTGTGTACGTACGTCTTCTTGACTGCATCGTGCTGTCAAATAATCCAAGGGTGAGAGAAGAGATAGTTTAGGTGAATTGGGTTGTCGTGTGCGGAAGGAAAGACAAGACAAGACTATGAGAAGAAAGTCGCATCCGTACCAACTCTTATGGTGCGAGAAATTTCAAGTTACTTCTTGCACCATGCTAGAAGGCCAAACTCCAATCTCCTTGTCGTCCGGTGGCGTGCTCGGTGCCATGCGCTGAATACATTAGGAACTTGGAAAGCTCCTCGTGTTTCAATCAAAGAAAGGCCTCGTGCTTGCCCAACAATCCAGACATTCCAAGGAGCCATTGACTCTTTAGAAATTTTATCCACAAGCTATTGCACATGGATAACAATAGCGCACCGCAAGCTTATCGCTGTTATCGCTGTTTAGGCACCGTTGTAGTCGAGCTTTGTGTGGCGGCCAGAATGGGGGATCGCTCCTATATCTTGTCGGTCGGCCATCCATTAACACCGGTGCCAGCTTCGGCTTCGGCTTCGCTTCGACATCGATTACACATGCACCAGCCACCAAGACTTCCGCGAGCCCACTCTCTCCGATCTTGAACAGGAATAGTAACGTCACAGTAGTGATTCAAGATTTCCTCGCCTTTCTTTATACCCCCCGGTCGATTGCCAACCACCCTCGTCTCTCGTGCCGAAAGAATCATACGTCCTCCCCATTCCCATGTCACATTGGGATCACAGTCGTGATTCGCAAGACACCAGAATGGGTGCACTGCAGCAACGTCGGGTCGCCCATCTCGAGGGTTTTTTCGGGCTGACGCGGTACCCCGGAACTTGCTATAGAGTGTATTGAGAACCCAGACATCGTGCTCCGCAAGGGTGGCATATATATCGATATCCATCTTTTCCAAGATATGGAGTGGCGTCTCGATGTTGTATGTGAAGGAAAACGGTAGAGTCCAGTCAGGCGGTGGACCAGCTTTTGGCGATAAGTCTATCTCGTTATCCCTCGACTCCATAAAGTCACCCCAAATGTACTTTATCTGACTAATATCCAGCGGGTGGACTTCCTGATGCGCCGCCATGGCAAGAACACGCGCAAGTAGGAGTAAGTGAAGTGCTTCGTCGGCGTCTTTGGCATCGGTGTCTTTGGCAATCGAATCGACATCCTTGTCGCAGACTGCAGGGTGGTATAATTCCTGTGCCTTGTCAAAGCAAAACTGGCTACAGAATACTGTGTCATTGCATTCCGGACAGCCGACGGCTTCGGATTCACTGCCAAGAGGCGGGAGCTCCTCGCTACAGGCGTCGCAAACCGACTCCTTCAGCCGGTTATTTGCAGTCACAAGAGAATACTCTGTCAGAACCACTTCCCCTGCGGCTATATCTTCTGTGGCGAAAACACCAAGCTGCTTGCATGTTGGAATTATATCGTAGCCATCAGTGGTGCTTGCGGTCTCGAGTAATATGGGAAGCGTTGCCACCTGCACGGCGCACTTGGGGGCCATAGTCGATAGTTCTTTATTGAGAAAGTGTAGCGACTCCTCTGAGAACCTATCTGGTTCATGCCGATTCCATGGGTAAACTTCACGACGTACCATTCCCCAATCCGGGAGATTCTGAGGATCGATCGTCTCTTGGCGCGTTCTTCGTAGGGCTACAGTGTGTATGTACCCTCGAGTATTCAAAAGTTCTTGGTTGCCCGGCGCGATTGCAAGTCCGCGTTCGCAGAACGTGTGCGCACTTTTCAAGCAGCCCACGAGAAGCAAGCCCAAGGATAATATCTGGTAACACCGGATAGAGCCTCCCAGCGCTAGGCCGTTTGCATCTTGTGGCGTACCCAAAGCAGCCATTTGGCCTAGCAGACCATGATCAAGCACTGTGGGAAGCGGCCCATTGACGTATTTGAGTAAAGCTTCCTGAGCCAGCTCGTGATATTCGCCACTTTCGTCACGAACTTCATCTGTTAGTAGTAGAGCTCGATAAGCATCGCCAACTGCCAAGTCCGGGTATCCTAGGTCAGCGTAGACGGCGGCTCGGGATAGGTATAAGATAAAGTCATACGGGCTCTGAAGAAGCTCCTCAGTCAGCTGCTGGCGCCGCGCCAGCAGTGACTCTATGCGATTATCATCCTCCTGCGAGCGGCCGTCCATTGCGCTCGGCTAATATATCCCAAGCGTGTAGTAGCAACAGGTGGTATCAAGCGAGGCCCATAGGGTGCGGCTGTGATTCAGCCTTGTAAAGGGCGGAATCGTTGAGGGTTGGGTACTCCTCCGCAGAATTTGGATGAAAAACTTGACAGAAGTCAAGACGGGCAAGTGCTCATCTGATAAATCCACACTAAAAGGACCCTCCTACGTCAAGAAATCTAGGGGTAGAGAAGGGGTATGTGAAGGTAGGGGATAAAAAAGAAAAAGAAAAAAAAAACCCCTCCTGACAAACTAACAAGTGCGGCGTTGTGGCGGGTTTTGGGTGTTCAAGAAGAATGCCTTTGAAGCTTCACGCCTTTAAGAGCCGCAAAAGAGGGGCTGGTGCCCGCAATCAAGGCGAACAAAAAGCCTGCTTTGCGACGCGACAGACAAAAAAAAAAAAGCCCGGCGGTCACGGGAGCCGCTGCAGCAATAATCTATTACTCGGACGAGTGCGCGGCAAAATCCGGATACTGGGCAGGCGCCCAAGTGTTCCAGACTGTCTGTGGAGAAAATGCTCCGCAGGCTCGAGCAAGGTCTTTTGGATGCGAGGATAAGCTGCAGCAAGTTGCCAGACAGACAATCAAGGTAGTAATTTCGTATGGGACAACTAGGACGTTTGCTTGCTTTGGGTGTAATAAGAATGCGTGGTGTGCCCAGGCGTGGTGCACTCATTGATGAGATCCCATGGCAGGGGATGTTCTGATTCGTGGTCAGGACCCTTGGACCCTTCATGCTTCAGTGAAGGCCACAGGATTGTTCAGGGTCTGCCCGAGAGGTGGGGTTTCTGGGCCCCACGCGGCCAATCATGCCCCCTCTCCACCTGCCCGTTACTTCGCAGACTTTCCATTTATCAATAGATGTCTGCACATTGTGCAATAGGTGCGTCATTCCATGAATTTCGATTGTGGATACTGGGTTGGCCTCACTCGTCTAGGCTGCTACGGTTGACATCCCAACTGTTCCCAGATGCTCCGTAAGACCCGTGACATCCCGCGGGATGCGGAAAGGCTCCTGCAACGGCGCCGTCTAAGGAGGTCCTGGCCAATCCTGGCGGTTGAATGGCGCCAGCGTCTTTGGATGCATGAGAAGGAAAAGCCTCTCCCAAAAATCAAGAATTTCTGTAGCCCATTTCCTCCTTGGAATCCCTCTGGTTGGTTCCACCATGCAAGCGGCGCACCTCAAGCGCCTTTAAAAATGCAATGCTCAATTTCATAAATATCATGCCACTCGCTATAGGGCCAACACCCGCTACGTCATATGCACGATTACGTTGTGGCTCCAGCTAGTATTTCATGATTATTCGTAGTGCGTACCATTCTATCGACGGATACACTCAGCCATTGGTTTACCAGGCTTCAACATCAGGGACAAGAATCTTGCCGAATTGCAATGTCTCAATGACCTGTAGCTGGACGCGCCGCCCCCTTTTCGTCACTCCTCCGGGGTCAAGCCAGCATACTATAGCTTGAATAAATCCTTGTCATCGCGGAGTGGCACATCGGCACGCAAGACAATCGGGATATTTTTGTCCCCTTAGGATGTTGACCGCTTCAACTCAGCCCTCTTAACGGATACGGAATCAGAGTTCTTCACCGGTTGTCCCGCCCTGCAAATGCACAGCTACTTAGGCATGTTTGCTAGCAGACCCTTCCTTCTGCATGCCCTCGCAGCCTATAACTCTGCCTGCGGCTTCTTCAACCTTGCCGTAACCTTGCTTGGGGGGGTCTCGATCTTCACTGGCCGCCTTCATCGTGCTGACAGCGTGTGCCTTGGCCTGTTCTCCCGAACTGCGCCATGCATGGGAACCGGTGACGCTGCCAATAGTCGCCTGCAAATTTCAATGCTCATTCATGTCAGTGCGCATCCTGAAAATTTGGGACTGATTTGGAGCAAGTATAGAAGACGAACCTCTGCAGCACCTTTAATAAACTCCGCATGACCGCCAACCAGACTGGGATGCTGGTTGTCCTTGCCCGACATGATGGAAAAGCAATTAATTTCAAAGAGGCAGTTGATAGGTTCTGCGTTGATATTGTATGTTGAAATTCACGCTGATTGTTTTACAGGAGTAGTGTGTTCTACATCTGAGTCTTAGAGCATTGCTGTGTTATATGTAGCTCGACCTTTAGGCGCTGTCATACTCATGACGTCGATGTCATGACGTCAAGCCGCACCAGGGAGGAGCTTCTTTTGTCAAATTTCCGTCGGGTGTGCATTTGTCCCATCATTATCAAATGGGATTTCCAAGATTTCCCCATGATTCTAATGCGCAAACAGAGCATATGCTAGCCTTTGTCGATCTCGAAACCCCCAGTTGCCAGTTCTCCCCGATTTTGGCAGCTTAGAGAAATAACTCTATTTTTGGGTGACCCACGGTGCCCCATGAATAGTCGCATACTTCTTCTCCGGAATGGTATTTATTGACTACATTGGGACGTTGCATTCCGAATCTTGCATATTATGATCAGGAGTTCTTTATTGTGGCTGAGATGCCTCCAGGACCCAACCGCGGCAGCACAGAGGAAACATTATCATGAGATTTCCTTCTGCATATAGATGGTAACCATACACCAGCACTATTTCCAGAATTCGTTCCTCATTACATTTCATTACCCAATCAATCGCAATGATCAGACATGCAATGCGCCTCTCTATGCATGATTATGTGCTGTGTTTTGCCAAATTAATGATCAGTGGAAAGAGATTACTCTAGCTGGCAGTGGTTCTTCCTCTATCAAGCCCGAGCTGCTGGCGGTGAAAAGTGATCTGCCTGCGAACAATGCTATATTTATATTCTCTTTAAAAACTATACATTAAGATGAGTAGATATAATGCATATGCGTGCTAGAAAGCCACGTGATAAAAAATTAGCTTATTGTGTGCTGTCTATGTGTACTCTACGTATTCGCTGTTAGCATTTGATGATTTTTTTATGTATTATTAAAGCCAAGTCGAGGTACGAGCAAAAATGGCTTATGTTAGCTGAGTATCCAGTAAACCTTGGAAGACATTGCCTAGGTTGACGGTTTTTATTGGCGAACCAATCCAAGCACGCTACTGTCCTTTTAGTGTACAGGGGCTTGTGAAATTTCACTACCTGGCGCGCCTGATCAAGTATCTAAATAATCCTAGTCTATTCCGTCCGCAACAAACTAGCTGCAGAAACACCACCTCTATACGCCAACAACATGGCCACCGAACCACTTCTAGATGACGATTACGCGTCTGAGGAGGACTCAGACTTTGCACCAGATGCCGCACCGGTAGACGGAGAATCCGAAGCTTCCGATTCCGACGGCGAAGCTGGTGCTGGTGCTGGTGCCGGTGCCGCAGTCAAGAGCAAACGGAAGCGCGACGTGGGTGATAATACCGGCGACGACGACGGGTTCGAGAACTCGGGCGATGAAGCGATCATATCTAAAGGAAAGAAGCGTCAGAAGAAGAAGAAACACCAGCAGAAAGATGGGCCACCGGACGAGGACGATGACGCGGAAGGCGGTCTCATCAAGACGAGGAGCATGCGCGCAGTCGAGAAAGCTGAGCGCAAGACTGCTATCGTCCAGGGTCCTGTCACTGTAGACGTCAACGACCTGTGGGCGAAAATGATCGCTGGCCCCGCGATACCGTCCAAGAGCAGCACACAGAAGGAGAATGGTGACTTGGCTGACGGAGATGATGAGCGAGACAAATCAGAGGCCGTATCCGCTGGAGCTGAAGCACCGAAGCCAGCTCAGGAAGATGAAAAGGAGCAGCGGTCGTCCATGATCAAGATTAAACGTACCTACAACTTTGCTGGTAAGATACACACGGAGGAGAAACTCGTCCTGCGAGACTCGGCGGAAGCCAAGGTCTACCTGGCCTCGCTGGGCGAAAGTGCAGAGACCGCGGCAGCGCAGGAAGACGAGGAGCAACCCACGCGGCAGCCCCGGCGGGCATTCCGCTCTGCATTCGAACCCGTCTTGGAGGCGACGCTGCTGCAGCGGGCCGACCTGAACCTCGGTATGACCGCGAGACTGCAGCTGCGCGAGCAGCAAGCCAAAGCCAAGAAGCTCAACGTGGTGGAAAAGAGCCGCTTGGACTGGGCCGGGTTCGTCGACAAGGAAGGCATCAAGGACGAGCTCGAGCTCGCGGGCAAGTCTAAGGAGTCCTACACGGCGAGACAGGACTTCCTCTCAAGGGTAGATGCCAAGAGGGAGGAGGACGCGCGCCGGGCGCGAATCGCAGGTCGGGTTTGAAGAAGGGATTTTGAAGGAAGCTTCCGTGTAATCAAAATAGTCGTGTGCTTCCACACAAGTGATTATGGCGTTTGTCAAGACATGAAATTTGGTACGGGGACAAAAAAAGAACTAGGGACACTCAGCATTGTTTTAAGGGAGTTATAGGCGAAAGGATACCCAATGTATTATCTATCACTTTGAACCACGGATGGATGTTTTTTTAGATGCAATATATCAAACCAACAATTACGAGATAGGGATATAAATACACAAAATTCCTTGTTCATGAGACCGCCTTTGGGTCCACAAAGAGTTGTGAATGCTTGCTCAAAACTTAGGACATATAAAAAAAATTTGCATTGATAATGAGGGGGCTCATAGCTCAAAAGTGTTTATGAAGCATATCGTAGGAAAATGGAAGACACCTCGCAAAGATCTAACGTTAGACTTTTGTCGTAATTCATTTTTTTTCTTATATCATATTCCATCATCCTGAAGACGTCGTACCACATAATAAGAAAACCGGGTAAGTCGAGAAACTACAAAGTGGCACCAGCAGGTTGGCCCTCAACAACCAACGTTGATGCCTCTTCCGCCGCGGTCGCCTTCTCCAAAGTGATGGCGACCTCGGGATCGTGGGCGTAGACCCGGAGCGAGACGCAGACCACCGCATTCCACGGCCTAGAGGTCTTTTTCCCAGGACCCATGTCAGCATCGTTCTCATCATAGCAGCATTGCGGGGAGAGTGGGTTATGAAATCGTGAATAAGGCTTACCACATCATCGCCATCCTCATCGGGCTTGTCCTCCTCAGTTTCCGACTCATCTTCCTCGTCATCATCTTCCTCATCCTTCTTGTCCTCTTCTGGAGGTAGGTCATCCTCCTTGGCTGTCTCTTGGACGGCAGCATCGGATTTGGCCTGCTCATCGGGTTTTGACTCCTCAGGCTTTGGCTCCTCACTTTTCTTTTCCTCCTCGGTAGGGGGGATTGGGGCATCCTTGATACCACTCTCCGGGCCTGACTGTGCAGGAGCCATTGCTACTGGTTGGCTCGGACGTTCTGGCTTAGCCCCCGAGGTCGATGGCCCGCTCCCCGAAGTCTTCTCCGTAACCTTAGGGTCAGTTGCCTCTTTGCTGTCGGTCTTTACTTCCGACTTGGGGTCAGCTGCCTTCCCAGCACTCTTTTCAGTCTTGCTGCCCTCCTCTTCACTCTTAACAACTTCTTTGATGGCATCGGTAGCCTTCTCCATAGCCTCAGCTGCTTCTCGAAGTGCCTTCTTCTTCTTGGCCTTCCGCTTGCGCTTCTTTTCCTCCTTTTTGGTCTTCTCCTCGGCCTTCTTCTTTTCAAGAATTTCATCTTCATCCAGAATGCCGCCCTTGGCATGAGCCAAGTCATATTGCATCTATTGCAGTCATGGTCAGTGGCTGTTACCGTAGTATTCGCGATTTTATTATCATCATTTTAGGAAAGAATTCACAACACCGCATGAACAAACTAGCGAGAGGGTTATGCACTTACACCAACTTGTCTAAGTTTTTGAGGGTTCTTTTCAGCGTACTCCTTTACCACATCCTCAACAGCTCTGGCATTGGAATTGCGCGAAGCAGTGATCTTTGGAAGCACTTCGTATACGCCAGCTTCCAGCTCGACCTCGCAGGATACTGATCGATTCTCCCATTTGTGCACAGGTCGCACTCGACAGATGTGCTCGCCTGCTTGGGCTCCAACCTCTTGCAAGAGGAAGTGCAACTCAAAGTAGTATTCTCCTTCGAAACCTCTAAAGTATCGGTCGTCAAGCTGATGCGTGTTAATTACCCTCTGGGTTTCCGATGGGAAGTGTCAGCAAGGGTTGCTTTACTCACCTGAGTTAGAACAATGACTACACGGCCACCCTTCTTCACTTCAATCTTGAACTTGGTTTGGAGGTAGCCGGTCACCCATGAAATCTGCGCAGAAGTCCACTGGCTTACCACTCTCCAGTTCTGGTCAAAAAGGCGCGTTCGGTGTATGTACATGAAGGTGTTCAGCATATCACTAGGTATTTCAGTTAGCTCAGTGTTTGAGGCTTTGGCTGGAACAGCGTCTGGTGGATGTTTGTTTGTACCTGTAACTCATCCAGAAAACGCCATCATCGCCAAAGGTGTGGTTCATCTTCTTGAGCCAGTATGGAGTCCACTCCTTCGAACCATCCGACCATGGGCCGTTCCATTCGCCCACGCCGCCATACTCACTCCTCTGACCCCACGGGTTTCTGCAATTCGCTGTTAGTTTACAAAGGCGTGTTCTCCATTGCGCCCTATCAAGCTCGGTCTGTAACAAGTTGGAATGAAAAGGGATTATGAAGCAGTAAGGGGTTTGGTCACAAGCCACCCTCTGGTGTAAGTTGCTTGAGCTAAGAAGCAGACCACTGAACAGGCTCAACAAAAGTGACATACCGAATTTTGACCAGGCGGATCTTGCTTCCGTCTTCAGCTACCTCCTCCCTGGCCTCAAGAATACTATAAGCATGGCCAAGGGCAAGGCCACTCTTCTGCCAGTCCCAGCCTGTGCCCATGGCCGCAAGAGCAAAAACGAACTCTCCATCACTGTTGACAAGTTCCTTCCATAACTTGTCCTTGCGTAGAACGCGATTGGAGGCAATGGTCGTTGTCACGCCACCCGTCACTATAGTCACGGTCAGCAAGCTCCACGAATTCCGGTTTCGCATATATTCGCATCTGGTTGAACTGTGACGCAACTTTCAGGACGCACAGTATGTGAGCACACAAAAGTAGTGGTGGGACCACTTATTTTGTAGGAGAACAACGAGTCTGAGTTAAGAGATAGTGATGCTTACTGTCTTCAACGGCTTCGCCAGGCCATCCACCAGAGACTGCCTCATAGTCTCCATGGACCTTTGAGTAGGCCTTCTCCAAAAGTGGCAGCCAAGTCTCATTTGGATCCTCGCAGTGGGCGAAGTATAAAGCTTCAGAGCCTGTCTGCTTCTCCTTGCGGTGCTTTCGGGAGCGCCTGCCGGTGCTGTCGTAGACGTCCCCGTAGTAATCGAAATCCTCCTCGTTGAGATACAGGTTGTCGTCGACGACAGTGGAGATCCACTCCCCATCTCGCTGGAAAACAAAGCCATACACGCCGCATTCCTCATCGCGCGCGACGCAGACCTTGTCCATAAGGTCCTTGCGGTGGGCGATGGTTGCGACAGCAGCCAGCCACCAGCAGTCACCATTGGCACCCTGCTTGATGTCGGAGCTTGAGAAACCGTTGATGGTGAATTGCGGAGACTCGAAGATCCAGTCCACACGGTGGATCGAGCCGGGGCTGTAGGACTCACCGGACGACACGCCACGGCCAGGGAAGAACTGGTCGCTGCCAATGAGCCTGCCCAATGCACTAGGATCCACGGTCACGGTGCCATTGGAGCCAAGCATCTGGCTCTGAGCGAGAACCTCGAGGCTGTTCTTCACATCCCAAGCGCTCACGGGCGCACCCGGGTCCGCTGCCGCAGAAAGGTCCGCACTGTCCCTGACTAGGCCGTTGAGGCAGTTGTTGTCTGGATCATTCTCGATGTCGAAATCGGGATCCGTGAACTTCTCATTGGTGCGGTTGCACTCCCGCACAATGCGCTTGACCTTCTCGCGGCACTCTTTAGCCGCAGCTTCGTAGCTCTCTGCAGCATTGAGACTCGACCGGGCTCCCGCTGGGTGCTGCGGAGGTAAGATGTTCTGGTACAAGGATCTTGGGAAAATGGAAGTGACCTTGCCCGGTGTCTTAGTGTGGAACTTGTCCCAGAAGTCAGAGAGTATCTCTTGGGGCGTCTTATTGCTACGCTTTTTGGTGTCTGGCTGTGGTGGGAGAGGCGGCAGGGGATCCCCAAAGACTTCCATTTTCGGCAACTTTAAGCGCAACTCGACAGCAATAGTAATGATATAACGAGAAAGTCAACAACACTCTGACAACACTCGAGAGAATGTGCAACCAACCCAGACTCTCCGTTCGGGCAGCAAAGTTTTGGAGGATCTGGAGGTGTAATAGGAAAGGGGTCTTGATGAGAATTGGCTTACTTCGACTGGCTTGCGAAGGCCCTAGTCGGCAAGCTTTATGTACGGAGCACGTAGCACGTAGCACCCGGTCGGTGCGTGGCCAGCCTCCTCAGAGGATATAGGCAAAGTTTCGGCCCCCAAATGCCAAGCTGAAAATAGGCGCCATCGTATTGATGTCCAATGAAGCGCTAACGAAACCCAGCTGCGAGGCTTCGCTAGCTAACTCACAAGACTTCAGATATCCTTCCCCATGCATGTCAGCTAATAACGACGGCTCCATCCGCCTACCTTTGTTTATTAGTCTGTCTCACTCGCAGCCAGCTGTAACAAGACACTGGCAAAACCTGCCACCCCAACGCCCCAACCTCGCATTATGTAAGGTATCACGCATGCAAAGTAAGCAGCCGTAACTTTCGCCAGTCTCGGTACATCATGCTCTTTACGGATCACAGCCTCGTGTAATTTGGCTCTGATGGCAGGCAGCTGTCGACAATTTCTCCGTAGTGTAGGCTGTTAGGCCTGGCCTGACTGCATTGGGCAGATTGATGAGTAACATGCATTGAAGTACAACGCATCATCTTGAGCAAATAGGAAGCTCTCGGATTCACATGAATATATTATTCTTATACAATTTCTGACCCGACGCGCCTCCCTATTTGCTAAAGAAGCTTGCAGAGAAAGCGGTCCACAACGCACCGAATGGATCTCTCATCTGCATGTCCAATATGATGATTGCTTTGAGGCACGGCCCCACCCTCCTCCCACATGAATCCTCACTATTTCAATAGAGGGTGGCGCACCCTATTTACAAAGGTTCAGTCTCATCAGTAGCCCTTCCCTGGCCATTGATGATAAAATAACTTCGCAAGATGGTTCACGGCAAAATTCTAGGCCGCAAAGTCAACCCTATGGCGGAAGTCGATGCTAGACACGATGAATGGGCGGATGGACAGGACGTAGAAGCTCTATATCCAGTCGCTAAATGTTACAAACAACATCACCCTGGCGCCATATCTGAATGGGATTATCCTTTCAATCAGCATTCACCGTATAATAATACAATCAATGCTGACCGTGATTGCCTTGCACGGCGTGTTTAAATTCAGTGGGAAATAGCCCAAGGAAGCAAAGACCGTGAGGAGGGCTTACCCACGACAATCACAATTTAGAGACTTTCGCCTTCTGTGAAGCTCTATTATGTATAGGCTGACGAGTGTCACACTAAAATATATGCTGCTGCTGATTATGATGATTTAGTTTACAAAAAAGGCTAGCTAATCTTGACTGATTCGGAGGCAATCTACCACCTGTGTCATCAGCATGGCGCTATTTACTGTAGTAATAATAGTAGATGGACGAGGTGCCGGAGCAAGTATCATGGCATTTGCAGCAAGTCCTGCGATAGTAGAAGTCGAATCTCACATCCTTCAGATCAAACGTGACGAATAGACTAGATGAAGTACATTTAAAGATGAAAGCTACCCTGGGAATTCTTCTAATAACGCTGATCAAGACCCTAGACCTGGTGTTCATTCAATCGTTCCATTTCATTGGTGACATATCATATGTATATATACGTCGCTATGCCGCCTTCGTCTTTGGGTAAGTCGTGGCAGACGTAGCCGCATATATCTTCTCGAAGCGACCAAGCCACATACGGATCCAACCTTGGGTATCTGGATCTGCAAATTCGTAGGCAATGCGTATACCATATCCGCACCGAAGTGGTCCCATGAGTCCATCACCCACAGTCTCAACTGATCGAAGGATATTTTCCGTGTAGAGTTGATTGGACTTAGTAAAATCAACACGATAGTGAGTTTGTTGAAGGCACTCCTGTAGTATTAGTACCGATGCCCAGTATCCCATAAATAAGGAACCAACCCAAGTATTTTCGAATTTCAAAACCATTGGAAATATGGATCCCGGGTCCTCGGTGGGAACCTCCATAGGCTCGAGTTTGTTGGCGAGCCCTTCGGAGTAGAAGGTCAAGAACTCTTGGTGCACCTTCTCCGCTGCACGAGAGAGGCGCATTGCCATCGGAATGTCAAGTGGCTCACCCCGTGCATTTAACTCACGTAAATGATAGCCATATCGCAATATAGAGGGAACCTTGGCTAGAAGCTGGAGATACCGATCAAAAAGAAACGTCATATCATTTCCAAAACTGGAAGCCACCGTGGTTGATGCACTGTTATGTACCATTATGGCTTGCCATTGTGGTTCCGCTAGGAAGCAATCCCGAGTAGAGAAGAGATCGTTCATGATCTGTAATCCAATTAGTTCCCGAAAACCATCGGAACCACCCAGGATCAGCATCTACACGTACAATGATGGAACGGAACGACAAAAGAATAGATCTTTCCCAATCCGACTCGTGAGCCTTAGGGCCGCGAAGCTGTATCAAACGACCAATTCCAGCTGCGTGGACCATCCAGACATCTGATCTAGTGGTCCCGGAGAATAGCTATTCGAAATCAGTAACTGTTTGTGTACGAGTTCCGAGAATATTCCATACCTCATAGTAGCAAAGGAGAACGGCGGAACCGAGCGTCTCAGCAGTGTTCCAATGCTTCGTGTGATCCAATGCGCCTTGTAGTGCACCAAGTGATTGGCCATACAGAGTTCTTGATTGTGAAATAAGATTTTCATCGGAATTTGCCTTCCCGAGTAAATGCAGAGCAAATGAGCAGATTGACATGTCGAACAACTGCTTCTTACCTACGCGGTATACCATCGAGTCGAACCACGGACCGAATGCGACTGTATCGTTCTGATGTTGAACATTCTGAACATTCTCGAATAATGCCGATATAAATTGGGTCATGGGAGTCCTGGGAGTTGTCGTGATACTCTGGGACTGCCCCAGAATCCTAAAGAGCCGCTGTTTTGATGTAACTATGCCCCTGTGCGTGACCAGTTCTTCAACAACCTTCTCCTCGGTATCTGACAGAGCTTTATCTGGCGACCCGAAACCCGGTTGTGGCCGTCTCGCGTGTACACTATCAGGCGATGAGGTGCCCGTTCTAGTCTGCCGCTTGCCGCGCGATCTCACAGTGTGTTTACCAGCAACGAACTTGAGTGATCGGTCGTAGCCAGGACATTCAACGCCGTATTTCACGCAGTTGCCGCACGCTGGACGCGCCTCATCGCACTTTGTCCTCCTTCGGATGCAGGTAGAACAACCCTTGCTTCTTGGCACGCCAACCATACCTACTTCTCAGCGCAGCGCGCCTTCCTCTCGCAATGCTCGCCGATAGGTTATGGGAGGTAACCCAGAGGGTGGGGAGAAGCCCACGTAGCCAGCTACGCCAGGTAAGATGATGTGGTTTTTTTGTGGGCGCATAAGACGACCTCCGGATGAAGCTGGACGGTCTAGTCCCAGGCCGCATGTGCATGAGCGGCGAAAATTGATATTATAAGGCTCAGCTGGAGCTCTATATTGGTTAGGATGCCAACGTGGTGCAACAATCTTCCGAGTGAAGGTCAGCACTCCGCTGTCCAATCGGAGGATACAGTCTACACAACTCTAACCTATCTACTTATTAGAGCTACCAGAGCTTGGAGAACCTGGGTAAATATTCTCATCTCTCAATCCTGCGCTCAACCAGGAATGCCCAAAATTTTTTTTAGGAGCGTTTACAGGGGATGATTGATATGGTCAGAGTATAGGCACCGCAGCCACCCCTCTATGAGATTTTTAAAAAAAAAAAAAAAAAAAACCAAAAGCCGCGAGGCCGGCTAGCAGAGGTTGACAGCCGACCGGACAGACACGGGCACATCGGTCTTGCTCGACCTCGACGATCGGAACCCCACTTTTGCAAGCCCGCGAGCTTAACTTACTGCGCTGAGATATGATTTGTTCTGGCGCTAGTATTCATGCATGCAACATGCAAATTGAATGGCAACAAAGCTGTGTGAACACGGCCACCGAGCAAGTCGGATGTAGAGACGACGGGCAGGCAGGCATAAATCTAGAGAGAGAATGGGATCTTGTGCCTTCTCTAGGTCTCACCGAACCTCTTCCCTTCTGTTTAATCTCAAAAGGTAAGGAAGTAAGGAGTATACATTCACGAAGGGAAAGCATAAACCCACAGCGCTTGAGTCGACGCATGAATTCTCTGCGCTACGGCCACACAATGTACATCATGCAAGCTTTGCTGCAATGAGAGGACCAAACTTTACCTGTGATGTGCCGCAACGCCACTTTGTGTGGATGTTCTGCAGTGTTGCCACTGGATAGGTCTTTCAGCCAGAGAAACAGAGCCCAGTGATCCTCTTGGCAATCTTTGGAAACACTAGACAACAGCTACCACGGCATACTTTTTGTATTACATCAAGGTTAGAGCCAACCCACGTCACTGCCCTTTGTCGAATGCCAACTCTTACCGGTAACTCCAAGGGCCGGCTAGAACCGAGCAAATCTACCATTACTTGTCCGCGTTGTAAGTTAGGAATGTAAACTTTACACGCAGCCTGGTTGTTTACGCTACTGGCCGGAAAACATTAATTCTTTCAAGATAAAATTGCTTTGATGAGCTTTTCTAGAGTTAATGATTAGGATTGATCCCATTCTATGCCTCGAAGGGCAGGGCCGTATTGTTAGTGCAACAATTGTTGTCCCGGAGTGCTTTGTAGTCGAGATTAGATGATTCAGGGATATTAACCCACTGTTTAATCCACGTCATGCGTATAGACAACTCATCTATGTCAAGGGTTTCAAATTACAGGCAGATGAAAAGGGCGATCAACCGCAGCCAATGATATCCAGTCTCTATCTTGATGGCAAAATATGCGCAAGTCCGCAGGAGCAGTTAGAGTTATGGTCAATTCGACCGTCGTGTTTCTACTGGATGTAATAGATCAAAAGAGCGTTCTTCAACGCAAACATGGATATGGTATACAAACCCCATAGCACCAGAGTCGACAGATTAAAACCTGAGATGCAGGATAATCGTGGAGATGACATTGACGCATATATATGACTTCAAAAGAACGAACCAATCGCTTACCTGAGGAATATCTACCGTGGTTTCTTTCGGTCCCATTGAGACATGGGTCATAGGATAGGCATGGTTGGACGGGCGAATGCGCACTTCGTAATCATTAGTGTCCAAACCCCCCAATATCTCTGGCGAAGAAGGTAGTCTCGCGACAAGAAGCGAGAAAGTCTCGCTCGGTTCATTTCAGATGGCACGCAGGATACATTTCAATTTCGGAGTGCTCATCAACCGTGTCCCGCTTCGTAGTCCAGAAGGGATGCCGTGCGAAGGTGAGATGGCGCTTTGGTATTGGTCCTAGAAATGAGACGGATGTGTGAGTCGTGCCACATTAGCACGCGCGATTATGATATTGTTCACGCGTCGTACAGTCTTACATCCTTCGAGCGCGCGCAAATGCAGCGACCGACCTCGATGCTTATATGCAATGGAGGATTTGGCACGGCACTGCCCAACGACTAAAAAGCACGTCGGTATTATTGGTTTAATTGGAGACTAGCTAAGTTAAAGCTCGTGTTTTGAGCTGACCGTGCCGCGTCGCCGATCATTCTCGGGCTGTGGGCGAAACAGTTGACCAACCGATCAGCTGGCAAGACAGCAGGGAATAACCAGGAAGGTCCTTGCAGAGTTCGGAGGGAGACAGAAGCAGCAAGGAGACGCATAACCAGAAAATGACATCAACTGCCGGTTCTTTTATGAGCTGCAGATCCCGACAGGGAGGTTTTTTCTTTCTTCAGACGATAACGTCCAGCTTCGTAGGCCGTAAACCATAAAGAACGCTTTTGCAGCCGCCAACCAAAAGGTCTTACTATCCTCTTCTTCCTCCTCCTTCTTCCTCATGCTAAGAGAGACAAAGGGAGGCTGCACTAAAACCGCGAGTTAAACTAATAAAGAGCTCACACACTCGGCGTACGTTTCGCGCGCGTTCGAGGAAGAATAATAAAACGAGAGACGGGTCGACTAAAGATGGTAACGCCCACGTCGCCCCTCAATCTCACCTTGGTTCAAGCATGGTCCATCCATCCACTGCTGATCCGTGGACAAAACTGGATCAATTTCGTGCCTGCATATGTACCTCCCTGAGATCCTCGAATGGCAATCAAGTCTACACACTTTGCCGCATATCTCGTAGGCTGGTACTGCCCATTGGGGTCTATTACATGAGATCATAGCCTGCAAGAAACCCCCAGCCTGCATTGATCTCCAAGGACACATCGCGCGCTCGCAATTTCGTATTCCTACGAGTGGCCGCTTGACTTGCTTATTGGCGTACAAATTATTGCCCACTGGTTCCTGCTTAGTGTCCTTTGCGATTTTGTGCAAAAGAGGGCGAGAATGCATGATGGTCCTTGGCAAGGATCCCGCGAGCGGTCTTTGGGGGGTGTCATTCTGAGCCAAAAGGGGGAAGGGTATTAGGAAAACAGGGTCAAGTTCCACCTGGACCCTTGAGGGTCCTGGGTAGCGTAGTCAACGGAAGTAGCAAGCTGCCGCGAAATTCATTCGCGGCGAAGATTATTGGGCCCTAAGAAACACCCGGCAATGGGGCTAGACATTTACAATACTTAGTTATACCTAAGGAGCTTTTGGTTTTTGTGGCAAGCGGAGAACCCAGGCAGGATGCAGTTCGAAATAATAAGTTGAGTTGTGCCACTGGGCGGCATATACACACCTACATATATATCCTTGTCTTCAGGCCATTGCTTCTTGCTACAGTGCATTCCTGGCTGCGGGACCCAGTGACCCCGTTTGAGAAGTAGTTTGTGGCATCTGAGAAAGACATCCATCTCCACACTTGTCTGCCCTACGTACTCGTCGTAGGTAGTATCCACGTGCAGACACACCCCCCCGGAGGTCAACGACCAAGGCCAGCGAGTGGGAACGCTGACTTCTCCCCCGTAGTCGGCCGAACCATCCAGTTTGGCCGTCTAGCGGCAGCAGCAAAAGGTGCAATGGGGACAGAGATAGCAGGTGGAAGGCTCTTTGTTCAAGAGAATGATAAAAATTACAAAGGGCTAAAGTTAGGACGGTTGTTTAATTGCTGTCAAGTTTTTAAAGTGCAAGCTTATCAAAGAGACAACGCCATCAAGCCACGATCTGCTCGCATCTGGTGTTCGACGCTCCATAACTTACAGTACTCTGTCCGACTAGCCAGTACATTTTTACTGTAGCTAGCTACTTGGGGCATGCTAACATCCAGCAGCAGGCGTCAGCCCCCCTTGTTGAGTGCTCGCCTAGCGCGTCCGATTTCAATGCCTTTGGCCGCCACTGCATCCGGCGTGGCCAATGGAGTTTAAGCTGGCCCCATAAGAATGTTGACATTCCCGTGGGAATGGGGTGGGCAGCCCACGAAAGTCATGACCAGTCTGCATACGCAGGAGGACGCGACACCGTGCCGTAGTACAGAACTATACGTACGTACTTACATAGATATGCAAGAAGGCAGGAGGGGAGCGGATCGGATTTCGCGCGAGCTAGGGTTCTTCTCTTCAGTCTGAAATAGAAATCGAAGTTTTGATGCTGTAGGATGTTGCAATAGTTCTTTACCAGGTCAAGAAAGCGGAAAAGAAAAATTAAAAAATTTGAGAAAAATGATTAAAAGATCAGGACGTGGTAAAGTTTGCCTGTGTGAACAATCTGATCGTGGCAGTACTTGGCTCGACAGTACGATGTAACTCGACTTTTTCGTTGGCCTATTCAAACACGAATGCAAAATGCATGTTATTTTCCCCTGGTGCGGGCTAGTGTGTGTGCGGATCGGATTAAAACGAAGACTAGTGCAGTGCAAGTCGCTTGGTGCATCCGTGCTTGTTATGGTGCAGTACTACGCTAAACCACGGTCAACAGGCGGGCCTGTCTGGGGGCTTGGTAAGGGAGAGTGGGAATGGGAAGGGGAAGGGGGAAGGAGGGGGGAGGAGACGTGGTGGAAGGTCGCTAAGAAGCAGCCTAGGCGCAGTGGAGAATAGTGGACGGTGATGTACACGCTTGCCTTGAAAGCGATTTCCGCCGGGCTGGCTGGTGCAGTAAGTCGCTTTCCTATTGGGAAAGTTAGGGGCGACCTGTCTCGTCGCTCACAATAGTCGCTTGCTTCTCATCTTCCGACCCATCTCAGGATACTATCACCACCACATCCCCTTTGGCCTCTCTTTCCCTCTCTTTCTTACTCTGCACCGCATTCCCATTCTTCTGCTACTTTCTTCTCTAGTACATACTGCCTCAGCTGTTGGTGTCTTCCTTAATTCTGTCCCTGAGATTCCAGGTCCGGCTTCTCTTTTGTTGCCATTCCAGGATCTCGCCCGTCCGCCCGTTACCCCCTTTCCACGCTGGGTCTCTTTTTTTTGTTCCCTTTTCTCTCTGCACTGTACGTACGCCATTTAGTCTCCTCTTTTCTCCTGATCACTTGACAACATCGAGCACTGGCTTATGATTTACTCGTAAAAAAAGTTCATCCCACTCTCGTACCACTCTCCGAAAAGAAAAAAAAAACCACACGCAACCTGTCACCTTTTGTTTCCTCGTCCTCTCCATTCGAAACCGACCGTTCGGGCTGCCTCTAGGACCGACAGCACGCCTTTCCTCATGTCATCCCTATAAGAAAATCAGCTGGCCCTTCTTTCATTGTGGCTTCCGTGACACTTGAATCCGCCCATAATCCCCGATTGATTCTGTTCAGAACCGGCTCGTTGTGAGAAACACTCGACGACTTCTGGTAATCAGGCTGTCTGCGGTAACAGTAGACTCCCTTTCGAGAATCACCATTCGTTTTTTCTCTCTTGGTCGCAGGCGTCCTTCCTTCGATTCCACCCCCTTCTCAAAATCATCGCTTCGACTTGGCTTTCTACTTGCGTTGCGACCTGCGTTCGATCGAGTCATCTAGGTGAATATCGATCAATTTCCTACTACACGGAAAAACACTGAAAGGTACCGTGATGTTCACTTGCCACATAACAATCGCGTGGGCAAAGATAGCCCCCTCCCCCTTGGTTTGACTTGAGCACAACCTTTAGCATGTAATCTCTCCCCATCCTTATGCCGTGTTATTTTGTCTGGGAAACTCTATTGGAAATCGCTGCACAGGCAAGGAAAGAACTAACTTGACCCATCAATAGAAGTCGCCCAGCTTTTGCCACTTCTCGAGAACGGCATCGACTATTTTGCCTTTGTTTCATATCAGATATTTTGGCCATAAACATCCAGCACAGCCTATCGCCCGAAGAGCGGTTGTGTTCTGGGCATTTTATTGCTGCATTACTTAAAAGAGTCGTCACAACCCGATCATGGCTGCTGTGGTCCAGGTTTATCCCCAACAAACCGGAACTATCACCATGATTCAGACGCAACCTACTTCAACATCAGGAATTATGTCGGGTCACTCTCACAGTCATTCCCATTCCCCGTCTAATTCGCAATACATGGCGAACCCTCAGTCTCACCGCAATAATATGCATACCCTGCCGGCTTCTCCTGGAGGGCAGTCGAATTACCGTGGCATTGCTGCTGCTCCGATCCAGCCGTATGCCTTCACAGCCACCCCTGCGCTCAACAATGCCGGACAGTGGCAAAGTTACGGAGCCCTCCGAACGGTATCGACGCCAAGCGTGCCTACAACACAGATGATGCATTATCAAGCAAGTGTTTCTCGGGATGATTCTGCATTACAACCTACGAGTAGTACGCCTCGTCAAGTCGCTGGTGGCACTGGGCAGCCGACTTTTGCCCAGGTTGTCAGTGGTAAGGCTACACCGGAGCGATACAGACGGCCAGCTCTGCGGACTGTCGATTCGTCACCCAGTCAGACTTCGCAACAGACGAGTCCCAACTCAGGTATCGTGCCTACCTCGGGTATGGCAACTGCGGTTCATTTATATAACCCACGCGCCGTCGCTGTATTGAGTGGGAATGCACCCATCCCAAGAAACTCAGCCACTTTAGCTTCCCGACCATTTAGCGCCTATGGGTATATTCCGGGTGCATCTGCCGATGACATGATGCTTCAGCGACACCCTACTGAGGAGGAGTTGAAGCGATACCGTCGGCGCAGTTTACATGCGTTTACTTCTGCGGACTATCTCAACCCAATGAGCTTGCAAGAGTTTAAGCAACAACAGCAACAGTTGGATGCGAAGCGGAAGAGCATGCCAGACATAGATCAGAAATCCACCGCGCGGATCGTTGCGGTTCCTGGGGGTTTGGCTGAAAAGGATAGCCATACCGGGAATGGCAGTTCTGAAAGTCTAGTTTCCAGCAGAAGCAGTAATTCTCGGCCATCTTCGGTAAGTGTTCCCGATTATACTCGCAATCGCCGATGCATTGCCCAATCAGCGGCTGTAGACCCTCCCCCTTGCTCTTACTGATGCATCTTACCCCTTCTAGTCTACCAATCGAAACTCTGGAGCCTCTGCCCCCACTGCAAGCCCCCCCTCAACTACAACAAGCACCACAGACGAGAAACCCAGCAGCGCTGATTACCCAAAGCTGGTCAACATTCCGCCGCGGAGTTCATCGTCGGATGCTGCAAAGCGGGTCTTGCACCCATCGCCGCTGTCAAAGCCGGCAACTATGGCATCCGACTCTGCAACGGCCAACGATGTTGCGACACCCGCTTCAAACAGCGCCATCGCGGCGCCATCGAAGCCGCCAGGGTCTTCGCATGGATCAGTTGCTGATAGCCCCGCAGCAAAGAAGCTTGCTGCTATAAATGAAAAGGGCAGCAGGGCAAAGAGCAAAACCTCACGGTTGCGGAGAGCCTTCTCATTTGGCAGTGCTGCGGACTTCAAGAAAGTAGCCGATGGGGCGGCCGAAGAGAACAAGGCCGATTCTGGCCATGAATCTGGTAAACTGCACAAAGAACCGGATGCGGATGATCTATATGAGCAAGAGCAAGCCCGAATTGCTCGAAAGCAGGAAGCCAGCGGACTGGGAAACAGCATCTATTCCGGAACTAAAATCTTCTCTGGCTCTACAGATAACTTGTCCATCTCGTCAACAGCGTCATCGGCCTCTATCATGCTTCGTAAAATGGGCAAGGGCATGAAGAAGGGCGGCCGATCTCTTGTTGGCCTGTTTAGACCAAAGTCGGTGATCGGAACACCTATCAGCGAGGTACAGGCACCGGAAGTGAGCCAAGCCGCAGTGTCTATGGTAACGGTTGAAGCCGAGCGGGAAAGAGTGAATGTGAACTCCAATGCAGATCTCACTCAGCAGTCAGGCGAGACAGGTTTTCCACACTTGGAGCGAAACTCGATTGACGCAATCGACGCTGGCCACAATGACAGCTTGAAGTCGGATCGCCTCGGCAGCTCTGGAACTGACCAGTCTACTGCACGCAAGAGTATTGTTGGTAGCGAAAAGGAGCGGGCTGAAGTTCTTGGAGCTATTCGCAAAGGGATCCTGAAAAGTGCGTATCTAGCTTACCCCTTCTTCCACTTTTCTTTTTATGCCTCTATACACTTGCCGTTGATCTATTTCGACACCTATATGACTAACCAAAATAATCAGGCCGCAGCGATTCGCCCAGCCCATCTCCACGTGCTCAGGATAACAAGGGAGCCACCTTTGAGCTGCCTATGATTCCCAATATCAGCGACTCTCCGATGTCTAGTGCACCGAGCACACCTAACGAAGAAGCGGGCCAGAAGCGCAATGGCGCAGTTACAATTGGAAACGAGGATTACTTTATGTCTGCACTGAAATTGCGCCAGGATTCCAAGAGCACTCCTGGCACACCTCAAGGCGGGGCTAAGCGTATTACCACTTTCAGTCCTCGTATTGTATTCCACGATACATGGCCCAGCCAGGAGTATGATAGACGAGGAGAAATAGCCACTTGCAACCGCCTCACTCCTATGCTAGCTCAGCAAATCAAGGAGGAGCTGAACACCTTTAAAATGGTAAGCCACAAGCGGTTTCTTACCTCTGTTTTGCCGCCGAAGCTAACAACGAATCAGGAAATGGAAGTTCACGAGACGTCCAAAATCTACACACACTTTTTCTGACGACAATGAAACAATTCGTTCAATGGTTATCTCAACAGAGTCTTTTCTTATTTTTATTACCGCAACCAGGACCGTAGACCTGCCAATCATGTATTTCGGCAAAACTCACTACACTTCGAGGCGTTGTACCAGTTCAGCATAGTAAGGTGTCATTGGCGTTTTCGAATTTGGAGTCAAACGATTTCATTCACGTCTTTCTCAAGTTAGATTAATGCTATCGTCTGTTGACCTTTTGCAACCTTCGGCTTGTGCGTGCGCACACACATTCATTTTTAAGGTTTTTCATTGGAACTCGTTGGCTCGAGGTTCCAGATTCGTCATCACGCCTAAAACCCCCCCAGTAGCTGCTGCCTTTGGTAGATAGATCTACTATTTTAGCGGGCTTTCGCTACACGCGGCATGCAGACCGAAGGGTAATGCACCAGTCATTCGTTAGTGCGTAGTAGTGATGCATACGGAACCGTTTCGCAGGGCAAAGTACCTCTCATTGCGACAAATAACCATAAGAGGAAAAGAAAGGGAAAAAGGGCTCCAACGCACGATTATAGTCTCGTTGCGCACTGCTCGGCGTGAAGGAGATTGGCCAGCAACCCCACAGCGAAGACGTGAGAACAGGGTAAGGAGCATGGAGGAGGGGCCGTATTTGAGGGCACATGAGAGGCCCTACCCTGTTCATGCAGTAGAGTTGGAAGCGAAGCGGTGCATCTTGCATTACGGAGGAGACTAAACTGGCACCAGTTCCAGAAGCGATTCTACACAAAAAATGGCTTAGATTCGGTTGATTTGTGGTGCAAGCCTTCTGCATGTGGAAAATGAATATTCTATGAGCATCTTCTTGATGTTGTTGATCCAAAGGTTACAGCGGAAGCTTCGAACTTGTATCATTATGGAGGAAGCGATCACTGTTGCTGAGTTTTTTTCTTTTTTATAGGTTGGAGGTTTCTCTGGCAGGGTAAAGAGGCTTTGTCGTGTCGGGCAACATCAGAGAAGGATGAACACAGCGTGAAATTATTAATACATGCCACAATTTTCCTACATCCCGAACCGTTACACTTGGTGTGGGTGTTTTTGGATTTCAACAAGGGTGAAGGTGCAGCGTTGATGCGAAGACGCATCTGAGCACATAGTGTCGAAACATCCTCGCGTGCTTATCAATGGGTGCGACATTGGCCCTGCCATCGAGGGCTATACCTATGTGCTTATTGTCTGCGTGATCAAGTCATACGATTTTGTTTTCTCTGCTTTCTAAGTAAATCAGATCTCGTAGGTAGTGCGAACGGATGACACTAAACCGACGACAAATACATTGCAAAGAGAGCATGGATGCATGTTGTAAGCAAAAGCGCCTCTCGTCAGCGAATACGAGAATTGGTAGATATCTCTTGTTGTTAGCTGGATGTGCGGAATACGGGTCGATCTATCCATCCTACAATCAAATGGACTCCCCAACTGCGGAGACAGCTGTGCCGAAAAGATAGCGGCCGCCTAGTTACGTACATGTAGCAGGCGGTCCAATGAACTACAGTACATAGTTACGTACGTGGACCTTCTGCATGTAGCTTGCCACGATCGGCTTAGTTAGAAGCAGTGGGGTGAGAGGATCGTAACCGGCGCGCAGCCTCGCCAAATTTCTGCAAGGCTATGGTTGATAACGCCTTTTTTTTTTTTCTTCTAAAGAGCGCCGCCCCCCCCCCCCCTGTTGGATATCTTATTTCGGTACACAAATTATACTTGCCTGAAGCAAGCTTGTGAAACAGCAGAGCAGCTATACAACTGTATTATTTTTTTGACCTGCTTTCTCGAAAGTTACGTTCATCCTGGAGTCCGTTAGGAGATCTTTCCAGTACTGGAAATCTCCAGCGTGGAGATTTCTTGTCCGAGGCCATACGACAATGTCCGCAACAACCAGTGCTGCGCCCAACGGCTCGACTGCAGCGACGACCGGCAAGTATCGTAATAAACTCCACGGGCGAGCTTTTTACGAGAGTATTGGCAGTCCTAAATATGTCGTGGCTCCAATGGTTGATCAGTCCGAGTTTGTATGTCGAAACGTCATTGTGGTTGTAATGGAGCGCTAGTTGTGCCCTTCAGTGCTAATAACAGAGTGGTTGGCAATTCAGGCATGGCGAATGCTTACGCGATCATTCATGACTCCCGTCGAGAATACCAAATTACTCGCATACACGCCCATGTTCCACGCTCGGCTCTTCGAGGAGACCGCCAAATACCGTGATTCTCATTTTCAGGCGACGCGATCTCCAATGCCAGCGAAACCGAATGGCACGCCCAGCATCGAGCCTGGCGTGACTACTGATGATACCCTTTTTCTCGACGGAAACCCTACGTTGGACCGGCCCCTTTTCGTTCAGTTCTGTGCAAACGACCCTGAGCACCTTCTGGGAGCCGCGTTGCAAGCAGCGCCGTACTGTGACGCTGTCGACTTAAATCTCGGCTGCCCCCAAGGTATTGCGCGAAAGGGTCATTACGGAGCCTTTTTGCAAGAGGATCAAGAACTCATACACAAACTGATCAGTACACTACACGAAAATCTACCTATACCAGTAACTGCTAAAATTCGAATCCTGGAAACCAAGGAACAAACACTGGCCTACGCCAAGAATGTTCTCAATGCCGGTGCCAGCATCATCACTGTGCACGGTCGGCGGAGGGAGCAGAAGGGACACTTGACTGGAGTGGCGGATTGGGAGTATATCCGCTATCTTCGAGAAAGCCTCCCCAAGGAAACTGTCATTTTCGCCAATGGGAATATTCTGCAGCATGGAGATATAGAGCAATGTCTAGAAGCAACAGGCGCCGATGCTGTGATGAGCGCTGAGGGGAACCTTAGCGATCCTGCCATTTTTGCCATCCCACCCGCCGTTGGTGAAGAGGGCAGAGAATATTGGCGGGGAAAAGACGGAAAAGGAGGTTATCGTGTCGATGCGGTCTTTCGACGATATCTAGACATCATTTATAAACACGTACTGAATCAAGAGGTTCCTACACGGAAACCGTTGTTTATTCCGGGCGATGACGATACCTGGATTCGGCAAGAGAATACAGAAGGCCAGAAGGAGGACGAAGAGGGTCCCGCGCGGAAAAAAAGAAAGAAGGACAACAATGGTGGCCCTCCTACCAAATCAGAGAAATGTGCAGATCCCAACCTGCTCGCCATGCGACCTCACCTCTTTCACTTGCTACGGCACTTCATATCGAAACATACAGATGTGCGGGATGCACTAGCCCGAAGCCGTCCTGGTGATGTTCAGGCAGTTGAAGCTGTTCTGCGCATGGTGGAGCACAAGGTTGCGGATGGGCTCCTAGCATACGAAAAGTCTGATGGTACGAGTATAGAAGCAGATTACGCCCCTATCTCGTTTTCTGCGCCTGTTGTTGAGTCTACGACCGGAAGCGAGAACGCACTCGACCCCGAAGACGATCCGGAGAGTTCCGTGGCAACGGTGAAACGATGCAAACGGCCTTGGTGGGTTGTCCAGCCGATTGTCCGGCCACTTCCTAAAGAAGCCTTGGCGAAGGGTGCATTGAGCTTAAGCAAGAAGGATAAAAAGAAGTTAGAAGAGGCAGAGAAAGCCAAACAAGGAAAGGAGGACAACCCCGAGGCGGAATTGCCAGAACCTGATGGGAAAGATGCAATCAAGGAGCCCAAACTGGATGAAAAAGCTTCTGGGCTCACGAGCGAGGATCTTGTCTGTGGTTGACAAGCAAGCAAATTGTGAAAAACAAAACGACAGCTGTGGAGGGAAGGTCGTGCTGCACGTCGCGAAATTATATCTACTGTACACAAGAAAAACCTACAGTTCTGCACATACATCCATCCATTGGGGGCGGTAAATGCTATATTTAGACCGGTTTGGAAGGGGGGGAAAATACCCATTAGAACTCAAATCAAGATACAGAAAGAACTTTTCTTCTCATCGTCAAAAACGAGTCTCGTATTTTCCGATGATCGGGAGGGGAGAGGCTATACTTCCCAAGCTCGCCCTCCATCCCATCCCTACCGCCCATGTCCGCATAAGTACTTCTGTTGGGGGATGTCCCTTCCCTCTTCGCACCCATGTCCCTGGCTTATCCAGTAATTGTTTCAGTCAACGCGGGGGAAGAGGGGGCGATTCTGAGCTCTCGGCTAGTGAGTTACTTCTTGCTCGATGCGGACCATACTCTGTCTTCCTTATTGGTGGTTGGACTTCTCGTATCAGCACATCAGTTGCCTGCGGGAATCGTCATGATGGAAACCTTTTCGCGTCAAATCTCAGCAAAAGCAAAAGTCGAGGCCGTTTCGGGAAGGATGTGAGGCTTTTGATTGGAAGCCTGGGCGCAAACGGATGAAACGCTATGTCCTCCAAGTGGGACAGCGGGGCGGGGTAGCTTGTCCATGGCGGCTGAGACACAGGGCAGGTTCCTATCTAAAATAGACGCAAGCTGCGGTTGCCATGGCGACGGGTTGGGCGGACTTGGTAGTTTTTGGATCTCCCCCAGGACAGGATGGGGGCGATGGTACTTCAAGGCCAATGACCCAATTCAGCCTATTGTTGATCCCACCCCCCAACATCCTCCCCCCCTCCATCGAGCCTGGGCTTGACGTTTCTCTGGGTTCGTCTCGAAATAGCCTCACTCGGCCTACTCTGCTCACCCTTGAGCGCCACACCAGTCAAGACACTTTTCAAACGAACCCGGCACGCCTGGGGATGCGCATCACGGTCGCCTGCTCTGCTTAAACTCCGAATAGTGTCAACCTGCTACCTTCGCTAAATGCCAAACTCTCGCATCTCAACAAGCTCCTCAATCTCAACTCCAGTTCCGACCTCACCAATACTGCGGTCTCCCCGGACAAAAATCCCACAGCTTCACGATACGGTCGCGCGCATAGTCTCGTAGCAAACACCCGTCCCGCATCGCGCAAACTAGCGCTGATGCCCCTACTCTGCAATCGCATACTCTTTACATAAATACCCTCTCAATCACTCACTTTGCTTATTCGCATTATAATTGTCTTCCCTCCGTCGAGGCCTCCCTCCTCATCATGGATGCAGGCTATCTCTCTCAGCAAGTCAACACCATCATCGGTCAGTTGCACGGTCTGTTCGATGAGATTGGCGTGCCAAACCATGATCGCGAAACCCGCGAGGCAGAGGTAAGCAATAGCTGATGCGCTGCCCTTGAGGTAACTCTTTATCGAACATCGTGCGCATGCTAATCTCTTGCGCGCTAGCTGTTCGAGGCTCTGTCTGAGACGTTGCACAATCAAGTTAAATCAGTAACGTTAGAAAAGCAGCAAATGGTTGATGAGGCCAACCGCATCATCACAGTCATTCGCCAGATGGAAGTGTCCCTAGATGACGCCAAAGCGCAACGAAGCCATCAAGATGATCTGAAGATCACTTACCCCCTCGCGCGATGTCTGGCGACACTGAAGGAGAAGCACACGCAGATCGGCAGGCTTCATAAGGAGAGATTTGAGCAAGTAAAGAGTATGATGATCCCAGAGAGAAGCTAGACTTATCTCCTACCACTTCACTCAGCGCATACCAACTAACGATGTTATGTAGAACTTGTCCAAGCCCTCGAATCTTACTCGTCCCATCTCGAGGCCAGCTTTGTTAAGCTGGCTCTCCCCCCCACGGGTCCAAATCAGTCTCTACCCCCTACATTCGACCTGTCCCCATCATATGTCGACAAGTTAGACGATGAGTTCACCAGAGTGTACGAAGAGTACACTCGCCGAGTTGCAACAGTGAAGGCGACATCGGAGCATATCATCCAACTCTGGGCGGAACTCGGTACCCCACAAGCCCAAACCGACGCAGCGATTGTCAAGTACTACCGTGATGCACCAGAGCAACTTGGCTTGCATGAGGAGGATATCGCAAGACTGCGTGGTAAGAGAGACAAGCTCTCCGAAGAGAAGAAGGCTAGAGAAAAGCGTCTCAGGGATCTCAAGGTAGCCGTCGAAACCCTCTGGGATAAGCTGAATGTGGAAGAGTCAGAGCGCAAGGCGTTCCTGAATAGCAATCGTGGTTGCGGCATCCGTCAAATCAACGAGTTTGGGGACGAGTTAGCCAGACTAAATGAACTCAAGCGACAAAATATGCACCTTTTCGTCGAAGACGCCCGCTACAAGCTCCAGGAGCTCTGGGATGCACTCTATTTCTCAGAGGATGAGATGCTTGACTTCACGCCGGCATTCTCGGACGTATACAGCGACGCGCTGCTTGAGGCCCACGAGCGTGAGGTAGCTCGTCTGGAAGCTCTCAAAGAACAGCGTGCACCCACGCTGGCGCTCGTCGAGAAGCACCGCTCTCTGATTCACGAGCGCGATGAACTCCAGGCGTCAAGCCAAGATGCCTCGCGTCTCATGATGCGAGGTCAGAAGGGCGAGAAGAGAGATCCTGGCAAGCTCTTGAGGGAGGAGAAGATGCGCAAGAGGATTGCCAAGGAGCTGCCCAAGGTTGCCGTTGAGCTTTGCAAGATGCTAGAACAGTGGGAAGATGAGTACGGACGGCCCTTCCTCGTGCATGGAGAGCGATATCTGGACTTGCTAGAGGATGAACCACGACCTGCTCCTGGACCGAGATCCAAGACTCCCGCCGGGCCGCCGCCATCGAGCGTCAAGAAGTCTGCTCCACCCAGCCGAGGTAACAACGCGAGCAAAGCCGCCACCATCACGCGCTCCAAGACTCCTACAGCCAACGGCAACGGAGGCGGAACCATCAAGAGAGCCCCACCATCCATGCAACCGACGAATCCAACAGCTAGCCCCTCAAGGATCCCGGCACGGGCGCCCTTGTCTAATCTGAAGCATGGAAACAACTCGCCCGAACGAACTAGGCCCGAGTCCAGGGCACAAGGTAGCGTTCGTGCCGGGCCTCCGCTGCGCGCTCCGCCTCCCAAGATGAGGGAGCTGGTGCCAGCACCGCCGTTGGAAGCTCCTGCTAGTCTGTATCGAGGCGGCGGCCCCAGCTCTGACAATATCGTATACTCAATCGAGCCAGAGGACGTATACGACGATAGAGCTTCCTGGCAGGGACATGCTCGCCAACACCCCAACGACTCGTACATGTCGCATGCATCTCTGCGCCAAGTGGGGCGAGCAAACTACCCACAAGCCCCTCCGCCGAGACAAATCTCGAATACATCAACGGCTATATCTGGTTCTGAGAACTGGGAGACCTATGATGATAATTCAGAGCCTGAACAAGATGCGTCAGATGCCTACTACGCGAAGTTGCGAGCCGCAAGAGGAAAGAGATTCACCCCCGAAGATCCGTACTCACGACTCCAGTCGAGCCAGTCCAAGCGGATGCGAGGTATCCCACCAGCGATGTCCCATGCTGGCCATGGCACAGTGGATCCTGAGGGAAACCGAATCATCTCGGGCAGCGAATGGACCGATGAGGATGGATACTGATTGACACTTGGAGACGACGATGTGCCCATGTCTGATGGATCACGAGTTTCTTATTGTCATGGTTGATGCATTTTTCGCACATACGCTTCATGGCACGATTCAGATGGTTCTCACCCAAGGCGTTTTTATCGGACCGGCTTTGGATTGCACGGTGGCTGGCTTTGTAACTTCAGCACTTCAATACCCACCTCCCTACCCAACTTCATTTTTCTTGTACTTGACCATTTCACTGCATATCGCTTTCCGAGGGAATTTCCCAGACACACCCCTCTCTTATTGTCTGCTGGGGATCTCTATTGTCTTGCTGCATGACCATGGGTCTTCACTTTTCTCCTTCTCATTTAATTTATATTTTCCCTCACCTTTCTAGTATTCTCTTGTTTTTTCCCGGATCAGGGGATATGTAAAGGAGGGAGTGGTGGATAGCAACTTCCAAAGCCATAGCTGGTCATAGCTGAGGCGTCGGTTTTTGGCGTTGCGCGGCATGTTCTGTTTTATTCTAGATGTTTGTGTACCAAAAAAAAGGGTCATCAGCTTGATGCAATTCTCGTACATGTTTTCCAACTATAAGATGGCTTCATAATGCAGCTCGCAACGGATGGTTTACTTCTCAATACACTTCAGTTGCAAAACTCACCCGTTTGACCCATAAAATTAATTTGCGATGTAACTTAATGCATGGTTGAATTCGGTGGTATGGAATCCCGTAATATCTGCAAAGAAAGTAAGTACTTATACAAAGTCAACTTTACATGTGTAGCTCCAGGACATTATTGATATATGGTTTGACCCAAGTACCTATGTAATATAATGTATCTTCTAGTGGCCCCTCTAACAATCATTCATGTTGAACATTAGCTTCAAAGCTAGCACGTAACTTAGTACATGGGATAGGATAGTACCTGGACCCTGCAGCGCCATGGCCAGGCCAGGGGCAGCACCGCGTTATCCGGAAATAGCAATGGGTGCTTTGTTAGCGCTGTCGTAACCGTAACCCGCGTGCGTTGATCAGCCGTGGCTGCTCGTCTCAGCCTTAAGTTAGTAAACTTGGATCACAACTCCGCGAGTAGCTGTTTCTCGACACTTGCTTACACCAAAGAACTACCGATCCCCGGGCTCAGAAATCCTCGAGCGCAATCCCCTCCCATCTCAGGCGGAGCTCTGTGGTGTAACCCCATGACTGAACTTACCATACCCCACCTTTGCATGCTCTCGGTACGGTCCAGCGTGACGTACGCTACAACCTCATGAACCTGCCAGCTACTCCGAAAACCCCAACCCGGCAGCTCCCCAACTCATCACCCGCCCACCACGACGATCATGCGTATCGGACCGCTCTGAGGGGTGCATCTCTCGCCTTCCAGAGGACGGGGCCGTCGCCACAACCCAGTCCCGCGCAGAACCCTCGACAAAACGGCGCACTTCTCGCGGCGACCTCGGCATCGCGAGACCACAGCCTGTCACGGTCGCCCTCCCGTGCTCAAAACCCCTCCCGGATAAGCCGCCAGACGACAGGCAGCAGTATCCACGGCGGTGACGACAATGCACGCCGTGGAATTGAGCATGGAGTGAGCCACCGGCTGGAGCAACTGCATGCAAATCAACAGAGCGGCCATCACGTCAGTAGTGCGTCGTTGCTGAGACCACCGGCTCGGAAGTCCGCAACGGATCCTCGGTCGACCTCATTCATTGCAGCAACCCTGGCGGTCAGCAGGTCCGGCAGTCCCAGTCCCAATTTGAAGCCAGCCCCCTCGCCCCTGCATGGACACCCAGCTGGTGCGAAAGCACGACCGATGAGCCGGTCCGGGCGGGAGAGTGACGATGGCTCGGTCATTAACCTTGACCTCACGGACACAACATCGATAGCACCGATGAACTCCCTTATATCGATGTTTGAGAAGAAGGATGATTACGCTGATCCGGTTAAGAAGGCCACTAGATTGCGCCAACTGACGCCCCCGAGAGCTATATCACCGGCGAACAAACCGGCTGTCTCACCCCCCAGGCCGGTAAGCTCCATGGCTTGGGAGAAGGCGCCATCGCTGGCAAAGTTGTCGCCTGCTTCAGACCGAGGATCGCCCAAGCCCGTGCTTGCACCTCCTGTCCAGTTCAAAAAACCTCCCCCTACGCCGCCGGCTGCAAGAGCTTCACGCTCAGACATGGTTCCACAAACTCCTGAGAGGACGAACCCCAAGAATACCAACCCTCGTGCCATACAGATACCTCCCCCAACCGGGGGGTCAACCATCTATTCACCACAGCCAAGGAGGGCGGCATCCCATAGAATAGTCAGCCCCAGTGGTAATGGGTGGAGTGGTGAGCCGAAAGCCATCATAACGAAAGGACCGCCACCGGTCGTGAAGGCCAAGCCGCAGCAACGACCTCAGTCCGTGCATACGCTTCCAACATTAGCAATAGTCGAGCAGCGCACCGCAAGGCCCCCCACGCCTCCGCCGCATAGAGTCTCGTCCGCAGGATCCTCTCACGATAGTTTTGTTTCTGCATCGTCGGCACCTTCTCCGGAACCAACTTCGCCGAGGCGTGCTTTGCTCGGATATGGGAACACAGACACGGAGCTCCCCAGCCAGCGTCGGCCCACATCTAGGCAGAACAACACATCGAATAGCACCCCTCCGAAGCGGAAAACCCCAGTGCCGCCACCACCGCGCCGCGGCCAAGCTTCATCTACCAACATGCCCTTGACCTCTCTGACCGATGCTACTATGGCCGGCATCCTAGCATCCTCTCGCGTGACCCCTGGCAGAACAGCACCATCAACTCCGCCAGCTGCCGCTTCATCCCGACCTAGTATGCGCCAGACTCTAAGGCAGCCGGCATCGAAGTCTGATGATGAGGACGAGCGCCGGGCCAAGGACCGCCATCGGAAGAAGCCGTTACAGAGCAAAAAGAAGCACTCGCACCACGAGGGAGCTCGCCGCCGCTGGCGCGAGGAGATCACACCTCGAGAACGAAAACGTTACGAAGGTGTATGGGCCAGCAACCGGGGGCTTCTCCTCCCAACCTCCGAATCCGGCGCCTCGGTCTCCAGCCAAAGTGTGAACGGCAGCAGTGAACTGGTCAGTAACGTTGTGGTCCGCGATATCTGGTCACGTAGCCGGCTGCCCATTGACGAGCTCGCTGAGGTCTGGGATCTCGTCGACTTGCATGGCAAGGGCGTGCTAGATAAAACCAGCTTTGTGGTAGGAATGTGGCTGATTGACCAGCGACTGAGAGGTCGCAAGCTGCCACAGAAAGTTATGGAGAGCGTTTGGAGCAGCGCTCGAGGAGTTCGGGTGCTGGATCCTCCGAAGGCAAAGGGAAGACATTGATTGCCGTCAGAGAGAACTGCACTGATTTCGTCCCAGAAAAGTAAAAACAGCAAGCAACATATGGTTAGATGAGAGTATATATACATATACATAAGCGAGTATAAATAAGCACTTCGCACACCGGGGATTTTACAAGATGGCGGAATGATGGGGTAGTTAACAAGGGGGGAGAAAAGCCTGGGGAACACCAGCTTTGGCACGATCGATTGTTGATGGATTTTTACTACATAGACCTATAGCATAGGCGGATTGCATGACCACAAAGGTTCAGATTGATACCCCCCAGGCTCAATAATTCAAACTATCGAACAGATGCAGTAATCATGCGATGTCTTACAGGTGACCGTCCTACCTGCTGCTCTGGGTAGTTATGGGTAACACGCCGCTGGTGATAACGTGGTGACGACATAGTGACGACCACAATACAAGGGGGGAGAGGAAAAAAAGCAAAGAAAGAAGTGAAAAAAAAGAAAACGCATAGAGAGAAAAGTACCCCCTTGGAGAAAACAAAAAGAAAGAAGAGAGGTGATGTGCAACGGGTGGAGGGTGACGGGTGCATACATAGGTAACTTTACATGATCGAATTGAACAGTTCCGTTGGGGACGGGAGAGAAGAAAAAGCAACCAATGAAGCCAGACAGCGGGTGGAGCGTCATGCCCCAAAACGTCTAACTGAGGCCGTTTCAGGGCGATGCCATTGGCTGGGTACCTTGCAGAATAGCCAGCAGCTAATGAGCGGCCGCGGGAAGAAACGACCGTACCCCGGCTGTCTCTGCCCTTTAAAACATACAGTACACCGTACATCGTACATACATAGTAGCTTGAGGTAGAGACCTGGGCTAGCGTTGCGAGAAATGGAACCACCTGTGGATACTTCTGCCCCGTTCGCACGTACTTCGTACGTACATGGGATAGTCGTGTAGGAGAGCGGCCCCAGAAAAGATAAGGGGACGTGACGTGACGAAAAACGCGTGCCGTGCGGAAGAGATCAATTTAATAATTTAATAAAGTCTCGAAATTCTATGAGCTTCCGTTCGATAGTTTCGCTTCCCCTATCAACTGCTCTTTCCATAGATAAAAGTGTAACGACCCCATCACAAGATAGTGTGAGATTTGTCTATCAATACTCAGCCATCATTTCCAATTTTTATTTTTATTTTCAGACCAGGCCTCACTCACACCATCATGTCTTCCGCTTTCGTCCAGCGCCCTGCCCCGGGCTTCAAGGCCATGACCGTTTTCGCTGACGGCGAGTTCAAGGAGATCTCTCTGGCTGACTACCTCGGTCAATGGTAAGCACAGGACCCAACCCTTATCACCTTCACACTCCAACAAGAGCCATGCTAATTCGGTCACTTAAAAGGGTCGTTCTGCTCTTCTACCCGCAAGTTTGATCCTCTCTGCAGCAGCTGTGATCCCATAACTAATAATGAGTGCGCCGTATCTAGAATGGACTTCACCTTTGTCTGCCCCACCGAGATCATCCAGTACAACGACGCCCTGGCACGCTTCCGCGCCATCAACACCTCGGTGCTCGCCATCTCCACGGACTCGCACTACTCGCACCTGGCGTGGCAGGCACAGCCGCGCAAGCAGGGCGGCCTGGGCTCTGATCTGCAGCTGCCGCTGGTGGCCGACCGCTCGCACTCCATCTCCCGCAGCTACGGCGTGTTGCTCGAGGACGAAGGCATCGCGCTGCGCGGGCTCTTCATCATCGACCCCAAGGGCGTGCTGCGCCAGATCACCGTCAACGACCTGCCCGTCGGCCGCAACGTCGAGGAGACCATCCGCCTCGTCCAGGCCTTCCAGTTCACCGACGAGCACGGCGAGGTCTGCCCTGCCGGCTGGATGCAGGGCGCCCAGACCATGAAGCCCGACCCTAAGGCCAGCCTCGAGTACTTCTCCAAGCAGCCCGCTGAGGCCACCAACGGCCACACCAACGGCACCAACGGCACCAAAAGGGCCAGAGTCGAGTAGAGGGGGCGGGGGATATAAGACAAAATATAACACGAATACGGACACGCCAGATGGAAGAAAACAAAAGTGAAATCGGATCAAGGATCCCTGCCTGAGTGCTAAGAGGTAGCACCTGGGGGAAGGGGCGCACAGCATCGATAACGTAACGAGAGCGAGCGCTAGTATGTGAGTGCGCATGGTTGCACTTCATTAAAAAGCATGTTTCCAGTAGATGTAGACTAGAACCGCCTGGACGAACTCCAAGTTAGACTAGACGATAGACGACATAGATTCGTGCTAGATATCAAAATTTCAAACAGAATTACCATATACTTTGTTCAGCTGAGCATGAACTATTTTATCCCTTTCCTGAATAGCAACTCGGTTACCCCTACCCGTAATTCCCAAGGTGGATCAGCATGCTTTCGTGTAGCAGATTCATGCGCACAGAACTATTCGGGGGAATACCCATACCCATTTCAAATTAGTCCGTAAAAAGGGGGGAGTGGGAAGTCGATTAGCAAGTCGATTAGCAAGTCGATTAGCAAGGCTGATCGACCAGCACGGTTGAGCAGGTGTCGACTTGGCGGTGATATCTGGGGATAGGTGAGCTGCACAACTACGTTGCCTAGACGAAAGGCTTCATTCTGAGTGTTATTCTGGCTATCAGCCTAAATAGTATATGGGGTGTGTCAAAATCAGGTGTTATAACTGACATCTGGTGGTGAGATTTAGGCTAGGGTTAGACATGTATTCAATAAATCGCCAGGTTGATTAACTTTCCATTCTCATCTCTCATAAATAATACCAATAAACTTAGGAGATAAAGAATGCATATATACAGCTGCTATATACAGCTGCCATGCACAGCTCCATTAGCAGTGCTGGACGTATAGTGAAAATTCTATACACAATGGAACATTATATAGATCATCCTTGACAACATCTTCAGTTTTATTGTCTCGGAAGATATTTACAGTGTGTTCCTCCCTCTGTAGGAGCCTCTTTCGTACCGCCAGGCTTCCACGAGACCCCAACTCCCCCCTTTTCTCCCTATAGCGGTTGTGCGGCAAGATTTTACCGAGCAACAAAGTGTAAAAGCCAATTAGAAAGCCCTCTATTATCATCGACTGAGGTCTAATACTCTTGAAATCCAACCCTAGATGTCTAGGTTCTGATGGATATCCAATCTTGAGATGGAGTGAATATATCGAAAAGTTCAGTTTAGCTCGAGGCGATGCGGTGAGAGGGCTGTACGTGGACGATACAAACCGGTCGACACGCTTCTGAGTGCATTTTCTTTCATCCCATGTTTCTTAGGAGGGGAGAAAGTCATAATTGCTCTTTCCTCAAGTGAAGTATGGGGGGGTAATCTTCAATCATCCCGCCACGAACCGCGAAAGTTGTGCTTGAGCAGAGCACTGCCTGGGATGCTCCCATCGTTGGTGCTGTGCGAGTGTTGTTGGCCCATGCCAAAGCCGTCGATGGGGAGGATCATGATGTCGCCGTAGAGCACCGGCTCCGTGATGCCGGACAGGTTGCGCAGGTCGGTCAGCTCGGGCGCGGCGCGCTGCAGCTCGGCGAAGACGACGTCTGTCCAGGCCGCGGGTCCCGTAGAGTTCATCACCTCGGAGCTCGCTGGCTTCAGCTCCGCGAGGCTGGTGTTGTGCCGCGATGCGAGCTCGGCCAGCGACGACACCGCCCGGCGGGCCATCTCCGCGAACACCGGGTGGCCCGGGGCCGCTGCGATGGCCCACTGGCAGAACTGCACGTCGTGTAGGATGTCGGCCCAGTACAGCCCGTCGCCCCTGTCGAACTCGAGGCCCACGATCAGGCGGACCCGATCCTGCAGCGCCGCCGGGACCCAGGTGTCGATGGGCTGCAGCGCCACCGTGTCGATGTCCGCGTACGTGCCGCCTTCTGCGTGCAGGATGAGGTATCGCAGTAGGTCGGACTTGAGACCCGGGTTCAAGAGTTCGTGGTAGGTTTGGGATACGGTCTCGTCGTCCGCGTAATGGTCTTCAACGAAGTGGTTTGCGCCCTCGAGCCCAACCAGTGTGTAAGTGTAGTCCGTATTCAGAGCGAGCCAGGACTTGGTATCCTCGAGCTGGACTGGGTCGATCTTGAAGTCGGCTGGGGAGTTGGCGTGCGGGAGAAGGATCTGCCAGATCTTGGGAGAGATCAGGTGTTTCCGCTCCTGTGGTTCGGTAAATTGTACTTGGAGAGACGTTGAATGCTGGATGTGCCGACTCATGGGTTGCCTATGCAGGAGCAGCGTCACGGCAAAGAGCACGCCAGCGAAGGACCCCAAGCAGAGCCTGAGCTTACGAGTGGGTGCTGGAAACCAGCTCCGCTGCCTTTGTGCGGACATGGTGATGGCAGTATTGGTTCGGAGTAATTGCTATACAGCACAGCACGCCTTGGAACTAGTAGTCATGGTATGCTCTGTGGCAAAGGAGAGAAAACCTCCCGATCATATTTACAAAGGGGGGACAGAATAACTTTTATTCTTCTTTCTTCTAAGAACTCTCAGGCCAGCAGCCCAGAAGAAAATGCCCTGCTGGCGAGGATTACAAGGACTAGATGAGTATTCCTTGTAAGGGGTAGCGAGCACACTAGTTCGGAGTGGCTCATACGGCCGGATCCGGGAACGAAATCTGCCATCGCCCACACTACGATCGACTCCTTTCACGAAGTTGTGGATCAGTAAGTAGTTCTACACAATCTCTGCAGCTAGATGTTGTCTCATGCTTTACGAAGTGTACGAGATGAGCTCAGATGCCTGCCGCCAAGAAGGCTTCTGACCATACTGAAGGGAGGCTAGCACACACACCCGTAGTCGTGGCGGCGCCCATGAGGAGACAATTGGTGGACAATCCGCAATGTGTCGTATAATCAGTTGATTTCTGTATTTCGTGCTGGACCGATGAAGGTGGCTTGAACGATAGTTATCCCCTTTCATGTGGTCCCTCGGATAGTAGAGGTTGTTCTGTTGCCTCAGCTAAATCTGGAGTCATGCCATCGAATCCATACCTTATGTTGACATCCTCCTTTCTCCGCGGGCAACATTGCAGCCAACCTAGGTGGCGTCTATAAACCTACTGTACATACTTACAATACAACCCTCCCCAGCGGAGTGACGGCTACCTCCCCGAATCCAGGCGCAGTATCTTCTATGTATGATAAACAAACTCTTGGCCTTTCAGAGTCTGCAAGGTTAGAGCGAATTACTTAGCCTCCCCAATGTGCAGAAAACGCCGTGTTTGACTTGCACCATGTGGCGTATGCTTAAAGTTGGGCGAGGAACTGGTGGTTCCGTTCACCAAATATAGCGGCCTGGGGAATCTTCAGTGGCTGAAGCTAGTGGCCTATAATATGGCCTAGTTGTTGCTTGGCGGAGATGCCACTACAACTTCTTCAGCACAAGCCCATTGCATGTGGAACACGAACATTCTACATTCGAACAGGCTCCCTGTAACTCCAAAATGGGAGATGCTCGGAGACATTCCCATTAGAGCTCGCGTGTTGTTCTTGCATTAGTGGCACCTTCTGACAGTCCAGGGTGCGAAACAATCAGTATCGATGCTATTGAGTATATCAACGTTACATCGACTTGACAACCAGAATGACACGACCTGCAATATGGACATGGACACTCGATCAACAGCTTGCAGAATACCCAGATAACAGTGAGAGGAAACGTGACGCTGCAGGAGTCTGAGCAAGTCTACTGGACCATGGTAATGGCACGGCCTGTCGGCTCGATTGCATTCGCTTGCTGCCCAAGTAGATGACCACACCTAGAGTTCCGGATACTCCGCATTTTCACCCACGAGTTGAACCTCGCTAAATCAGTCACGGTGTTATTGTGTAGCGAACTAACCCAGAGCAGTGGATCGGTACTGTATGGGTTACCGCTACAGTAATTCGGCCGACTAAACAACTCATCAACCCCGAAGAAGCAAAAAGTTTTGCTACAAAAGGACTCGACATTGCGACTAGCTCATCGAGCGGGCCTAATGCATGTCGATGAAGCACGGATGTATCAACGGTCAAACCAGGATCAGCCAAGGAGCCATGAGTAAATTTGGATGTACGTGGGGATAACTTATCTGTTCCAGAGAGCCATGCAGCATCTTCTAACTCTTCTCCATCTTCAGAGGCATCATGTTTCAAAGCAGTGCCTTTGATTCCGACATGGCTTTGTTCATATACGAGCCTAAAGTATTCTGTCCGCCGTAGTTCACACGAATCGGCTGCAGAGAAAGTAGATATTGTCTGGATTGCAAGAAGGCAGACCGTCCTAATTCGTAGCCTTCAGGAATACATCTCATCCGACACTACTCAATTATCCCGGCAGCCTGTTATACATGGGCCTGCTACTGCTGATCCCTCGACATCTTACAACACCTCAGTCTTTGTGGAAGGATTTTGTCCTTTCCCAAGTGGGAGATTTAACCTCTTTATTCCATCGCTCACTTCCCACTGCCCTTTTGCTCAAATTTGGTGTTCCCTTTAGGATAAGATATCTGCTCAGCACCATCGCAGTTCATGTATGGAAGTTGCTTAGAAACTGGTGGAATCATATCATTATCACCGAGTCTCTGAAGTCAGGTATACCGAGGTTTCAAATACGTAGCAAATGTAACGCAAGGCCATATGGGGAGATAACTACGTCATTCTGCCATGGTAATGGCTGATAGAAGGCACGTCGTACAAAAATGGTTTCAGTTTACTCGTTCAGATTTGGAAACATAATTTGCTCATTAAATGTACACCAAACTGGACCCCTGAAGTTTGTGTCAACAAGAAGAGAGAGAACATACCAGACCGTATCAAGTGGCTTGACTAAGCTCGATAATCAGAGGATTGCAAATGAGTTTGGGGGACTAGCCACACCGCCTCGGACCTATTCGTAGGACGAACGATGTCAGTGGACAGCTGCTCAGTATTTCGATATCACGAAGAACACTCACATTCAACGGCATACTGCTGAAGAAAAAAGTCCACCTCCCGGCTTTCCGGCACTCGTCCGCCAGCCGGTCGAGATCGAAGAACTCGCCGATGGGCATCCCCCAGCCAGCCAGCAGCCACTCGTGCAGCCAGTGGTCCGGGTCCTGGCAGGGCCACGCCTCGAAAGTGGGGTGGTCGCCGGCCACGGCGGCGAAGCGGCTCTCCCACAGCCAGCGCAGGATCTCGCGGCCGGACTCGAGGCCGATGGACTCGACCTGCCGGGCCGCGAACATGGCGGCCGCGTCCTCCGGGCTCAGCGCTGCCAGGCTCTTGGACCAGCCGGAGCGGACCAGAAGGATGTCACCGGGCCGGAAGGAGAGCCCGCCTTGGCTCGCGGCGCACGCGTGGAGCGCGTCCAGCGTGATGGACGTCGTGGTGGTGCCGCTGACGGTCAGGCCCAAGGCCTCGGCCCAGCCTTGGTAGTCGATGAGGACGCCACGGCCAACGATGCCTCCCGCCTTGACCCAGCCTTGTACGCAATTGGGTAATTAGCTGGTGGTGCTTTTTCTGGTCGGCCGTGGTGTTGACAGATAAAGATCTATTTGCAGGGAATGGGCTAGGACACCGTGAGGAGGAGCTTTGTTCAGCTCAACTTACTTTGGAGACCTATCTCATGAGTATTCATAATGGTGTCTTGAGTTCGTCCATTATAATACTTGTGGAACTTCTGATACCCTGCAAAATATGAGCCGACAATGAACCAAATAGGAAATGGAAGCTCTGATTCAGGAGCACACGAGCCAGGCGACGGATATGATCTTACCAAAATGGCGGAAGCCATCCCACTGAGTGCTGGACTGGGTGTTGAGCGTTAGTATATCATCGTTCACCGTCCTGGGCGCCTTGTTATGAATTTCCTGTCGGAAGGGCAAGCGGCCAAAAGTCGGTTGAGTGAACCTGTCCAGCGGATGGTCCAGGGGTATCCTGATGCCCAACTTGACCTCCTCGGCGGCTCTCTTGGTAGTTTCCGGGGTCAGCAAGTTGAGCATCCCTAGCTCGTCGTCTTTGCCCCAAAGGCCCCAAGCATTGCCTGGCGGGCCAGAGGGATCCAGTGGGAGCTCATCAAAGGATGGCCACTCTCTGGTTGGTCTTGTCATTTTTTTCCTCGGAGTAGGGGTGCTTAAGAGGCAATAGCACTGATGATATTTCACCACCTTAGATCTCTTCCTACAACGAGAGAGCTGTGCAGTGTTACACTTACGTAGAGAATGGACGTTAAAGATATCGTGCAGGGCTATGGTAAGACTCCCTGGGATGAAAGACTTCGAAGTAGCTACCACTCTAACATGTTCCGAATTTCAAGATCAATAAACCGATCGACTCTTGTCTGCATCCATATTGCCACCTACAGGGAGGGGGGAGATACCCTCGGTAACTCTATACGGGGAAACTGGGGAAGACTAGCTGAGATGCCCCCGCATCGTCTACCAGGAAATCTGAAATGCGCTTCTGATTACTTTACCCCACAGAAACATCCCTGATTCTGTAAGCAGACATGCAGACAGATTTGTACAGTAGAGTAGCTAATGCTGTATTGTACTTGTATGTATATTGTAGCTCTACTTCTTTGTGGGGAAACCTAAAAGCCAGACCTTTTGTTTTTCCTTTTCTGATTTACTCCTGCCTACCTATACACAGACCAGCCAATGAGGCACCGATTTTGGTTACGAGCCAGCCACAACCGCCCCCGTTAGCACCAATTGGGTGCTATATCGCGACTCTGAACCTGTTACAGGAAGTTCACAACTTTCCGCGTTTGCCTATTTTGAATATGTTTGCTCTTGACTAGATAAATCCAGTGGTTTGAAAGAGCTCGTATCTCTGGTATTTCGGTTGAAGTGAAGGGCAAGTTAGACCTCAACTTCAATTCCCGCCGCAGCTCTTTCATCATCATCCGGTAGATACAGGAAAGACCTGCAAGGAAGATCACGCCTGGCTAGTTTCTTATAGAAAATATAGAGTCTCATGTTGAAGATGCTTTCCCTTTCACACAGATCGCTATTAATTATCAAAACGCTCTGACCAACGCCAACCGTGAGCCTCTGGAAGCGAGATTACTCAGCAACCACAACATTTACATCGATTTCGATTTTTGGCACACTTTTAGGATTACTGAGCTAAGAACCTACACTATCTTGGCAAAAGCCTTTCATTCCTTCAAGAGAGAGTATCTTTTGGGTTGGTTTCTCGATCGATACGCGAGCACACCGCTAGCACGTACAACAGCAGATAAAGGTGTAAACACACACCAAGATGTCTCGGCGAGTTTCGAAAGATGAGTTGGCGGAGTCCGCAGCCGCACGAATCCAAACAAATTCGCCCGTGGAGAACGGACACCAAGATACGACAGATGATGGCGATGAAGGTCTCTCTGTGTACAAGTTGAATACCAGAAGCATGGACTTTCCGGGCTCTTTCGTTAAGAAAGTATCTCCTCCCAGTCCGGTTCTCAGGAAGCCTTGGTACCTAAGGAGTTCATATTATCTTGATGGATGGTTAGACTCCGAAATATGGAAAGCTGCCGTACGTATTGAGGCTCTCTGCCCTCTGCCCTTTGGGGATTATTGCTTTGTATCTAATATCATCGAAAGATCGTCGAAGGAGTGGGCACTTTCTGTCTGACCTACCTCAGTGGACAGGGCGCAGTCTCCATCATGAACTATGGCACGCCCCAGGTAGGTGGCTACATCGCGGTGTTCATCTCTGTTCTGTTGGCGGCCCACATCTTCGCCACTGCACCGGCGTCTGGTGGCCACGTGAACCCTCTGATCACCTACTGCACCATATTGTGTGGACTCTGCCCGGTTGCGAGAGGGATCTTGTATATGATCTTCCAGACTTTGGGAGCCAGTCTTGCCGGAGGCTTTCTGCTAGCATCCTGGGGGCATGACAAGGCTGTCAAGTGAGCTTCCGATTTAGCCCCGAGTTTGGGCATATAGTGTGCTGATAGGGAATTATCTAGGTATAACGGCGGTGGTTGTTTCATTGACACGTCCACTATCACTATAGAGCAAGCTTTCACGACCGAACTTGTCAGCTGCTTCATCATCGTGTGAGTATTGCCTAAACAGACCATTTTGCAGTGCGTGTGGTGCTAACCATCACACTTCTATCTTAGATTCCTCTCCTTCGGGGTTGGTCTAGATCCGCGGCAAAGGCAGCTGTTCGGACCTGCACTTACACCTATCCTGGTTGGACTGTGTCTAGGTCTGGTCAGCTTCGTTACGTCTGATACTGCAAGTGGCTACAGCGGTGCAGGAATGAACCCAGCCAGATGCTTCGGTCTTTCCGTGTCGACTGGTAACTTTTCAAGGCAGTGGATTTGGTGGTCCGCGGCAGTAAGTCTTCTCCTGCTGCACATCCCATGCCAACAGTACTCGATAAACCTCCATGCTTATCAACAAACCATTGCACAGGCGGTTAGTGGCATCGTACAGGCCATTCTATATAACCTCAACCCACCGAACGGAAAAGAAAAGGCGTAAATGGCAGCTTTCGGGCACCACAGCTGAAGTGATAAAAGTCAAATCTTTCTCTGGCATGATTCGGAAGATCATGCTACACAATCTCCCAATTGCCAGCTTGGTTGTTCCAGACATACAGGCAGGCATGTGCAACCGTCCCATATGTTTGGCCTGTGCGTTCTGTGGTATGCGAGATCATGTAGTCATTATCTACAACGCCAATCAGGATCTTCCACCCTATATATTGCGGATCTACGGATCCACGTATACAGCAATATGGATCAATGCAACGTTGCCCAAGCGCCCAGGGCTGCGACCAAAGCACACAATATTGATTCAGCAGTGGGAAGGAAATCAACTATTAAAGAAGGTGTAGCTATCGAAACTAAAAACCTTAACCACAAAGGTCACAAACCAAAGGATAACATGGTGTATATATTGTACACAGTTAGCTATAGGGCGACGCCTTCCATAGTAAAGGAATCCTGGTCACTGGCCAGGGCATGAATGTTTCTCCTTACCTGCAGCCCCATTCAAATGGGGGGTTTACGGGGTAGGGTGTCCCCGGATAGATGAACTTACGATAGAGCAATGGGTTTGCATGAATGGAAGTTGTAGTGGCCAAATCTAGTTATAAAGGCGAACCACCTGCGCGGTGCTAAAAGGCTATTGGGTTTATGCAAATAAGTCGTTATGGCATGATGGGAATCTGTGTACTTTAATATCGGATGTGACGTTTGTGAACTGCCCTCAGGGCGAATCGCGATTCAATATGGACCAGCACCCGGAACGGGGTTTGAAGATGGTCCCTAGCGGTACACTCAAGTGGCGAGTGGGATCGGATGCGCCCGTTGGTGATTTTACAGACGCGGAAAGGGGACCATCTCATCGAGTTCGAGTGAGGTGGGATGGGATGGTTCATCCCGAGGCCCCCTTTTTTCCCTCGCTTCATGGCATGGGTTGCAGCGGTCAATCACGACCAACCAACTTCTCAGTCCGGTTTCAGTGGGAAAGCTACTGGAAATCCATACACTAGTTCGCAGGTTTGCGGGTCCTTAGCGCACTAAGAAGAATCTCCCGAACACGCTGTCAGGCCATTTAGGGAAAAAAACAAAATAAAGCCCCCATCTTTTTCATATCGAGCAAATTAAACACCACGCTTGCTCCTCTCGTTCTGTCGTCTCCTGGCTGCATGATGTGCCGGCAGTAGAACCTCCTCTCACTGGGGTTCCTGAATCTGACCTCAGACCCGAGCAGCGGGAGGCGCTTGTCCCTTGCCTGACACTGGTCAAACTTGCGACATCCGGTACGGATCACCACCCATTGATTCACGGAGCCTTTGCGTCGCGAGTGGTGGACTCCTCCAACTGACCCTCCTTTACCGAGAGTTGCGCTCAGGTCGTCGACCCTCCTTCCCTTTTGTCTACCGCATCACGGTGCTACTTCATGCCTCTTTCCCCAGATTTCCAATTGTCTGACACACTCGTTCGGCCTGCATTCTGCATGCCCTTCCAATTTCATCGGCTTTGAGCTGTGCCCTCTTTCTACCACCGTGTCGCATCTCGCTCATTCTCACACCACTTTTTTTTTTTCTTCTTACCCCGTCTCTTACTCTCTCTACCACTCCTCGCCCATTGTCTTGTCTGCTACCAGAGCTTATAATAAATATACTCGAATAATCAGGATTGGCAGTGCTACAGTACCAAGCGGCCTAATCTTTAGGGGCTACCGGCAATCAATTTGGGGACTCCGCTGCTTGGGGCTGATTTCATGCAACTCTCAACCCGGGATCAGACGGGCCGGCAACATATTGAATACGACGTCGATCCATTTCTCTAACGTTTGAGCATTTGTTATCCTCCACTACGTGTGCACCCATTCAGGGGGCTGGATCGAAGCGTTCAAAACACGAGGGTATGACTTCGGTCTCGAATAACTGGGCGGGATTTGCGCAAACTCCAAGCAGGGCTGCATTTAGAGTTGTTTAATACTTTAAATCGCCAAGAGATCGACAGCTTTTTAGTCAAGCTCTACTTGGACTAAGTCCTGCACGTCCATTCGAACAGGAAACCCAACTTGCATACTACTGAGGCTTGCCCGCTAATATTTAATTCATCCCCCCAAAAACGCATCATCTTCGTCATCTCAACCGCCTCCCCCACCCACCCTGATTTTTCCCCCCTGGGGCTCTGGCCGTTGGTCCATCTCACCATGGCGGAAACAACAAAACCTACCCAGGTGGAGTCACCAGCTCTCACCGCTGCAAAGCTGCCTGGTCGCGGTGCGAGGATCGCGATTCCTTCTTTATCCGGCATCATGGCACCGAATCCAATCACGAGCCGCCTACGAACCCAGCTGGGCCTGGGTGCCGCTAGTCCCGTCAACCAGAACGGCAGTTTCGAATTCGACCGAGTAATTAAATCTGGCTACGTCCAGAAGCGTACACAAAAAACCAAGGTATGTGAATGTGCCTATGAGCATTGGCCCTAGCGGGCACTATCCGCATCCCGAAAGATCGCGGCGCTGAATCGAGCCTACTCTATAGACATGGAAAACCGTCTTTCTCGTTCTGCGACCCAATACTCTCTCCATCTACAAGTCAGATAAGGAAAGCAAGCTTCGGCACAAGCTGTACCTATCCGAACTATCAGCAGTGACGCTACTCAAAGACCCGAAACAAAAACGCCATAACCTATTTGGATTGTTCTCTCCAGCCAAGAACTTTCACCTCGAAGCACCGTCTCCCGAGGACGCGAAGGAATGGGTTGAGCTCATCCGTCAAGATGCCAGGATAGAAGAGGAGGAGGAAGAGATGTTCTTAGCCAGTCCCATTGTGCGTCGGCAGTCGTACGCGGCAGTTGGAGTCTTGGGCAACGGCACGAAGATACCCAAACCTAGCAATCCTGGAGAAGTCTCGGAGGATAACGAGAGACCACTCTCAAGCTCACCAGAGCCCGCAGAGACAGTGCCAGGCTTAGGATCTACAGCCTTGGTACGCCGGCCATCTCATACTGTGGAATCCGTGAACGAATTTCTATCACATTCCGACTTTTCAGATACCGAAATGCCCGCGGTTGGTGCTTCTATCGAGAATCTTGCTGTGAGGTCGCCATCCTACTCTGCTGGGCAGCTGCGGCCAGTGCTTGGGGGTAGGAATCTGAGCCAGCTCAGCGGCCTCAACATCGAAACCGATCCTGATCGTGTCGTCTGGCAAGGTTGGCTACAGTTCCTGAAGAGCAAACGAGGAGTTAAACAGTGGAAGCACTGTTGGGCTGTACTTCGACCCCGCAACCTGATTCTCTACAAGGATGAATCCGAATATACAGCTGCCTTCATCTTGGCGCTGTCGAGTATCGTGAACGCCGTGGACATTGACCCCATCAACAAGAGCAAGCTTCATTGTATGCAGATCATCACGGATGAGAAGAGCTACCGCTTCAGCGCCCCTGACGAAGAAACATTGGTGCAATGTCTAGGTGCATTCAAAAGTCTGCTCTCGAAACGAAAAGAGCTTGAGGCTCGACAAAACCCAGATCCAGGAGTTGGCGGGGCTGCACAGCAAGCGCTTTAAGCCCAGGAGAGAGGAAATGCCACCAGAAATAGGATGACAGGTAGGAGGAAAGTGAGCCGAAGCAGGAGGAGGAATAGCGACCAATTTTATTGATACCCCCCGGACGGAGTTTGGAACTGGAACGTGGGTTTATACCACAGGGTCTTTCTTTTTTGGAAAACCTTTTGACCTCGGCGTTGCTTGTAGCAAAGAGACACTACTACCACTTGTACTAAAAGCTTTACGCCTTATGACAGCTACGACTCGAGCATAGTAAGTTAATTCACATGCTTTCACGTCAGTTAATGACGATAGACCACCGTCGCGCAGAATTGTCTTTTGAAGTCTCGTGCCCTCCTTCCCCCTAGAACTCTTTTTTTTTTTTTTTCTCTCTCACCATCTTCCCCCCAGCTGCTTGGTGATCGGTCGGATTTTGTGACATCGAAAAATCTTTCTGGCCAGTAACCGTTGATCTTGCCCCAACTGCCATGCCTCCTAGAATCTAGTTCACCGTTCGCGGTGAGGTTCCGCAGAAATCGCGCTGCCAATCAACCCCTGTTCACGACGGCATTGTGAAATTGCTTAAACCTGTAGCCGCCCTGCTAGCAGTTAGTCCCAGCCGGCCTTGAAGGGGATCCTAGTTCGGTGTCAACACCAGCTGCCAAAATGACAAAAGGCGGCCCATCTCTGACGCCCATCAGACCCAAGGGGATCGCCCTTAGGATTCAAAAGGTCATTTGGTTCGCTCAAAATAGGGAGTTGATTACAACCCTGTGGCTGCAGGTCTTCGGTATTACTGTGGCATTACCTCCCCCACACTCGCCAGAGGATGCTACGCTGCCAGCCTGCATGTCCAAATCCTTTCCTGTTCTGTCTGGACGAGAGGCGTTAGATCGTGCATCCATTACAACTTCACTCGACCAGGTCTCGTGCTACCGGCCCAATCACTTGTCGGAATCATGCGTTCACGGGTTTTCTCGTCCACCCACGCCCCTGTTTTCCTTGCTCGGGCGTGGTCTCTGCTTCTGCACTTGCCGTGCTATCCTTACAACGTAGTCACTTCTTCTTGACCCGCTTTGACTAAGATCCTGCTGGGAGGTATGTGTGGTTTCTGAGTTTGTGATTTGATGCGCGCAACTTGGCTGGGTCTTGAGGTTGCGCTGGGCATCGAAACGAGTGGCGAGGGATGTGGCGGGCGTAATGCCAGTCGTCTGAAATTTGACATGTTAAGCCATCCTACGAATGACAGGCGGGTTATATCATCTCGGATCGTGGGTCTAATATCCTGGGGCCAGCATATACCCCTCGATGCAACTTCCCATTAGCTATGGGGTAAGGGGGTCTAGATCTCTAATGCAGTTGACCTCGTGCCTGGTCAGGGGGGGGCGGGGGCGCTTGGAGTGTAAATACTAGCTGCAGATGCATACGGACAATACTGTGTAGTTTCCTGCAATACCACTCAACTGGCATTTCTGTCTTATATATTTTGGAAGTGGTAGCTGTCATCCGGCCTCTCTGCTGGCCAATGTTTTGGAGACCCCTACCACTACGTCACAAGGTCTCCAACACGAGAACAACCCAATTTGGAAGAACTTGCCTGATCTATATACCCGTGATACCAGGGGTTCGGGTGTTTATTCTAGTGTATGCCATCACGTCCCAGTGATCTAGAATTTCTCTCGCGCTTTATTTTTATACTTGCTAACACATTGTGTGTGTGAAACGCAGTCTTTTGTGTATGATGACTACACTCTTTCACATTCAGTTATACAATTTATAGCATCATTAACAGCTTTCGACTGTTGGTTTCAACTTCAAACCCTATACAAACATACTAATAGTGAGGAAATCAAGGGAAAATGTTGACAACCCTCGTTGCCCTTGCGGGCATTTTGCTGCCCGCTGTGGCCCAGCAGCTCCCGCTGCAGACGGAGAGCCGCTGGATCGTAGATCAGACGGGGGTAAGAGTTAAGCTCCGCTGCATCAACTGGGCAGGACACATGGAGACCAATATTCCCGAAGGCCTGAGCAAGCAGCCCCTTGACTACATCACTAGCTTCATCCAGGAGCAGGGCTTCAACTGCGTCCGGCTGACGTACTCCATCGACTACGCGCTGGATCCGGGCATGACGGTCGAGGACTCCTTCACGGCGGCCGCGGGCGCCTCCGGGATCCCGCTCGAGACCATGCAGAGCATGTACAGCCAGGTCGTGGCTCAGAACTCGTTTGTTCAGAACGCCACGCTCGAGGATGTCCGCGCGGCCGTCGTGGCGTCCCTCTGGAGCAAGGGGGTCATGACCGTCCTCGATAACCACGTCAGCAAGGCGAGCTGGTGTTGTAAGTTTCCTGCCTAACCATTATTTTTGGCTCCCCCCCTCTTTCCACTATTTCCCCTCAGCTAGAAGAAGAAGAAGAAGGAGAAGAAAATTATGGCTAACGGAAAATAACCACCTCGCTAGGTAACCTGACCGACGGGAATGGCTGGTGGGACACGGCGTCGGGCTACATCGCCGAGAACAGTCGCTACTTCGACACAGGCAATTGGCTCAGCGGGCTCTCGGCGGTGGCCACATGGGCGCAGTCGCAGCCGGGGGTGGTGGCCATGTCGATTCGCAACGAATTGCGGCCGTTCCCTCTGCTCCAGGACCTCGGCAACACGGACTGGTACACCTACGTGGGACAAGGTGCGGCCGCGGTGCACGCCGCCAACCCGGACGTCCTGGTGATCGTGGGCGGGTCGCAATCGGCGACGGACCTGTCGTTCCTGCGGCTCAAGAACCTGGACTTCAGCGCGTGGGCGGGTAAGCACGTCTGGGAGATGCACGCCTACAGCTTCACCGTGACCTTCCCCAACATCTTCGGCAGCTGCTCCGAGGTCACGGCCGAGTACGGCCTGCTCGACGGCTTCGTGCTGACCCAGGGCGAGGCCTACACGGCGCCGCTCTTCGTCTCCGAGTTTGGCGTTGGGCTGACCGGCGGTCCCGACGAGGGCGGCCTCACCGACGACGACTGGGCCTACTTCCAGTGCATTCGCGGCTACATGGCCTCCAACGACGCCGACTGGAGCTACTGGGCCCTCCAGGGCTCCTACTACATCCGCGAGGGCCAGGCCGACGTTGAAGAGACCTGGGGGCTCCTCGATAAGAACTGGGTCGGCCTCCGGAATTCTGTCTTCTTCCCTAGCCAGATGGCGCAGCTGTTTGAGGTGACTCAAGGTCCGTGAGGGGACGGTGTGATCTCCATATTTGTACATTTCTTCTTGTATAATGTGTAATTCCGGGCTTTAAGAGGTCATCTTTTTATTTTGTTTCCCCCCATTTGATGTCAACCTTGCCTAAAGCACCGAGTGTATATACACACATATATACACACCTATATATTTCCCACAAACGTATATACTCATTGAAGCGTTAATGTATGCAACCTACAGCAGTGAGCTAGCTCTATTCAAATTCTAGCTCCAATTTAGCGAGATGATCGCAAATGGTAAAGCATTATACCTGGATTCTTTAAATTTCGCCTTTGCCAAATATGACTAGATACTTAGTATACCAAGAAGCTCTTTCGCCTATACTACTATGGACACGTGCCGCGTGATGATATCTGCATTGTTTCTCAACGTATGTTAATGGCTCTGAATAACAAATCCCCAAAGCGCTCTAGTAGCGCCCCGATCCTTAAGAATGGTTTTTTCCTAAAGAAAGAAAGAAACACCCCAAAAAAAACCTACTGAAGAAAAATTCTATAGGCTAGTCGACCCCAAAGAATCCATCATCAAATTGTTCCATATCTGCATTTTCGGTTGTATCGAAGAACAAGTCATCAAAAGCACTGTCAGTTATGCCCATATTATCACCAAGACTTAGATCGAGATCCATGTTGTCAACATTTCCGTCGCCTATGTTGGTCAGATCGTACATAGAATCCATTTTGGTGTCATCGGCAGTTGTTTCCGTTGCTTTCGCAGGTGTTGTCGTTGCGGCTGAACTAAGAGGCGCAGGATTCGGCACATTGGATAAATTAGCTGGTGATGTGTCTGTTGTACCGTCGTTGGCTGTGAAAGAACTTAGATCAAAGTCTTGCATTGGTGCTGGGGGTGCGTTCTGCGAGAGCCCGTCTGCAGCAGGGGCTAGCGAGAATTCTATGTCGGTGAAGCTTAGCTCCCCCCCAGCCATGTCTGCCGTTGCTGCTCCCCCAGTGGTTCGGGGGCTAAGTATATCATCGATAGAGGTGTCCTGTATGATTTGCGTTGCCGATGGTGACTGCATGGCTGCTGTGGGAAGCGATTGTGAGGTCGCTGTGTCGTTGGCGGTGGCTAGAGTTGCTTGGTTCGGCGTTTGCATGTTGGTAGACGCATTTGCAGCAGAACTTGATGACAGGTTACCAAGCTGGAGTTGTGGCGAGGTGGTTAATGGTTGGTCATTTTCTGTAAGGTCCACTATATCGTCTGACAGCCCCATGCCCATGTCTGGGAAGGGCGCTCTCTTAGGTTCGTCGTCATCAGGCTGGAAGTTAGCAGTGGTGCTCATCGTATGAGCCGCCGACGAAGGCATATCCATCAGAGAAATGGGCTGTGTGAGCTCCTCCATCATAGGAGCTGGTGGAGCCACCGGCTCTTCAATGACCACCATGCGAGCCGTCTGCAGTTTCTCTAGATCTCGGAGGAGAACTGCCTTTGCTCTGGTCTGGCAGTTTCAGTTAGCAGCTTGTCACTTTGAGCATTCTTGGAGCCCGGGTGATTTACAATTTCACTCTCGAGATCATCAAGGGCGTAGTGGAAGGTTCTCATCGCATCTGGCATCTTCGTGCCAAACGTAGAACCCGCGCTCATCACGCTTCGAGGGCCATCCCGCTGCGACGCCTTCAGAGCCTTGCCAGTTTGTATGAGCTATATCGTTGTTAGCATCCGAGGCCCATCAATGTAAATATGGCGATGGGAAATGGAACGACAACAAGGAAGAGCCATTGTCACTTACGACCTCTTTGAACATGTCCTGTAAGACATCGAGCGAGTCTTTGGACGGCGCCATCGTCTTGGGGGCTGGGACACTTCCTGGCTCAGTTCATGCGGCAGGCTAGGAGCAATTTAGAACGCAAAGGGTTCCGTTCGCTTGTAAGATAAGCAGCGTGTATTATTGTATGACTCCACGGGAGTGAACCACTGCAGACTGTGGATTTTTCACCGATAGGTGTTGGAGGCTGCGGACGGCGCAGGCGCGGTATGATTGGAGTGACGTCCAGATTAAGGTTTCGCCTTGGCGGGGCGTGGCTTTAGAGAACTGCCTTGGGCCAATCGCCTTCACGCCGTGTGGGCAGACCGTACGTGCCCTCAGCCGCGACCGGGCGGGGCCTTTTCCCATTGTCCAGTGCTCTAATGGGTGACCCCAACCCCGACCCCGGTACGCTTTCACTTGTTTTAGCTACCCTTTTTTTTCACTCCAACATCGGATGACAGCCCCATAAGGCCTCGCCTGCCAAGGCTAGCGGGCTGTTCTTACCCTACAGGCACATGCAGGCTTGGACGCTTCGCAGAAGACGCAGAAGCGTGCTTGATGGGAGCCGTAGCAAGTAACTCTACGCGACCAGCAGCTGTTGGTGCAGAGCGGCTAGTTCAGATCACGAATCTCTCGTGGATCGATGAAATCTCAGGCGAAACATAGGAGGGGTAGATTAGATCTATAAACCGCTGGCGCTGCGTGTCGTCACCACAAGGTCCAGATCGGGTGCTGGTGTTCCGGTGACTTTTTTGTCTACCCTGCTGAGCTTCAGAAACAATGTGGATCAGGGACAAGTGGAGAGTTTCTGATAGCCGAATTGGGTTTTGCGGATGTGCTGATTCTGGAGTGTGCATTGATGCGATAACCTGGCAATTTCCTGGCCTGCAGCGATGCGAAATGAACGAGTGTGCCGGAGACGTTTACCTGTGCGTGCTAGCGCTGGGCAACAACAGGGTACTTGTTTGAGAGTTGCTCGGATCTACTGTGCTGCTATCATGTACTGTATCTATGCATCGTATGGCAAGCTGGAGGCAATCAGCTTACGGAAACATTCACAATGTACATACTTATCTACGCGAGCAGGCACGACTGGACACCACGTAGTGCAGAGCACACAGATAACAGAATGGAATGAGCGGCTCGCAGGCTGTCCCTATTGGGGGCTGCTCTGTCGAGGTTATTAGAGCCTCTCGTTTGCCAGATTGGGGCTGTTTGTGGATGGATGCCTGCCATCTTGGATTGGCAGCAGCCCTTATGGATTAGTGGACCGAACCAAGGGGCCGGGACCTGGACCAACTACCTATGTACCAAGCCAGGTGGGCTGGGGGTCTTGCGAACCCCGCCAACTTCTAAACAAGCCAATGTCTGCCAACCTCTGGAAGCCCTTAAAACTTATATTGATTGCTGCATTCGCCCGGTGGCTTTCGCAGCAACTAGTGGCATCCGTATCTATAACCTGAACCGGAAAGGGTCTTGGTGTTGAGTCTGGTGTGCGCATATGGACGTAACCATGCAAGTGCAGTAGCTCAGTTTGTACCCATCTGGTCAAACAAATCTTGCTGGGTGCTTTGTCACTGGCCAGACATTAGAAGCAAAAGAAAGAAGAAGAAAGAATTAAGGGAGGAGACATTGAAAAAAAAAAAAAAAAAACCAGCCATCCTGTGTAACCTCTGAGGTCCCTGCTTTAAGATGCACTAACGGCCGGTTGAGATGGTGATGGGGCTACGTAGGGGGGTGGCGCGCTGAGGACCAGCGTGCGGGCAGATGCTGCAATCTGGCCATCCATCCCGTCTCTGCACAGCACCACCTCTCGTTACAGTCACTCCCCATTGCTCCCTCCAAAGGGACCCTGTAAATTGAAAACTCCACACTCTGCCTGCTTTCCCCTCCAGTAGAGCCGACCTGGCTGACTTTGGAGAAGGGGGGGACCCATCGCCATCCCATCACGGCCGGAGCCAGTCCCTGCCGCCGTCACCCAAAAAATCCTAGGTCTGCCGCCATTTTGCCTGAGAAAGCCCCCCGTTTGCTTTCTTTCCCTTTCCCCATCTTCCGATCCCGTAAAAGAACAGCTTCATATTTGCCGGTGACCGCGTGTCGAAAATTTGGGGGACTCCTCCAAGGCAGTTTCCTTTTTTTTCTTCTCTAATTATTGTGTCCCTTTGGTCGTCGTCGTCGTATTCCTAGGTCCGCTCTTCGTCGTCTCTTGTCGTCGTCGTCGTCGTCGTCGTTTTTCCTCTGGTTCGCTATTTCCCTTATCTGACACCGCTTCAGCATTCGGTGACTCTGGATACTTCTCGCCCACCCACAGCTGCTCCATCCCACCAACTTCGCCTGTCCTCTCCTGCGAGGTTCAGTCAAAGTCAGATCGCATAGTCCTGGCGTCGGCGTCGTCTCCTGGTCATTTCGCATCGTCCTTTGCCACTTGAGACTTTGTTCCTTCATTGCCTCGCATCTCCTGCTTGACTTCACTGCTGTGGATCTTCGAGTTGCTCATTGAAGAAGCCTTGGATTTTGCGGCTACGACTGTAACGAATTTCTTCCGTCAAGAAAGCAGATCCTGTACATTGTGCCTTCTCTGCCGCCAGATTCTTTGTCAATTTTGAGATTTCTTCTCCGCCCCACCGAAGATTTCGGTCAAGATCACTTATCGCGCCATCTGCGACCGCCTTTTCCTCTTTTGCCTACACGGTATTCTCGGAAGGAAAAAAAAGTTACTGTTGGTTTGACTTTGAAGTCACAGCGCGCCATCAGTTTGCGACCGCGATCCATTCGACCAATCACTTACTATCGCCGCCTTTCGCTGGTGTTACGCTCACCTCGACTTTCACGAGAGAACTCTCTCTTGCGCGATTGACAAGGCCCCTTTCTGCCTGCTCTTACTCTTCCAGATCTCCCTTAACCCTCCTCTCCGACAATCTCACCGTCACAATGGCTGAAACTCCAACCAACGCTCAGCTACCTCCCCCTCCGCAGCCGAATGCTGGCGCCCCCGGCTTCGATAACGGTCAGAACGGGCAAAGCAACCCTGCGCATATGCCTCCACCACCTCTTCATATTCCTCAGAATACGAACCCGATCCCAACGGCTATTACGTCTCCTTTATCGGGTGACCAGAGCGGGCTTGTGTCCCCTACTAGTGGCGGTCCTTTCCCTCGACGCATGGCGCCGGAGCCTAACAAGCGGGCTCTCTACGTAGGAGGTCTTGATCCCCGTGTGACGGAGGATGTCCTGCGCCAGATTTTCGAGACCACGGGCCACGTCCAGAACGTCAAGATCATCCCTGACAAAAATGTGAGCTACGACATCCCAAAAAAAAAATTCTTACAGCCTGACACCAAACTTGGTGTCTCTATCTTGTTAAAGGCGCAATTTTCTAACTGGTATATATTAGCAAAAGGGATACAACTATGGATTCGTTGAGTATGACGATCCTGGTGCGGCTGAACGTGCTTTACAAACCTTGAATGGACGAAGGGTTCACCAGTCTGTATGTCTTATGTGCTCAAGGGAGGGTCCACAGAGAACGGTGCAAACTAACACGACGTTCAGGAAATTCGCGTGAACTGGGCTTATCAATCCAACACGACAAGCAAGGAGGATACGACAAGCCACTTCCACATCTTTGTTGGTGATCTTTCCAACGAAGTCAACGACGAGGTTCTGCTTCAGGCTTTCTCTGCCTTTGGTACGATCTCTGAAGCTCGAGTGATGTGGGATATGAAGACCGGACGTTCGCGTGGCTATGGCTTTGTTGCCTTCAGAGATCGCGCAGATGCTGAGAAGGCTCTGAGTTCTATGGATGGTGAGTGGCTCGGCTCTCGCGCTATCCGTTGCAACTGGGCAAACCAGAAAGGCCAGCCCTCCATTGCGCAGCAGCAGGCAATGGCTGCCGTTGGTATGACTCCCACGACACCATATGGTCACCACCACTTCCCGACCCACGGTATCCAGAGTTACGATATGATCGTCAACCAGACACCTGCCTGGCAGACAACCTGCTATGTTGGAAACTTGACTCCATACACCACCCAGAACGACCTTGTTCCATTGTTCTCCAACTTTGGTTATGTGACAGAGTCGAGAATGCAAGCGGATCGAGGCTTTGCCTTCATTAAGATGGACACGCACGAGAATGCCGCCATGGCCATTTGCCAACTCAACGGATACCAGGTCAATGGGAGACCACTGAAGTGCAGTGTAAGCACACCTCTAGCAAAGAACTCGCGTATTCTGGCAATTGCTAATGACTCTCTAGTGGGGCAAGGATAAGACTCCCAACTCGGCGACGGGCGGCTTTGATCCCTCTCAGCAGGCATACAGTCCCCAGAGCGCCCAAGCTACCGGGGCCTACCCTGGCACTCCTTCGACTTATTTCCCCCAGTATGGTGGTGAGTAGTAGTTCTAAATATCCAGATTCGAATGGCATGGCTAACAATTTTCGCGACAGCTGGTCAATATGGCGGCCAGCAGCAGGGTTATACCGGACCGCCTGCTCAATCGCCTGCGGGCTACAACCCTCAACCTATTCCCTACACTGGACCTCCGAGTGCTGGCGGATATGGCCGTGGTCAACAGGGCCCAAACCCGCAATGGACCTCGCCCCCTCCTGGCCAGAACTTCAACAATGGATTCACTGGATACCAAGGATAGAGCGTCCAGCATGGTGCACCTGAGATATTCCTCCCTCGTACTTACTTTTCGTCCACTCCGGGTTTGCTTGGGGGCCTCGGTGTATCATCACGATCTCAGAACATCGCGGATCTTGAGAAGGGGCATGAAATTGTTTGGCTCTACGACTCTCTTTTGTGTGCTGACGATGTCCTACCAGCTTTGGGTGATTTGCGGAAAAAGGACCTGCGGCAAGGGACGAATTTCATTTCTTTTTGATGGAACCAGGCAGGGCAATGGAAAATCATTTTCTTAGCTTCGTATTTTTTTCATCTTTTACTTTTCTATGCATTTCTGTCTTGTTATGTCGTTCCGACAAAGTGCTTTTCTCTCAACAGCTTCTCATTCCCTTTTCTTACGCTTGGACGATGATGCCATGACTACCATTCAACTTCACTTGAAAAGTTTGCTATGTCGCTTCGTATTTTTCTCTGATACCATCCAGCATTTGTGGATACAGCTGAAACGATGTTATGTCAAAAAAGTCTTTCTCGCCCCCCCTTTCTACATCTTTCTGCACTTCCTATCCGAACTGGTGGGCGGCGAGGAGCAGCTATTGGGCAAGATAACTTCCCTTGGCGTTTGTTGATTTTTGGTGACCTCCATTCCCCGGGTTACACAAAGGCGATACTGCCAGCGTCTTTTAGATAGGGCGTGACAGGGAGGGGATGGAAAGAAAAGTCGAGATTGTTGTTTTTGAAGCAAAGCCACGAAGGCACTGCCGAGACAATAAAATCAATTGTTCTATAAGTTGCCTGCAGTGTCGCTTTGTGCTTCATGATCTATTACAAGATGTTTGTCTGTAAATTACTTATTTGACTTTGGGAGGCTTATGGTTGAGAAATGGCGACCGCCGCGCGGCGCTGTTCTGCTTTTGTACCATGTCCATTTATACCTCTAAGTTATATCTTAAACTCCAAGTTAGAGGGTTGTCCTCACAGGGACTTTTGATGGTTCCCTACTGAATATACTAACGTTAAGTATATAGGCAGGTAGTTTATGACTCCATATCCAAACGTTAGCCGTCTGTTTTCGTCCAAGGCCCTCTCCCTTGCGGGGGAAATTTCTCACGGCATGGGTGCACGAGGATAGATGGTTGAACTTCAATTCGTACTGATGAGACTCTAACTTTGCGAATGCCAGATGTGACTTCGCTGTCAGCATGGTTAGGCTGTCTCGTGGACACTACCTACTTCGACCAGGGGGGCCAATGATTGGGCAGGGGTCACGGCGGGTCAGCAGTGCCCAACGACGCACTAATTTGCAGACTCTACTCATGGGCGCACAGCAGTCGAGGAGATATCATATATTGAGGATGCTCGGTGCCTTGACCGGAGGTAACAGCCATTGTTTGTGTATGTTTCAATTTGGGTCGTTAGATGCGGGAGCAAAGGTGCATGATTGCAAGTGATATCTAGAAAAGATGCATTGTCGCATGGCACGACCGAATTCCATGTTCAATGCTCCCTGCTAGGTAGACATGTATGAACTACTGTACCTAAGTACGTTAATCCAAAGTGCGGGTCGCTACGTTGCGTCATATGGTGGTATGAGCTACTATGTAGAAACTGGGAAGCATGGATGGTATAGCTACAGCTACCAGGTCCCTGGCACTCAGAGTGCATAGATATTTTATCTTCGTAGCCTCAAAATCGTCCCGGCGATGTTCTGTCAAATTGCAGAGCTTCGACTGACTCGGTTGTCTTGAACGTATTTCTGCAGTTCCCCTCACACTCAGAGACACGGTGGAGCGGGAGTACTTTGGTAAACTGGTGTAATCCTATGGACAGCAACTTTGCGAAGATAGAGAGGTAGTACTTAGAACTAGCTTGTAGCATGACGATCGCGCTTAGGGAATGCCGATAATGGTAGCTGAGGGACAAATCGTTTCAAGTTCAACCCTGTTCGTTGATGCCGCAGTCATCCCAGTTCTTCAAGCATATCTGACCTCCAGTGGCAGTGGATTGTTAAATTGAGAAAGTAATAACAGCACCTGTTGTATTCGCGATCCTGCTCTTTGAATAGACAAAGTTTGGATCCCGAGGGAAAGTCAGGCTTTGGATTTGGCTTTGAACCCAAAAGCCACCAGGTCCAAATACGATCGTCAGCTCGACAAGGGTCTTCCAGATCCGCAGAGAGTACAGTCAGTAATGGACCATGCTCGAGTTCTCCATACGTTTCATTTTTTATAAATTTTTTGCTCTTGTCCATGAGATGCTTAAGAGTTGGGCTGGACAATTGCGCGGCAGATTCGTTCCTGACTGACTAATACCCGGCTAACTACTGCGCTCACATTCTTGAACTTTCCGCTACATGTGATGTGACTCTTGGTACAATATTTTGCCATATGCACTGTGGCATGGGATCATACTGTGCGGCTAGAGTTGGAGAAGCTAATAAGTTAATTTCACATTTTGGACAGCTTGGAATTGGCACACCAGCAGCTCTTCCATATTTCGGCTTGGCGAATAATCTGCTCTTTTTTTTAGAGAGCTGTGAGCCAGCGTATTTTTACGGGTGCCTCACCATTCAGGGATCCACAGGGCAATCACCTGCAATTCCAATGCAAACACAGTCCAGCGAAGTCCAGCGCACAGAACAGCACCTGGCACCGCACTGGACAGCTCCCCTCTGCTGTGCTTTGTGCTTTGTGTTTTGTGTTTTGTGCTCTGCACTCTGCACCCGAACTCTCCAAAGCATCCTTGCTAGTTAAGTAACCTACCGAGTGTTGTGCTGGTAGGATAGTTGCATGCTTGCAGCCTCTCCCCTCTTCTCCTCTCCATACTTACTTACCTACCGACCGACCGACCGACCGACTCACACGAGCAGCCCCCTCCCCTCTTTTTTTCTCCCCTCCATCCATCTCATAGTGCACCGGCAGCACCGCCAATTTCCCGCTTTCTGCCCTGAACAGCCAAACCTGACGTAGATCAAGTTGGGTGTAATTAGGTACTAGTTGCAGCTCCCCCAAGAACCGCTCTCCATCTTTCTTGCACCACCAACTCTTCGAAACGGCATTGGGTTGCATCAAACTCCCAAACCTTATTGTCCCTCTATGCGTGCATCTTCCGATCATGAATTGTTAATATTCGACACACACACCTTTCTCATCATCGGGCCGCCGGGTCCAGTTCAGCTCTCTTTTCTCCCCTCCCAACTGCCCAGTCATCGTCACGTTTATCAAAGCTGGCCCGCTGCTGGGGTTACCCGACTCATCAGCCAGCCCTCCATTCAGAGTTGGCAAGCAAGCTCCATCACGCTGGCCTAACGCGCGTCTGACGGCGAGCAGCGCCAACAACAAACCTCACCTTCTTCATTGTTGCAGCCGCTTGGAATTCTTCCTACGAAATCTACCTAGGTAGCATACTACAAACCAGATCTGCGCATCACCCATAGGCACCCAGCCTTCCCCTCCCTCCCTCCCTCTCTCCCCCCCAAGACTCCTTTGGGCTCCACATCCATCGTCTTTAGCGACCATGGATCAATGGCAGGGCTACCAAGATGCCGCAGGCGGTTCACAGCGAAGATATAACGGTAATCCTCAGATGACGCCTGGTCGAGAGTACAGTCAGCAGGGTGGCCAGCTGCAGCAGTCCCCTGGGGCTTTGAGATATGATCAATACGGCAGCATTGGCCAGAGCAGCACAACGTCACCCATGGCCACCCCGCAAATGCGCGACGGTAATGGCGACATCCCCATGTCGGACGCCCACGATGCCTATGGCGGTATTAAATATCCTATGCGCCCTCATCATCAAGCTCATGTTTCCGGTGGACGGCCACCCAACATGAATCTCCACACCTCCGAACCTTCGGCTGCTGCCCAGCGCTATTCGCCTATGGAGGTACTGTCACCCACGTCCCCATACCCGCCGAAATCTGCCGGCGGCCAGTATGCCTCGCCGCACGCCAGCCAGCGCCAGTCTCCTACCCGCAACGGCAGCGATTATCCGACCAGTCCCTACTATGGTAGCAGGCAGGGATCTCAACTTCCTTCCATGTCGTCCTACGGTGTTGGTGGCCAAGACTCATTCCCTGCTGTTTCCGCCTCCGCCCTCGAGAATGCCTATTCGAGCGATACAAGTTCTCCAAGACGGCCGTACCAGCAGGCTGTCATCCCCGAGAAGAGGCCCGTTCCGGAGTTCAAGAAGGTTAGGGCTATAACAGACCTTCGGCCCAAGGTCAACCCTCAGCCCCCTTTCCGCAGAGCGAATCCTGAGGGAGGCTTCATAAGTGTACGCATTCAAAATGCCACTGCGAGATTTCAGAGAAACTTCTTGCGAAAAACTCCAGAGAATTGTCACTAACTCAATGCTGCATCCATAGCCTCTGCAAGCCTTGACGGTACACCTTCCCGCTACATACCGCATCTGTAATCCTAGCTTCAAATATGAATCGTCACGAAACCCTCGTCGAGTACTCACGAAGCCGAGCAAAGGTGTCAAGAATGATGGGTATGATAATGAAGACAGCGACTACATCCTCTACGTGAACGATATTCTAGGGTCGGAGGAGGCTGGCCACAAGTGCGTTTCCCGAGCTTACTTATATTTTCTCACATTCTGCTGAGCAGGACAACCGTAGCTAACATGCACGACATATAGGAACCGATATCTCATTTTGGACGTACTAGGTCAAGGCACATTTGGGCAGGTTGTCAAATGCCAAAACCTCAAAACTCAGGAGGTTGTCGCTGTCAAGGTTATCAAGAACAGAACAGCATACTTCAACCAGAGCATGATGGAGGTTTCCGTGCTAGATCTCCTTAACACGAAACTCGACAAGAACGATGACCATCACCTTCTCCGACTGAAAGATACTTTCATCCATCGGCAGCATCTCTGCTTGGTATTCGAATTATTGAGCGTCAATCTTTACGAGCTCATCAAGCAGAATCAGTTCCGTGGACTGAGCACAACCTTGGTTCGGGTTTTTGCGCAGCAGCTGCTCAACGGACTCGCACTTCTGAACAAGGCCCGCCTGATCCACTGCGATCTCAAACCCGAAAACATCCTGCTAAAGAATCTTGAGAGCCCGATCATCAAGATTATTGATTTTGGCTCGGCTTGTGACGAGCGTCAGACTGTTTACACCTATATTCAGTCTCGATTTTACCGATCTCCTGAGGTTCTCTTGGGTCTTCCGTACTCATCGGCTATCGATATGTGGTCGCTTGGCTGTATTGTAGTCGAGCTCTTCTTAGGACTGCCGCTTTTCCCAGGCTCTTCAGAGTACAATCAAGTCTCGCGAATCGTTGAGATGCTAGGTAACCCCCCTAATTGGATGATTGAAGTGGGTAAACAATCTGGAGATTTTTTCGAGAAGCGGCAAGACGAGTTCGGCCGCAAGACCTACACACTCAAGAGCATGGAGCAGTATTCACGAGAGCGCGGGACGAAGGAGCAGCCAAGCAAGAAATATTTCCAGCAAAATACCCTCCAAGATATCATCAAATCATACCCCATGCCTAGGAAGAATATGAAGCAGAGTGAGATTGATAGAGGTCAGTTAAGCCCCCCCCCCCCCCCCCCCCCCCCTTCCTCCTTAAGACCTGGAAAATAAGCATGGGCGAAATCTAACACATTTTGGCAGAAATGAACAATCGCATTGCCTTTATCGACTTCGTTCGAGGTTTGTTGACGATCAGCCCCCTTGAGCGATGGTCGCCACAGCAGGCCAAGCTGCACCCTTTCATTACCCAGCAGAAGTTTACTGGTCCGTTTGTGCCGCCAATGAACCTCAAAGCTAGCTCACTCAATCGCACTCCGGCTCCTGGCACTCAACAACAGCAGCAGGCGGCTGAACTTAGCAAGCAGAGGGCGCAAGCAGCACAGGCACAAGCACAAGCCGCAGCGCAGGGAGCGTATGGCATGCAACAAGGTCCAGGATACCCTCAATCTCCGCATGGGCAAATATATCCCAACAACGCGATGTACCCGCACGGAGGTTCTCACGTGGGCGCACCACCACCTTACGCTACGCCTCAGCAGGGGGCATACGGTCCTATGGTGATAAATCAAGCACCAGCGCAGATGCCTCCTGCGAACTACGCCGGTATGCCATCACAACCAAACTTGTATCAGCAAGCTACAGTGCGTGCTGGGCGGCAGCGTGCATCTACCATGGACCAGCAGCAAAACGGGATCCCAGCAACAATTCAACGGGTTGCCAGCCACCTTGATCCCAGTCAACCAATTCGACTTCAGCCTAGCCCTGCCTATTATCCACCCCCGGCTGATGGCATGGGCTTGACTGATCCTGGCGCCGCCAGAGTAGCTGGTCGAAGGGACAGCAGAGCTCAGCGAGGTGGTGGCCGGGGAAGCAATCGAGACTTCATCCGGAATCTGGAAGAGCGTACCTTGGAAGAAGGGTTCATGGGCGGGCAAAGTCCCTGGCATTGAGATTGCTCAGCAGGCGACAAGACTACTTAATTTTCTTGGTTGAGCAACTCGCACCCTTTTCAGCATCACTCACCAATCGAACCAACGAGCTAATCTCATCGGGGGGGCACTCTGTTTTCAAGCCTTAAATATTTTAGCTCAGGGGTCGGTTATCTTGAGAGCATTACCAACACGCGAACCCCTCTTGTTATTGAAACCCGGGGCTGAAGTAAGGACAAGTAGCACCGGGTCTCGGGAAGGGGGCTTGTGTACGATATCCAGAGGCGATGGAATGATATCTTTGCACGCTAGACATTTCCTTCGCGAAGACGATAGAAATTATCCTATCTGCACTTCCAGCAAGTGTTTCTCCTCTCTCGGACTTGTTGATACCAGCACTCTTAACCTTATCAAGGCTGCTCACCTCGTTCATGAGCACGAACAATCTGCATCCGTTGATCATACTAATGCGGTTTTGCTTTTGATCACATACTCTCTTAATTTTTTTCTCTCCCTCTATCCGCTCTCCATGGGAAGGTCGCGAGGACGCGCAGGGAGGAGAAACTACTACTGATACGCTCGCTTCGTCCTATTAACTGGCCTCCGACATGATATGATGAGCTGGTGACATGAAAGGGGATGACCGGACAACTGGTGATTTTTTCTTTTCTTTTCTGGGAACACCGGGGAAAGAAAGGTGGGAGTGGGCAGGGTGAAGGATGTTCCGAATAGAGGATACCCTTTTGGACAGGGCATTATAAGGTCAGGGTAACGAAACATACATTACTTCTTGTCATCATTCCACCTGTACAGAACGAGAGTGGAAGATGAAACTACTTAAGGGAGGAGGTCATCGCCAGGATCCCATGGTTGCTGAAGCAAAATAGAGCGAGGGACGAAACTGTCCCTCAAGGTTTGTGCTCCTAGGCCGATGTGTCGACACTCCTAGAACCAGTCGAGAGATCTTGGCCGTTAAATTGCTTTAGTTTGCGTCAACGGGCTTGGCTCCGCAGAGCATCTAGACTGATTGGAGCGACATGATCACCACCACTGGAGCACAGATCATATAAAATAGCAAGCCTAGCGTGATACAATGATACTGGTACAATTTTTCCAACCTGGGGGCACGCCAATAGTGTTTTGCGTGGCTCATCTAGTTTAGATATGGTGAAGAGTGTCTACGGGGCTGCGCGACATTTCCCACCCCCCTCCACCCCCAGACTTAGGAGCACAACTTGTAAACCCCCTCCGCTGCCTTGTATTCATAGAACCGTAAAAACGCCATGCACCATGCTTTGACCGGCTGACCTCCTCTCGTGCATCGAACGACGGAAATATCTTATGTGATAATATCATTACTTCACTCCTTTTCGCTGCTGGAACTACTGTCGGCTCGTGCTCTACCTATCTCTGACGGTTTTGAAATCCGCGTCCTCTGCGGTTGCCGTTGCCGTTACCGCTGTTATTTTTGGGCACCATTTGATCACTGTATAGGCCACCTTTGCCGCGGCCTGATTCCGCCGCCTCCATGGGCTCATCAAAGCCGTTTCGACCGTCAACCAGGACGCTGTTGCCGCCAGGCCTCACTTCGTTCGTTCGCTGGGGCCGAGCGGCGGGCTGTGCGGGAGTGAAGCCGCCAGGCTTATGATATACATGGAGCAGGCGCCCATCGGCCTGTAATATCCGGTTCGGTCAGCCAAGTATAGAGACTAGAAAGGAGAAGGAGAGAAAGGCGGAGGGAGGGTATCGGGGAGGGTAAATGCCGGGGTCCTCGATCATGAGAACAGGAAAACTCACGGTCTGGTTGTTGAACGTTTCAATAACACGTTCTGCACCATCTCGGTTCTCGAAGACGATCTCAGCAATGACGATGGGGTAGGTCTTGACCAATCGGCAGCTGCTGACAACACCTCCTATTGGGGTTACGGCGCTCTCGATATCGGCGGCAGTCGTACCCGGAGCGAAGTTCTGCGCCATCACGGCGAAGGGGCCGGCGAGCCCCCGGATCGTGATGCCCTTTGGTGCGGCAGGTGTGACGTTCACCTGGGCCTCCGACGCTCGAGTCAAGGCATCAGCGAGCTTGGCACGCCGCTGCGCGCGAGGGCCGCTGGGGGCAGGGGCCTGTATGCGGGCGGCCAGCGAGTCGGGCTTTGGGTGCTTCTGGTTCTGGGCGGCGGCGCGCGAGCGGAGATTGGGCGTCGAGTTCGAGTTGTGGAGGTCATGGGTCCATTCGCCATTGATATTGCCTGCTGGGACCCGAGCTGCGGAAGATGCTCGTGGCTAGTGCAGGGGGAGAAGATGATCAGAGTGTTAGACAGTCTTCGTCTTTGGAATGAGAGCAGCAGGCTCCGCGCATGGGAGGGATGTGCTACTGGGTTTGGCTCTGTACCTTCTTCACTCCAACGCGGCTGGCCAGTGACGGGCCGGTGCCGGGCCTTGTGGGAGGTGCGCTCGCGCGGCGGTTGTCTTTGCTGAAGATTCTGGCAGCAAGGGCTTCGTTTCGCTTGCGCTCGCGACCTGTGAGGCCGAGTTAGAAACAACAAAAATGAAAGACGCATATCAATTCTTCTATGACAATTAGTCGACACAGGTGTAGACAACCTACCAGCACTGATGATTTTATCGAAATCCGTCGCCGCGTTGGCCATGATGGATGTGGGTTGCCAGATGCTCAGGGATGTCGTTGATCGAGGCCAGCAAATCGGATCTTACCAGTGCACAGGCGTCTCCTGTAAATTATCAGGGAGTGCAAGGATCTGGAAGATCTCTGGCAGTGAGTTCAAATGGAGAGAGGAAGTCGGCTAGGTTGAATGCTTTCGAAGGAAAGGGAAAGGAACACTCCCAATAGTCATGAGTAGGTCATCAAATCTATCCAACGGCCCAGATGCGCGGCGCGGGTACGCAGCTACATTTAGCTAGGCCGGCGGTTAACAGATTCGACCAAGTTAGGCATGGATTGCCAGACGCGCTTTCACCAGATTTGTGGCTAGAGATCCATGACCAAAGCCACAGGCAGGAAAGGAATTCGATGTCACTAGCCACTGCGGGCCACAGTGGAGATTACAATAGAGGAGGACAAAACCCAGGAGGTCTCCAAGGCCAAAAAGATTTCTGCCTGAGGCTGCTAGGGTCATTGAAGCAGTCTCCACAATTTCCAGCCAATGTCTTTTAGGGTCACCAACCAGGGAAAGTCTCCCACACAAACCCGAACACTGACTTGGGAAAATTATCGGAATTTTTGGCGGGTGGGTTATTTTCGAACGAAGCCTCAGAAAAACTTCCCTTCTCAGACCCGACTCCAACTTCCCTCAACAACCATCACGAATTACGCAGCACTAGACCGACAAAATGGGTCGCGTGGTAAGTAAATACCATAGCCATAGCAAGCTTCGCTACCAGATCGCGAAACCGAGCAATTGCTGATGTCGACTTTTTCATCAATTATAGATTCGTAACCAGAGAAAGGGTGCCGGTGGTATCTTCAGTAAGTCATCACCAAATACATACACACGTCTATATCACGCAAACGAGGCTCTTGGACAACGGATGGACTCGATTCGAGATTGGCACAGGGTAGTCTTGTACGATCACTGGGGGAGGGATGCCGAGCCGGCATAATTCGCCCAGGGGAGAAGAAGAGTTCTTTGTGTGTTCCGTGGATTATTCTGAAGAACCTGCATTGCATGGTGGGAGATGCAGGGAACGCAACAAGTCGTGCTGCCTGCTACGAGAGCCGACACGCTACCGCGAATTTGGCATAATGGAACGAGACGCTGACCCAGGTATCTTCTCACAGCCTCCAACTCCCACTTGCGCAAGGCCCCTGCCAAGTTCCGATCCCTCGACTTCGCTGAGCGCCATGGATACGTTCGCGGTATCGTGAAGGACATCGTCCACGACGCTGGCCGTGGTGCTCCCCTCGCCAAGGTCATGTTCCGATCCCCCTACAAGTTCAAGCAGGTCACCGAGACTTTCATCGCCAACGAGGGCATGTACACCGGCCAGTTCATCTACGCCGGTAAGAACGCCGCCCTGACCGTCGGCAACGTTCTGCCCCTGGGCTCCATGCCCGAGGGTACCGTCGTTTCCAACGTCGAGGAGAAGGTTGGTGACCGTGGTGCCCTGGCCCGTACCTCGGGTAACTACATCACCATCGTCGGCCACAACCCCGATGAGGGCAAGACCCGTATCAAGCTGCCGTCTGGTGCCAAGAAGGTCGTTAGCAACAGCGCCCGTGGCATGATCGGTATCGTCGCTGGTGGTGGCCGTACCGACAAGCCCCTGCTCAAGGCTTCGCGTGCCAAGCACAAGTACGCCGTCAAGCGCAACAGCTGGCCCAAGACTCGTGGTGTTGCCATGAACCCTGTTGATCATCCTCACGGTGGTGTAAGTTTCTGTGCCCTAAACTCGTGCCATGGATGGACATATAACATATCTGACACTCTAAATTCTAGGGTAACCACCAACATATTGGTAAAGCTTCTACCATCTCCAGATATGCTGCACACGGTCAAAAGGCGGGTCTTATTGCTGCGAGAAGAACGGGTCTGCTGCGTGGTACTCAGAAGACGAAGGAGTAAGGGCATTCACACATTCAGTGGTTTCATCACACAAATGGGGGTTGGAGTTTGCTTCATTACTCTTTTGCATCTCTGTAGGTACAGGTTTGAGCTAGACATGAAAAAAGGCTCAATGGGATAGTACCCGGCATCAACACAAATTTCTTCTGACGTTAAAAACCATTTGCGTGTTGCAAACCATCGGGATATCATGAATGAATGATGTGGGATACACCACAATAATTATCTGAGGGAGAAAACTCGTGCTCCGCTTCTGTATGGTAGGGGCGTGGCGTTCAATGTTCGACATTGTGGAGAACCGTATCATATATTATCTTGTACTTTTGTGATGTCGATGGCAATTGAACGTCTTTCAGCAGGATTCGTCACGATCATCCTGTAGGAGCCCTGGGCACCATCGATTGACCACTGCCGCTTGCTTACCTCATGGGCTCAAATCTGCCGCTGATGTTGCAGCATACTACTCATTGTATCACCACATCAGTCGACTCTCCCAGGTTTCCCATGCAAACCACTCCAAATCGATATACTTCTGCCAGAAAAATATCCGGCTGATTCCGTTTTCGTAGAAGTAATCCAACGGGGACTGTAAAATGGGCGGATTTTCCACTCCGCAGCCCGTGCGACAAACAGGCGTGAAATCGGTCAGACTTACTTAGACATGCCAAACTTAAAGCTCGCTCAGGTGCTAATCATGAGGTCTTTGGGAAACCAGCCCCAAACCCCCTCCCCCCATCGAACCACCGAAGGGAATCAATCACATGGCGACTTTTACGTACCTCGCTAGGAAAACGATCACATCCCATATAATGACTTATGAGGCGAACGGCTGAAGCACTCGTTAATTGATCATGTCTTCTTTGGTCAGCTCGACCTCTTTTAGTAACAATAGCAAAGAAGGTGGGTAGCCCATGAGAACGACTTGTGAACTACCCACTCCCAGGTAAGCTTACCTTAATAGCTGTGAGTCCAGTTGAGTCAGAAGAGGAATCTGAAAATATCGATCCCGTCCGGTTCTGGTTCCATCTCTACTCCTCCCGTCAGAGGAGAAACCTAGTGATTGAAAAGCAGAAAACCCTGTGAGATGATTCGCCCTCCCTCGGCGAGCAGTCAAGCACTGCTATTGTCCTGTTGGGGGATTCGGAGAGGGGCCTCTTGCCTGGCCATTCGGAGAGCAGCAGCAGCGGCACGCCCTCCATCAGAGCTCTGCTATTACTCGCGCTGGTTCAATAGCTACCAGCGTTACCCCACCAAGCAGCGGCTCGACAACCCCACCATTCCTGCGACTGGGAAATTATTCTTCTTCCTCAACCCCCGCCAGCAAAGCAGCAGCACCTTGCATACTACCACCGCTCTTTCTCCTACTCCCGCTTCCCCATTGTCACCCAAGTGTCCAAGATCACAGTTCAAGATGGCTGCCACCAAGGAATACGCTCTTCTCTGCCTGGAGAACCCTCTGCTCGGTAAGTGGAGTTTGACTACTTTGTGCCAATGCTATATTCAAACACCTCCAGACCCTTGCGTCCCCGGGGGTCTGGGAGGAAACCCCTCAAAAGCCTGACTTGGAGGGGCAGTCTTGCTTGCACCGCGCCACCATACCGGACCCATAGCAGCGATACAGTCTAATCAGGACTTGTTCTGGCTCTCCGAATCTTCTGTAGTGCCTGTTCCTGCACTCTAAAACCAAAAACAAATAGAGACAGAGGGGAAAAGAAAGACACAAACACACACACACACAGAGAGAGAGAGAGAGAACAAACAATATCTGCCGATTAGAGTATCGAATCAAGTTTGCTGACTTGTTTTATTACCCTTCCTAGACATCCAAGCTGTCGGCAACCAGGAACTCCTGGACAAGTATGGCCTCAAGGCAGACGACGCCATCCTGGCCGAGGCCAAGCACATACCTCTGTACGAGGATCTGCTGAACAACTACGACGCTAAGCTTATTGCTGGTGGCGCTGCTCAGAACACCGCCCGTGGTGCTCAGTACATCCTGCCGCCCAACAGCGTTGTCTACCTCGGCGGTGTCGGTGACGACAAGTACGCTGCAACTCTGCGTGATGCCGTCAAGCAGGTCGGCCTCCGCGTTGAGTACCGTATCGACCCCAAGGAGCCCACTGGCAGGTGCGGTGTCGTCATCACCGGTCACAGTCGCAGTCTATGCACCGACCTGGGTGCTGCCAACCACTATGATCTTGAGCACTTGAAGCGTGACGACATCTGGGCTTTGGTTCAGGGTGCCCAGTTTTACTATGTCGGTGGATACCACTTCACTGGTAAGTACCGCCACGCGACATCTTTGAGCGTCTGCTTGATGCGTTGGCGTACCGATATCGTCTACTAACTCCTGCCGCTTTTGTCCAGTCTGCCCCGATGCCATCCAGACTCTCGGCAAGGAGGCCGCAGAGAACAACAAGGTCTTCGTCATCAACGTATCCGCCCCCTTCATTGCCGAGTTTTTCAAGGACCCTCTGGACAAGTCTTCCGAGTTCTGGGACTACATCATCTGCAACGAGTCTGAGGCTGCTGCATACGCCCGCTCTCACAGCCTCGGCGTCGCCGAGACTGATGTTGCCGGCATTGCCAAGCACTTGGCCAACCTGCCTAAGGCCAACTCCAAGCGCCCCCGTATCGCTGTCATCACGCAGGGAACAGAGCCTACCATCGTCGCTCAGCAGGGCAGCGAGGAGATCCAGTCTTTCCCAGTACACGCCATCGCCAAGGAGCAGATCAACGACACCAACGGTGCCGGCGATGCCTTCGCTGGTGGTTTCGTTGCTGGCCTCGTTCAGGGCAAGTCTCTTGCTGAGGCTGTAGATATGGGCCAGTGGTTGGCAAAACTAAGCATCCAGGAGTTGGGACCTTCGTAAGTCATCTTCATTGCCCCTCCCGCTACTACCCCGCGGAATCAAATACATGCAAGTTGGTTTAGAGTGTTGCAATGTTTGCCCTCAGACAACAGGAGAAGTAAAAGTAAACAAGCTAACTAGGCTTCCATTACAGGTACCCATTCCCCAAGCAGACCTATACCAAGGCATAAATCCCCCGAAGAGGATGAAGAGGAGAAGTAGTTTGGTTGCGATTTTACTTGCATTCGGTGGTGGTGAAAATGCTGGACGCCATACACTTTAGGTAACATGAACTTTGGGCGTTTCTCAACATAGCGCAAAGGCTGATTTTTATACTGGTATTCCCCCTTACCATGTTGTTTGGCGTTTTTCAGAGGTGGGCGAAAAAAAGAATCATGCGGGTTTCAACAACATGGAATGACAACTTCTGCGATTTGTTTTGTATGAAAAGCTCCTCCGGACCCTCTTGTCAGTACGATTCCAAGCTGTACAAGAAGGCGAGAGCTGCTTGTGTGACATGCACACTTATTTAGATGAATGAGAGTATACGAAATCATACTGTTCGAATTGAACCACTTTTATGAGCTCCAGTGCACGAATTACAAAGAAATTTAAGTCTCCGGACTCTGCCGTGGCTCTGCACCTCCACTCCCCTTTTCCTCTTTGCTAGTTTCACCAGTATCTTACCAATACCATGAATACATCTGGTTTGCGAAAGGGTTGGTTTTGTTCGGTTGCATCAACCATCCATCCCACATCAGTCCACCATCATGAGATTCTCAGACGAAGCAGAGCATCTGGCTTGTATCATATTGTTTTGTTAGTGGACTATATTGGATTGTAATCCTTGTGTTTCTGACGAGTCAACGGCGTATGGTCGCGAGTTCTTGCCGCCCCCTAGATGAAAAAACCGGGGTTCTGCCCGAGATACAGATCAGTTTCCACACTCACTTGATTCCGCTGCTACTGGGCAAAGGAAAAATAGAGGCACAGGTTATGTGTTTCTTGTTTGAATACTACTTAATAATGAAGTGAAAAAATGTCGGCAGGACCTCGCACTGCTGCTTTACCCCAATAGAGTGGCTAAATAAGGATAGGGCCTAGCCATCTGAAGCCTCCTCAAGAAAAATAAAAATGGCACCTGCAATACGCAGGAACAGCCTATGCATCTTTCGATTTGATCCTCATTCCCCTGAGCCCTTCCTTTTGATGTGCTCCACTACGTACATGTCTGTGGGTAAATCAAACGGCATTGACATTCAATCAGAAAGAATCGATATGAGGCCCGAATAAATCTGAAGGAAAGTGGAAACACCTCAAGAAGCAGTAATGTGGCTCTTCTGCGCTGCAGAGAGCAGGGAGCGTCCGGGAATCCATGCAAGCTGCAGAGCCTTTGCTTACATTGGGTTCCATGATAAGAAGCATGTTATTTATTGACATTTCCAACCCAGCATGTGTGCCTATTTTGCCTCCTTCCCTCCCTGTTCCTTTTGGCTTTCGCTTATTTGAAAGGGGGGTTGGAGCAAAATCTGGCTGTATCCATCCAGCAAAGCCTCTGTAAGATCCTTCCCGGCAAGTGAAGAGAGAAAGAGCATGGACAATGAATGACTATTCGTGCAGCACCTGGGATTTCGTGCTGTTCTGGTCACAAAGGTGGCCTTTATATTGGTGTCATGAACGCTCCTATTCGTATCTTGCCGGCAAGCGGGAGTGTAAAACCCCGTCCTGTGGTTACACGATACTGGTATTCTCAGACAATTTGTTGTAGGAACTGTCAAGAATTCATTCACATGCGTTGGCACATCTAGAAATGCCTATTTCTGGCCGGGGTGAGAATTTCTGCCATCAGCCAAAGTAGCTTCGAGGGGAGACTGGTCATACGCAGTAGCTGACTCGTCAGCCCCCAAATTCCTTTGCCTGTCACGAAAATGAGGAGGATCTGCCCTATTTATGGCTTTACCCGGCTGTCCAAATGTTGTAGTGCCGTTGAATAATGGTTTATTGTACGCGGCAGCACCTCCGTGGTGAGCATCGTGGTCAGTTGGCGTGCTCGCCCAAAGACTCCCTGCAGTAGAGAAGGCAAGAGCACTGGGATTGCCAGCATAGTTCGAGCCTGACTGAGGCAAAAACGTACCGAAAATATCGGGTGAACGAGGTATTTGTTGGTTCAACTCCCCATGGCTCATAGCGCCTGGCCCGAACACTGCTTGTAACGGACTGGTAGCAGCAGAAACTGCCCTTTCTGAGCCACTCTGGCCAAAATGAAGTCCAATATTCAGTTGACCTTGGCGGGAATCGGAATTATTTCCCGCTGTTTGAAGTGTTGAAAATCTAAGGGGGGGGCCCCGAGTCTCAAGGTTCGGTATAGAACCTCCTTGATTGGTTGGACTACCAGCATCTAGCAAACTTCGTAAATTAACATGCTTGAATGAACCTGATCCTTTAGATCGATGACCCGATTCTGGCTGTACTGAGGGGCTCTGGTAGGCCAGGCCTGGCGGGCTCGGGACTTTGGCTGCATTAGGGCCATACTGTGCTATCAGAGCAGATCTGAGGCTGTCAAGAGCTGCGTTTCGCTGATCAGCAGATTGCTCGAAATTCCTGGCACCACGGGAAACGTCCGGAAGGCCTGAAGCAGATGTTTGCTCTGCAGAAACATCGTGAATGCCAAATGATGGTGACTTAGGTCCTGTTTGAAGATTCGAAAGGTGACTGTAGGTGCCCAGGTTCAGATTTTCAAAGCCGCCTTGGCTCAACTTTTTGTGAGGATAATCAGCCGAATTCGCAGCAGCTCCCAGCGTGGTTTCGGCATGCTGAGACTGATCAAAGGCTCCAGCACGAACGGTAGGAGAGGCCAAGGGATTATAGAAGTAATTCCATGGCAAATTAGGGATTGCTTTGCTGTTTGAGCCTACAACTTCGCTGGAACTCTTGCTACCCGGACTCGAGATAAACCGACCAAAGATGTCGTTGGCAGTCGACGAGGTCATACCGTAGCTTGCATCCATCTGTGCCTTGTTTGAAGGGGGTCGGATGTTATCTTCATCATCGGAATCTATCAACTTGTTGACCATGTCGATCATCTTGCTCTCCACAACAGAATCTTGATCAATCGGGGTTTTCCCTTTCTTAACAGTGATCGGTCGTGGAACACACTGCTGCTCCTTTCCTGTATCTTTGCCTGTCTGTTTTGGTAGTGCGTTAGGAGGCTCATTAGCCGGTTTTAGACCCAGAGCTATAGGCTGCACTGGAGGTTGTGGGCCCAAGCTTTCTGGATCAGTTGTGTCGTCATCTTCGTTTGGAATTTTAAGGATGCTCATTTTTAGCTTATCGAGAGTCCAAGCTATTGTTTCTTCTTCAACTTGATGCTGAGCTGTTTCGGTTTCGGAGCATGTCCAGGTAATAGAACCGTGCTTAGTGGTCATGATCGCAAGTGGCGATTTGCCGCTCCCTGCCAAATACAGTCCACAGCAGATGATGTCGCGAATACGCCACACGTTCTCAATACGAACATCGGCTTCAAGGCCAAGTGCTTGCTTCCGTGGTTTCAAGATCTTTCGCCGTTTTGGAGGATTGGACCCTGGTACCACTTGTGTGGTGAGGAAGAGGGGTAGACGTCGGTCTGAGAAGGGCTTCATGCCGACAGCTTCAATATCTTCTCGGAGTAAGTACTTGGATTCGGTAACCGCCTCGTTTGCAAGTACATAAGGTAATAGTAGAGTGAAGGTGTCAACTAGTAGATCGTGAAGTTCTCGAATGTGAGGCTCGAGCCAATCCTGATACTGTGCCAAACTTGCCCGTGACACGTATATCCAGGCAATGTAGATACGAACAAGGGGCAATATACTCTGAGCAGGTGTAGGGAGTTCAGCTGGATCGTTAGTAGACCCTACTTGACCACCACTACGCTTATCTGCTAGAGATTCCTCGAAGGCACTTCTGAGAGATCGAAACAACACAACAGCAACTCGAGTTTTGAACGTCAACAAATATTGGCATGACCTAGACTTCTCTAAGGACCAACTCGAAGCTTCTAAAATGTAGCAGAGTAACGGTTAGTCGGCCATTTATCCGCAATAAGGGTCGCAACTTACGCTTCACATTGTCAAAGGCAAGATCGCATGCAGCAATGTTTATCAGCAGCATCTTGAGCACTAGTGGCATGCTGGCCTCATTCTTGAGAGACAACTGCAGTCGGTGCAGGACTTCCTTTTCGAGCTCTTCACGGGCAGAGAACACAGCACCTTGGGAATAGTGGCCATGAAGTCTGAGGAACCACGTCATCAAAGCATCTGAGGCATCTTTGGGTGCGTTGCCACGCGGTCCGGTCTTGGGTTTTGATGACGACTGGCTTTCGAGCAAGCTCTTGTATGCTCTGTCGAGATTCCCGCCTCCAAGCTTGTGAGGCTTCGCAACACAAATTGATCGGAGGAAATAGTAGACTATCTCCAAGTGTTGAGACGAAGGTTGATACAGCAGTGCTGTTTGGTGGTAAGCTGCCCCATCATCGGGATCCACCATGTTAGCTAGGCCGTAATATGTCAATGCGATGTCGAAGCTAGCCTTCGGAGGTTTGTTGGAAGCAGGACAGCGATATCTAGCTAAGTCACCAAGGCGTACAAGGGTTGAATAGCAAGATTCAACAAGCTTAAGGCGGAGTGCGGCTGGAGGCGCACCCTCGCTTTGAGGTGTTTCCATCGGCTTTATGTCAAGGCCCTGAGCAGCATGTTGCAATTCTGGAATCCAGAAGCGTCCGGAGAGCCGTTGGATATACCCTCGATAGAAAAATTGTGATGTCTTTAGGAAATCGCGATATAGCTTGTCGACCTTGCGCTTCAAGACAACTTGGTTCTGATCGCCAATTCGAGCCACGATCTGCCGATACTCTCCATTGAAGATTACATGCGCCTGCCAAAGGCTAGCTTCTACGTCCTTATCATGAGCATACTCAAAGTCATAAAATATGACGGCCATGGACGCAAGACGAAGCCTGCCAACCTTATTAGTACATTGCCGTAGAAATTCCCGGCGCTCCTTTTTCCTGGTGGTCTTACTCCTTCATATAATTCTCTATCTCTTCCAGGCGTGCTGTCAGGTTCACATTGTTTCCCTGAGCATCGCCAGCTCGATTTCTGAGATCCTTGATCTTTTCCAAAATGGTTTGACGGATCTTCCGAGCTTCCCTGCGAAAGAGGTCAGTTCGAGAACTAGCGGCATGCCAGGGGGAGAAAAGCCTGGTATGATAGGCAGCCTCGGCACAGTATTTCGAATGATTCCAATCTGCTTGGAGACCTCAACCCATTGCCAGAGCTCAGAGAACACCACATACGTCCAGCTCGACCTTGCAACTTCCCGCGGATTATTCTGCTCCATGTTGGCTGTCAGCCAGTTGGTTGTGCAGTGCAGCGCACGCCCCACGATATGCCAGATCAGAAGCAGCTGGTGCCTGGTTCGCGAGAATATCTTTTTCCCCACGTAAGTGGTTGCAGCGTCTCCGCCTGCGAGTCTGCAGGAGACTGCTAGCTTTCAGCGAAAGCTGACAGCCCAAGCCCAAGCTCACAGGAAACCGAATCGCATGTGAAAATCTGGTCGAATCCCATAGCTTGTATGGCGCAAAGACTTCTGTGAACGGAGCAGGCGAACCCGCGCAAGGGTTGGTGCAGCAAGGGCTTTCTCCGTGCGAGGTGTTCGAAACATTGGCAAGAACCGAACAGAACGGGCAATGAATATCAATACGGCTGCGGAGCGATCCAATGCGATGGCGGCGATGCGCGTACTACAACAACGAAACCACGAAGCCGGCGAGAACCAAAGGTGGGAGCAATTAAATGAATGCACCGCAAGCACCGGAAGATTCATTGAGGTCGAGCGTCTGTCCATTCCTGTGTGGTTAGGCTCTGACGTGGGTCATTTTACTCACCCATTCTAGGTTAGGCTAGGCATGGCAACAGCCAGACTACGGTGGTCGCTGTCCCTGCCACAGGTTGGGGTGATTACCCTTGTCTTGGTACGCTATAGTGTAGGTAATTTAGGGGTCCAGCCAACCAGCAACCTGCTCCACAGGCCCCTTGTCCCATGCGCACATCACCGAAGCTTTGACGCAAACGACCGAGGGCAAGGTGGGACGAAAGCCCATTCTGGGGAATCTGGTCTGACTATCTGCGAGGATACAGGGCATCGCGAGGTTCCGCTGCTAACGGATTCGGAAGCTTCAAGAACCAAGAATACACCCAACCTGGACTGCTTTGTTCAACAGTCGGCCGCTGTATCTCAGATCGACCTTTACCCAAGAGACAGACCACCCTGCTATATTGAGAGAGCTCAAGCGTCTAGACTTTGGTACGGCCTTTTGACACTCCCCGAATCTGCAATTAGCCTCTGAATAGACTCTGCTGAGCAGCTGCACATTGCTGGGCAAATGGTTTGAAGTAAATTTGCCCCATTTCCTGAAAAATATAATCCTTGTCCATCCACCACCAAAATAAAGATGAAGCGCTCACGCGAGCCTGAAGAAGCAGAAGCGGCTGCTGAGTCTCCCGCATTTCAAGGTGGTGAGGTTGCCAGCCCATCTACATCGTATCCAACTCTACCTACCGCCTCCAAGATACCACAGCTGGATGAGTGGGCTGTAGATGATACATCTCCTTTATCGACCGCCACTATGAGATGCTCATTACCCGGTCACAAGGGGCCCTTGGTGTTCAAGTCTTATACTGAGTATGAGACGCACTACGCCAAAGTCCATAGCAACCGATGCACCGAGTGCCGAAAGAACTTTCCGTCTGAACATCTGCTTAACATTCATATCGAAGAATGTCATGATGCATTCGCTGCTGTGCTGAGGGATAAAGGTGAACACACGGTGAGTCTGGCTGCTCACATACCTACACCAGGAAGCGGCCTGATCACGCTACCCGCTAGAACTATTAGCTGACTATGTCGCTTTCTATTAGTACTCTTGTTTCGTAGAGGGATGTGAGCGGAAATGCATGACGCCACAAAAGCGGCGGATGCATCTCATCGACAAGCACATGTACCCCAAGAACTACTTTTTTGCCGTCACCAAGGAGGGCATCGATGGGAGGAGCTCGCTGCTGTTGGAGGGCGGGCATCACCGTAGGAAATCCTCTGCAAGTCAGCCTAACGGGAAATACGCCGGCTCCAAGCAGCACAGTCTGAAGCCGGCCGAGGCCTCCAGGGCAGCAGACTCCTCAGAACAACAGTCAACGATATCTTCAGCAGGAATCGGTGGAGATGCAGGAGCTGCGACAGACGAAACGAAACCTGATGTAGACATGGCGGATTTGACTAGCGCGATGTCATCTTTACAGTTCGTACCTGCCAGCGTTCAGTTTGGAAGAGGAGGGCGGAAGACCGGGTTTGCGAGGACAAGTTGATGTTACGGCATGGTAGCAATGTCGTAGATCAAAGGCGGAGACGATGTCATGACCTAACGAGGATTACCAAATAGACATGTTTATACAACTGAGATACCCCTCGAGCATTGTGATCAGGGTCACAGCATTGGGTCTCGGTGGTAATCTACGTAGCATATTCCAGTCATCCAGTAACGGCAGGACTGGCTGAAAGCTGACTGCAATTCCAAGCCCAGTAATCTATGATGCAGGGCGATAATTGAGTGACACGCTCCCTTACGCTATACCCTTGTCCGATCCCTTCGATCGTTCAGAAAAGGCTCAGAATGGAAAACTCGAGAACACCAAACGCCAACACCATGCAAAACCAATCCTGTTTTCATAAATTCTCCCCAAACCAACATGCCATCAGAATAACCCTACCAAATCAATCGCTCGAGGCGCAACCTCTGCATCCACAGCTCACACATTGGACGTCCTGCGACTCGTCTTTCAGCTGCGCCTTGGGTACCCGACATACGCACGTCGATTGGAAGTTTGTCTCTTTGGTCTGGACACACCGCAGACAGCACAACTTTTGAATATACCTAGTCAGCAGGGGTGGTTTTCGCTACCGAGAAACTCGAGAGATGGTGAGCAGAGCGCGGTAATACTGACCTTTTCATAGCCTTGCTTCTTCCACTTGGCGATCAACATCGCATCCGCGTAGCCGTTCTTGAGCAGCCAATCGTACAGCTGTTTGCTAATAGCCTCCTTCTCGTAGTACAGCTCGTAGACGTAGCGGCTGCGCTGGTGGGAGATTTGAAAGATAGGCCACTGTGCTTGGTGCTTGGGAATATTGGTGGTTGGCGTGTTTTGTGCATCTTTCATCTTGATGTTGAATATCTCGAGGTCGTCCCGGATATCCTCGAAGCCCTCCGGAGCCTTCTTCTGCCGGGCTCCATGAGAACGGATCGGGGGCATGGCTTCTAACTTTGTCTCCACAGGTTTCGTGGAAATAGGAATGTTGGATTAGTTATCTGCCGAGGTCTGACGAACGGATGTTTTTGAAGAGTATGAAACTTATTGTTGGCCAGTGGCTAGCTGATCGTGTCGATGTATAGATTGCAACACCGACTCTGTAGTGGGGCAAGGCTGAGAGTTCACTTTGCTTGTTGAAAATAATGGAGCAGCCTGGAAGTGATTCCGGTAGCCTTGAAGGAAAACGCCACTCAAAGTGTGAGCTAATGCGCGAACTGTGACTGGAGCGAACACTCAGTGACTAAGCAACTGTGGCGTCACAGTGTGGCGCCCAATGCAACCGACCCGTAGACTTCGCACTTTGGCCCTCAAGCTTGCCAACTCCATTTGTGAGAACGTCACCCAACATTTTACCGCAGAAACGATTGTCATGGCGGTAACACCGACCCAATTCGCAAAGACGACTGTCCAGTGTATGTTGTATTGCATTTTATGGCTTCAGAACCGGGCTAATCGATCTCAATAGCGGCCAATTGGAACGATGCGAAGCGACGAGTGATCGCGGCATACCGGGAATGGATTCGAGCTGTACGTCTCATCATGTATTCCAATTCATACATCAATTACTGGACGGGGCCCAATAAAATTCTTCGATATTTTGTGCTGACCTGTATATGATGGAATAGGCACCCGAAATTCAGACCATGTACTCGGTTCCCTTCCCGGTCTCCGTTATTCGTACTCGCATGCGACAGGAATTCGAGCGCCACCGATTCGTGAACAAGCTGCCGGTTGTTGATGTTCTTCTCATGCAGAATAACGCAGAGTATCAGGTCAGTTCTAGGACCAATTGAGGACCCTCAAGCATTAGTGCCGCAGTCATTGTCTCTGGTAGCATGCTTGTGGCCCGTCAATGTTTCCGCTATTGATGGAAACCCCAAAGCTGACGACGAGCGAATTAGGAAACCATGAACTTCTGGAAGCAGACTGCGCACGTCATGTCTTATTTCCCAGAAGAGAACTTCCGCGGACATGAAAGATTACCCAAGAACTTCATGCAGGCGTTCATCGAGGTAAGTCCCACGATATCCTTTCATTACGCAACATCAAGACTGACAAATTACTTCAGGGTCGCAACTAGAAAGGAAATGGGGTATCATTCCTGGTGTAAATAGAAACAAACCGCGAGCCTAAAATTCAGAATTTCCTTTTGAGAAGGACCCATCTATGATGCTCCGTAACGCCTTCCGAAATGCTAACGTGACGCCCCGTCTGCAGCTACTCTACTGCCCAAGACACTTATCAAAAATGACCCTTTGATTCATGAGCTCTCTTCCATCTTATCAGCGCTGGCTGCGACAAAAGCGTTACGCTCTGTCCAGAATTTTTCTGCAACTACATCACAAAGATCCTCCAAGTCCTTCAAACCCTTCGCCAAAGCAGCCGTAGCAGTGGTAGTATCTATGTTGCTGATTAGAATTTTTTATTTTGTTGGCAGAACATATAATTGGACATGTGGTTGAGGGATGTGGATATTTACCATATGTCTGTATCCGTATGTTCATCTTGGCTTCCGAGGGATGAGGAATAGCATAGGCACAGAATTCCACCTCGGGGCTGCAGGAGCCTATATTAGCGGCCGTCGACTACAAGAGAGTTTTTGAATCGCAATACTCACTTTTTCATAATGATGTACCTCAGCGCATTTCCCATTGTGTGTCCCTCTTCTAAAAATTCGAACGATGCAGCCGTGGATGTTGAGCCAGGTAGCTAGCAAGTTGATGTTAACAACCCGTAGTTTCTCTTATACTCAGTAAGTTATGTCACAGGAGCACAACTCACGATTCGGACCCTCTGCTCAACAACTTCCTCCTCCTCTTCTTCCTCTGCTCCCTCTTGCTGCATGGTGTCGGCTTCATCCGGGGTAGCCTCGGGCTTTTGTGCTGAAGGAGGCACATCCTCCATGTTGGTGTCTTCTTGCGCGACGGCGCGGCTCTTTGTTCGACCGGGCATTTTGAATACAGTTGACTTTAGGGCTTCGATCGAGTGCTAGGGGATCAATACTTAAGGCGACTTGGCCGAATGTTGACTCTTGTTAGCAGAATCCAGGCTTGAACAAAAAGTTTTGGCGGGGCTCCAATTGCTGGAGCGAAAGCTACGATAGAAATTCGCGATAGGCGGAGCTAGAAATTTTCTGGATATGGCTGGCAGCTGCAGACAGATGACAGCCCGGGCTCACTCGGAACCCACGCCGAAAGAACGGTTGGTTATCAAGTGAGTAGTTAGATATTTACAACACTCATAACAAGTTCAGCTTGCAGTAAAGCACAATTAGGTTTTGGTACATTTTGGCAGATAATTTAATGCGAGTCACATCGAGTATTGTTCCGTCAAGACTAAGTAAGTAACTAGAAATACACAGTATAAGCATGTTAACGTCATTACCGGTATGTAGCAGCTTATTCCCTATTGATATCAATGGAGTACACCCTCTACACGGAGGTTGTCTCATTTCCAATGCATTTGAAAGAGATTCGGCAATGTCAACTACTGCCAATGCAGTTTCCCCCCCCCCCCCCCCCAGATATGACAAAAACCAGTGATTATCAGCTTGTATGCGGTTTGTCTCTAGGGCCACCAGCATATTGAACCATGCACCACCCAAAAAAAAAATACTCAGGCTCTTGCATAATGACTGGCTCAAGAAACGCCGAGCGGGCCAATGCCATTCGGCATCACAAGCCAAACGCCCATTATGCACTACTGTAAGAACGTGCTGGGTCGAAACAAGGGCGGCCGGCTGTCTACAGTATGTCAATCCAAAGAGGAAATCAATATTTTCACGGACGCATGGAAAGCTGCAGGAGTTGACTAGAATGTATCTCGAAAAAGAAATATTCGGAATTATATTGGATCGTGCTCACAAAGCGAGCGCATTGATCGGAGTTTGCGCTGCTCCCATCTCAAAGCTGAAATGGAGCACAAAGCCATGAGAAGGCTGAGAGTTTTGACTGCTGGGCCGCCGAACGCAGAGGGTTACATCACGGCATGCAACCTTTCTCAAGGCGCGACAAGATTGTGTATCGACGACATTAAAAAAGACCGCGGAACAACCAGGGTCCCAAAATTCCATGCGGGTTCGGAAGTTGCCCTACGGTTAGATTAGTGTCTACAGTGGATAGATGTCCTAGTCAATTCTCCGCATGTACAGCGAGGATCTAGTTGGTACTCGTGGTTACTGAAACTGGCTGTGCAGGTCTTCCAAATCAAGTGGGCAGGATCATCGGTAGGGGTAGGAGGAAAAAAATCTGAGACATCATCGATAACTGATCTCGGTACAATATAGACGATGCTTGAAGCAAGCAAAACTATCCACCGGCCAGCTGGGTATTGATTTGCACCGACCAGAGGGGGAAAAAAAATCATCATTGAGGGGATCAATGGGACGAAAACCCACTGAGCTCTGACCTCCAAGCCCAGCCTGCTTATCAAAATCGAACCGCTGCTTCTATTGGACGGAATTGAGGAAATCGCGTTTCATCGCTTCGCACGTTCCTGCGGCCATGATTGGCCAAGACGCGAACCTCAAACACTGGCAATGTCAGCAAACAGCCACCCATGGTCAGGATTGCCCAGTTCTGGTGGGTACCACCCTCCTGCCTCCGGCGGCCCGGCTTGCTATCTGCATCGGGGAAGACGTTCATCACTTTCAGCAACGGTGAAGGTCAGTGTGCTCTCGCCAATGGGATCGACATGCACCATCGTGAGCATCGTCTCATGGATGTCAGCGTAAGATGCTGGTTGTCCACTATACGTACGAGCAATTCCATTGTATCCATAGTGGGCAACTTCACTGCAGATGGGGACCAACCTCCTCCGTGCCAATGCAACTCTACGTACTTTGTTTGGGGTGTACTTCGGATCCGCTCCAGAACCCCCGGTTCGTTCCTCAATGATCGTGTTTAAGAGAAACAAGGCAGGACAATTACAGAAACCATCGCCAGCTTGAGATTTGAGATGAAATAATTAGACCGTCAAGTAATACCAGCATCACGTGGCCAAAGAATCCTAGCATGCAAGGCCCTCGACACCATAGTTGCTTTAGGAAGAGACAGCTTGGTTCGGGTTGAAAGCATCGCCAATAGCGCCAAGGTTAGTCGTTTCTAGTGATACACTCTCGTCGCGAAGATGCTTGCTCCGACTCGCCTCTACAGGACTTTCCTTGGATAAGAGGAGAAAGAAAACACTTTTGGTGCTATGCATGATGCCAAACGAAACGATAAGATGTACACATCTATTCTACACCAGGGATGCTCCCGACCTTCCCGCTCAACTCTGGCTCTTGAGCGAGCGTTCACGGATCGACAGGGACATGGTTATCTGGTACGAACCACTTACACTTCCAGAGATACCCACTTTTCTGGTCATGGATGCGCATTGTTTCGTCTCCAAGAGCCGTGCCGTGCACAATGCAGTAGACATCAGAGCCCTTTTGGGTAGGGGATAATAAGGACATGCAAAGCGATCACCTCTTTTTGGCCACTACAATTAGTCCCCCCTCAAGCGATTGGCATAATCTACTATGTACAACAGTCCATGACAGTCCATGCGCAAACGTAGGTACGGAGAACTTTGAACGGGATGATCATCAGCAGAAACGCGCTACCGATCAGCCAGGTCAGTTATCTGGTAGTGTTTCACATCCTCTAGAGTAAACAAAATAAGCCCGACATGAGGCACATCGGTGGGATTCACGGCAAGTGACCCTATAACGTCTGATATTGTATATGTATGCAGCTAGCTTAGGCCTCAGGGCGTATTAATATCTGACAGCATCCCATCGGAAATGGCTGCAGCCAAATTTCCCTTCCATCCTGAAATAATAATGGTTTATTGCGGGTTACTTTGGGCCGTGACCGAGCGGGTGGGCTAGCTGTTAAACTTGGGTGGTCAAGCATGGATATCCTACGTACAAAGGCGCGCTTGAAGTATTCTGGGGAATATCAAATGGGTCGATAAAACAGGATTGCCGAGATTTCGTCTGAAGTGTCTGCCCTGTAAGGTCATACCACAATGGAAGGAGAGCAAACCCACTATGTACCTATATACGGAGTACATCCATACCAAATACGTAGTTATTGCATGGGGCCCCCGATACCCCGAAAACACTTTTGGCGTGGGTTAGTTTTGGTCTGTGTTTCGCGGCTGTACTCTGTAGTTCGGAGAAGACGCGGAAGACCGTAAGGCGAAATCATTGAACTACTGTAGCTTTAGTGAAGAAGATCGATCTCAACTCCTTTCCAGAAAAGGGTAGTTGTGTGAGCGAGCAGAGGAGGAAAGTACCTGCGCTAGGGTTGATGCTGTTCTCCAGACGCCACCCGGCGGTATGCCCAGCGTGGCCATCGTCCACTGTGCGGTCTCCTGCTAGTGCACTTAGGTGCGGGCCACTAGCTGGTTCGGCCTACCCCTGGCCCCCGAGCAGGCGCTCGAGTGAGCAGGTACCGGAGTACCACCACCTGAAAAAACTCTATTGCACCGGTTCAGGGTTCTGAGCGGTAACAACAACCCCATCGACGGTCAGCCCTGAGAGGTATGCTACGTGGAGTCACCTAATACGCAGGAAGAAATATAACTGGCCAAGTGGCACGTCCGCGGAGCTGCAACATCATGCGGGCAGACCAAAACGCAGGAAGAGGGATAATCAACCCTCAGGTCCTACAGGCCGACTCACACGGATTGGCAAGCAGCAACTCTGCCCTCTCTCGGTGCGGAGTAGATGAGGGGAGGCGGAGGAGGGGAAGGGAGGTTGGTGGGTAGTGGTGGTGGTGACGGACGATAGAGTTTCGTTTGAGCGTTTCTCGGCCTGTCGTTCTGCTCTCAAGTCATCTCGTCAAGATATTGGATCGGGTTGTCGCCAGGCGGCTGGCCTGTGCGGTGTCCAATCAGATCGTACATCCTTGCAGGACTTGGATGCAGGACTGGCACCTGCACCGGTCCAACACGCCCTAGGCCAGATTGTATCAGGCTTACCATGCTGGAACAGGTTAAAGCACCCAGGTCTGGGGGAGAGGTTACCGACCCGTCGCCATTTTAGTAAAACATCCTACGGCAGAGCAGAGGCGACGATTTGCTCCTGGGGGCGCCATTTTTTGGTTGAAGGGGCTTCTAGGTCCCACCGCCGGCCAGTCATCATAGCTATACTACGTCAGGCTATTGCCTGCTCGAGTCGCCTTCGCCCCTCTCCTGGCCCCTCTCCCAAGCCCGGTTCCGGGGTCTTACGAGCCTGCCGAGAGTCGTCAGTCGCAATGTATTTGTTTCGGAATGGGCTCTTGTTGCGACATGCTGAGTGCTGAGGGGAGAGGAGTAAAGCAACTTGGCAGGCGAGAGTGGCCTGGCTTTCGGGGAGGGGGTGTGTTTTTGGTTGGGAATGGATTGTCTACAGCATCCAATGGGTGTTGCGCATTGTCTCACCGTCTTAGCGGAAGAGTTACTCTAGTGGTTTCGCGGGATTATATATCTTGGATGATAGGAGAGAGTCTGTGATCCCAATTGCAGCGGTCGGCGCCCAGGCCAAAGCGCCCGCTGTCCTTCCGCACCAGCCATGACCAACCAGCCCATTTTGTACACACACACACGCACACACACCTAGGATACGAAGTGGTGTTCATATATGTAGTAACCTAGTAAGTTAAGTTTACTTGAATCGTGGGCAGTCCCCATACACGCAAAAGAAACGCGCCGGAAGTTGTCATCAGTGGCTAACCCCCATGTTGCATCTGTTCATCATGGATGCGGTGGAGATGTGTGAAAGCAAGTGATGAAAGTACATATATTCATCCACGTCTCGAGTTACTCCCAGGGTCAGCCTGTGACCCGAGGCAGCTCTGTACATTTCATATGTAGCAGACGCTGCTCCCGCCGGAGGGGCATGTCCTGAAGGCATGTCCTGTAGGTAGACAGGTAGGCAGGCAGGTTACATTTTCTTTCACTGCCTCTACTGATCTCTCACACGCACACGTCTTGTCCTGTCCTGGTTATATTAGATATTGGCTCACACAGGCAACCGGGGGCAAGTTTGCCGCAGCCAAATGGCCTAGAGCACCACCCTGGTGATTTCCCACTGCCTCGCATGTCGGATCATGTACAGGGGTCGTGCCCAATGTACCACGCCAAGCCCACACTTCTCACACGTAGAGCTGTGTCACTCCCTCACTTGCTCCCCTTTCATAATGGTCCAGGGGCCGTTTTGGGGGGGTGGAAAGTTAGGGGGTAGGGGGGTTGATGGGGGCGGCCCCTTCGCTGAGCTAGGTACAGTTTGGCCTGTTGCGGCAAAGTGGCTTGGGTGGAGCGCTAGGTACCTAACTCGTTACACCCATACAATAGATACTTTAGATACGTCTCTCGTCTCGTCTCGTCTGCTCTGTCTCATCGTAGGAAACCCTCGTCCATTTTTCTTTTCTACCTCGCGCCCGCCCTCCCTGACCCCTCCGCCGTCTCGGGACTTTCTCTTTTTTTTTTTTCCCTCCCTCTACCTTTATCTAACCCAATAACCGCTGACTTCGCGTGACCGAGTCTCTTCGTCGTTGTCGTCGTTCCCTTCGTTTTTCCTGTGCACTTCCCGGGAGCCTGTGCTTCCTTTCTGGGCCATCTTGCCGCCACTGTCGCAACCCCGTACCCCCATTGTCTTCTGCCTGGCTTGCACTCGCGGGGCTTCGACAACAATAAAAGAATCGCATCTCACTTCTCGAATCCGGTTTAAGCAGCCACATCTGGAGCTGATTAACTACCGTTGTTCTATTGTTCAGCTATATAACTCATGCTCAGCCAAGTGTTCCGAATTAGCAGCACGCTCATTTCGTCGTCACACGGCGTTACACAACTCAAAGTCGGACAAGCACGTCTTTTACGATATTCAGCTCAGACTTGAGGAGGGGGGCTTCCCGATCGGAATCTGAGCCAGCAATAGTCGCTCGTTTTAAAGGCTGACGCATTAGAAATAGCTGCGACATCATTTCGATTTCGCAAACGTTATTGCATGCAAAGAGGGCATTTCCCAGTTAGGCAGCTGGTCAGTGATATCAACATTATTTGAGGTTGCTCACTTGACTATTTCCCACTACTCACCGTAAGGGCAATTCGAGAAACCAGCATCATTTCCACCAACGTGCCTCGACCTTCTTAGCTGAGCCGTGTTTTGACGCGAGCAACCGCGGAGGACTGGCAAACCCCAAACTTGGGCATTTGAAAACCACACCAAATAAATCAAAGAAGGAACCGGATCACATCGCTTTTTTTTTTTTTCCAAAAAAAGAAAGAAAGAAAAAATATACTGGTCGGTGAGATCAGTTGACAAAACCTTGGTCTACTTGAGAGAGGAGATATCGAGAACATATTGAACGTTGTCTCCTGGTATTCGATCAGATATCTCAGGATCGGAGAATACCCCAGGATCTGGGTCGGCAGCCTCTCATATCGAGAGTTATTTTCTGATCATTCAGCTCATCCTTCAGCTCATCCAACAAAATGAGCGCAGCCATAGCCATGGCACCCTCACCAGCCCCTCTGGACAGAGCGGGCTACCCTGAATTGGTCTCTGCCGCAGCAGGAAGTACTCCGTCAGCTGTCGCCTCGGCTCCTATGTCATCACCATCGGCATCTCGCATGTCGAGCTCAGCCGCGCCCAACGCCAATTCTACATCCGCCAGACGTGCGGAAACCGGCAGCCCAAGCGCCAGAACCGGTTCTGCTGGTAAATCATCACCTCTCAGCGGGTAAGTCTCTTGCTGCAGTGAACTTTTTCAACCTTTCGAGTCTTCCCTCACATTCACTGACATTTGACTGGCCAACAGTTCTCGCAATGACTCAAATTCGGGAGCACCTAAAATTGTAGTAAAGAAGGAGCCAGGATCTCCAGGCTTGCCGACTACTCGCCACCGACCACGAAAGTTGGATTTGTCTAAAGGAGGGATTACTGGCTCAGGTGCTCAGACTGCGCGTCTGCCTGGTGGCAGAGATGCGCTCGGTATCCAGGAGGTTGGCCTAGCTTGTTTATCGCCCGGTTTCGTGACTCAAGATCCGATCATGAAGGAACAACTCCAGCGCAGCATGGATGTGCGTGAACAGCAGCGCCGCGTTATAGAAGCAAGGCTTCAGCAACAATCAGCCAAGGGAGACGGCCCAGAGACAGGGAAGAGCAGTAAAGATGCCAATGGGCCGTTCGCAGCCAAGACACCAGGCATGTCCAGGCGCAACAAGGCTCCTCCGGGTTTAAGCATTGTAGCTCCTTCTCACGAGCAATTTGCCCATGAACGTGTTATCCAGTCTGCTCCCTTGGGTCAGACCTTTACTGGCCGACACAACCCTCACCCTTTGACCAGACAAGTCGTCAATCAGCCTTCTAACCTCGCCGGCACGTCGCATATTCACCACGTTCCTGCAACGCAAACGGCAAATCGTTTGCCTCCTATTGCAGATGTGTTTGGTCAGGGTTTACCTGCCCACCACGAGTCAAACGGAGCTCATTCACTAGCACCCGGTGGTGGCCATGCTCCCTTAGCTTCCCCTGGACACCCTCCTCCTCAATATACCCAACAATCCGATTCGGGTAGACCAAGGGAATACCGATCCGCGGAGGAAGCACAGCGTGAACTGGCTGGCGGCAGGCCTGACCTTTTGCCCAAAATTGTTCACTACACTGGCCACCAGCCTCCTACGCCACCCTCACCACGCACAGGCGTTCCCATGCAGGACTACAGTCGAAGTACAAGCAAACGCCGAACGCGTGCTGAATATGAGGAGGGCGGTAGCCCCCCTCTAGGCAATGGCCCCGCGCCCACTAGGCGCATAGGCCCATTCGGCGCCGGGCGTGACAGTCCTGAGACCCAACGTGCCAAAAAGGAAGAATTCCTACGACTTTGCGACAGAGCTTGGGATCTTTTCCACTCGTGATCTTGAGCAGCTTTCATCTAATGATGGACTGATTTGGTTGAGATCGCTGGCTTCTTGACCCACCGGGTCGCTTGGATACTCTGGCGTAAATCTCGCGCACCATATGGGCTCCATCTACTTCAATCGAGTATTTCTGGGCACTAGCTGAAGACTTCATGCACTATTTTCTTAATGGGACATGGAACCAGGACGTCTTCCCCCCGAGTCTGCACAGTCGTCTTTTTGTCACTTGGGGAAGACAACCGGGACGAAAGAATGAGTCCGACAATTGGTTCCTGGGGACACAACAACTATACATAAAACCCGGTCTACCTGCCATGTGAAACGTGGTTTTCGGGTAATGATACTACAGCGAACAGTCGACATACAACCGATAACTGAATAAATCGGCGTCGTTCCTACGATTCACAGTAATATCAAGGTCGAAGCTTGCTCGAGATTTCGATGAGATATAAATTTCAATGAGAAGAGGAACAAGATTAATGCCACCAGCTCCTCGTAACTCTTCATTCTAAGTCATTTTGAAACTATGACGAAGTCATGAGATGGAGGTCCCGAGGGCTGGACAGGCCCTGAACAGAGAACGACTAGGAATCTGCGGGTGCCTGTGCTTTCCCAGCAGGGGAAGTTCCTTTATGCAAAGCCACTAGAAGCTTATTGCATGTATGGCCCTAGGGTATTACGATTGTGGGCTTGGAGGTCGAATGGGGGGCCTGGTACATGTGTATCTATTATTCTGCGTACAGCACATTCATGAGAGGACTTTTTTCTGGAGTTTAGGTATTGGGGAGTGGGAAGGGACTTAATGTGATTTGGAGTCTTTACACAATACAACCCATAAATCGATTGGTGTATAGCAACGTGGCCATTCATCTCCGCAACGTGACAAGTAATTCGTAGAATTGTATTCTCCACAAGTCGCGGTATGCCGACCTTGTTGTATTGCCTTAGCATCTCACAAACTTTGGATGGGTCAGCTTTGCTCGGGTGAAAGAGCTGTTCTTCCTAATGTAATCATGCGGGCAACCACATGGTCATCATGGCCGAATGAGATCCTGGTTGCAACCTAGTATCAAGAAGAACATCAATGAAGATAAGGATATTGATGGAGTATATATGTGTGTGTGTGTGTGCTCTAGAGTGCCTCCTCCGTCGTACTCCATCCATGTATGTGCCCCACCAGCCTGCAAGACTATCAAAGAGCATCGGAGAGAAATGAGCTGCTGCTCCGATATTTCTTTGATCACACTCATACCCCGGTGTTGGGGGGGGGGGGTAGATGTATGATCTCTCTTCAAGTGCTACTAGTCAGACAAGCGTAGGTAAGGAAGATTGTAGTAGGAACTGTGCTCTGCTTGGATTAGGTCGTCTATCACTTACTCCTACCCAGGCGCACTTTCTGAAATGCTTGTTGTTACACTATGTATCAAGAGTAAAGCCCACCTGACCCTCGAAATCTCTCAGGATTTACACAATCGAAAATGGATTTGTTAGATTGAGTTCAAAAGTTCCGTGCTCATCAGAGCAGCATAATCTCAATTATTTGTTTCATTCTATGGCAACCTCTGTTTTCGTTCTGACAAAGCGCTTCCCTAAAGGTGAGGCAGTATAATAGACATTTGAAGCGGTAGCAATATAGCAATTATATAGCTAGGCTAGCTACCTCCGCCCCCCCCCCGAGAAACGTATACCCAAGAAACCAGAGATCCACCCTTTCCTGCGTCTCGGTGGCTTTTTGGCCCTCATCGAGACATCAGCACGCAAACTGCCCGTGCACAGTTTTCGTGGGATATTTTATTGCCATGCAGCAAGTATGTTGTGTGTGTTGGTTTTGTACAATATCTGAGGCACGCTAATTTGCGATCTTCCTCGCGGTGCTCAGTTGCTTCGCGCATAACGCTTGATAGATGGTGCGTGGTGCGATGCAAATGCAATTGTTTCTGGCACAAGACCTTAGAAGAGAGGGAAAATTAGACAAAAGATTTTGGGGGGTGGCAAATGCAAGTGTCGATAATGTGAAAATATAAAGCCAAGAAACGAGAGAACACCTCAACTCCATTGCTAAAGCGTGAGGAATAAAAAAACATTCAGTCATTGGAAGCAAGCGGTGTGGGTGGTTGCCCGCCTCCATAGGTGTGCTTTGTGCATCGTAGCTCAAGTGTAATGGCTAAACCAACGATAAGACCAATAGTATTATTGAGCACATGTGATGTGCCGTGATCACTGCGCAACATGGCGCGCCGCTTGGGTTTCAGTCCTAGGAGGACGGACTGCAAAACGTGGTGATCGAGGGTTGATGTAACGCCCTGGTGGAGGCAACGAGGTAGAGACTTTCCTCGTCCCAATCCAACCAGGAACAAGCTAATGTCAGAGACCCTCCTCGCCAGCTTTGCAAAGTTTTATCTCGCGGCCCCATTCTGACTTCAAGACTTGCGAAGCGGTTATACGTCGGGAGGGGTTAGGGTCTAGTATGGAGTATATCACATTGCGACAGCGAGCCTGATACTCAATAGTCAGAGCGGGTCCTCAAGAATCATAGCGTGGCTATTGCCTTCGGTCGGGGAGATTTTGAAGTTTGGGTTGCGGGAAAGGGTGATAACTTACTCGATGTAGTGATTCTATAGGACCATATCCTTCTTCGTCACGACGTCCCTCGAGGTAGCGCTCGTAGAACTCGTCGTCATCCTTCTTGGCAACACGCCACAGGTGCCGCCCGGTACGCATCGCCATATAGATGACACCACACGCCCATACATCAACTGCCCGTGCGTCAAACTCCCTGTCTATGTATTCTTCGGGGGCAATGTAAGGTGCAGACCCGCAAAGGCCCGAGACCATGTGGGCATCGTTTTCCCACGCCATGCGGAAACACTCTCCATTACCAAAATCAGTAATTTTGAGCGCACCATGAGCCGTCAGGAGAAGGTTTTCGGGTTTGAGGTCCCTGTGTGCAACGCCCATCTCGTGCATGTATTCAACGCCACGCATCATCTGCTTGAAGTAGCAATCGGCCTCTTGTACCTCCAGTTTCCCGGCTGCTAAGACAAGGGTGTACAGGTCGCCACCGGAGCAGAACTCCATGACTTCGCAGTAATCGCCTTTCTGGTCCTTGAGCAGATCTAGGGTGTGAATAACGTTGGGGTGTCGAAGAGAGGAGGAGATACAAAATTCGGCTGTCAGCCGCTTGCTATACTTCTTCTCCGTCTCCTCAGGCCTGCGACGGAACTCCTTGACGGCAAATAGCTTCTCCACATTATCGACCTTTTTGTGTGATATCCTCACAATGCCAAAGGCACCACGACCAACTACCTCCTGGCACTTTCCATATTTCTCTGTCAGCGTGCTCGAGGCGTTGGGACCGCCCTTTTTGTCTCCAGCGATAGCATCCTTCTCCTGCTTGAGAGTGTCAACCCAGCTCGAGACGAGAGACAAATCAGCTTCGGGGGCCTGTTCTTGTTTCCTCCCCAGGAGTGACTTCCACATGTCTGACAGCTTTTCTTGGCGTTTGCTGCCCTTGAGGTGATGTTCATGGCCTCCTTGAACTTCCAGGTTGACGGTAAATCTTTGGAAGGCAGCCTTGGGCACTGGGGTTATTGAAGGTGGCGGTACGCCCTCCGGCAGCTTTGTAGTCATGGATCCTTTGCGCACCGGGGTTTGAGCCGGCCGCGCAGGCGGGGCCATGCCGTTGGGGGTTTTGGGCTGTGACGATGCGGAATCCATTGAAGCGGTAGAAGTCTTCGGAATGTCGCCTTTGGTGGAAAACATTCTTGTCAGTCTATCCTTGACAGAAGCCTTCTCGGGTTGCTTCGGTAGACCATCGGGGGTCAGGGTACCACTGCTGACAGGGCCGCCATTCTGGGGCTTCAGACTCGGCGACCGGGTCGGCAACTCAACCGACTTAACGGATGACGTCTGTGATGCCGGTGGGGTCGTTTTTTCCGAAGCGCTTGTCATTATAGAAGAATTTGACATTGCCTGCTGGAATAAATTTGTAAAAGTGAAGGATCCTCTTTGCGACCTTGAAATCTGTTATATTTCTCTTATGGTTCCCGTCCAGGTGTGCATGCGTCAGAGCTGTAGGTGCGGCAACATAAAGGCGAATCGCGGGGCTCAGCGACCAGGGTCAGAAAACCCAGCGAGTTTCTTTTTAAAACAGAATAGTAGTAATGGGGTTGGAATTCGACCAGACTTTGATTACAAGATTAACAGCAGAAAGTGGTAAGCAGCGAGATCGCCAGATGAGCTAAGCCCAATGATGGCGACACAGGTGAGAGGGCAAACCCGCTGCTGGATCGCCGTAGGGAGTCTCTCGCTCTCCTCTCTCTCTCTCTTTTTTTTTTTGCTGATGAGAGCGGGAGAGGAAATGGAGGAAAGCGGGAGAGGTGAATTTGTATGCTCCGAGTTTAGCCTACCCCCCAAACTAGAGGTAGTTTGGTCTGGTGTGCTGGTAGGGTCGCCCCTCTGTGGGGAGCCCTGAGTTGCGTGCAGCGTTTATTAATTTTAGTGTAGGGTCTGGTTAGTAACGAGGGGTGCCCGGTTTCGTAAGCACTTCGGAACAGGCTGGAGAATATGGTAGACTGTGCTGGCACAAGAGGCTTATTATTGTTCGAAGCCTGCCTGTCGATTTGGCCACGACGGTCCGGGAAGGGCAGCTCCAGCGATCAATTGAGACAAACGGGAAACAAACTAAAACGGAGCAAATCGAAGACGCAATAATACCCTTTGTTTGATTTTTGGGCCTTTTATTTGATTTTTTGGTTTGTTGGTAGAGCACAGCGGATGAGGAACCGAGGATTGGTTCCAGCAGGCGAATGCTAGAGGACTAGTAACGGAAATGCAGACTGATTCCGTTGCCTGTATGTGGTGGCGGTCATTGTTATGTGCCGAGCCAAGCTTTTTGGTTTTTTTGGGGGGGGGGTTTTTTTTAATAAAAAAAAAACCAAGGGACGTAGAGAAATTCCCCGCTACCAGCTTCAAGGCAGAGCACGAGTGAGAATTCTGCAGGTGGGTATTGGGATGAACCAGGCGAGATGAAAGGTGGGTGATGTCAAAGAAAACGATCCGGCAGCGGGAGAAATGGACGGTCTTGCCCGGCTCCGGGAGAGAAAATAACTTACCCTTTCGCTGCGTTGTGCTGCTTAACTAGGTGCGGTGTGCAACTGGAACGCCAGATGGAGAAAAGTGGGATAGAATTGGGGAAGAGGGTACGGATATGCCCAGGCTGGTTGAAGGAGGAGCTTGTGTGGGCGGCCTCCCGGAAACGCAAGCTGAGCTCTTTACTATTTTGGTTCAGCAGTCAATAGGATGGGATTTATTGCCTGCAATTTTGGTTGGTCGTAGAGTTCCGTCTTCTGACTTGCAGTAGACGCGCTCGTGGACATGGGACTGATGCACCTTACTGCCCAGATTTCAGATATAGACCTACCTACATACAGTGAATACCCGTTTGAAGCTACGACCTGCAGTTCCGGTGAGGGGCGGGTCTGCATTAGGGAGGGGGAAGCGGATGTAGTAGAGGGAGGAAGGGGGAGTAGGGGGGGCGTGGGAGAACCAGGAGCGAAATCCAAACCGAACAGAGTGTGCCGCAGTGCTAATATCCTTAGGGGGGGTACAGTACAATACGTCAGGCCAGCTACGTAGCTACGTACTATGGGGTTGGTAGAGTAGACAACACCTGCAGGGGCTTGCTGGCGTGCGATTGTTGACATAGACGGCTTAAAACGAGGAATTGAGACCCATAAGCCCTAGTTACCTCGTCTCTGGCCATTGCTTAGCGGTTGTAGCAAGTACTAACAGCATCTTGATGCCTTGATTTCTAACTGGTTTAGGAAACGAGCGGGCTCGTGCACGTGGAAGGTATAACTTAGGTGGAAGAGGATGTTACTCGCTCGATCTAGATTTCCCATGGAGTTGGTGGGATATTTAGTTGAAGCTAACTTGGATGCTTTCGTTTGCTCTGGCTCGCGGAACCCGCAGGATAAGTCGAGATGGACATATGTATATATATAATTAATACCAAGCAACTGCCTTTTCGTACTATTTCCCGTGTCTCGTGATGTGCTGCAGAGCCAATGCGTGGGATGTGCCGCAGAAGTTCGAGCCAACCCATCCAGACTTTCTGGTAGACCCTCTGTATCTGTTTCGGCCTTACTCCCTGCCGAGGTCAACCATTTAGACTAACAGTAATAACTAAGTTAGACGTTTCCTTTACACACACCCCAACGGTTAGCAGAATTTTTTTTTTTTTTCCTTCCACGCTTTCATTGGAATAAAACATGTAATTTCCGATTGTGTACGGAATTGCAGAGGCGAATAGGGCTTGAATTTTTTTTCTCCTACAATAAATTGTTCCTTTGAAGTTCGAGATCGTATGAGACCCGTCCCATGGTCAAGTAGTATTTGAGACCCTGGAAGGGTGGTTTGGTCATGTGGTCTAATGCCTCTCGTGGTTCACAATCACATCCTACTATCTTCTCTACTCGCCTGACATCACTTCTGTTGTTCAACATCAGACAGCAGCCCCCCCGTCGGTCTAAACAACTTTTCTAGTTACTGCTATAGTTTAGGGGAATGCATTGCATTCAATGTTCTCCCAATTATGGGTCTCAGATGCTTCAGTTCGTACTGGGACCAGGGGTTCTGCCGTTGAAGGCGTCACTTTTGGCGTGCATTGTACACCTCCCCCAGCATCATCCATATGGTCTAGAACATATGCGGTCGAACCGAGCTTGTACACAGCTGGATGCACTGGCCTTCCGGGGTTTCATTTTACCTTCGGCTACTTTCGCTCATTAACGAGCAAACTGGATATGCTACTTGTTCAAAACCGAGTCTCCAACCTGCCCCTGGCTCGACCTGCCATACCATTGGGCCCCTTTCGTAATACCCCCCCCCCGTCTTGTCGTTCGGTTCGTTTCTGTGTGCGGAGCAACAGTCCGAAGCGCAGGGCATGTCTTCGTCGCGAAGCTCCACTTCGTGTCCGCGCGAACGGACGGCCTACCGGGCTTGCGAGCGGCGTCTTTCCCTGCTGTGTTCGGCTCTAGTGTAGACGTGCATGACGCCCCTTCGTGCAGCTCTGGTCGAACGTTACATGTCTAACCCTAAGTTTTTGTTTGTATTTTTGTATGAGGCATTTCTCTACCCTCCATGCTTTATAAGCATTCTGTGTCCCGCAATGCGTTGCCGCGTTCGTTCGCTTGATTCCGCCAGATTCGTTCAACGAAATAACCTCCCCCCTCACCTCCCGCGTGGCAGTCATTGCGGTACTTCTTCCAGGTTGGGTGCCCTGAATCACCCCACGCGCCTCCTGAGTTTTCACCGCTCTCCCCTGCCGCAACCCGTGAGATGAGACCGAAGCAATCGCATACCCTACTGGGACGTATTTAGAGGAGTGATGATTTGGCACTGCACTTTACCTGGCCACTCATGCAACCAGTGGTTGTTGCTGACTGGCCCACTTCTAACAGTGCACTTGGGACCTGTTGCACTCTGCCGTAATCCGCTTAGCACACTCTCATCCGACAATTCGGGTGCTTCTTAATTAGGTACCAACTAAACAGTATATCACGTATCGGCATATTCCTCCTGCCTACATATATATGGGTATAGGCGTGTGTATAAATAGGACCGAGATACTGACATCTGCCGGCTGTGCCTGTCTGCATGCGACCAACCCTGATGGAAGGAGGCTGCTGTTGCGGTTACGGGCACGTCGGGTGTCGTACCGGCGGCGGCCATATTCCAGCGCTATTGTTGCGTACCTTGCTTCTCCAAAGAACTCATGTGTCTACTTCGTACATGGCATGGCAGATGACTAGGTAGGTAACGTAAGTTCGCTACATTTTGCTATTTGGCTTGCCCCACGTGTATCCATCCACATCTTATCACCTCGCTAGGTACATTACTGCATCACCAGCACCATAATTACGGTAGCTGCAGTTACTTAGGGCAAAGCCTCCCCAGTTGTTGCCAGACCTAGCAATTTTCGGTCTACCCCAAGGCCCCGTTACTCCGTCAAACACCGGTCAATAGTTCCGCAGAGACCGAGAGACCACGATGTCCAGGCGACATCTCTCCCTATGACCTCAGAATGGCTGCAATGGCAAGGAATTGTTAACTTCCCTGATTCACATGGCCAGGTTTTGGAGATTTGTCCGTTTCTTTTTTCTGGTGTCCAGACGTAGATGTCGTCAGTGACGTCACATGTAAACAGTGGAAACCTCCATGCACAGAATCATATGGGAGAAAGGTTTGAAAGCGGAAACCGGATCCTTGCTACTATTCCTTGCGGCGGAAAAAAGATGCGAGGCATATTGCAGTGATCTTCACCGGCCCCAAATGACCAATTAAGACCAAACCGTGTCCGATATCTCGTTCATGAATGGATATCTTGTCAGGAAAAGTGAAATCCCTGCCAAGTTGATTATGTGCTGGCGCCCCTCGACCTACGCCTGCTGCATCACTTACTCAACTGCATCCCGCCATGCTCGCTGCATATCTAACCGCGATTCTCGTAGGCTATTCGCCCCCCCAGATACTGACGGGCCGCCCATATTTGGTTATGATCGTATGGCTGCGAGAAGAACGCGTACAATAGCTAATAGTGCTGTCTTGGGTTTATTTCTTCTGACCATGACAAATCCTTTTCACCTCGTACCATGCCTGCTACTGGACCGTTGCATCCCGGCTCTTCCCGACTGGCGATAGGCCTTTCTGATAGCAATCATTTTTGCCTCGCTCGCGTTTCAGTCTCTTATCCGGGCAACGCCATGCCGTCACGGAAGAGATGCCCAAAGAGATCGGCGTTATGACAACAACCCGCATCTCGGATCGTCCTCCAGGAGAGCAACGCCCTTGTGCTTCCCTGTAAATGAGACATTGGGCGTAGCTGGGCTTCTTTTCTATTACGAAACTCACTGCTACTAGTCTCCCCCCTCCCAACGAAAAAGAAAGAAAGTAAAACCCCAAACCCTGCGAGTATGTAATTCTTGGGTATGACTACGCACTATGAACAATGATAGTTGATCAAACAACAGCACACTTGAGGCTTATCCATTCCTGCACCGCAATGTGCGGTGTAGTAGTTTAGTGTTATGGGAATGCATACCACTGCAACTCTTCTGCAGAGAATATTTCTCTCAGCACATGTTTTACACGGGAGCTATTTATTACATGGCGGCCCAAGATGTTCAATGTATGCCCAAATCCGAAGAATAAAACTATTTCAAAATAAAATCAAATATTAAAAATAATAAAAATCTCACAGGCGTTACTATGTGTGGTATTATACAAGCTGTAAGGGTGAATACCTGTGGACATGTGATTTCCCAAGAAGATATATCCTCCTCGATAGACAAACAAACTCCTGGTTAACTCTGTTGAAAAAGTCATGAGACATACATACGTCGCTATCGCTACGCAGGAGCAGCAACGGGCAAGGGAGAACAGTGCGAGGCGAGGTTTTTATTAACAGAGATCTCGATGCTCCTCCTGCAATCCGGCTACTTCGGACCCAAAACTTGTAGATCTCAGGTAAACTGTCAGGTCTGGAAAGTATTCTCACAGAAGAAGGAAACCCAAATGTGGTTATTGAAAACCTCAAACTAGTCGCTCCTATACAGAGACCGAGATCAAGGTCGGGGCTATCATAACCACCAGCATTGTTCTTTATATAACTATTAAAAAGTGTGTGAGGTCCATAGTTACTATACTCCTTGATCTATGTCTATGCTACCCTTGATTCAGACGATTTAGTCCTAACCTAAAATCGATGTATAATGTCTCATATCACACTTATGAGACACTCATGTTATCACGTACAAGAGAGACGTACCGGCATACATAAAAAAGCAGGGCAATTCGCACTATCAAAATAAGGCTAAATGTTCTTCCAGTTTCTCAATTTCAGGGTATTTAGTATAAATCGAAAACCATATGCCAACCCGAGGTATCAATAATTACTCTTCCATAATCCATGCACGTATTCTCTCCCGGTGTATTGTTCTTTTGTTAAGCTTTTGCACATAGCGCTGGTGGGTAGGGTTAGACTGGACCAACTAACACCAAACATCCAGTAATAAACTGATGGTAATGAAAATCGTATCCCAATCTGTGGGCATAGCTTCAGACGAGTGACATCTACAAATATATTGCTGGCGAAACTGCGGATCAATGTCATCGAGGATTTGTTCCGGATACGGAGTTAATATCACGATCTGATATCTTCTTAGACTTCTCCATACTTTCAGTCAGTAGTCTTGGCTTTGGCGTCTTTGATCGTGCCCATGACCAAGTCAGCAAATTTGTGGCCTTTCTCTTTAATGCTGGCCTTCAAGCCATCATGGCTTCCCGATTCCCCCTTCCTTTCTTCGAGCATGTCTCCAGGGCGGTCTTTCCGGGATTCTTCATTACCGCCCGCGTCAATGCCCCGGTGTGCCAGCCTAATATGCTCTAGTGTTTTCACGGCTGCTGAGCTTGCCTTGTTCATACCTGCGGTGGCGATACTGGGTATTGTTTTCCCGGCTTCCACTACCATGCAGTCGTCGCCGAAATACTTCTCTTTCTCCCCAACCAACCTGGTGAGGTACGTAGTTCGGCGACGGCCACCACGCTTCTCGGAACGAATGCGCTCCATCTCTGCCTCGAAGGCTTTGTCGTAAACATCGAAATCGATGCCAGTTGGAGAGTCAGAGACAATTTCTGCAGGGGGATCTGAGTGTGTGAAGCCATCATGGCCGCCGAGCCCTATGCCCAGGAATCGCGTTTCGATCTCCGCCACATCTTGAGCCTGGTCCTTAGACTCCGGGAGGGAGCGTGTTGGTCCCCCGAATTGAGAAGATGCCAAATACGCCTTTCGCGCCTCAACAAGCTCCGCGGCTTCTTCTGCGACTGACTTGTGCCGAGGCTGTGTCTCAGTTTCTGGGGGTGTCGGCGCAGGACTTGTTTTCTCGGCAGATGCCTCAGAAGGGGCGCCGGGTACATCTAAATTCTTTGGCGCGCGAGGCGAGGCAATTGTCGGGGTAGCTGCACGGCTTTTGATCAGGAGGAGTTTGAATTTGTTGATAGCTATCATCTGAGATGGACATGAGCATGTAAGCTTTGCAGTATCTCTGACTGACATAACTTACGACTACAAGCATATTGCTCATCTTACGTGTCAAAGCATGATTGACCTCAAGCTCATTAGGCGGGCCAACCATGTTGACGCAGTTCTCCTCTTCGGACAGCAAAGGGTCGCTTCCCCTCCCAGTGACCCAAGGATGATTCTACTACTGTTAGTAACCAAACGTAAGAAGAGGTTGCTTGCGACTCGCTAGGGCGCTTACTCTGATCTCCTCCATGCATATTCTTGTGTGGGCGTTCTTGTCCAAGAGACGTCCTACGATGTCGGCAAAATCGGGATTCTCATCCAGTGGAATTTGGACTTCTTCGGTCCTGATGGCTTCGTACATATCCAAGATAGTATCCCTACAAAATGGTAATTTCCCGTATCTGAGGCAGTAAAGCGAAACCCCCATAGACCAGATATCAGCTGCCTTCCCATCGATGTCTCCGTGCCTAGCTACACAGAGCTCTGGAGGGAGAAAGGCTGGCGACCCTGCCGACTTGGCGGTCATCATATTGTCCGGCTTTTCAAACATTTCAGAGACTCCAAAGTCAACTATTTTCAGACAATCATCTTCGGTAAGGAGCAAGTTATCTGGCTTGATATCCCGATGGACAACACCCTGGGCATGCACTAGCGGTCATTATTAGCTTCAATACAGCCAGCCTGGTTGTCAAGCTTCATAAACTTACGATATTCGATCCCAAGAACGAGGTCGCGAAACCAGTGTCGACACGTCTCCTCTGGATAAGGGTCGGCAATCTCATCTAAGCCGACTTTCATCACCACGCCTTTCTTGCACATCTCAAGAACCATCCAGAGTGAATCTTCGTCAGGATCGTCCAGAACCTCGATTAGGGACACGAGGTTGGGATGGTTCAACTTCTTCATGATGGCAATCTCTTCCCGGATCAGGAACATAGGATCCTTGGCTTCTGCGGCATTATGGCTACTCAATTGCTTCATGTGGGTAGACCATGGAGCGCGCATGCCACGACCGGGCGGGAGGTGGCCCGGCCGGCCATCATGTGGCCGTTTCAAGATGTTGGACTGCGCCCGTTTGCGAAGTCGAGCCTTTGAGAACTCTTTTATAGCCTGAGAGGCAGAATTAGAGAAGGGGCTTTGTTTAGACTTGGCCTTGGGACATTTGGAAGGGGAGGCAGCTTCGTACAAACTCTGTGCCGAATTGGTCAGTGGCACGATGCACGGCACCATAAGACCCTCGTCCTATTTCCTCCCTGATCACATATTGATTTATTCTGAGCTTTGTGCCATCTGCCTCGTCACTCATATACTCAGATCTGGCATTCAGGGTTTCCTATAACTCCGTAGCAAACTTTTAGCCGTCACACTCCAAATGCCCATTACTTCTGACGATCAGGAAACTGGGGCTGGCTAGAGAGAGTCCCCGTCCAAGGTGAATCTAACCCACCTTTACTTCGCGGTGCTGAGACGGGGTTCGCTTATGCTGTCTCAGGGGGCTATGAAACTGCTGCTGGACGGCCGGCGCTGACCTAATTTTCTTAGCATGCGCCTTGGTGATACTCGCCGGGCTCAACTATGCGCTCTTACATGTAAGCAACAACGGCCGGCCGCTGCTGATCGAAGTGCTCTCCATGAATTGCTATCTGCGGCGACGGCAAACTCTGGGTGCTGACATGACTTGGAGTGTGAAGCTCTGCTTCGGCCGGTGATTCAATTGCGGGTGCTGTGGGAGGAGCTGTTGCCATTGGAGAAGGTTCCGTCATCGTCTGGCGTCGTTGGGTCGGCGCGTGTGATGGGTGATGCGCCACGCAGATTCCAATCGAGATTAGAGATAAAAAACAAGGCTGTATATAATATACACAGGTGGTAGATGAATCGTCGGGCACGGCCCGCTGCGCTGAGCAACAAATAGTTGCAGAGGATCGTGTGGCGAGCAGCGTCTGCTTCCAAGCTTACCTGCTGTATGGATCGGGAAATGAGTGATATGCGACAAGGTCGACGCAGAGGGGTAGTAGCAGCAGTGACGGTGGAGCAATCGAAGCAGAGCAATGGGCTCTATTTAAAGAGCTTCTTCTTCCGCTACCGGGAAAGACATACGGGATTACAGAGAGACGTAGAAAAAAGTCTACAGAAGGAGCAGGGAAGAGATTGAAAGACCCCCCGGGTTTCTGGCAGACCCAAATGGCGTCCAGGAAGGCAAATCCACTTTGTGACAGTGTTGTCGACTGCCGATTCACGCGTGCGGACCTTCAGCCCAACGCGGATAGCTACCAATGTGATCTCGCACCGCCAGCCAACGCCCGGGATCTGGCGAATAGCACGCAGCTCTGCCTCCTTTAGCTTGGGCTCTCCCTGAGCTATCCCTGCCAAAAGCCACTCTCGGGCGTCCTAGAGTAACAACTCTAATCTCAGCACGAGAACAAATCGATGCTCAAGCAACGGCAGCAGCCCAGGATGGGATCTGACGGGACCAATACGAGAGGAGAAGCTCGAGAGAGAGCTTGCGCGAGAGCGAGAGCGGGCGGCGGGTCCTCAGTTAAGCTAACTTGACCCGTAAAGTTGCCACTGGTAGGTAGTGAAGAGCCCCGCACTCCACGGGCCAGTTTATTTATTTATTTAAATTTTTTTTTGGCTCAACCTTAGCATCCCAAAAACGCCCAGCCCTATTAGCGGATAAGCGGCTCAAAAAAACAGGGGTCTAGGTGAATGAAAGGGGCGAGAAGAATGAGGGAGGGGAGAAGAAGCAACCTTGCCGAATGAACCACCCACAGCTGCGCATGCACTGATAGGATCATCTAACCTCCAGAGCTAGCCGCGACTCCATAGCTTCGTTCCGCACCGATACTTGCAGGTTCAGGCTTACCTTCACCTAAGTGGCGCGTTGCAATTGAACCTCTGCGCTCCTCCACTTGCCGCATTTCCGGGAGAGAGCCAAGCGAAAGAAGCCTTCTGCCGGTACGCCTGTGAGATCGCTCCCTGACGAGCCGCCCCGTTGCAACAGCTCTTGACCCCCCGAACCACGCATACGCTTCTTGCTGTACCGCCACGCTACGCTACGCTTCCCTACGGTGACGGCATGTGAATGCCAGAACATCGAGATATCCTGAACCATGCCGGTCCAGGTGTTTTCTTTCTACATCTTTGACAGGCACAGTGAGTTTGGTTCTTCGCTCTTGCCTTCGTACCTTCTTCCTCTTGCTCGCTGGCGCGTAATGCGCCGCTCGCAGACACTGAAGCCAAGCTGACCTCTGCGCCTCTCTCTCCCTCTCCCGCCCATCAGCCGAGTGCATATATACCAAGCTCTGGCTCCCCCCGCCTCCCGCCTCCCCCGATGGGTCCTCGCAGCAGCTCACGGCGGCAGGTCGCCGCGGTGCCGCCGGCATGGCAGCTGCCGGCAGCAAGGATGACGCCAAGCTGATCTTCGGCACCGTGTTCTCGCTGCGCAACATGGTGCGCAAGCTCGGCGGCGAGGACGACGCCTTCATCAGCTTCCGCACCGGCGAGTACAAGTTGCACTACTACGAGACCCCATCCAACCTGCGCTTCGTCATGCTCACCGAGACCGGCGCACCCAGCATGCGCAACGTTCTGCACCAGATCTATATCAACCTCTGGGTGGAGTATGGTGAGTTATCACAAAATGCCTTCTGCCTTTCACCCTGTTCCATTCTTCCTCTTTCCTTTGAGATATGGCCTGAGCTGGCAAGTGCTTGTAGATGGTGCGGCGAACAAGTTCTCGGAGCGGGTGGGAGAAAAGCGATTGCTAATTATTATGTTTGCAAATATAGTCGTCAAAAATCCCCTGTCACCAGTCGAACACAAGGGCGGTGATGGCGTAAGGAATGAGATGTTTGAAATGGGAGTGGACAAGTTCATAAGGGGTCTGATGTGAAAAAAAGGGGAGACTACGAGCCACCGCTAAGGCTTCATATCAAGCGTTGCCTTCAAACAGCACGAAAGTTCTAATACTGGAAACCAAGCCACTAAAGATACAATACGCAGAGCCATGGAGGCGACTATATCCTGCTTTTAGACCAAATGGCAACATAGCTCTCGGATAAAGGAATGACAGAATCCGAAACTGGCCTGGGCTAACTTATCCCCCATCTTATCCCAGAATCCGAGGAAGGGAGGCGTTGGCAGCGACGCAACAATGTGGGAGTTAGCAATAGATGCTCAAGTGGTTATGCATGTTCCTTGTTTATAAGCTGTAGCTAGACATGGAAGTTTATACAGGGATATACACTGATAGATAATGGCAATTTGCCCCGTTTGCGCCTTCCCAATGTTATAATGCCCATTACTCTCGTGGCCTTCATTAGAGACGTTCGGAACTTATAGATCTTAAATTTTCAAATCATCATGAGGCATGCCTGACTCCAATCCCCTCGCCACGCTCCTACTTCTGCTGCTCCACCACCTTCTCCCACACGCTCTCGAAGGAGAACTGCGTGGAAGGCTCCTTCTCAACGATCACAACACTCTCATCGCCCGACACCTGAGTCGGCCTAACACTCTCGCTGACGGCAGTCGATCCCTTAATTGTCGCCAGCGGCTCGGCGCTGGCCATAAAGCTCTCATCCTGGATCTCGTTCTCCCAGTTGCTCGAGTAGACCACTGCAGCGAAGGCCTCGAGGTCACGCACCTGCTCCATCTCTTGCAGGTACTCGTTCGGCATCCCGTTGCCGATGGAGTGCGCCTGGCGCGTCAGCACCGACAAGATCTTGGGCAGCAGGACCACCTTGGACGTTGGCTCGTTCTCCTCTTCGCCTAGCTCCGGGATAGTCGCGGACACGGGCGTGTCGAACGCTCCAGGGAGCAGCTTCTTGGATAGTAAGCACGAGAAACCAGCGTCCAGGATGAGCGTGAGCACGTGGGAGAAGGAAGGAGACTCAATCAAGTCAGAGGTCTCGTCCAACATGCGGCGCAGCGATGCAGGCGTGGTGGACGGTGATGGCGGCATTGATGTCGTCTCGGCGGTAGCACTGTCACCAAGCACCCCTGACTCCTTCAGCACAAAGTCTTCCAGGGTAGTCGGGGGGAGCAGGAAGCGGAGCCACTTCGATGAGCTGGCATCCTCGCCCTCAGCTCGACCCTCCACCTTCTTGCGCACCTCCAAGGTCAGTTGGGAGAAGGTATCGAAGCTCAGTAGGTCGCGGGGGCTCAGGCTCCCAAAGACATCCCGCACAGCTTGATCAACACGCTCCATGATGTCGACCCAGCCACGATTCAGCAGCCACCAACTGAAAGTTAGATACTTGCGGTTGATGTCAAAATCGCTTCCGTAATCTTGATCGAGATTATCGTCATCGTGGTTCTCGAGGCTTATGGTCGACTGAGGTGAACCAGTCGCCAAGGAAATGACGCTGGAGAGGTAACTGCGGCGACCAAGCAGGTTTAGCTGAACCCTGGTCAACATGGTGAGAAGCGCCAAGGTATATATGAGGGTGAAGGCTCTCGTTATTGCTGGTGAATGGGCATAGTGTTAGTTATGGGTTAACGTAGTAAATCTATGTAGGTGCAAGGATTTCTTACAGCTGATTGTTAAGTCATCCCAAAGCTGCCTTTTGGTCTTCTTTGGTTTTGGAACACTCTGAGTCGTCTGGCCGCCGTCTTGAACGCCATCCCCAGTAGCTGTAGGGGAAGGTAATGCGACCTGGCTGGCATGTATGCCACTCTCACTCTGCAAACTCACGACACTCTTGCCCTCCTCTTCGGTCAACGTGGTATCTGCAATGCTGGGAGGTGTTGCTGAGGAGTCGCCGCTTCTAGATGACTTCATCCCCTTCATCTGCTGGATCTCAAGAGTGATCTTCTCGGTATTCATCGCTTCAAGTATGTTGGCAGTGGCTGTCGGCAATAGAGCGAGGACCGTGAAGGTGCAATCCTCTTGGTTCTGCTCGAACCGGCGACGTAGGCTAGATGATAACGGAGCACAAGTCAGTATATAGCATGCCCGGCCAGGGGTCAGAGCATGGAGTTCAACGTACTTTTCTTTAGCAATGCGATCGCTGCTCATGCGCTCGCGCGCATCATTGATCTTAGCCAGTACATATTGGGTCGCCAGGTACCCGGCACCTATGACACCTGCGCCGATGGCAATAGGCGTGCGATTGCGCTTGAACCAGCTCCGGGTTGCTGCGAACATGGTGGGCGCCGTGGAGTCGCGTAGGGGCTTCACGGGGGAGAGAACAGGCTGACGCAATTGGGTGAGGCGGTAGAGATTTTAAGCAATTAGAAAGCACCGACGGATTATGAAGAACAATCCAGCTCGGTCTAAAGCTTGACTGGGCTCACATTCCAGGGTTGATCAAAGATGGCGACTCGCCTACGGTTGAAATTATAGCTGCCGGGCTGTTGGGTAGGGTAGCATTTCAGATGATACAAGTGGTGGTGGTAAAGTGGTAGCTAGCGCCAATCTCCTACCCCGGCACGGCAGACTCGCGTGCCTCGGTGCTCGGATAGCTCTTTACTCACCCCCCATCGCATTACATATGACTTCATTTGGTTACGTGAACGCGACTGGTGGTCACTGCATCAGGACTAGCGCCTATCCCACCTCCGCTACTTATGTACTTAGGCTCTAAAGTTACTTCCCCGTCACGTGTCTGGAGTTATGCTGACCTGAGGCCACGAGACTATGTTTTTACAGATCCAGCACAAATAGGGATACGAAACGGGAGGGGTTTATTTTATATAGAAGAGAATGAATGATTACAAAAAAGCAGAAGCAGCAGCAGAAGAAGAAGAAGAAGAAAACTGCCAAGTATTTGCATAATCTATTCCGTATTATACTAGCTAACTGTAGCTTATTAATGAATCGTAGCCGAGGATTTTATAGGCAACCCGTAGACTCCAAGGTCTTGGAGCATCAGAAAATCAAACCGAAGGTCTATTATACGGTAACACTTGACAATGCACCCAGTAAACACAGCTTATTTCGCTTTAACAACACAGGTCAATCTACACCATGCAAATCGTTAACCGTGATCTGTTGTCTGGCAATCCTATAAACCGATTAATTTAACCTTGACACTCCACCTTCGCCAGTGTTAGTGAGAAACAACGACTCCTTATAGAACAGCTTTTAAGTTACTATAAAAGGTAGCATGGCTCTCAGGCTCGGCGGAATCCGGCCTTTAACTATTGACAGTATATGCGAGCATTACTAAATAGTAAGGATTCTTCAAAACTAAATCATGGATCTTCTTCAACCATAAGACATCATTATTTTGATATGATATGATTAATGAGTACAGTTAACTTAAGAACTTTTCAACACGATCTCCACCTTAATAATGCAAATCGATTCACTCTTTGTCTTATTACGCCTAAGTAAGTTTACCTAAAGACAAAGCCATAGACAGGGTGATTAAACCATGTTCGGCTCACAGCTAGCCAGCACAGCTAACGACATGGATCAACGCATAAATAAAAACCAGTACAGCTCCAAACTTGGATCGATAGCTTGTTCAAATGTGAATAAATACCTCTCACGGTCCGGACTAAGATACAGCTAGACCAGACTAGCCAGCTCAGGACCGAAACAGTACCAAACGCGGCCAGTTGTGTCAAACGAATTAATGAAGCTGTAAAGGTACGAAAGTGGCAGATGGATGGCCCGCCTGTGCGCTCCCCAGTTTCCCCAAGAGAAATTATATTTTATAAATATTTTTTTTTGGTTGTGTCATCTCCTGCTAATTCGCGTGTGCAGGACCGCGGGTCACCGACGGTTAAGCCCGAGTCTTATGGGCTGCTTTTTGAGCATTTATCGCCTGTGATATACACCACCCTCCCGTGGTAGTGAAGCCTTTCACTGCGAAATCGGGCTTATTGGTGAACTTGAAGCTGTTCTACTGGCAGATAGAGGGAGGACAGGCTGGAGAACCTAAGGTGTGCCCATCCCACCACAATAGGAATAGGTAGTTGTCCTTACTATGTCTTAAATAGGCTGCTGATAATATATTACACAGGCTATCAGTCACCAATGCGCTGAGCTGCAGGCTGGCCGTCCACTGGACTTAGCCACAATCATGGGCCAACCTGTTACCGGCTACAATCGCGGTTAGAAGCCTGGATATCTAATGATACCGTTCAATATTGTATGCAGGAGACATTACGTGTATCCTAGTGGCGCTGGAATAGCCCTGGCCGCTGTGGACAACTCGCGAGACCGAGCTTACTCCATTAGATCGTTCAAATTACTTATGTATGTAGTTAAATGTTATGAGCTACTCGGGGATGTGATTGCTGCTACATTGGGGTAAGGTGCATTGGTCGGAGAAGAGCAAATGGAATAAACATGTACATAACGGCCAATAGCAATGTACCGTAACCTGCACACAATTGAGATCAATATATTGTAAAGCTGGAAGCGTTCTGATAGAGCTGATAGCGCGCGAAGAAACCTATCACATAAGTACCTAGGTGACCTCTTACTTGTGCTATGAACACTCTAGTTTTAGGCCGGTAACACCATACTACAAGTACCAGCGAGAACTGTTTATATCACCATGGTGTCTATGACATATCTACTACTCTGATAAATCATCGCGAAATATCCAGTACTCTGTTCGGTGGCGAAGACACGATCGATACAGAAAGTTCCTTCGTCGCCATGCAATAATTTATCCAAGCTCAACTGTAGAATGGCATTAATACGTGTGCTCCTGACAATACCTGCCAAGGAATCATATCCAAGGTTTTCTGTTTCCATCAGACTGAACCGACTGCCGTGCTGAATTAATTGTTTCAGGCATTATCTGAGGCATTCGTAGACACTTCTTGCCTCTGCATAGTGCCTCGTACTCATTCATATTCGCTGACCTGAATTATCCAAATAAAAAGTTCACAGGAGATCGCATCTCGGTGCTGGCACATAACAAACTCACTTCAGCGCAGACTCTGGTGGGAACTAAAGCCAGCTCAGCGGTGTTACATGGAATCGGGCTTGCGTGAGCCCGATAGTAAGCGTCTCATGTCATGTTGTGCAGGAACATAGCAAACGGAGGATCCCATGTCACGAGTCGGGAAAAGGCAGTGTTTCGCTCCGTCCAAGACCTAGAATTTCTCGCTTTTCCCCCCGAGTGATGATTGTAAGTTTACCAACTGGGAGGTCAACATTGCAAGAATCAGCAGGCAACAAACCTGTTTAAAACGCTACACAGATACAGATGCCGATAATATATGCCCCTTGCCGTGGCTCTGTGAGTGGAAGCTACAGTGACAAGGGATATAAACGACCCCCCACAATCCGCCACTGATTCATCTTGGTTCAAAGCCAAACCCCAAGACCACCAGCCAGTCATTCTCTACAAAAGCCTTGGTACGTGGGCATGTAGGCAGATTTAGTTTCCCATGCTATGAACATTTGAAGCCGCTTCTATCAGGCATGGCATTAGGTAGAACCCAAGAGGTCACAAGCAACATCAGACTAATTGGGGTGGATTTCCTAGGTCACCAGCAGTCAGATGCTCACGTTAATCGCCTAGTTAGCTATTGCTAAACCTCCGGGATGACGGATAGACCCACTTTTGACGCAATATGTTAACCCCCCGCCCTCCCAATGCCCTCCCAATGCCCCCCCAGCTGCCCCCCCTTTGAACTCAAGCTAGTACATGGGTTATGGGGTGTATCCCATGCTGTGCGCCCGTGTACGTAGTACAGACCGTCCAGTCTGGGCCACACCTACGCACCCACCCCCCCCCCCCCCCCCAAAAAAAAAGCCCCTCCAAGGGAGCCAGAGAGTGAGAGAGCTGGGGCAGCAAGACAAGAACCAGGTCCACCACGCTACCCAGCGTCACAGCCTCCTCTTTCCCCTCGACATCTCGACCAAGAGGGAACCGAGAGTCAAACCTTCGCAGATGGTGTCCCAATCAAACCTGTTCAGTATCATGGAGCAACAAAGCCCTCAAGAATTCATTCTCGACGTTTTCACCGACCCCGCTTCCGTTCGTGACGTCGTCCGAGGTGAGCTGTCTTTTCCTCTGTGCGCACCCGGCTTTTTGAATTTGCCGCAGTGATGGAACTCTGTTGAGCTGCCCCGCATCGCCAACTTTCGGCATAATGAGCACTGGCAAGACTTGGAACCTCCAACCACGGGAAAGTCTCTTTAAGCACGGCGGCAGATGGCTCTTTTCACTATTGTCTTTCTCTCGGCCCTCAAGGTGGCCGTGATGACCCCCCGCTAACAAAAAATTTTCCCTGGACGACGCAGCCATCCTCCACACCATATTCTTCCACCGCTTCTTCCCGTCCATAACCCCGCAGTCACGGGAGGTCCTTGACATCACCCTCCCCTTCGTCCAAGATGCCGAGCTCGATACCATGATCGAGAAGCGCGCCGCCGAGCTGGACCGGGAGCTGAGCGCCGAGCGCTCGCACGCACCACACGCCGGTGGTGGCGGTGGCGGCAGGGGGGACATATCAGTGCAGTTCTTCGAGAAGAAGCGCAGGAAGACCTGGTACATGCGCGCAGCTTACGGGGGCGGCGACGAGGAAGTGTGTTGGGAGTGCTGGACCGTCAAGGTCACGGTTGCGGAGCCGAGAACAGAAAGTGGTGAGTCTCGATGATGCTGCTGCTCGGCGTTCTTTGCACCTGCATGCGTTGGCGAGAGACTCTTGCCACAGCCTAACCTAAACCCCAGAAAGGGGAAATAAGCGGCGAGCAGGTTCAGTTTTGGTTGTGGCAGTGCGGTATCAAGTTAAACAAAAACCAAGGGGGGGGCGGGGGCAGAGCATGGACTTCTTGAGGAGAATCTTGGTTACTGACATAGAGGTGTTCACAGAAAGGGCGAAAGTGCGCAAGGCCATGGAGCAGACACTCTTGACCACTGTCTTGAAGATCATTACATGCGTCAACAACAATAAAGATCACATCCCACCGATTACTACAAGCGAATCTAACCCTTTTCCTTACCAGATTAACGTCAACCAGAAGGACGCTGGCTGGGCTACGAGAATGGGTATCTACTAAGCACTTTTTGTTTTGGGGTGGGGTTCTCTCTGCTGCGCATAAAATCATGGGGAAAACACTGGGTAAATACGGCGTTACGGTGGGTGACTATCAAGTCAGAACGGTCCTGGTTTTAGAGGTTGAACCGTTCACGGGAATTTGCGTTTTGGGGGAATAGAGTAAACTTGAGGTTGGGAATTGATACCCCAAAAGGTCAGAAAACTACATACTGCTCGGACTATCTATGCATATATTTAATTCTTTGTTCAAACTTTATCTTCTCCGGAACTCCATATTACATACCTATTGTAGTGAGGCGACTGATGAAGTCCGAATGCTACCAACTGCTCATTCAACAAGTTTCCCATCATCTCAAGATTCCATTTCTGATAAAAGAAATTAAAAAATTAAAAACATATCAAAAGACAATACTAGGTGACTTGGTCCTGGCTGGAATTATGCCCCATTTATATCTATCAAATACTTGAGCCCTAGATATACGTATGGTCATTTAAACGAGCAACTCAAACCAAGGAATCTATGTTACACGTACAGAGCTTGGTACTTACGGAACAGGGAACAAAGTTCTTGCTCGATAGCCCTTGATTTGATATCTATCATGACAATTTTACAACATAACCCTTTTAGATTATAAATATTCGAGCTTCTAATATAGAAACTCTTTTGAGAATCAGTTTCTTCCTTGTTCTACTTGTCACTCGCTCGTATCTTCACCGGGTAGATGCCATTTTACAGCACTTCTATTTTATCCTACTAACAGGAGCTAAGAAAACATGATAGCCCGCAACTATCCTGTAACTTGTTTGAATTTCGTTCTATTTGTTATTCATTTCTTCCTAGAGCTCAGTAAATATACCAAGAAATGTCTTTGCCGGCTGCAAAAGTCATGCAGGGCAATATCAGCAGTAATTTTCTCAAAATATAGTCATACCACGGTGTGGAAATTTGACACAGAATGTAAGTCAAACTGTATCGAAGGCCACAAGCCTATTTCAGACAGGCCGAAACAGAAAAAGGTGGAGGGAAGAGGGGAAAAGATTCAAAATAAAATAAAAGAAATCTTACGATCCTCTATTATCGAACACAAAGTAGATCGGCCCATCGGAACTAAACATACTTGATCACCTCCACCACTTAGGAAGGAGAGACCATTAAATGAGTCTGGCTCCAGAGACAGCGGCGGAACGATAATAGCCAAGTCTTCCGCTCCCAGCGAAACCTTTCTTGCTCCCAACCCACATAGCTGCTACGGCTTGTCCGCAGGCCTGGCCGGATGCGGCCATACCTGTTTGTTGCTTGTTACTTCAGCAAAGACTAAACCCGCAAACTCAGCCCTGCGTACCTAGCCAACAAATAATGTAAGTTAGGGGAAGTTGAGACTCCGCCGCAAGCAGCACCAGCAGGGATGCTCTCGAGATGGGTTCTTGTTATCCACCATCTCGGCCCCCATATCGCGAGGCGGGCTACGAAAAGGTGGTGCCGGCAGAGGGAAACATCCATGGATGGCTTCAAAAGAAGACTTGTCGCCCCAAACCGGCCAATAGGGGCTTCCTTGAGCGCATACAGAGGCTACCCTCTCAGTCTTGGTAGAGTTGCGATGCCCATCTTCAAGAACAAGAGCGAGAACCTGACTGTACTTGTAATCGAATATCCAATAGCCCTAGCACACGCAAGCCCGACATGCCAAGTTTCAAGTTTCAAGGTTCTTTGTGGAAAATCAAGATTTTGCATTCTGCTACAAGAGGTACTGAGAAAACTCAAACCTAATGATATATAAAAAAAAAAAGACAAAAACACCATATCCCTACCATGTCACAGTGTTATCCTATCCCTCCAGCGCGATGGACCAAGACGCAAAACCGTGCATCGACATCTCTAGCATCAGCCTTTCCTCGTCAGCCTAATTATCCCTGCATCCAAACAGTGCAACCGAAACAATAACGCCGCCTCCTCTCGTCAACCACTTGAATAGGAACATCCTCTCCTAGGTTAGGGAACGAAGCGTCCAGAGAGCAATCACTTGAAGCTGCTAAACCAAAGGGAAACCACAAATTCCCAACATTCAGTCGTGGTAGTATGTACTCAGACACATATCGTCATTATGATTCCAAACAATAGACAAGAAGGCCGCGAGGCAGGTTGGTAAAGGGGGTAGTCTATAGGGTTCCTGAATAAGCTCCTTGTCGTCCGCCACGTGATTTCGTAGGTAGGGAGCAACAAGAACAGGAGTAATTGTATGTAATAAGTCATTCAGTCGTAAGTCGTCAGGCGCGTTGGAAAATGTGCAATAGAACAGAGAATCTCGTAAGATAAGCACATTAGAAGTTTGTAGTGCAGCTTCTGCCCAGAGAAGGCCTAGAGGACTTTTGGGCACCATTGCCTGCATTGCTGCTGCCGATTTTCTCAAAGCCTTGGAGTATATCCAATCCCGAGTTCTCTTCGTTCTCATCCTCAAAGAAGGAAGTCATGCAGAAGTCAGTGATGGAAGCTGTCCATACACCGCCATCCCTTCCTGGCGGCGCCGTCTTGGCCGCGATGGGGGACTGCTGGAGGAATTTGCTGGGAGATGACATGCCCTCAAAGACTTTGCTGGGCGTGTCATATGTCATAGGAAATGATTGCTCGGGAACCTTGAGAAACTGGGCAGAAATAGACTTGTTGGAAACTGAATGCGTGATGTCGCCGAGGGCGCTCGTAGACTGAGATCGATCCAGCCGCAGCCTCTTGGCTGATCGCTTTATCGGTGAGTCGTTGTCAGGTAAGGCGAAGAAAGATGCATCCAAAGCACCATCCTGGAAAATATCGAAATCCGCTCCAAGATTTAGAAAATCGGTGTCGTTAAAGTACAGCGAATGGTCAATGTTGAAATTTGGACTGAATGGGATATCCTCGCCAAGGTTGCTAGCGCGGCGGAGGGGTGAGTCCAGCATGCGCTTCATTTCGTCTCTATGCATTTGCAAAGTTGTATTTGGGGAGACGGAGGGTGGAGGTTTTAGTACAGGAGCGTTCTTCCTCAGCGCTGGGGTCAGAGGAGGAGGCATCTGAGTCGAGTCTCGCATCTGGCGCAGAGGGGACGAAGAAGGTGGGATCAATCCGTACGATCGGATCTTAGTAGGGCTGTCGTAGGACGAGGCACGAAGACGTGCAATCTCTTCTTCAGCGCGTCCACGCTTGATGCGGGGGTGGTCAGCTTCCGATGTCAACCCACGCGAGGTCTTGTTGGGGCGCATCGCAGAGGACTCGAGGGAAGATATGTAGCCGCTGTCGTCCATGGAGGCAAACTTGCGCTTGTGGGTACGGGCACCGGAGGAGATAGGGCCTCGTGAGATGGGTGGTGGCGTGTTGCTTCGATGCAAGTGGCGGGGGATGGGAGGTGATGAGTGCATCGCGGCTGGGAGGGGAGAGTATAGGTTGATATCCACCGTGCCATCCTGTTCGGCCTTCTCTCCATTGCCCTCGGGTGTGCCACTGTCCGACATTGGGATCGTAGCATCTGATGAGACTTCAGGCGCGGCGGAGACCGAAACGCTGATAGGCATGGAGCTTTGAGAGTAGATTTCGGGTTGAGCAGGCAGTATCGCCGGTGGAAGAGACGGGAGGCCGTCTTGGAAGATGGTTGCCTCTAGAGTTACGGGTTCTACGCGGGTAGTTGTCATTGACATCACTGAGACGTTCTCGACGCCGCTCTGTGATTTCCGGGTCGGCTTCTCCTTCATGAACTGAGCTTCCATCCCAGGGGCGATGGCCCAGTAGTTGCCTTTGCCAGTGTCTCCTTTGGGACGTTCCTGCTTAATAAATGCCTTGTTCAGGCTGAGGTTGTGCCTAATGCTGTTCTGCCATCCGGCAGCTTCGCTGGCGTTGTAAAACGCGAAGGTGTCCTGAATCCATTTGTAAATCTGCGCCAGGGTGAGGCGACGGTTGGGAGCTCGTAGGATGGCCATGCCAATCAACTGCGCGTAGCTGTGCGGAGGCTTCTGCCCGTCGTCGATGATGATGGGGAAAGAATCGGGAGGAGGCAGCACACTCTCATCCATTTTCTGCTTCTTCTCTGGGCGTAAATCCTTAATTGGCGCGGCTTCCAATAGTGCGCGCTTGCCGTGCGGCTTTTGATAGTAGTTTTCCAGGTTCAGGCTGAACTGCGCTGGAGGTGCCGGGTACAACGTCGGATGCATGTTTTCCTTGCCCCAATTCCTATCCATTTCTACAATCGGCTTCTGATAGACTGTCTTGAATCTAGACATCATCGGCTGCTTTTTTTGCATTGAATCCGTGGTGTGGTCTTCTGCCATGGGTGGTTGGAGCGCGACGGAGTTCATCCTAGCCATGTGGGACTTGAGCGGTGTGAGGGGCGACGCGGTCGCTCGCCCAGTAGCCTTGAAAGGCGACGTCTGCTTTGGAAGCCCAGCCGGGGGATTAAAAACCACGTTTGCGTTTCCACTCGAGGTCTGCAGGGCTCTATGTGGCGAGGTCTGCTTGCTGACGGAGGGCATTGGGGCCCGGCTGATAGAGTTTGTTGTTTGCTCGAAGAAGTCGTCCTGATAGATTTGGAGCGGCTCCGCGTTTGCGGCGAAACGCGTCGGTTTCGCCATGACCGCCGGTGTTTGGTGAAGGTATCTTGAAGTTCTGGGTTGTATGTACACGGGATGTCTTTACGATGGAAGTTAGTAACGAACATGGGCAGGCAAAGGGAAATGGCCCTGGTAAAGTATTCTTGCTTGAGAAATAGGTAGTGGAGAGACTTCAAGTTCGCGGGCTAGATGCATGTCGGAGCGAGATTTCGTGGGCGTGTAAGCCATATGATCCAGGTACTCACTTGTAATGGGTCAGGTTCCAATTTTAATGAGCGGTGGAGCCTGGAAGCAAGGGTTGGCTGTGGCGCTTGGAGGTCAGTGAGCTAGACGGGTCTCAGATGTACCAATTGCCAAATGACGATGCTCGGTGTTATGCTAGACTGTCTTTTCGGCGGTGATTTGAAGAACAAAAAAAGAGCACGGGTTTGTTGTTGTGGAGAGCCGTGGTGTGAGAATGCGTGTGGTACAGAAAGAGGAGTGAAAGAGAGGGAGTTCGTGAGGGGAGACTGGATGCCCGAGAAGAAGGCAGCTCTAACAGGAAGAGATAGGTGAGATGGAGGGGGGGGGGGAGGGGAGGATGAGAGGATGGGACAGACCTGGAGAGAGATGTAACTTCAGCAGGCCATGGGGAAATGCCGTTCCTTGGCTGGCTGTGCTAGTGTGGGTAAAGGTCCAGATGTTCACGGGCGTGAAGGCAGATTGGGTTCGGTGCCGCTAAGTCTAGAGAATGCAACTAGCCAACTCAGCGACGATCCACCAGAGCGGAAATGCGGATCCTTGTCATCAGCAAAAGGATTGGACAGAAAAGACGGGCTTGCACCTCGGGCTGACACGATGCTGGACAAGGTTCGTTTAGAGGGAACAAGCCTGCATGGAATGGTGTGACCTCTGCGTGCGGCCAAGTTGTAGCGGGGCGTACACCGAATCCGCAATGAGGGCGTTTGTCGGCCGTTTTGGTGGTTGAGCGAACGCTGAGGGTGGAGGGTGGAGGGTGGAGGAGGGAGCTGATCACTTTCACGCGATGGTTACAACTTGTTCTCTTTTTCTTTTTTGAATTTTAGGTTTGTCTAGATTGTCGCTCAAACAACCGCCTGCGGAGTAGTCCAGACGGTAGAGCAAATTGTGACAGCGTGTAGGGCTACAACTATAATCAACCACTCTGCCCCCAAAAGAGCCCGGTTGTTACAGACAATTAACGGTCGAGGCCATGGGAACCAAGGAAGAGCGCCCGTGCGACAGAGTACGTAGGATAGGTAGGTAGTTTTTAGAGTGGTACCGTCTGTTGGTCGTGGAATCCTCAGTGTTTTAAGATTGACGAGGTCTGTTCGTAACGATTGGATGACAAGTGAGCGCGTTGAGGCAGGTCCGCAAAAAAGACCAATGGCAGACCCGCGTCTTGACGCGTCGCATTGTTGACAGTTTCAGGCGCGTCGAGCCAATCAGACCGCGTCTTTTAACCTCATCCGTTCTTGGCTTCAATTGGGCTCATGCACCAGGCACACACAACTCGTCGATGATGACGATGGCTATGGGGGAAAGTGAGCGCATAAAGACGAGAAAGGCTGCTTTCTGGAACTAGTCGATCAAAGCACGCATCGCATGCATGCATGCAGCAGAGTACATAGCTGGCTAGCTAAGCAGCAGCCTCGAAAATATGAAATTCCTTGAGGCATGGATCGGGATCGGCTTGCCGCAAGATTGGCGCTCTCCTACTCGCCTTACCTTAGCGCATCGAGATGTACACAGTCATCTATATAGCTAATCGTCCAATCTGTCCATCCTTACGGAAGTTGATGATCACCCGCTCAGACATGCCATGCCATGAGATATTACGCCCCAATCCATCCACTCTCTCTGCGCTTCAGCTCCCGCAGTCAACAGCTTCGCAGAAGTCCATTCGGCCCATCTCTAATGAGAAAGTCTCTATGCGCATTACTGCCGCCGGCGATAATGTCCGCACCCCCTCTCACCTGAAGCTTTGATCAACCTGCCCAGGTTGACATCGCCAACTCCGGGACATGACATCATCAGGATCGCCAGATTTGCACCACACATCCGAATCATTTCGTGCGCGCCGAGGCTAAAGGAGTCCACATTTACCAGTCGAGGTTGGTTTTCCCGCTGCGGTTCAGATCCCGATCTATGCTTCTTTACAAAGAGCCAAGGTCCACGGTTTCGGCACGCTTAGAGCAGGGAAAAGATTTTTTTTTTGGAAGTTTTTTCCTTCCCTTTTTCCGTGCAAGTGCGCCCCTAACTCGCACTATCTCAAGCTTGAACCAAGGACTACCTAGGTAGCTATGCTATATAGACCAATTCCTCATTTGCGTGTGCAATGCGTAACGGCTAACTTACCCTAACTCCTGCCCTACCAACTAACGTTAGCTTTTCTTCTCAACGGCCCTCTTGCCAGGATCATGGAAGCACCTAGTTTTTCGAAATGCGATGGCAGTTGGCAGGTTCAACTCTACTTGATCTTAGATATTGAGTTTCATCGGCACGACTTCGAGTTTCTCGCAAATCGCTGGGCTCCAACTCTGAGCGCACAAGCCTCTCCACGACACGTTCTTTTTTTTTTTTTTTTTTTTTTTTTTTTTTTTGCTTCTTGGGTCACTGGCGCATCCATATGGAGCTTTGGACGGCAACAGCGTATACTATCCCGTGTCTATGCATGGTCTACAGCCGTTAGTTCAGTCAGAGGCGGTCAAGTTGGCCCACAGGTGTCGTGCGAGTTTCCCAAATCGTGCATTTCTGCGGACCAATAGATGCACATCCCTGCTTGATATGCGCTTCCAATCATCACTGAACGGTGATGAAGTGCACGTCTTTGAACGTCGGATTCTTGCCAGTTTATGTCGTGGGGCTTGCGCCAGCCCAAGTGCTCGAATAGTAGACACGAAGTCATGCACCTTGTATCCAGTAAGCGGCCAGGGACCTGCAGCCATGAAACAAGAAACCCTAGTCTAGAGTCTATGTCTGTGTAGTGCAGCGCCTCCGCGGTCCTCTTCCGGCGCAAGGCAGTTCTTCCCCTGAAGGTGTCTATGAAATGTTGAATGCCGTTGATGGCCTAGTTCGCAGGACAATGCAATGCAAGTTTCGGGTGAATTTCGTGCCCAGCTGAACAGTCGCTGCCGCTGTTGAGAGACAGGCATCGATAGTCCTGCGGGAGTCTCCTCCTAAGTTCCCGTTCCAACGCGGGATTCCTGGTTTGGGAGAATGGGGTACCACCGTGGTAGGCAGCCATTCTGCACACCCAGCTAGCGCACGTTCATGCTCGCTTGACCTGCGTTATTCCGTTGTGGATAATCCAACTGATTGGCTTTATGCCGATGCTGGAGCTGCACGCACTTTGGGGATTTATGCGTCCTAAGGGATAACCCAGATATCCAAACCAAAAGTTCATATCTAGTGACCCCGTAGTGCTGAATGGCGCGCGAACCGAGGTGGATCTCAGTCATCCGAGATGCTATAGATTCTTTCTGGAAGCTCGCCGGCAAGAGAAAACGAAGGAAGCGGGGGGGGCTAGTAGTTGGGAGTCATCTCCTGCGTACGCAATGGAGACCCTCCCCGCTTGGAGTCTTAGAGCGGACAGCCGATTTTAGTATATTTGGGTGGATTACTATCGAACTAGTCATCGTCGGCGATCCTCTCACAGCGAGAATAGAGCATGAAGTTGATCGAGATTGGTGAAATTTTTCGGCCAATTTGCGATCGTTACTATCCGAAGCACAAAGTATGACGTAGCTCATTTGACATCACGGGGTACTTCATTATAATTCATAGCTCTAAGTGTGTCAGATAGCTCTGCACATCTTGCAGTGTAATGCCTCTCTGCATGTTCACGGTGTTCGCCATATCCCAGGCCACGCCCTTCCCTGCCGCGAAGACGTTCTGATACTTGACCATCCCATCGTCTGGCTGCTCCCGGAGCTTATTTGCCAATAGCTGTAAGTCCCAGACATCCCTCGTGAACTCGACGCCTAGGAAACGCTCCTCCACGAGATCGGCCACTCGGCCGTACGTGACAGTGTCCCCTGCGACGTACACGACCTGGTGCGAAACCCCCCTGGGGTCGTAGACCAGCTCAGCGGCCATCCTGCCAATGTCCACCGGCGCCGTGACCGTCACCGGCGTGTCCCAGCTGCCCAGGCCGCGGAGCTTCCGGGCCGGCAGATCAACGGCACCGAACGCTGCGAGGAACAGGAAACTCGTGAACAGCCCTGTCGAGACGATGATCCAGTCCGTCTCCCCCTGGCTGCGTAGGAGCTGTCGCACCTGCAGCTGCTCATCGAACAGATCCTGCGCGCTCCCCGTGCCAACGGCATCGTAGTCGATGCCCCATTGCCAAGGAAAGTATCTCTTCACTCCCAGGGCGTCGACAGCTGCTTGCGCGAGCTTGAGCTGTGTCCCCTGCGGCAGGCCCATCCCTGTGCAGGACAATATGGTGTCGTAGTTGGTGAAGATGGCAGTGAGCTCGGACGTTGGCTGGTTCTGTACGTCGCCGGCTATTAAACTGATCCCAAGAGACTTGAGATAGTCGATTTGTCTTTTTTTCGTGGCATCTTTCGTCTTGATGGTAGACTCACGTAGCAAAACACTGATCGTCCCTTGCCGCTCCTTGTGCTTTATGAGAGCTTCGAGCACAGCTATTCCCAGCTCTCCAGCACCGAGAACGAGAACTGACGAGGTTTTTGCCATAGTAGTAACTTTGTTGCTGGTGTTGGTATTCTCCGACTAGCTGAGTCGCTGGCATTCGCAAGAAAAGTTAGAGCAGTTATTCATTGCCCAACCCATCCTTATTTTCCACAAGGCACTCAAATCTCACCACGTTTACTCGTCTCATGCAGGTTGATTACAAATCCCGATGGAACTTGTCATGCTATCTCCGACACCGTCCCTCATCCGTCAGCTGATCGGCACCAGCTGCCGCGCCGGATCTGATCTTAGCTCCACATTAATGTCCGCACCGCCCGATGTTTCTTGCCGGAGTGCCGGAACGTAGGTAACCACATGTCTGTAGCTGAAGAATGACTTTGGAAGATTCGCATGCAAGGTGGTGTCCTTGTAAGTGAGAATCTGGTGGTTCCGTCAGGTTGGGGTTGGGAACAACAGGTGATAAAAAGTTCTACCATGTTCCGGAGCAATGTATTGATGGACAACAGGGGGCTGTATATAACATTGTCTTCCAACTTATCACTCCTGATATATTAAGTTGGCATTGTGGGGTATCTCTATCTAACAGTATTGCTCCTAATAACCATAAAGACTTGCACTACCTGCCTTGCTCAGTATTTTTCGGTAGTAGTGTAAACATGTACCTCTCCAAGCTTGCGCCTATTAGATTAATAAAGGGCCATTGTGTATTGCTTTTGAAGAAATGAGTCCAGATTATGAGTACTGTTAGACTGAGGCTACCTGGGTCCTTGCCGTGAAGCTGTTCAGTTTCCTCAAAGTCTACAACTGCAACGGCTTCTTCAACTACGCATCGAACCCAGTGTAGGATGCGCTCCTCATTTTCTGAATCCAGGCGTTAATACGAGATACAGGCAAACCTGGAAGCATAATGGACTAACCTGTTGGGGGCACAACATCGATAGTCTCTGCCAGTGATTTGAGCCATTTGCTGAGCAAAACAGCACATTCAAATCCGGAAAGAGAATGCCGCACACTCCAAAAGAAAGCTTGGCTGCGGGCTACTCGATCCACGCCCAGCCTGACCGGAATACTCAAAGCATGGGTCGCATATAAAAGAGCAGATATCACTCCATTGCTTCTGTCTACCGGGGGTGACCGGCACAATGACTTTGCGATACGGACAGGGTCCCGGGTCTCTAGTTGACGGTAAGGTCCCAGATTTAAATAGATGCGCACGTAAGCGAGAGCCAGAAAGGAACTGGAGGTAAACGGAATGGGCCCATTTTCATTGTTTGGATCTAAACTGGATTCTGGAGCTTGTTGCCAGCCCACTGTCCACGACCTTAAAGCTTTCCTAAACAGCAATACGGAATCAGTGAATAGGGAACGAAATATGGGTTGGGTTCGTCAGAGGCTTACTCAAGTTTATTGACTTCCTCCGATGGCAATGACGCAGTTTGGTTCATAATGGGCAGCGAGAGATCCCTCACGATATGGATTCGTTGCAAGAGACCATGCAAAAGACAATAATTTCCCAACGGTGTTGGAATCGGGTCCAGTGGTGTAGTCTCTTCAAGTCTGAGTAGGAGTGATAGGGCATCCTGGTAGTTTAGCTGTTCGTTAAGTAAATTGTTCCTCGCCACTTGCCACTGGGCGGCATTTTTGGCTTTCCATTCTGCTGTTGAACACGGCAACCTTAGATGGATTTCATTACTTCGCAAGACCGGATAGACATTATAAGCCACACTGTGCGTGTGCAGGAAAGTAAATGCAATCAACTTCGTACGACGGACCGATTCCTGGTGAGCCCAAGTTAACCATCGACTGTGTAAAGAATCAGACTCCCCGTTACATGTTTTGTCCCCTCCTTCCACGAGCCCCAGATCGCGCAGGACTGGAACGAGAAGGTTCTGCAAAGAGAACGCCTCTGAAACAAACTTTTCATGCTTCTCCCAGGTTGCATACCCCATCAATATAATAAGGGTTCGCACCGTATCAATCGGTTCCCACGTACTAGAGTCTCCGCCTATTCTCGGAGATTTTAATCCCGCCCCAAATGAGGAAAAGTTGTGTATAGTCAGAAATGATTTTGTTCTGGGGCCAAACCTGTCAATCTTCTGCAACAACCTGTCGAGAAGCACGGCTTTGCCAGCCCGGAAGAGCTTTTCGGAATTGCGATGCTCAAAAGAGTACTGTGCACCCATAGTTGCGATGGCCAGCACAAGCTCCGGGGGGTTATCACATACTCGCCAGGTTTGCTTGTGAATGAAAGGCATGTGCAAGTGAAAGCCTTGAAAATACGATGTGACATATCTAGTCAGTGCATGGCGTGATGGCAAGATGAAATCATCGTCCAGAGTATGGTTGAATGTGTCCAAGTCTGATACCAGGCGCGCGCGTTCCTCTTCTGTGATCCTAAACGGTTGTCGATCCGAATGTGAACTAGGGGGTCCTTCGAAAACAAAAGAGCTCAGTTAGTCATTTTTGCTGTCTCCTGAAGCAAATACAACTAGCTCTCGATTATATGAGCTTAGTGTTCCTTGTTGATCAAGGATTTCACTAATTTTTAAGTAGTTCAAGCATTGCTGTAGCAAAACTACTATTTAACGAGCCGAGAGATCGTGCTTACTGTGTCCATCAACTTCATCTATGTTGTTTCCCTGAGGGGCCGATGGCAGCCAACAGTTGAAGGGGCTGCCTGTACGGCCACCATTAGTGGTGGAACTTCCATTAGGCGTATCTGCCTCTCGCAACTGCGGATCGACAAGTTCATCCCCTGGCTGGCCAGTCTGGAAATAGGGGCTCCATTCCGCCGGTAGGCCAACTCCGCCAATGAAGTTGGCAAAGTCTCTGAACTGATCATATTCTGTGATATCCTGAGCTGTAGCTCTGTTAGACAATTTATCATGTAACGGGTTGCGCCCAGGTGGCATACTAGAGTCGAGGAATTCCTGGGGTAAAGGTGGCTGCTGAAAAGTCTGCGGTAGAGTCTGCGGTAGAGTCTGTGCTAAGGGTTGCGGCGGGTTTGCTGGGGGATGGCTGCTTGAGAGGTACACATTGGAAGTGGGTTGCGCTTGTTGTGCCCAAGATTCATGCATACTCATTCCGGATAGAGAGACTGCGGCAGCCATGTCATCGTGCGCTTCAGATTGAGGCATGCTGGTATCGTCATCAGATGGGCGATGAGGCTGGATCGCATGGGAGGTAAGACGATGATGGCGTGTCAGGAGATCTCTCCTGGTGAAGGATTGACCGCATTGTTGACATGTATACGGCTTTTCTTTGGTGTCTACATTGTTGTTAGTCCAGAAATGGGCTATGTGGTTATGCGGCTTCGCCCGAATGGGCCAAGACGATTTTGCTCAATCATCTTGCCGCGTCTACCAGGGGTGTGGCCAAAGGGGGGGGGGGTTAGAATGTGTTGGAGAGGGGTTTGGGAGACGAACGAGTTCTCACGTGTCTCTCCTTATGCTCGGAGCGCTTGAATTTACGACCGCAATGCGGACAAATGTGCTGTGCTTCCGAAGAGCCTGCGCGCCGCTTGCGCGCACTTACACGATTGGCAACGGGCGGTTGAAGCTCCATATTGGAGGCACTGAAGACGTTGTTGGAGCGTCTCCAGGTTTGTGGCGGCTTGACCGTGAGTTGGAGTTGGAAGTCTCCAAGCGGGTCTCGTGACAGCAACCACTAGTTGATACATAGTTCAATGTAGTCACATTTAGTATGCAATAAAAAGCTAATCCATTTGCATTAATGCAATTTGATATTGGCGGTCATTTGTCTTCTACATCATCTACCAGGAATAACTTTTGCATGCAAATCAATCTAATAATGAGCAGATTTTGCGTGAAGTGGTGATATGGCGAGGAAAATATCGGAGCGTACATATAGGTGACTACCAGATTCGTGAGTGGTGGTATCACTACGATAGTTTCAAAATGACGGGTTTCTAACAAGGTCCCGACGCTGGAGCTCGTTTCGGAGCACCGGCCGGCCGATAAAAGCCGGACCAGCTCGAAATCGGAATGGTCCCGACCAGATAAGTAAAAGGCACGGCCTCAGCTACGCATCTTAACATCAGCGGACAACTCAGGTAGCTCGGTGTTCGAATTCTCTCCAAAACTACAACTCGATCTCACAGCCATGTCAAGCGCAGTTTACGATTTCCCAGGTGTAGCTTTGATTACTGGGTCCGGCGGTACTGGTATTGCTCCACTCGTTCGATAGCGCAGATAGAGGTGCTGATCTGAGCTGACATAGCCTCGCAGGAATTGGTGCTGCTGTTGTTCGAGGCTTCGCGAAGTCAGGATGCTCCCGCATTGTCATTACAGACGTGAATAAGGAGTCGTTGGAGCAAACAAGGCAGGCAATCTTGGCGATTAACCCGGTGGCCAAGGTTGTGAGTCGCGACGGCGACATATCTGATGAAGCCTTCGTGGCGTCCCTGTTTGAGGAAATTGAGAAAACCTTCTCCCGCCTTGACTATGCCGTCCACTGCGCCGGGATTCTCGGAGACTCCCTCCGCTCGACAGAAACCACAGTCGAGGCGTTCGACCGGGTGACACGGGTCAATTACAAAGGCACCTGGCTCCCATCGCGCGCAGCGCTAGCTCTGATGCTCCGCCAAGATGCCCTCCCTGACCACCCAGACACAAAGGGGGCGATCGTGAATATTGCAAGTCAGCTCGGGATAGTTTCAAGACCAGGCGCCCCTGCGTACTGCGGCTCCAAGGCGGCGGTCATAAACCTGACGCGCTCAGATGCTATCGACTACTCCCGGGACGGGATTCGCGTGAATTGTGTCTGCCCTGGAGTGATAGAAACACCCATGACCACAAGTACAGAGGAAATGAAGGAGAGATTGCGGCCCGCGATAGATATCGCGCCGATGCGTAGGATGGGAAAACCTGAGGAGATTGCTAATGCAGTCTTATTCCTCTGCTCAAACCAGGCATCGTTTATTCAAGGCCACGCTTTGGTTGTCGACGGCGGATACACAATCAACTAAAGTGTAGTCGGCAATGCAAACAGATCAGACTATATTTAGTAAATATACTCGCAATTTCAAGCTTATTCTGCATTTAGACAGTCGTTCTTTATAACTTCCTCTTCATGACTTACACAGTCGATTGGGGTTGGGTGGGGCACATTGGATGCTGTGGATACGAATTACTCCAAGTCTCCAATTCGAGCTCAGAGCTCCCTGCTGTCCATGTCACAGGGCTGTGTTCCGCTAAACGCGCTGACGTGTGGTACGTAGAACCAAAGAGCTTTGATAACCGTGGCTCTCGTTAAGACTTCTTCCATTTCATTCAGACAGAATCTCTCGAACATCAGCATGTTAGCAAGCGATGCTTAAAGTATTCGCTCACTGATACTGGAGATCTCTTGGTCTGTGACATTTTAAAGACACTATCTGTTGGCTGTAACTGACTAACATCGATGAGAGAGCTTTTCAGATACATCCCTAGCCTTTCAAATATATTCATATATTTTCTCTCCATTGTGATGAGGAGCCATGACCTACATCCCATATAGATGTTAGTGTTACCATCCACCTATCTAGGGATGATGCCCATAACCTGCTACCAGTTGGTGTGGGCGGCATGTGTCAGTAATGTGGGGGGGGAATGGAGCTATGATATTACCCCGCCAGGAAACAGTTATAGCTGAGTTTGGCACCGAGTGATTAACTAATAAAAGCAGCCCTGTTTCACATCTTTTCATATGCCAAGCGACGTAATCAAAGGTGCGAGTAAAGCCCATCCGCCCCGGTGAATGATCCTCTGAGCGCCTCACGCTGTCGAAGTGGTTTCCTGCTCGGCCGGCCCTTGACTATTTTAGCAATAGCGGACGTTGGGTGGTGCGCCGCCGCCTAAACGTTCAGTCCTCCCGACACCACCATGCCCGACTGGCGCGATGAGTATCTCGGCAACCTGCAAGAAGCCGAGAAGAACAACCCAGTGAGCAAAGAGCTGGTCGCAGCATGTATGTAACCGCGCTGCATGCCTTTTATTTCTCTCCTCTCCTTCGTCCGACATCCGCCTTCGCGACATTTGTTTAGGGGTCGCCGCACCGTCCTGCTAACTCTCGCTCCCTTATTGGTGATAGGTTCTCAGCTGGCTGATCGAATAGCATCCCTAGAGGCGGAGAAGGCCGTGCTTCTTTCAGCGCCACCGAACCCCGCAACCGAGGGGAAACCCGTGTCGTCAGAGACCACAGAGCAGGGCGTGCCGCAGTTGAAATATGACCTAGCAGAAGCCCTGCGCTCGAAGGGCCAGCTCCAGGCCAAGTTCAAGACGGCTGACGCCGAACTACAGAAGTTGCGGGCCAAGTCCAAGGTGGACGACAAGCGGATCCACGACCTGACGTCGGAGCGCAACAGCCTCAGCTCCAAGCTCCGCGACCGCAACGAGGAGCTGGTGGGCAAGAACAGGCTGCTTGAGGATGTACAGGATGACAACCTGACGCTGAACATACAGCTGGACGTCTTGGAGCAGAAGGTGAAGAAAGTCCAGGCGGAGAATAAGGAACTCATCGATCGCTGGATGAAGCGAGTAGGGCAGGAGGCCGATGCCATGAATCTCGCAAACGAACCAGGGAATCTGAACGGGAAGTAATAACTTTTTTTTTTTTTTAAAAAAAAAATGACGGGATCACCAACGGAAGATCGAGAAAGTGCCCGTCTTGCCATATTCTCTACGATCAAGACATTTTGTACCCTTATACATACAACGGTTGGGTATGTGGTATCCTATTAAATACATACAACGGAACACTCCCGTAAGTTCTTGAGAAATACCCTTATATAACCTCTTTTGCCCTCTCGAACATGCGCTGCCCCCGGCTCGCAAGGCTATGCACAATGCAGAACTTTTGATGGGTATCGTCGACAACTCCCCTACCCCATATACCATTTTATATACTCGAAAAATTCACTAACCAAGGAATACCAGCTGGGATCTACTTCCTAGTGGATACGAAATACGCTCCCTCAGAACTGGCCCAGCTGACCCAGTCCTCGTGGTATTTGAGCTCTTCGACTTGTAGTATACTGTTTGCTATGTCGTTTATAGCGTTTTTCTCGTTGCCTAAAACGAAAGATACAAGAGATATGATCTTGCAACCGGGCTTCAGATCCAGAAACATATTTACCAAGGCCTTGTTAAGGGCTGGTGTGAAGGCCTTGTTGTTGACGAGAATGCAATCTGCTTCCTTAAGAACCTCCAGTATCTTTTTATTGGTGCGGAAATCACCCCTTTCGAGGTGTACCCGGCCTGGCGCGATACCCCAGAGGAGGCAGCGTGACCTGAACTCCTTCTCCTGGGCCTCTGCAAAGTCGCATGAATGCTCCACCATCTCGCAGCCATAGCTTCGGCAGCCTATTTCGAGAGCGGCTTGCAAAACGACGTTTCCGACACCTGATCCAAGATCGACAAAGACCTGATCCGAAGTCATTTCCGCGTGGTCTTGCAGGATCTTGCGAATGAAGGGATACTTAAGCTCTCCATACACGTTATCGCCTCCTGCCTGATATCTGTTGAGAATTTCGACCTTGGGCGCAACTGTTCGATCGTAAACCTGAGTGAGGATGAAGTCAACCAAATCCGGGGGGATATCATGAATGCTGTCGAGGTTCTTTGGTATCGATCCATCCTCCACCAATGACCGAAGCTTTTCGTTGTAGGTGTTGAGTGCCTGCTTGAAACCTGCAAGATCGCATATTTTCTCGTTCGATGTCCTCTCCAACTGCCTTCGCAAACCGCCATTGTTATCGATGAAGGGCTTCGCTTGAGCTTCCGTAAGATGGGTTTCTGCAACATGCTTTACAACCTTGAGGATGTCTTTGACCGTGTCGATCCTATCTTTCTTCCAAACGAGTTCATACCTGCCGGTCGCTGTCAGTGACATGTTCATCAGCCAAGAGGTTGGTTCGCGCAAGCCTTTACCTTTCAGGTTGACACCGAGAGGGATATTGTAGTTCCAGGGCTACCTCATCTTCTTTGGCTCCAAGGGCCGGTACGCAACCGGTCTTGATGGACGCCAGGTCTGCGGCGTGAATAATCTTTGCATCGCGAACTTCGTCGCCAAATGCCTTCTTATGGCGCACCCGACGATTCGGATCTCTCGATTGGCTCACAAACTTGCGCCGCTTACCGAACGGGTCGTCATTATCGTCATCGCTCTCATCTGCGTCGTCGTCATCGAATATAGGAGAATCTCTTGGTGTGCTGTGGATAGCCTTGCGCTTGCGCTCAATGCGCTTCCTCTCGTCTGACGATGATGGGTACGGCGATGCGCTGTGTCGGACGCCTAACCTAGGATTGGGCGAGAGACGTGGCGATGATGTGACGGTGCCTGCGGACGAGCTTGCCCGCAGGTTTCCCTTTGACGACGCAACAAGCGCGGAGCGCGGCTTGGACTTCGGTTGTATGACGACTTTTTCGACCCGAATGGATTGTGGTGCGGCTTTCGCCTTGGACTTGCCGAGGATGGGCATCTCCGTGGCGTAGGCTCACCCCCTTGTTTGCTTGGGGTTTTTTTTTCTTTTTCGCCCTATGTATGTCGCAGACGAACGGTTCAATAGATCGAGGGGTATCAGGCTGGGAGCGGGACCCGAGGTGTGATATTTACACGAGACCGAGTGGGTTTTAATGAAGCGAATGGAAACACGCTCGAGAGACAAATGAGACAGAAAATAACTAAGAGACGCGATAAGTGGCAAGTGCCGAAAGAAAGCAATCGCGTCGACAAGGTCGTGTGCGACGAGGAAATTTTTTGGTGGGATGCACACGAGGAGGGAAAAAAAAGGGATCTAATAAGCAGTCCGGGTGATGGGAGGTGGAGGATCATCATTCTGCCTGGCGGCGCCATCAGGTGTCTCGAGGCAAAGTTGGACCCCGATTTAGGTCAAGCGCGGCCAGATGGTCCCCCAATTGACAGGGCGCGTTGGGACGGGGCGGGGTTATTCTTAGTGGCTGTGGGACTTTTAGCGGCCCTTAAGGAGCTATGGGGTGTAGGGTATCCCAGCCGGCCGGGAATCGATTAACTGCCTGGCATCCCATGAGTACAAAGGCGCTTTGTTCAGCTCCCCAATCGACATCAGAAACATGGGATGGGACGAGATGGTCAGGGATAACGGCCCATGCCATCCCGCTGGCACTGCGCATAATCTTGTACACCACCGCCATGCTGATCCAGAACCAGCTTTGCGTAAGCTGGCTACCAACGCTGCCGGTTATCTATTTTGGCTATTGGCATTTCACAATGACATAACCATATCATTCATACCCTTACTGCACATTTCGCAGTGACCAGGATCCGTTATTGGCCCGGCTCCGCTTGCTTACCTACCTAGTACCTAGCCTTGCCTGCAGCGTGCAGCTACCCTAAACTGCATTGCATGATGCCGCACGTGCTCAGCTTGTGAGGGACAACGCTGATAGCACTGATGAGATGCAGCTGCGGGCACGCGCCGCTGTCCACTTGTTGCCTCGATGGAGAGGGCAAAGAAGCAGTCCTCAGATTGTTGCTGCGATTCGACGCGAATCCTCCTCTCCTAATGTGTAAGGCATGCTTTGCTGCGGGTTTACCTCGATATCTGCTTGCTGTACTCCACGTATGGTGCAAAAATACGAGGAGAATGATTATGAAATCACGCATGTTCGTGTGTATTGGGGGTTTGGGGAGTTCCTCCAATATAACATTTGTACTATTTAGTATTGTGAAGTGTTATTCAGCTATCTACATCACAATGCCTAGCCCCCCGGCCCACCCAAGTTTTTCAATTTTTTCAAATATTCTTTTTTCTTTTTGGGCAAAACTGACTTTGTAACCCTATGGCCAACCTGCCCCCTAAATACTCTCTGACCTAATGTGAGTTGTGGGAACATTTGTCGTAGGAAGTTTTTGCGAGTCGGTTGGGACAACAGGATCAGAACGATTCACAGGCATTGATAAGACCCTACCCAACGGTGACCTCTGCCTCCTGATACAGAGTTCGTTCATCAACACTCACTGCAGGACGAGATGAGCTAGTGGCTCAACTATTACAATCATTATAGATTATATAGTTGGGAGCCAAGCTACAGAAGTTTCTGTAAATTGGGTGTAATGACATAACTCTCATGCTTTCTATTGAAGTTGATAGCGGAGCAGTCATACACTCCGCCGCTGATCAGCAGAGCTACCTAGGGACCGAGCATTATACGCAACGTAAGCCCCTGGGCATGGTGAATCGATGCAAAAGCACCCATGATTCCATAAGGTGATGGGGCATCATCGTATCGCGCAACGGAGACTGGTGCTTTTCGGCTTGCAGACCCCGTCGACATGTATTATCGACCCGGAGCCGCACCGATTTGGCTCCTGCTTGTCTCCAGATATATAAAGACAAACTCTGCAAGGATACGTAGTCTATATACAGCCTAAATTTATTCATAATTACACACGCACATATTCTCACCGGAGCGCGCAGAGGTCTCATGCCCGCTCTTTTCTCATTCAGCCTGTGGCGGGTGGGCTTCGGAGCGGATTGGCCACCCGGATCCGGTAGTTCGAAACCCACCCGATCGGCTGGCCGACGCTCCACCTTCCCGGAAGCCAGTGCTTGGCCGTGCGCCTTTTGATTGAATTCCTGCATCTAGCGGCTGCGGGTTGCAACCGTTTCTGCAAGGTCTCGTTCTTGTCTTTTTCTTGTAGGTAATGGCAGACTTCGAAGCAGCAACGCATGTGCGGAGTATCGTCTGCCTTAATTAATTGACGCCGAAATGCGAATGGGCAATGGAAGCAAAGGTTACCTTCGGGTCAATTCAACGGTGCGACCTCCGAGGGGGGGGGGGGGTTGGAAGAGCACATGCTTGCCGCACAGCACTTGATTTGTTTCTCGGAGGAATGATAAAATTACACGAGTAATGAGCGAGTATACATATATCTACTACGCCTGTTGCTCTGCTCGTGAATATGCCAGGAGAATTCAGGTTTCGCTCAGTTGTCCCGATCGTGTGTCAACTCGCTCACTAGAGCAAGATTAAAAGACAAGGTGAAAGGTTCTCACCGCCAGAATGGTTCTGATTCAAACTGTCGCGACTTGGGTGGCCTTGACTGGCCTAACCATCGCGGCGCCGTCGTCTACCCTCATAGACAAAAGATACATCGAAGTTCGAGATGATGTGGAGTACAATGTGTTTGAGCATGCCGCCACTGGTTCAAAGCTTTCATATGTGAAGAATTCGGGTATCTGCGAGACCACGCCTGGTGTTAACCAGTATTCTGGATATATTTCCGTCGGAAGCAACATGAACATGTGGTTCTGGTAAGTCTATATAAGGTGAAGTCACTAGGTGGTACTCGTCATATTGACTCGATGTGACCAGGTTCTTCGAAGCTCGAAACAATCCCTCTACCGCTCCATTGGCGACATGGTTCAACGGTGGTCCCGGGTGTAGCTCAATGATCGGCCTGTTTCAAGAGAACGGGCCCTGTCAGTTTTACGACAACAAGACCGAACCGTCGCTGAACCCTTATAGCTTCAATACCTATGCAAACATGTTATACGTGGATCAGCCTATAGGGGTCGGTTTTTCATACGGCGACGATACCGTCAAGTCCACACTGACAGCAGCGCCCTTTGTCTGGACGTTCTGGCAGGCGTTTTTCGCCGAGTTCCCTCAGTACGAAAGTAGGGATTTCGGCCTCTTCACCGAGAGTTACGGCGGTCACTACGGTCCCGAGTTTTCGCATTACATTCAGGAGCAAAACGCGGAGATTGCGGCCGGCAAGGTTAAAGGAGAGAAGATTAACCTCGTGGCACTTGGTATCAACAATGGTCTCTACGACAGCAAGATCCAGGAGAAGGCCAACATTGAGTTTGCGCGTAACAACACCTATAGGGCCTTGATAAGCGACAACCAGGCCGATCGGCTGATGAAGGCGTACGAGAGAGAGTGCCTGCCGGCTCTCAACAAGTGCGACGGCTTGACAGGAAACGACCTGGAGTGTCTCATTGCGGGCGAGCTCTGCCAGTTCCGCATCGATGAGATCATCCAGATCTTCGGCGACTTCGACGTGTACGACATTCGGCAACCGAGGTATGATGACCCTTACCCACCAACCACATACCAAAAATACCTCGCGCGGCCTGCAGTCGTGAAGGCGATCGGCGCCAATGCGACCTACACCGACTGCTCTAGTTCGTCAGAGCTTCCTTTCTTGTTTGGCGGAGACGGTAAGTGACGGTGGTGGGGAGAGAAGCGATGACACCCTTTGACGCATGGCTGACTAACAACCGCTGCGCAGAGCCGCGATCCTTTGTTGGAACGCTGTCCGAAGTCGTGCAGTCAGGAATTCAGGTCCTCACCTGGGCGGGAGACGCCGATTATATCTGCAACTGGTTTGGCAACCTCGATGTCGCCAACAACATCACCTTCTCCGGCAGCGCCGAGTTTGCGGCCAAAGAGCTAGCACCCTATACCGTGAACGGGACCGAGATGGGCCAGTCTAAGTCGGTCAACAACCTGCACTTCCTGAGGGTCTACGAGGCCGGCCATGAGGTCCCTTACTACCGTGAGTTAAAGGCCACCCTGCCCCTCCCCCAACCCTTTCGGCAGCCCACCTCACCGTAGTGTACCATTCCATTATGCTGACAAAATTACAGAACCCCAGCTTGCGCTGCAAGCATTCACTCAGATTATGCAGGGAAAGGGTATTACCTCTACTTAGAGTTGGCCGTTGGGTGGAGCTATCTGGTGATACACATAATTAGTTGTATATAATTTCGCGTATAGTTTCATGTATACACGTATAAGCCTAGTTGATTATGTCTCAAAAGATGTCTCAAAAGAGAGGTTTCCCAAGAAGAGGGAAGAAAAAAGGACGAGAAATACAAGTATTGCGAGCCTATATCTCGAAAGGAGAGAGCTAGATTTAGTTTCCGATAGTATTCCGCACCTCAAGAGTGAGGAGGAGCCTGTCCACTCTAAGATTTCTTCCCCTTTCCCTCACTCTTCAACCCGACCCCGGCCAAGAACAGAGCCCGCAGAAGGGCCACCACGCCAGTGATGGCCCAGTTCGCCCAATCGGACGATCGCCAGACTGCCGGGTCGAGGCGACCCTGCTGGCCGAGGGAGACGTAGAGGCTGACCAGGATCGCGAGGTCCACAACCAGGATGGCCCCCTGGACGATCTTCCACGCGCCCACGTCGGCAGTGTACCGTAGTAGCACGGTGATGATGATGCCCAGGAACGCGTACAGGGCGGCGAGCTGGTGGAGAAGGAAGTCGTGGTCCGGGTTTCGCGCCGACAGGGCCGCGGGGATCATGGCGTCCATCATGAGGTCCGGGTTGGTGAGGGTCAGGAAGACGGTGCTGAAGGTGACGAACGGATCGACCCAGGTGAACCAGAGCCGGTAGATGGGATGGATACGGGCGGCGATTTCGTTGGCCATCTTCTCGACCCCAAAAGTTTTGGTTATAGTTGTATAATTGTGGGTTACACCGTGGTCGGGTGCTCAGGCGTCAAAGAAAGGGCCAGAGATCTGACAAGACGGCAAAGGAAGAACTTGAAATATTCTTTGCATTGTGTCGAATCATGGGAGGAAGCAACTGAGAATCCATAAACAAAAAGATTGGAAAGGTAGCGCGCTCTAAGCTGACGTAAGTTGCGGAAGGAACTGGCTGTCAGCTTTTAGTATGCCCAGCATGCAGCCAGACTTGGCCGGATCTACAAGCTCTGAAACGAGATACACCAGCAAGCTTCGGAGGTTTATCCAGATGCTCTATGAATTCCACAGGCTGCCAGAGATCTTTTACCGATTTAAAACTATATGTGACAACTATGTACAAGTATTCTATGCCACGTATATTCCATTCATTGGAACCAGGTTGAATCCTGTTTCGGCCTCTTTCTTAACGCGGCCTAAACAGTGTTGCATTACAGAATTCGTCGTGGCCAGTAATCATCATTCGAATTTTATCTATTGGCCCATGGTTTTCATCATCTTCCTTTTCTTATCGTGAATAATGATATGTTAATGCGAAATGCGGAATGCGGGATGTAAGAAATTGTCATTGTCATTGTCATAAACCTAGACCCACACCCACCCGACGTTGTCGCATACAACTATGTATAACGTCGGTTGGTGTTATTGTTCTCTTGCCCCAGAAGACTGCTCTCCTCATCTGGAACTGCGCTTTTGTTTGGTGCTGCTGTTGTGGCATTTCTCTGTAAGGTGACCCAAATCGCCGCACCAATGATGAGAGCACTTCCGACAAAGCTCTCGACAGGCGGTGTCGTCCCCCATACTACGCGCTCGATGATGAGTGCAAACACCATTTGCATATACTACTCACGTTAGTGTGGATCTCACTCTATATATATCAGCTAGACTTACTATCAGATTGGTTGCTCTGCCCGCCTTTTCCCTTTGCAGTCCTTCGGTCAAAAGAACTTGGAGCAGAAAACCCGACACTCCAATTGACAGAAGCAATAGCCTGTGCATGTCAGGAATAGGGAGGACAAGTAAGGGGAGTAAGGGTACCCACCATTGTGCGGTGCTTTGAGGCACCTTGAGACCCAAGTCTGGGTGGACCGTGAGGACAAGAAACGAAGTAACTGTCGCCGAAACCGCAAAGTAGTTGACGCTCACGAGTGAATGCACTCTCTTGCCAATGACGCGGATCGTGGCATATGCCAATGCTGCTGAGAAGGCCCCTACGATCGCGCAGATTACTGCGATAGAACGCTCAGCAGGCGTGGCGGGCACTGGAGCGACGATGCCCCCCGCCATATCCATTAAAGGTGATGTGCTATACTGGTGGGCTGAGAGTCCTTGGCTCAGTTGTCCCAAATCAAGGTTTCCGAAGAGAAAACTCGGCCGGGCAATGAACAAAACTCCTGCAAATGCAATGACACCAGCCAATGCTTCCTTTACTGTGAATGGCTCCTAGAGTTTGAAGAAGAGATGTTAGTACACTATTTTTTCTCGTCTGCAGCAGAAGGTCACACTTACCCCTAACACAACCCAACAAACAAACGCAGTAATAGTCGGAACAAGAAATGAGATGATTGTAGCGTCGGAAATGTCAAGAAAAGTGAGAGAGTCTGAAGACAAAATTAGCTTGGACCTGTCGTGAGATACTGCTGCACATACAGTATGATCCGAACAGCCCCAATGTGCCCGCAAGGCCACGGAGAAGTAGAAGCCCACGGACTTCAGGAGGGCCGAGAGGGAAGCCAGGAACCTTTTTGTACCACAGGTAGAATGACCCTACGGAACCGGTAATGATCATTCGAACAAATATAATCTGTAACGCATGGAATTTAGTTTCAAAGCCGGTTGCTAGTAGCCGGGTGGTCATAGACATCTGCGACGTCCAGAGTCGTTAGGGTGCAGGCGATATTTTGTGACAGGCGTGGTGAGTACACTTACCAAGGAACCAAACAGCTGGGCAAGGAACACGAAAAACAATCCGATATTAGTCTCATAAAATGTCTTTAATCTGTGCCACAGCCCCCGCTCACTCCGGTCTGAGGCCGCAGGCTCTGCCGTGCAAGCCGTAGAGTCGGCATCATCCTGGCGGTGTGCTGCCTCGCTGCTCATCTGCGAGGCATCCTCGGGGTCCATCGGTACGGGTGGCATGTGTACCAGACCATCATCTCTCTGAATTGCCGCTCCCCCTGTTTTTTGAGTCATTTTCACCCTCTCAAAACTGCAGGCGGTTTGTGATATTGTTTTTGTCGACTTCAGAGGGCGGGATACCCGGGTAGGGGAAAGGATGAAAGTCAGATTTTCGGCCCCGCTCGAACCGGGCCCCACACCCTATTTATATGAAAGGGCATGGTATAACTAGACAGAATTCTGAATAACCAGCACATCGATCCTGGGTCAGCTCGAGGCTGCAGGCAGTAATTCTGTTGTTTATTAGATGTATTTGCGATTGAGGTATTGTTCTATGAATGAAAGCTGTACATTACTGGCATTGTCTGCCTATGCCTCTCTCAGGGGGCGAGTGGCAAAAGTTTCCACATGATCGCATGTATCCCGTGTGAAAGCATCTATAGAAGTTAAACATATCTACCAGCATATGCCGTCTCATTCCTTCTTCTCCTGCTTTATTTCGTCGCGCATCTCTCTCACTACATCCATGAAGTGGCTAGCGCCTACGGCTGTGAGGACATGCCACCAGCCGTGAAACTCCAAGAGCCAGGCCCAGGGCAGCCCTATCTGACTTCTCAGCTCTCGCATCTGTGTGCAGAATTCCAGGTCGATGTTCCAGAGGAGATAGCCAAACAGGCAGATGAAGATGGAGGCCCACGTTCGCCTACTCCAATCATGCCGCTTGGAGTCGGAGAATGGAGGACTCGCCCGGTGAAACAGGTATTGGCTCCGTATGGCTACTAGCACGAGCATGGATGTGAAGGCTATCACATGGAAAAGAATGTTTGCTGTCCAGACGTAGAAAGCTGATAGTAGGCACAGAACTATTGACATAACGGCCGTGATGAGTTGTGCCCTGGTCTGTGGCTGTCGGACTGTCAACGTGCCCTGAAGAAAAGACCAGCAGAGCCCAATCATTGAGAGCTCATCGGCGAACTGCAGAGTCTGGCGGAGAGACGCGTGGAACAGAAACGACGCGATCCCAAGTACGAGAAGCGAAGCGGACATAGAGTCCAGCTTAGGCGAAAGAAGACCACGGCTCCCAGGACCATACATATAGCGAAGGGCAAAGTAGACTTATATAAGTGTTAGCATCAGGCTATCGCGGATACCATGCGACCGGGAATCTGGCTACAGAACCACGATAACCTGGCGCACCTCGCAGACGTACCGTAGGCAAGATTAGTCAGCGCATTGACGAACTCAGCAAGATATCTCGTGACCGCATAATCTTCCTCGCAGAAACTGTGAGTCGTTAGCTGACAGCACTCGCCCTAGCTAGTTAAGTTACGGACTTTGCTGCGCTGGTCGGCGGACTCCAAGCGCCGGACAGAGCGTGAGGGTCACCGCTAAAATGGAGGTTGTGATGTCCCATTGTGTATATGTACTGGATGTCGACTTTCCACGATTTGGACCGGAAGCTGCTCAGGGCAAAGCTGGATGGCTGCGCGGAAGGGTTTGCAAGAAAAGGAAGACACAATGGTGCCCCTATTAGATATCCTAGCCGTTTTCATTGGCGCCTGCCCCCCCATGGTCCGATGGCCGTTGTGTAAGCACTGCCATGGGATCCCCACTGCAGTTCTATCTAAATTAGCCCTGTGCACTCATAAACCGCCTGGATTGACTGCACTGGATGGGGAGTTCTCCACTGCCGAGCTAACCACTAAACACCGCATTACCATATACGGCATGCCCCAATTGCGGGAAAGGGACCTGGCAAAAGAGTATCCTATAGCAAGTGGGCTACTAGGAGTTGCCCAATCCCTATCTTGTTTTCGTTTTGGTTCTCGAATCCAACTGCACATATTCCATGCTGTAGAGACCTCAAGCGAATTTCTGTTCTGCCAACGCGCTGACTTTTGCACGTAAAGGGTTTGGCAACATCCCATGTGGTCAGCTCGATTGATTAACTAGTGGAACCCATCATCCTGAGCTGGCTAGTGCTCCCTTGTGGCATTCGTGGAGCCGTTTGATCCAAATCTTGACTATTACACCACCAAAGACAGGATCTCGCCGATCAATAACATTTTGTCCCATCCCAACTTTGACTTCTGCCCGGCGAGTCTTATGGCAGCCCCGCGACGTGCACGAGCCGCAAAGGGCAGGATCCCGGGCACCCTGGTGATGAATTGGCAGCCCAAAGCTGCTGCACGAAGTCCCCTAGCCAGGCGACCCAAGACTGCTTGTGAGCCGTGCAGACTCGCGAAGGTAAAATGCAGCGGCGAGCGGCTTTGCAGCCGGTGCAGCACCCGACGCCTCTCTTGCAGATATCGTGGCTCGCCGTACAGCTCGACGACATCTAATTCGGCGCCGTCGCCCGACGGGTCACATGCCCCCATATCTGTTCACCAGTCGGGGTTTGGGGTTGGAACGTTGCCGCTGAACGAGGAGCCTCTGGGATTTCCAGCCAATTCAGCGGAAGGGATTTTGGGCGCCAATGTGGAATGGACCGACGAGATGTTTGAACAAGCTCTCGAGGATTTCAACTGGATATTTCCAGATACACAGATGACCGTAAGAGATGCCAGCCATCTGAGAGTAGTAATTACCCCTTATCGTTACTGATAGACATCTTCAGACATCAGAGCCGCTGCAATTGGGTGACACTGGGTCTCATGATACGGGAGCTGTAGTGCCTCAGGATACCTTGACGTGTTCGTCAACTACAAGGCCGTTACTCCCCGGCCACAGCTTGCATGACCGCTGTGGTTGTCGCGCTGTTCTGATATCCCACATCCCTCAGATCGAGTCTGCCTTGAGAGACCGACCAAAACCAAGCATCGAAAAACTATTGAGGATCACCGGAGATGTCCTTGCTAGTTGTGAAGAAGCAGCGAGGTGTCGAAGCTGTCCAGTGAGCTCAGTGGACTTGGTCTCGATTATCACTGTCTTTCAACAAACTGCATGCTGCTTCAATCACATCGCTAGGTTTGTACTCAACAATGATACACCAAAGTCAGTCTCCAGCGAGGTAAAACTCCCCTTTGATGGCGACTACACGGACCAGAGAATCCAACTCATGGACCTTGTGGACAAGGCGAATGTGCTCCTGGGTACATTGGGAAATACTGCCCAGAAGTTGTTCTCGTTGCAATCTGCAATGAGCCAAAACACACCCAACCGATCCCCTGCTTGTCTCAACCAACTTAATTACGATTATTTACAGCAAGTAATCAGAAATTTTCAAAAGTACTTTCAGCTGCTCCGGGCCAAAGCCTGAGGAGGTTCTTTCTCTTTTTCTACGTGGCTGTCACCGAATTCAGCTTATACATCTTGAAGCACAACACAACAAAAACACGCCATAATTATTGTACCGAAAGAGATTCATTTAAGCTATGCCACCGTTAAAGTGCAATCTCTGAAACTCGACAAACCAATTGTCATACTCGTGTTACTGCACGCTTTACTTCCCGATGGTGGTGGAACTGAAGGACGTCGGAAAATCGATTGCCTAAAAGGGAAATTAGGAACCGCGCACTCCGACGATTACAAATTATCCTTTCATAGGAATGGCAGATCTAAGCCCATAGGACTAATCCCCAATGCCAACGTCTATTTTTCACTGTTTGGCATAGTCACTCTCGGTGACCGTCATCATCATCCCGCCGGGCGGTTTAGCCTCCATACCGAGCTCTTGGAATACGAGATCACCGTAAACCATGTCTAAATCCGTATACGGCGCCCGGGGAGTCTTGTTGGGTTCCCCGACGCAGTGAAAATCGAAGAATCGGCTGACAAGTAGGAGAATTATACGCATTTCATCCATAGCGAAATCCTGGCCCAGGCAAGCACGCGAGCCTCGGCTAAAGCTGCGGAACCACGGCCGCGCTACCTCGTTATTCAGGAACCGTTCAGGCCGGAAAGCAGTAGCATCGGGGAAGTACTTCCTGTCGTAGTGCATCGTGTGCCAGCACACTGAAATCACAATGTCGTCGAGGGGGTAGTCCCGGTTTTTGTAATGGACCGTTGTCCTATTACAAGGAAAAAATAGTTAGCGACCACAGTCACAACCTTCTCATACTAGTGGACTAGGAATAACTCACCCTGCAGGAGCTTGCCTGGTCACAAAGCCAATCGGGAAGAGCCGGAGTGACTCCTTGATGACTGCAGACGTATACTCCAACTCACCTAGCTTTGCCGGTGTGCTTTCCAGTGTACTTAGTGTCTCGGCCAAAGTTTTGCCAAACAGAGCATCGTGCTCTTGCCGCATCTTGAGCAACACTTCAGGAGATCTAGAGAGAAGCATGAAAATATACTGGTTGAGAAGCGTCAGCGAAGGGCCTTTTCGAGGCGTGATCTGTTTTGCGAGCAAGGGCCTTACACATAGAGTATCAGAAGTGGTGCCAGTTGCACCCAGAAAGAGGCCCTTTACACTAAATCAAGCAAATTCAATTATTGCGTGCTCTCAAACCGAGATTTCTCTGTTAAACCTGGGTGCTTACTTGGTGGTCAGAAGTTTCAAATCACTTGGAGGAAGTTCGGCATATGTCGTGGATCCACCGAGGTCATCACGCAGCAGCGTCTCGCGAAGCATGAGATCCACGATGCTAAGGAACTCCCTCCTCGAGGGAACAACCTTCTCACTCCTGAGTTTATCCAGCCGTTCGTAGATCTTCTCCCTGATCAATTGGTCGAGGCGCTTCACCACGGCCCCCTTTTCCAGAAACACCTGGAGTTTGACCAGGGGATTCAGGGTCCCAACGGATGTGTTTACGAGGCGCATGATTGTCTTCATGTCATCGAGGTACTGACTCCCTTGCGTCTGGGCGTGGAGTGGGAAGTTGAAGATGACCTGGCCGACCACGTCAATGAGGTACTTGGTGAGTTCACCATCCATGGAGAACACCTGCTTCTTGGCCGAGAGCCGCTTGAGAGTATTATGGAAGGTGACACTCTCGTCAACCATCAAACCTGTCAACGTTCTGATGTGAGAGACAGTGAACGAAGGTGCCATCGCCCGGTGGAGCTGCTTCCACACCTGACCGTTGGCGACGGCGATGACGTTCGGCCCGACAAAGGGTTCCAGGAAGTCGTTGGCTATCCTATGCTGGTCGAAGCTGCGTCTCACTTGGACCTGATCCATGAGATCCGGCTCGATCAGGATCACCTGCGGATCCGCGATTGGCCACAAATCTATGTAGAAAAGTCCCTCGAAACCGTAATTTTTGGCAATGGTAGTGTAGTACGCCTGAGGGTGCTGGTTGGGCGGGAACGTTGCCGCGATCTCACCCATGACCTTGAGATGCCCCCAGAGGAAGCTGTGAGGCGGTCCTGGCTGTGGTCCTGTAAGCTACGACAACGAAAAGGGTCACCTACAACAACAGCTATAGAGTGGGAGTGAGGGGATACGTGGGACGGGGCGGGATTAGATTTACCAAATCATGGAATCGCTTGCGGATCCGGTACAGTTTGTAACCGAACTGCAGAATAGCTGCTATTGTGAGGGCCGTGAGGCCCAAAAGGATAGATCTAGCTTCTATCATTGTATATCACGATCAGAGGATATAGAATTGATAACGTGCATGTTTTGCGACGAAACACGCCCTCTAGCATCCATAAGTGGGGGAGAGGCGCGGTTGGGGGGGAGCAGAGATAACTACAGGTTTTGGAAAGACAATCGAAGCACAGACGAGGAGCAGAGATGAGTGACAAGGGAAGCATTAATTCCATATTTTAGCAAGCTGACCTTGTCTTGATCCTTCGGCCCAACACAACTGTTGAACCGACTTGCATTTCCTCTTCCGTACTAGACGAGTTCGAACCTCAACCTTCCTTGTTCCACTGGGTCAGCACTACTACAACGTCGAATCAAAATCTCCTTTTCCTTTCCCTCACTGACTTGGACAGGCTGATTACAGAATTCCACCTTAGCACCCAAGCAACTCGATACGTCCTTTACAGTCTCTAGTTCCGGCTAGGGGTGCGCAGCTACAGTTTACACAGCATCCTCGCGGCCCCCTTGGCTAGATATCTGTTCGATAAAGATAACCTCAATGTTACACTATGTAGAGATAATCGTAAGAGTCATATGGATTTGATAATCTGTTTTTTTTTGGGAGAAATTTTACCTCTATGTGTACATCATGCCCCATCTAGGCGGGCCATGGGACTTATTACAACAATCTACTTGGAAGATTCAAAGCCATAAGGCATGCGTCGTTAATCGCTGTACACGTATAAAAAGCCGTCTTTTTCGCTAATTCATCCCAAGCCAAACCTTGAAAGCGCCTCTGCTGCGCGACAGGCATTGCAGCTGACAATAAAAGACTTCCCCGTGAGGGCAACCTGCTTCTTCACGCACATCCCCAATATCAAACTTCCTCCCGGGCAACGGATTCGTAACCTCCCCTGCGCCGGCCCAGCCCGATATCCATGGCTGCAGGGCTCTCGTACGTGTCCGTCCAGTTGATACGAGCGCCTCCCAGGACGGAGTCACCATTATCGCGGCGTCCGAACATGGGCGCAGGATCGCACCAGAAATCCTTGCAGTTTTGGACGTAGCCTCGAGAGTAAGGGTTCTTCTTCTTGCGCATCTTCTTGCCTGTCGCAGCACCCCGACCTGTTGCGGTCTCGATAAAGGTATCCACTCCCAGGATCCGGCCCCACTGCTGCAGGAAGCCACGGTTGTGCCGGTGGCCAGCGTGGCTGGAGCTGCTCGTCGAATTGTCACCAGAGCCGCTGGGCGCAGGGGTGGCGTTGGGGTGATTGGGATCTAGCGGTATGCCGGTGCTGGTGAAGCCTTGTGTCAAGTTGGCAGCAGCGCCGTCGTGGATGCCGTACATGTTCTCATAGGTTGTCATCGCGCGAGCAACCTGGACGAACTGCACGAAGAGAAGCATGCCAACCCAGGTGAGCTGCAGCGAGGCCCAAGCGCCGACAAGGACGACATAAGGATCTGAGTTGATAACCTTGCATACATTTTCTGAGAAGAATGTGCACTGGTTGGAGGCATCATTAGAAATGGAGTCGAAATAGTAGTACAGCAGCCAGTCGAAGGACAATATGCCTAGAGTTAGGTTGATAAGGTACAGGAAGAAGTGACGATGGTTGTTCACACCAATGCAGTTATTAACCCACGGGCAATGGCTAGGAATTTTGTTAGCAGAGTACGTATGATGTAGTAACAGAACGACCTCGCAAAGCTTACTGGTCATGTTTTGCGACACATCGCTGGCATCGCTTGCAGTGCTTGCTTCGAAGTGGCGTGCGGATCATGCAGGAGACACAAAAATTGGACTCGTCAAACTTCCACAAGCTCAGAAGTTCGTCGATGACAGCCTTCTGCTCAGCAATACCGTTGAGCTTGGGAACAAAACCTGGATCGAACACCATGCAAGTTGCATAAAAGTAAGAGGTCAAGCCATAAGTGGCAGCGAAGAGGAAGTTGACGAGCGGATGTGTGGAGAAGGTTCCTGTTTCTAGGTTGGCAACGCAGCAATTTTGAGTTTGGGTCAAGGGATGAACTAACCTGGCAAAACGAACAGTAGCCAACTGGTTCCAACAAAGAACAGAGAGGCTGCAAAAATTCCAGCAAGCCAGGGCTATGTTGATAGTCAGCCACATAACTCTATCAAGTCCACTGTGCCTACTCGCATTCTACTTACCGTCTTGTGCAGGTGCCTCATATCAGGCGGGCCATACTCCACGATCTGGTTTGTGAGCCACTGGAAACTTATTCCAACCAGGAAAGCCAAGGGTATCGACAGGAATATCGGCAAGTAGGCGATGATGAGAAACTCGACCCCTAGCATCAAAAACGGCAACAGGAACAAGAACCTGTTCATGAAAGCCCGCTTATCTTGGAGGAAATAGGAAGCGCCAGGCCACCATGGAGTGGCAGGGAGACCTTCCTCGTCGTAGCCACTCTCCTTCAAGGCCCGATGCCAAGCCCCTACGGTGTTTAAGTCTTGCGCAGTGGAGGCGGGTGTCTTGCCGGTTTGCGTCTTGGCGAACCGATCGGAGCCGTACTCGATGAGCTTCAAGATACATGGGGCCGAGCCCTTGACCAGCGCCCAGTGCAAGGCGGTGAAGCCTTGCTCGTCTGTGGCATGCACGCTTGCGCCCCAGCGCAGAAACAGGTCTACACACAGGGGGAAGCCCTTGTACGCAGCCCACATCAATGCGGTATGGCCATAGCTGTCTACTACATCCACGGGGATCCCCTGGTGCAGCAGTAGTGTGATCAGAAGTACATTGCCCTGGAAAGTCGAAATGTGGAGGGTATTGTAGCCCTGCGCATCGGTAATTAACGGGTCAGCGCCGTGCTGTAGCAACAGATTCACGGTATAGTAGTTGGATCTCTGCGCAGCCCATTGCAAGGGCGTAGCTACCGAGTCACCTCCTTTCCTGTTGATGTCGGCTCCCTTCTCGATCAGGTACTTCACCATAGCAAACTGATTGTTGATGGCTGCCCACTAAACAAGAAGAGAAAAAGAAAACAATGTCAGTCTCGACTACATAGATATGATGCTTGGCCAAACCCGGGGGGGGGGGGCAGGGAATTGAGCGGAGCGCATACATGTAGAGGCGTGATGCCCTCATCGTCCGTGAAAGTCGCATCGTACTCTCCTTGCTCAAAAAGTTTCTCCATAGCCGGAACATCGCCCACTCTTGCCAGCTGCATGATATCCTCCTGTGCCGGGGCATCCGCCCCGGGTATGCTGCCCATTTCCATCTCCTGTGAGTTCAGTTTCGCAGTGGCCACAGTGCCTTTCGAAGCGGGTTGCATGGGAGCACCGGCTGCTGAGCCGTTCGGCTGGGGACTCGGGGACATAGAGGAGCTCAGTCCGTGGTGTTTTTGGAGACAAAGAAGGTGCTTGAATTTAACGACAGCTTCTTGAGAGTGGACTGTCGCGCCGAGGATCTGGTAGCGCAGTACGAGCGTGAGGCTGACGTAGTAGGATGGAAGTACAGGAGAATCTTAATGGGTCGTGCTAAGTCGGCTCCCGGCCCGTATCAAGTTAGAACCCCTGAAAATCAAAGACCGTTGGGGGTAGCTTGCGACGCGCTGCATTAATGGTGTATGTAGATGGTGAAATTTGGGCCGTGGCAATGCCGGCGAGAAAAACTAACTTGGAAAAGACAACAAGGCGATCAGTAGGGGGGAAAAGACACGATGAGCGAGACGCAAGCACCACACACGAGCGACGAACCTGGTGGACCCGACCCTGGGGATTTGTCAAGATCGCAGGTCGGCGTTGGCAGCCGGTGCGACTAAAAGCAAGCTCAGCAGCGCGCGGGCGGCCCCCTGCAATCTGCCTGTACGAAGTACGGGACCTGCGACTCGAGCAGACGGCGTCGCAGGGTGGGCCGCTCAGCCACAATCCATGCGCTGGAAAGCCTCTACTCAGGGCTCGGCCACCGTCTTGCGATTGGTCATAACTCCCCGGGCACCACGAAATGACAGCCAGTGGATTTTTTTTTGGTGGGGAATCGCACCGTCTCATGGGCTCGCTCTCGGCATCTTGAATGACGGCAGCTGTTTTCTCCGATAAGACCACAATCCACAATCCACTTTGCCATCTGTCGACTTTACGACCATAAAAACGTCGCTGTCCAGAGAGATAGCCCCCTCTACGGTCCCCACGCCTAGCGTTCAACACACCTCCAAGCTTTCCCTCTTGTGCGCCCCGGCTCAGCTCCGCCTGCAACCATGGACCAGCCTAAGGACCAGTTGATGTCCTTCTTGGAGTACATCTTCAAGCCCTCGGTCCCGGTTTTCATCGTCGGCCTCCTCATCGTTTTCATTGTCCCTGTGATCGTCCACTACTGCATCACCCGCGAGACCCCGTACACGAACCTCCCGTCCATCCTGCTCATTGGGCCTCCAGGCGCCGGCAAGACCTCTCTCCTGACCCTGCTTGAGCGCGGCGACAATGCGAGCTCGACACACACTTCCCAGGTCCCCCAGTCGGTGGAGCTGACTGTGTCCACCGACGGTGGCGTGCAGTCGTTTCGCGAGTCGGCCAAAGAAGATGCCCCGGGCAAGCACAAGAAGTTCTTGCTCATCGACACCCCAGGTCATGGCAAGCTACGAGATGCTGCCATGAAGAGGCTCACTGCCAAAGAGACTCCGAGAGGCGTTGTCTTCGTCGTGGATGCTGCTGCTTTGGACGAGAGCTTGGCTACCACTGCTGGCTATCTGTACGACATTCTTCTGACGCTGCAGAAGCGGATGGGAACTGGCAAGACGTCCCGGGCTATCAAAGAGGTTCACGTGCTGATCGCCGCGAACAAGACGGATCTGTTCACGGCACTACCGGCCTCATTGGTTAAGAACAACCTCGAGGCTGAGCTGGGAAGGATACGGAAGAGCAGAAGCAAGGGGCTATTGGATTCCGGTGTCGGCGATGACGAAGTCCAGGAGAATGACGACTGGCTGGGCTCGTACGGTTCCGAGAAGTTTGGGTTTGGCCAGATGAGAGAGTTTGACATCGAAGTTGATGTTATGGGCGGCAGTGTGCTAGAGGGCAAGGTCGACAAGTGGTGGGAATGGGTTGCAGAGAGGATATAGGAAGGCGGCTTGAACTACGCCTGCGCTCAACTTATATCACTTCAGAACCCTTAAGAATTTAATGTCTAATACTCTTGGCCGTCCATCTAAGGCTCTTGAGAATATCGCCGCAAAGCTCGTGTAGAGTGTACAGAATATCACAAGAACAGGGGCGCCTGACCCGCTACTACGATTCCAAGTGATATGGCACACTATCTGGGCAAACTACCACTTGGGCTATGCTACACTCCAATTCCCCGCTACAGCCTTGTCTTAGTTCAACATGATAGAACTACATCGCCAGGACCGCGAAACAATAAGCTTTAGTGATAAAAAAGGCGCTGTGCGCCTAGGCTGAATTCACCATCACATATGAAGTATCATTACGCGGTGGTCTACGTGCCTACACAAGTACAAGTGAATTAATAAATGATTGGGGGCCCAGTAAAGATTGTGTTCCATAGTGATCGTTTGCCGAGCACATCCTCGAAATTTCTATTCACTTAGGTCAAGAACTCTGGTTGCCTATTGAGCCTATGGTCTGAAGGATGTACTTATAAAACCCCTCGATCAGGTCGCCTCAACACACTTCGTCTATCACAACTTCACACCATCTAGACTTTACAGACAATACCTTGGCCCATCACACAAGCCACAGCTGAGCACTCGATCCCACGTTACAAATATCGATCGTCATCTGGCTGGGTTTGTGTCAGCCTATCTCAACATTTCATCTACAATCATCCGAAAGATTCTGTACAAATCACGTACGCTTGCGTCCGAGCACTTATCTCGACATATCTGCGATAATCACCAAGATGGCTGCCAACGACGCCAACAACAGTAAGGGCAACAGCAGCTGGAGTCCCGAAGACATTCTCATACTCACCATGAGCATCATGAAGAAGGACAACCCTACTCTCGGCGTCAGCGATTGGGACACCATTGAGGATATCATGCGCCCCACCGGCCACTCCAAGGCAGCGTGCAAGATGCGATGGATGAAGATGCGCAAAGACTACCTGGAGGCTTTCGGCGGCGGAGATGGCTCTCAGCCTGCCACTCCTGTCAAGAGCCCCGCCAAGCGCAAGCGCACCAAGGCCGCTGGAGCTGCCAATGAAGACGACGGCATCAACACTCCCAGCAAGAAGAACAGGAAGAAGGTGGTTGCACCCGAGAAGGGTGTCGTGGCCGACGAGGACGGTTTCGGCAACGCCAGTGTGGACGCAGAGTAGGAGAACTACATAGAGTGCGGCCCGGTCTTTAACGGTGAAACAATCTGCGCGGCCGGCCACCTGAACCACAAGGCGGATTTAGAGTGACTAGAGTGATTGCACCGCATTGCAAAGATATGGATCCAGAGCTTTGTGAAGAGGTAGCGTAGGGCTTGCTGATGATGACACGGGAGAAGGGGGGCGGCTTAGGCATTTGGCTCTACTTGAGCCGGCTGATAGAAACTTGGCAGAGCATAATAAGCTGAACCCAATCAATCAAGTCTCATCGTAACCTCCAGCTTCGATAAGTTAGATAATCCAAACAACGGTGATGCCACTTGAAGATGATTTGTGAACAGTAAACTACCGGCCATGGAGTAGCTACAGAGCATCTCATCCCGACTGAGAGTCGTGCACTTGTATAAATATGGGTATACTAAGTCAGTAAGTTTGGCCCCGTTGGAGGAGCCACTGCGGTGGCCCGTGCACCGCCATCAAATTCTGAGTTACGATGTTTGTACTCAGTCCATAGTTGACAGGCTGCACTTAGGAAGTTTAGCTCGCAGTACCGACATAATAACTTAAATGGTATTGCTCATTGCGCATTTACTTTGAATCGTTTCCTTATTGACTTACCTGCATGGTCAATTCTATTCGGGGAGAATAAATATCTTACCAATAGCCTCATGGCCATTTGAAACGATCCAGGGATCTCCTGTGTCTTCCTTCGATTTCCCAAGGTAGTCCAGGGGAAGAAGGTGCTGAGTTCAAGAGCAAGCTCTCGCTCGGGGAGGTGTTTCAAACTTACTTAGATATACAAGTACGATAAACAAACGGAAGCAGGGCAGGCAGAAAAAGCGGAGTCAGAGTTCAAAATGGCCAAGGCATACTTGACTCTGCTTCAGCAGCTGCAGATGGCCGTGCGGACGAAGCAGCCCATGGCGACAGCGCGCAAGTCGCCGCTCAACTTCTCCACGGCTCGCGCGCTGCGCCGCGCGGGGCTCATCTCGTGGTGGACGGTGGGCGGCATCCGGGCGCCGGAAAGCAGCCTCATCAACTCCTTTTCGCCCGACGAGCTGGAGAGCATGAACTTCTGGCGGACGCGCAACAAGAACCGCGGGCAGATCTGGATGGGCCTGACCACGACGGAGCTGGAGGTGGCTAACGGGAAAGAGGATAAGGGCGTCACTGGCGACGAAAGCAGCGGCAAAAGAAGCGCCGTCACCCAGTCCGTCCTGCGCAGCGTCACGCCTCTGGTCAAGCAGCTCCCGAAGATATTGCAGACTGATGTGCTCAGCCAGGACGACTACCGCGCGCTGATCCATGGCGGCTCCACCCCTCCGCTGGCGGTCGGGAAGGCACTGGACGCCGGAGATATGCTCTTCGTGGTGAAGACGGGGGAGTCGGAGGATGCATCGGAGGGCATGGAGGTCATGGAGGTTCGGGAAGCCGCCCGGCAGGGGATCGAGTCGCACGCGTACTTCCGCGTAGAGACGGCGCTCGGCAGCGATGATATCGAGAAGCTCTTCGACGCAGCTGAGAAGCAACCCGAAAGAGATGCTAAAGCGCCAGCGGCGAGCATATGATGCTGCTCTTCCCGACCTGCTGGTTGGCTCTGCAAGGGAAACCACTTGCTCGTCCGTACGCCAATGCGAGACGTGGCTGACGAAAGGAGCTTTCCAGTGGATTATGAAGCATTAAAGACCGTATTTATCGAACTGGGATGCATTTGCTCAGTCACCAAACAGGCAAGCGGCCGTGGTTCCTAGGCATTCGGAACATCCCGCACAATGTCAGGCTGGACTTCCAAACTCTGTATCACCAGGTGTATATTATGACGACGAAGAGGTTTTGGTTTGCAAGCAATCTGTATTTTGGAGCCAGATGGCTGTGTACGAAAAAGGACGGCGTTTTAAAGAGTGAATGATCATCACTCGCGGCTTGGGAAACAGAGCCACATGTCTACTAGACTTAGACTTACATGTACAATCATCCCCTGAATACCACTATGGACCCACGTTCGGTCTTTCCCAACATTCCCTGAAGGTATTGATACCTGAAAATTCAGCAGCTTTCAGTGCGTGCTCGCTCCAAACAAATGCACCAGACTACACAAGCAATCCTTCCATGATCTGCGTGGTGCAAAGTCGACATCGTCTAGACATCACTCCGCGTGAGGTATAATACAGAGTGTCTTGCTCTCATATTTCATAGAAAGCAACTAAAGAAAAAAGAAAAGAAAACAAAAAAATATGCTAGCAAACTGTAACGCCGGCTATGAGAGGGAAACACCAACATGATATCTGTCACCTGCGAATAAAAGAAGCTCGGCGCAGAGCATCTGCCTGAATCTTCCAAATGGGTTTTCCCAAGCGGATGAGCTCCTCTCCGAAAGTGTCCACCAGGCTCTGGACCTGCTCATTAGAGCTGTCGTCGGCCTCGTCCGGGGGCGGCACGTTCCTGCGGGTGTCGAACGTGGCTACGAACCACTGGTGCTTCCAGTTCTTGACGGCCTCGAGGGCCGCGGCGCGCTGCGGCTGGACGTCCTTAGCGATCATGTAGAACGAGGACCTGATGCCGTGCTTCCTGGCCGGCTTGAAGAGCTGCACGGACGAGACCTCGCTGAAGAACTGGAGTAGACCGGCCGTGTCAGGCGCCTCGACCTTGTGGAAGCGGATGATCATGGTTCCGCCGACCTTGATACGCTGAAAAGCCACGACGAGCTGGCTGGCGAGCAAGCGGACGTGCTCGCAGCCGGGCTTGTTGCGGTACGACAGGCGCGACTGGGTTCGCAGAACCTGACCGTCACAGAAGATGATGTCGAACTCCTCGCACAGGAAAGGTCGGTTGGTCAGGAACTGGGATGCCTCCGGGTGGCTGCTGGGGATATCCTCCTCAGCAACGCCCATGTCAGCGGCTAGCATGGTGATGTCAAGGTACGCAATATCAAGTCTCTGTCTGGGCTTGTATGGCAACTGGATGGGGTGGCCGCCCTTATTGGAGGGCAGAGTGATTCCACACACGCGAGTGTCTGAATTCTGCTGCATGCAGACGGCCGCGAAACCCCCAGGGGCCATGCACAGATCAAGAACTTTAGGAGAGCGTAGGCGTTTTAGATACGACAGAGCTCCTGTAGCCTTGTCGAGCTCGCCTCCAAGGCTAGTCATCATGGTGAAGAAGTGGGCTTGGCCATCTGGGGTTGCGTGGTCGGATCGATGGCGCTGCTCTTCAAAATGCTTATCCCCTCCCTCGGCTTTCCAACCCTGAGTTGACATTGCTTGTTAGCAGGACCAAGTATTTGCAGCACCGCCGTAATACCCCTCGACTCACACGTTGTCGCAAGTCCTCCACCTCTCTGTACTCCTCGGAATGCTCCATGAGGTACTTATGGATTGTTGGGTGGGTGGTATGCACATTACCGTTCTCGTCGCGACGATTGACATTGCCATAAATTCTCAGATTGCCCAGTGGCAGCTCGTGTAAGATTCCACCGGATGAAGATGAGATGTTGCGACTGGGGCCACCGCAGCTAGGGGCAGCAGTATCCCCGACAAAAGCGGGAGTGTGATTGTCAGTGTCCTCGTCAGCTACATCCATCGCACCAACACGGAGGGTCACGCTCTCTAGGGACGTCTTGGCGATGGACTCATCAGTGGCGCTCTCAGGGGTAGGGACACGATTCTCGTGGACCTTGTCGTAGCCATCATTACCAATCGTATTGTGGCTGCTTGGGCCGGCACGGTTAGTGATGTCTTCCATCGTGACAGAGGCTAGATGATGCAAAGGTGAATCAAGCCAGAAAGGTAAGTGAGCTGCAGTCTCCCTTTTTTTTTTTTGGCGGCGGCGGTGGCGACTGTAGTAGGAACTTCGTAGATGGAAAATGAAGGCTGGGCTTGGATTATCACCAGGAATGATGGAGGCCAGGCAGGAAAGGAGATGGGAGATGTACAGGGTAGGGGATGAACCAAGAGGCTATCCACAGCTTATGAGGTCTTGTTTGCAGGTTGCCAATGGTGATTGGAGAATCAAGAACAGAAGTAGTTGAATCAAGGCATGCAGAGTGATTAGAAAGTGGTGCTATCACTCGTGGCTTGTAAGGTCGCCGATGTGTTAGAGTTGAGTGATCGTCTTCCACATTAGCCCCTGACCAGCCGCAACGTAACTATCGTCGACCAGCATGTGCCGGCCACAGTGATAGAGTGTGCCTCCTTGGCTCACATAAAGAAGACACAGCTTTTGAAATATTCACATTCATATCTCACTAAATCACAGAATCACCTTTATTCGTCTAGACCTTTGTTGACGTTGAGTCAGCTAGTCTTTCTTCTATTCCGAGTTGATGAATATGTTTACCCATGCCAGTCCTTCCGAGACGCCGTACGGTCAACATTAAAGAGAAATAACAGAAATGCACGCAACCTCGATGCAGGATGATATAAAACAAGGCCATTAGACCTTGGCTTGCTTGACGAGCCAAGTCAGAAGATCAACCTTGGTCACAATGGCCAAGGGCTTGTTTAATGCTGTTTGCTGATCAGCGCTGGATTCAGTTACCACTGCCGCACTGTTCCATTCAAAGAAGTGGCTCAACTCGGACAGTGGCGTGTCCATTGTGATCTCGACAAAGTTGCGTCGCTTCTTGCCCTTGCCGTCTCTGGGATCTGTCACAACCTCATCAAGGCGGCCAAAGTTGAACATAACGTCCTTAACTGGAGTCTGGCCAGTAGCGCGGCCGCGCGAGACATAGCTCAGCAGGTTACCCAGTGTGACAAGGCCGATGAGCTTTCCACCGGGTGTAGCCAAAACCGGGAGTTGATCGAAACCTTTGTCACGCATCGTCTCAATAGCTTCGGAGCAAAGGCTATTAGCGAGCACCGAAGTGACTGGCTTGAGTCGCAGTGATCGGACGGTGGCTCCGGCGTAAGGGTCCTTGGAGTCACCATTGCCAATAGCCTCCTTCACAGCCTTGTCAGTCTCTGGTAAGAGATCATTAGCTGCCAGCCAATCGTCATCTGCGAACTTGCTGAGATAGCTTCTGATGCTATCGGGCAGGACAACGACCACAACATCGCCCTTGCCAAGGCCGAACTCCTTCACAGCCTTGACCATCGCAGCCATCGCGCTACCAGAGCTACCACCAACAAGAAGACCCTCCTCAGCGATCAAGCGCCTCGACAGTTGGAAACTCTCTCTATCCTCCGTCTTGTACCATTTATCAACGAGTTCGCGATCTAGAACGTCTGGGATGAAATCATAGCCGATGCCCTCAACCTTGTAAGGCTCGTCCCGGTGCTCCACGTTCAGGGTTTCAGGCAAGGCAAGGATGCTACCCTGGGGGTCGGCAGCCACAATCTTGACGTCTTGGCTGTGCTTCCTGATGCCCTTAGCCAGTCCCGTAATGGTTCCGCCGGTTCCCGCGCCAGCCACCAGACAAGAGATCTTGCCGCCGGTCTGCTCCCAAATCTCCTCAGCGGTACCAAACTCATGAGCCAGAGGGTTGTCTTGGTTTGAGTATTGATCCAAGATGTGGGCGTTAGGGATTTCCTTGACCAGGCGCCGGGCAACGCCGATGTGCGATTCGGGGGCGTCCCAAGCAGCTTGGGTGGGCGTGCGAATGATGGTGGCACCAAGGGCGCGCAGGACGCTCACCTTCTCGGCGGACATCTTCTCGGGGAGGGTTATTATGGTCTTGTAACCCTTGATAGCACCCACGAGGGCCAGGCCAATACCCGTGTTGCCGCTGGTGGGCTCGATGAGAGTGTCTCCCGGCTTGATGCGACCAGAGCGCTCGGCTTCCTCGATCATGCGCAGGGCGATGCGGTCTTTGACGGAGCCGCCGGCATTGAAGAGCTCCACCTTGGCGTAGACATCGCACTCGATGCCGAGAGAGGCCGGGATCTTGTTCAAGCGAACCAGCGGCGTGTTGCCAATCAACTCGGTCGCGGACTGTACCGTCGCGGCATGAGGGGGGCGGTGGGGTACGTGCGAACTGGCGCCATTCGTGGTGGCCATCGTGGCGCTCTTAGGATTCTATGTCACCGGGGTACGAAAGTTCGCAGTTCTTCACAAGTGGTATAACAGGAGGAGGCGACAGAAGGCCCTGAGGGGTTTTAGGTTTTCACTTTGCTCGTCTAACAAGAAGGAAAAATTCAGAAAAGGAATGTCGTTAGATGGTGTGCTGTAATCAACGGCCAGGCACGGCATTCGAGCTAATGAGTTTTACTACCCCGCCAATGCCGAAGCTAGGCGTGGCTAAACCTTGGTGGCCGTCCAATGGCAACAACTATTGAGTAAAAAGATACCTACTACGGCTAAAATTTACATAAGTAATAAGCACATGTCAAAATCGAAAGAGGCAAAAAGAAGAACAATAAGCCCCCCAAAAAAAAAAAAGGTAGAGTTCATATGTAGCTTTTATCAGGCCACTTCTATGTGACACACAATGCCCATTTGATCATATTGTTATTGTTGTTATAGTTATATTTTGTGAATTCTGAGGTGTAACTCTGGTGTTGTCGCATTATAAGATCACCAAGTTACAAGGTACATTGCAAGGGACTTGACACTGCCCGATATGTAGATCTTCTCGAACACCCCACGTGGTCTCATCTCGTCTCGTAATGCAATTGCAGTTGCAACGCCCAACCAAGGCCTCTCGCTTCAAGCTGCTGCTTCGGCAGCGTTCTCAGGGGACTGAGACTGGGTTCTAATCTTGTTATGCGCGCAAATAGAGGCGTTATCTACTACGCCTCTTCGTAACAGGGCCGTGGGAGTGGGAATGTAGTTAAGTGCATGAAGGTCAAAGGCATAGGCAGATACGCCTCCCCCCGCGCCCCCTTCCAAAACGAAGATGCTTATGGTTCCTAATAGCGATACGGGGTTTTACTTGCGAGTTACAGGTTGATGTCATCCTAAAGATTTATGCCTGAGTGAAACACAGTGCGGCAGCCCTGAGAAATATCACCGTTAGTAACGGACAAGGGGGTTCAAAAAAAGCCCCGCCGTTCGTGAGAGAAACCCGGCACAGCGTTGAAGCTGACATTCTGACAGCTCGGTTAACTAGATGTTGAGTATCTAAACCGTGGTCCAGCTGCCAAGTTATCAATAGACTGCCCTGCGAGATTGCTGTGCAACGTGATCTGGCTAGAAGTGATAATCGTACGTTACACAAAAGTTTGTAATGCAGAACAAATCTCGCCGCAGAAAAATGGAAAGCAGGGGTTCTATTGGGACCTCGCTAAGAAGAGAAAGGAAAGGGGACCCCCTGCTTGTGTGGTGTCGCAATGCGGTCCACGCGGCACTATACTTGGGGTTCGTTGTACCAGGTCAAGGCACCCTTTTGCTGTACCTGGGCAGCCATAGTTAATTTATATCCCAGCTCAGAAGACTTGGTACTCTCTGGGAGAGTGATGACCCCTGCCCCCCCCCCCGTCCCTTTCTTTCCTTGGGAATACCTCAGATCACATGGGAATATAATCAGCCCTGGTGGAGATATAAAGATCGGATGGGAGTATCGCGCGCGCACCCTAGACATCCGTCCAGTTAATCGCTGTGATCAAGATCAAATTAGAAAAGTTGGAGACTTGAAGCGACTGCTCTCGACTTCCGGACTCGGCACAACCTATACAGGTTAGTTGCCCAAGCTTGATGCGCTATAGCCCGCGTGTGGGAGTATGTGATCTCAGCAAAGCAGATTGTGCAGAGTCGAATGTCCCCAGCAGCAACCAAGATAACTGAAAGCTCTTTGAGACCACAGTCCGGATTCATCTGATCTTCTCGTTTTACTTGGTACATCTGTATGACTGCACATGCGTTGACACCTTTGTACCTATATAATATCGTCATCACGATATATCGAGATCGATTCGCCCGAAGTTAGTGTGTCGGTCCAAGCCACGGAGCTCAAGAGAGAACCCTGCGGTGGTGACGTGACAACATATTACCCTTGTCACCCTCAATTCATGCACAGAGCGTCAGTCGTGGTGTTTTCAAGAAAGCCATCAAATTCCGGGTTAATTCCCTGTTATATACTGGGTAAAAAAAGTTTTAAGTGCGAATGTGGAGTAAAAGCCGGCCCCCCCTCCCTCTTCCCCCCTCTCTCTTCCCAGCCGTTCCGAAAAAGTATCATCTTCACCCCTGAAATTATAGCAATGACCCCACATATATATAACATCGAATTGTAAATATGTATAGACGAATTATTTGCAAGTATAAAAAAGTGTCCGAATCGGCGGTGGGGCTACTCAATCGTCCATCCACCGCAAATGGAGGGCTGTTCACTCGGGATAAGACAGGGCAACCCATGCCATGCCATCTAGAAACACACACCTTTGCAGGGGTCCCCTTCAGTGCCGATCAGCCCGTTATAGCTGGTTTACCCTTCGTGGGCCCGCCGCATGCTCTGAACTCGAAAGGGATGGGCGTCGTAAGCCCAATTATGCCTCCCATGCGCCTGCATTGTATACGCAGTACAGAACGGATGGAGAACTTAGTAGACACGATAGTTCGGTAGAACAGGGGTTGGCAACAGATTGTTGGACTTAATCGGGCTGGGTAGTACCAGGGTCGACGGCTTCGCACGGCTTGGTACAAGGTGAGGAAGCACCGCTTTTGTCGTTGCGGGTCCTGGAACCACAGGTCTCGGCGGCAATGGGCCAGGGGCGATAGATGTAGGCCAAGCAGGGTTGGAGGTGGACTTGGCTGTAGTCTTAGTGGTTGAAGTAGATGTAGTCTTGGTGCTCGAATGAGACGTAGACGTAGACGTAGACTTAGATGTCGAGACACTAGTCGACTTAGATGTCGAGGTACTTGTAGCACTAGTTGAAGAGGAAGTACTTGTGGTTGACGTGCTGGTAGTCACATCCCATGCACCTCTTTAGGGAAAGGTATTAGATATCAGGCAATTTTTAAAAACAAAAATTTTCTATTTGAATCATTTCAATGCAATTTGTGCAAAAACCCACTTACAGTAGTCCCTCAGACATTGCTTGCTGGATCCAGGTGCAACGCGAGTTGTCCATATCATCAGTACCGGCTACTACGCCATAGTATGTAAATTCCAAGACATTGGCATCAGCTCCGTAGACTGGCCACTCAGCAGAGGAGCCTGAGTAGTTGGGATCGGCCGTCTTGACGAAGGTCATGTAGTAGTCCTGCATGGCATATGCAATAGTGGGTTCCACAGGCAAACCATCATCTGTCGTGGTAGTGTCACCATTGAAGAAGAAGTAAGCCAAATCTTGAGCGTGGTAGCCCGGAGGGTACGCAAAGATGCCGTTGTAGGTGTTGTTGCCGAGAGCGACAGCCAAGAAGCGGGTAGAGCAAGCAAAGAAAGCCTCTGTTCCAATCTTGACAGCGCGCGCGAATTCAGTCTCCCATGGGTAAGTGCCATCAAGAACATCGGGCCAAACGGTGTCGAGCATGTAGGAGATGGTGTCTGCAGACGCCTCAGGGAAGTTCAGCTCCACATACGCCTCCAGCTCAGAAGCTGTGGCAACAGTGGTATCGGTGAAAGGAACCGACTCGTTGGAAGTGTGGGTAATCAACACCTGCATCTTCTTGTTAGCTTACTAGTTCATTCGGCCATGATAAGACCTGCTAGAAGTTCTCCCTACCTTCACGTCGGCATCAAACTTGCCCTCCAAGAGCAGAACCTGCGGGTATGTAGGCACGTAGTCGCCATCGGGGGTAGGGCCGTAGACAAAGTCGCCGGTGTTAGCAGTGTAAACAGCAGCTTGGTTGATAGACTGCAGCTCCGCGGATGTGAGAGCAGACAGCTCGGCGACGGAGGCGACGTTGGTGTCACTGACGGAAGAGGCTTCCGACAAAGCCAGCTGGTAACCCAGTGTAGTGTTGACATTGAACTGGAAGGCGGGGCTCATGATGATGGCCTGAGCAAAAGGAGCAGACTGTGCGCCTCCGTACCCAGTAATGTGGTGCAAGATACTGGCAGCACCCGCACTCTCACCAATTGCAGTAATCTTGTCAGCGCTGCCACCAAACAGACTGATGTACTCGGCCACCCATTCAAAGGCAACAAGCTGGTCGAAGAGACCCAAGTTAGGGGTCACGCTGTCATCACCTGCAATCCAGCCGAAGAGACCAAGACGGTAGTTGATCGCAACGATGATAACGTCGTTACCTGCCTGGTTTAGCAGACCAGCAATCTCTCCGCTGGAGCTCTTGGATCCGTAAGAGAAGCCTCCTCCGTGGATCCAGACCGCCACGGGGGCCTCGGCAGTTGCGCCAGCCTCGAAGATATCAACGGGCACGTAAACGTCGAGGTACAGGCAGGACTCGGTCTGGCCAGCGGCGGTGTCAAGAACCGCAGCCATGGTCGCCACATCCAAGCCGTAGGCCGCTGCTTCGAGAGCAACGATCCACTCGGGGTAAGCCTGCATGCACTCGATCTCGACGGAGCCGCCATCATTGACAGTAGAGTTGCTACCGGTCGGCAGAGACACCTTCTGGAAACGCAGGTCTCCAACCGGCTGCTCAGCGTAGGGAATGTTGCTGAACAAATAGTAGTCACCAGTGCTCTACTCGCGGAGAAAGAACCGCAACATTAGTATGTTGGTCCAATATGTAAATAGGAAGACCGGCTGTTTCGGATACACAATGCACTGGAGAGAGAATGAAGGGGGGGTGGAAAACCTTAAAAAAAAAAAACAAGACAAAAACTCACATTAATAGACCCTGAGTGAACTTCGTATCCCAGATCGACAGTCGGTGTGGTCGTCTGTCTACTCTGCACATCTCTGGGAGCTGCAAGTGCCGACACGGCCATGGAGGCCAGGCAGGCAGAAACAAACCCCTTCATCTTGGAAGCTCTGCTGGTACTCGAAAGAGAATGACAATAGTTGGACTATGGGTAAGCAGCAAGCAAAAGGCTAAGAGCGAAGAGCGGCCCACGATCCCACCTTGCGACGCACCGCGGAGGATATATAAGCAACATCATGAGAGAGCACCGCTCGAGTCTACCCAAATACGCAGTAACCACCAGTGCATGGGTTGTAGATACGTAGCCAGGGAACCCACCACGATGCGCCCGCACCCTGGGAAGCATGCTGCGCATGACCGATAAGTGAGGCCCATCAGGACCCATGCTCTCGAGGACCCTTGACGACGGTTCGTGGTGGTGATGGTTCTCGCAAGCAACTAGCGCTGCAGTACGTACAGTAGCACTCAGCAAGCAGATGGGGTGCACGGAGGCAGGTATCCATCCAATCTAGCTCCGTAAAGCAATAACTCAACGTCTAGCTAGAGGGCGGACGCAATACAGATTAGAAGCTTGTGGATATTGTCCCCTTCCATCGAAGCTACCAGCTGAGCCCTGGTCCGGATCGACGAAAACGGCAGGCTGCCCCGGTGGCTTGGACCGCAACGGCCTCCAAAATAGTGACCCTGGACCTTGCTTCAAGCGCGATCGGTCGGCTAGCTGGAGATGGAAATCTGCGCGGCCCCATAGCGCTACAATCGCTGGGTCTAGCGTTGAAGAGGACATGGGATGGCAGTTGGTATTCCTCCCGTAGCAATTATTGCAGCATGTGCCCTACTTCTATGCACGTCTGGTACGTGGTGCTCCTGGTACGTGATTGCCGGCGCTCGCCATCGACCGGAACTGGCATGCAGGTTCCCTTGCCGTGGCTGCTGCACGTGGCGACTCGTGCTTATTATTATGATTGAAGGGTAACAGACTGGAGCGTTGAGAAAATGCTCCCGCAGGGGAATGCCTGGGACGTTGCGCTGAAGCACCTGCATCCCTTTTACGGGCTCTTACGGAAAGTTTCGTGTGCGGCACATTCAAGCCTACATGTAGTACTAAGTTAGTATACGCACAAAGTACCATAGTACCATGGGAATGATGCAAGTTCTAACCTAGCAGACTCACTACCCTGGACACTGGTACTTACACTCAACCACCCACTGGGCTGTGGCCCGCGGGAAACTCGGATCTTTCCCTACGGATCCCTGCCCCGAATTATCATGCCTATCAGCCTAGGAGTGCACAGTATCAAAGCAGGTTACAATGGGATCCTCGGCAAGTGGGAGATATCATGTGCGTAGTTTGGTTACTTATAGCTGTCAGGTGGCGGGTGGCCTAGTTACTCTACTCTTTGTTCGTTCTCCTGCTGGTGGGAGTTTTGAAGTGAATGGGGAAAAAAAAAAAAAAAACCTGACGACCTCTTCCGGACGGCCATGGGTGCTTCGCGCGCTCGTCCTCTAGAAATTTGTTTTGTTTGCTTGATGAGGAGAATAATAAATGTAGTCCGTGTTGCCGCATGTAGGATTCCACTTCTCCTGCTTAAAAATGATCACTCATCTCGACCGCGTGATGACTAGTCTCCCATTTCACTGCGCTGGGTGGTTTGTGGTTCTCCCTACCCTGGGGTTCCCGCAAATCTCAGGACCCGCGGCCAACCTTGACTAGATGCGATGCTACTTCAATAGTCGGGCTCTTAAGATGCCAAATCTCCGCCTGCAAAACGCACGTCTTGGAATGCGAGGCGAGGCACGGATTAGGTGAGAGAGCCGAGTGGCTATTGGTTCCTGCGTCAGGCGAGCGGGAACACCTCGCTTTTTTTGACGTGCATGAAAGCCACGTTTTTCCCCTTTATTTTATCTTTATGAAGTTCCATTGCCTCTGCCACACCTGCTTTGACCCTGCCAAGCGGGTGGTGTGCAGATTATACCGTATACCGTAGTGGAGCCCACATACGATAACAACAACATGTCCGAGCAGCAGTGAGCGGAGCTTCTCAGCACAGACTCTGCCACAACTCGAAACGACGAGATTCTCATTAAACTTGATGTCAATGGCCTCATGGGTCCCTCTCAGCTAACAGGAATTTTGACCGAGCTGGCCTTCTAGTCTGTTCTAGCGTGCATCTCGTCCGTAACTATTTGCAGGCCCCGCATGAGATATTTCAGCCCGCTGATTGCACTGAACGTTCTGGCGAGCTCGGAGAATTCCTCTGGCTAGGCTAGTTTACGCATCCGTTGCGCAAACTGCCACTCCACGTGGCGGACAGCATTCTAACGGCGGCGATGTCTGTGTGTAGGCTGGCGCTGGCAATATGTGAGAGCCAACATGGTTGCCTCATCTCTCACTGCAGGCAGCCCTCATCGACTGGTGGTCTAGACTGTAATATTGCAGGGGGGGAAGCCAGCTTTGTCCTTCTCAGCGTTCGAGATGAGCGTCACGTATACACGGAGTACCTCAGCTGATCGTTGAAGGCGCCCTGAGCAGTGAACTATTTCATCTTGCACAATTCTATTGCCCCCGTCATTACCGGATGCGGCCAGTTCACCTCTCCGCCAAGTCCGAGAGTAGAAGATCAGAGCTATGGGAACTCGGCGTTTACCCGCTGGACAAAGTGGGGTGCTGGCATTGACATAGCTGATAACATTTGAACACGCATTTAGACATACTAATCAAAACGGATGCATACGAGTCCATCGGACCTACTTTGAGGGTCTTGGTAACACCGCTCTCGTGAGGGCAGACGCCATCATCGTCGCTATGGGAGACTAGCAGACCGCCCAGGGCAGTCGCCCCTCTCTCCACATGATGCCAAGCGAGGAGGTCCTCGAACGTCATTCTCACACTAGCTCGGCTCTTTGTTCGCTATTCTCCTACAAGTTACCACCGCTGGCTCAAGCTCGGCGGTTAAGGCCGAAGAGAAAACGGAAGAGGATTTTACTGAAGGGGGGACACTATGAGGATGATTACGTACATAGGTACCCATGTACATAAACATCTAATCTGTGCAAGTTAACTTATTACAGTAGCTCAGTATTTAGTTGTAACGAGCTCCCAGAGCTAGTCAGTCGGTTACACCGGGAATTGGAACGAACCAAGCAGCCACACGGGATGAGATGGGATGGGGAAAAAGGGGAGATTCCTCCCTCGCCCAGGCCGCTGTGCCACAGCACAACTGTTCCCAGAGATACCTGAAGTGGGGGGGAGGGATGTGGCCGGCGAACTGGAGAGCGGCCCGACGACAGGGACCAGTAGCTGTTGTGGCCCCGGCTGTGGCCCCAGCTCTAGCGCTTGGTAGCTCTTCCAGCTCCAAATCCTTCCAAGGTTCGGCTCCAGGTCGAGTGCGGTAGGTCTCAGGTTGTTTGGTTGGCCAGCGCAACATTGAATTTCGCGCCCATACTATGACAGCCTTGCGCGGATCCTTTGTCCCTCACCCTGATGATCAGCCTTGCGACATCCGCCGCCCCAGGCCCATGGTGTAAGTGTGACGGTCGCAATGCAACACCAACGCATCTCACTCACTTGTCTCGTTTCGCATTGTTGTACATGCACAGATGCTATCCATTCTCTTGATTTCCCCCTCACTTTGCCACTTCCGTTTTCCCAATCGCAATTGGCGTTTGTCCGGCTGCTGCTCGTGAGGCTTTAGATTGAAGAAAGTATGCGACGGCCCCAGGGTAAAACAACCGATATCGATATTCCAAGCTTACATTGATATCCTCCTTCGCATCGTAATATCTTACCAAGCCGAATTTCGCAGCTATGGCTGACGAACTCAATCCCGATGAGAACATCGAGAATGCGCTAGTTGAGACGGGCAGCGGTGACGTTGAGATGCAAGGCGCAGGTGCCGATGATGCTCCTGCTGACAATGTTGAGCCCAGTGACCTGCCATTTCCCGAGGGCGATGAGACCGAATCGCGCGTGTCATTTGCCAGTTATCTCAGCAGTCCCATAGTTACGCTGTTAGTGGGCGTGGGGGAAACCGAAACTATACTTACTTCGCACCAGGCTCTTCTCACTCAGAGCCCATTCTTTGCCGACGCTTGCGCAGCATTCGTTGATGATGGGAGCGTATGTGCTTCCTTCTCCCTGTGCTTCGATATGAATCAGGCAAACTCTGTGGGCAATGCTAGACGTGCTTCTAACTTGAATCATGCTTACCAGTCCGGTGCAGCCTCGACAGATTGAGCTCGGTCATGAAGACGTCGAAGCAGTCGGCTTCTTTCTCGAATTTCTTTATACTGGCGAATACTTCCCCAAAAAGCTGCCCGGCCAGCACGTTCTCGAACTTGACCCGTCCGTGCCCAGTGTCGACGAGACCGGAGACCAGCTGCTGAAGCACGCGCGGGTGTACACGCTGGCAGAGAAGTTCGGTATTTCCACGCTCAAGAGCTTGGCCAGCAGCAAGATCATTGCATCAACTCGATGGCCAAGGGCGAGATAGTCTACGCTCGCTACGTCTACACTTACACCACGAAGGACGACACTTCCATGTGCGCCCCCGTGGCCAACTTCTGGGCCACGCGCAGCCACACCCTCCGCTCCGAGGCCGAGGATGAGTTCCGCGCGCTCTGCTTGGAATACCCCGAGTTCGGCTACGATGTGCTCAGTAAGTGAAATTCCTTCCCGGCGGATGTTTTCCCACAAAACGGTTTCCTCTTCGGTGCTAACCATTCGCAGCTCGTGTCCTGGATGAGAAGGTCAAGCGCGAAAGCCAGCTCAAGCTGCAACCAACCGCTGCCAGCGGCGGCTCGGGACGCAAACGACCACGCCACAGCAATGTCGGATAGACTCCCTTATATTCGTCGGATACGACTTGTGCATTTTTAGCCCTTTTCTTGACTGTTGATCTTCGCAAACAACCTCCAAAAAATCTAATGAGAGCAGCGTCGAATTAAATCCCGTTGCTATTGCCAGTTGCTATTGCCATGGATGGAGGAATAGACTGCTGAGATCAAAGTTACTTGCAGATAAAATTAGGAGACGTTGCACTCCGTGTATATTCTACCATGCTACTACTTAAGGGATCGGATTCATTTGCGAGCAGTAGCTAATGTCGGATCCTTCTTTTGTGTTTTAGAAAGAAGGAGGTGTACCATAACTTAAATGAGGGTGATTTGTCCAGCTTATCGTCCGATTGTAGCCCTGCGATGCGGCGTACAAGGACAGGACAGTGTGAAACCAATTGAGCGGGAATTTCTGACAGAGGAAACTAACTAATGGCCAAACTCGGTGCTCGTTTGTGGAGTGATCTTGAGTTGAATTGGGTTGGGTTGGGAAGGAAACTATAGGTGCGTCAAGTGCGCTACCTCATAGTGATAGAGCGCAGAGGACAAGACAAAAAGGCACATCTGCAGCCTTGTTCAATGAATGACTAATTGCAAGGTCTCTTCACATTGTGGAGAGTTATCTACATACAGTTATATTATCTGTGTTTCCGATACATCGATTGCATGCATCAGAAGGAGTGGGTAGTATCAAATACTAAAATTGTGGTAGCACGGAGTTAAGATAATTCGTTGGCACGTATAATCACAAACCATGTTTGATACCATTACAATTTGAAATTCGTTACTTCATGTTGACGCTGCCGTAAAGAGATATTACTAACCACACACAACTTTACTCTTATCCTCAGCCTCCTCAGATTTATAATCTCTCTTTATGAGAGTTTTCCTACAACCGTTATGGATCTTACTGATGAGGCGGCGGCTGGTAATACTGAGGTGCCGGCGATGGTGTCGGCTGGGGATAGTAAGGAGCCTGCTGGAACTGGGCGGCGGGCGCTGCAGCAACGTGCCCAGGCTGTTGTGCGTACACGCCGGTGGCGCCGGCATAGCCGGTGTTGTGCTGCTGGATGTAAGGGTCGTAGGCCTGGGCCTGGCCGTACGCCGGCGTGGGTACCGGCTGCTGCTGCTGCTGCTGCTGCTGCTGCTGTTGCTGTTGCTGTTGCTGTTGCTGTTGCTGCTGAGGTGCGTAGGCCTGGCCCTCGGCCCATTTTGGCTGCGGCACGCCGTAAGCCTGGTGCTGCTGAGGCATCATCTCGGTCGCGCCCTGGTACTGCACGGTGCCCGGGCTGGGTCCGCTGGGCTTCTCGGGGTCCGAGGACACGGAGGAGTATGCGAGGCGGAACTTGTGGCACACGTAGGCGAACGAGGCGACGAAGAGGAACCTTTATTTTGCCAATTCGCAGACACGCGCCAGCTGTTAGCAAAAAAGAAACCATGCCCTGTCGCATATATAGACAGTCTTTCCGACTACTCATTCTCCACACTTTTCTTTCAGCACTTACATTATCAGAGCAGAAATGCCAGCCACGGCGCTTACAACATCCAGCGCGGCGTACGTCGCGACACCGGCGCGCTTCTCGACCGAGCAGTGGCCGCTGTTGATGGCGCTGCCGTCGTTGTAGCACCCCGTAACAGTGACGTCCGTGGTGAAGCTCGCGCGGGCCGCTGCGACTGCGCCCATGGCTGCGAGCCAGAATATGATCATGAGACCGTCTAGGGACAGAACGGCCCATGTGTTGTACGCGCCATGGCAGGCCGACACCCTCTCGGACAGTACAGTGTAGAAGAATATTATCCAGGTGAAAAGACTCTGTATATTCTCTGTAAGCTTCTCTGCCTCTCTCTCTCTCTCTCTCCCAAAATTGTAGGAAAAGCAGGACGGGAGGTTTTCGTAATATTCTACTTACACACACGATCGCAAAGCCGAGAGCAGACATGTAGTAGCCATGGATAAACCACCCAGCGCCACCGACCACAACGAAAGACAACAGAAATTGAAAGATTCGAACCACCAGCACCCATGTGGGTGTGGGGATGATTTCGGTGCCAGCTCTTGTCGACATGCTACCAGATAGTTGCTGAGTATGGTATAAGAGGCTCGCCGCTCTTTAAGGGGAAAAGAGCTGGAATTCGCCAAACTACCGAGGAAAGGTTATCGGTCTATCCCGTGATCGGTTCGCGCCTACTACCTATCTACAGTAATAAACGAGAGATAAAAGAAAATAATGGTGTACAGGAAGACTGCCTCGAGGTCAGCCACCAAACGTTCCCGGGGGCTGCGAGTGCCTGGCTATTTGTACCGAGAGGGAAAAGGAAAAAAACGGGCCACTCATAGACTGACCACCTGCTGCCCGATGGGCAGCCTAGCCCAGGCCCGGCGCCAGGGAGAAACCCAAAACATCTAAACATAAGACGCTTGTTTGGTGAGCCGGTTTGGTGCGGCTGTCTACCTATTTCTCTCTGCTCTTTCACCCTTCCTTCGCGATGGCTGGTTTGGGAAACACAGGAAGGGTATGGATATTAAACAGGCCCACTTTTGTGCTATCAAGTGCTTCAGCCGCAGCCGCCAGCTGAGCTTGCTCAGTGGAACCGCGTCCTCGAGCCGGCCACTCAGAGCGGCCCTCAGCTCCAGCTGCAGGGCTTGGCAGGCGGAATTTCTGCCGCTAGGGTTCCTTTGAGTTACGGCTGCGCGCGCTGCTGTAGCGTGGAGGCTCAGTGGGGAGTTAGCGCACGTTTTGGGCGGCCATGGCGGTGGCGGAACCCCAATAGGGTCGTCTTGGTAGGCTTGGTTGGAGAAGTTGCCCTACTACTCGGAAGTGTAAGGGCGTCCGCATATAGTACTATGCAGAAACGTTGGGCTATGTCTTCCCCGTCACCCTATTCAATCCGGCCACGAGTGGAGATTGCTCGCCCTACTCCCTCCGTGAGGCTCCTTGGCCAGTGGTTTGGCCAATGCGCAGGGCACAGAACTGCTAATCAAGCTCTGTTAAGCATAAATTTCCCGCTTAAGCATAAACTTACCGACCACGGGTTCACATGTCGGGAAGGTCGGCAGGCTACGTCGACATAGTTCGGACACGGCGAGGCATGAGTAGCATTCCGACAACGTTGGTTTGCCGTGCGCCGACGGGTTACCACGAATTCATTGACTTGCACATGCCTAACGGCCAAGAAAGGTTTGAAATGGATTTCACGCTCTCAAATAAATTCAATCAATCATCCATCGCTTCGTGCCGATCCAAAGCAACCCCCGAAACTACTATCCGATTAGACATAACACCAGGTGGTTTGGTTCCTTGCATCCTTGCCCCTTTCTCCTTGCCCCCTTGCCCCCTTGCCATTATCATTGCTCACCGGGTGGACCACTCGCCACGACTTTCTTCCGACTTTCCCATCTGGCTGGCGAGGTTCATGTGCATAATTGCATCTCTAGTCCAATTATCCTCCTCGCCTCCCCCTGAGTTGTGAGTCGGGCTGATCAGTTCGGGCTCGCGACCGTCTACGCCTGGGAGACGAATCTGTGGGGTATCAGCAGACTGCACCTGCGCAGACAATGGCGTGTCACCAAAATCATTGTAGTCTGGCAGCTCATATCCATGGCCGGCCGCACTTCCTCCAACTGAGGTATTGATGGGTGGTGGTGCCATTGGGAAGTGCGGTGAGCCCGATCCCCCACTCGCTGGGAGCTCTGCCGGTGGAAGTTCGGAGAGCTTCTCCATTTGGTGATCCAGCTCTTCCTGCTCCAGGATCTGTGGCGCATGCTCCATGTTCCTCAATGAGCTCGCACCGGGCACTCCGCTGCTTCTCATGCTTCCGACACTAGCGCGATGAGCTTCAACAGCGTTGTCTCCATCTTCCAGATCCCGTATCGCAAATTGAGCAACCGTTCGCATCTTACGCGAAACCCAACCGGCGAGGATCTTACCGCGCTGCTTCTCGGCCAGACGGCTGCGCGGGAAATCGCCCTTGTTGACGAAAGCAACGATATCGATAATGATCTGATGCTCGTTAAGAATAGCATTGACAATCACGGGGACGATAGATGCAAGGTAGGCCTTTCGTGAAACCTCGACGACGAGAACAACGAGGCCACCGGCTTGGAAAATAGCACTATGAAATATATTAGCAAGCTGTATCACCACACCGTGGATCGTTATGCGTCACTTACGAGCCACCAGGCACAATATTTCGATGACACCGTTCCACCGACGACTCTATATCCATGGGGAAGTGGCTGAGTCCGTTGATTTCAAACGTCTCACCAATGCTACCAAGAACAAAGAGGACCTGCATATCGACTTGAGCACCACCGGGGCCTATCGGCCGACTCACACTGTGCAGGAATCCAAGATCGCCGGTGCGAACATAACTTATGTTGGGATCTCCATCTAGTGTGCGGCCATCGAAACGTTCTGAATCAAAAGCGTCTCTGGAGCCGTAGAACGATTTCACACAGGCTTCGGAGTCGACCCAGATCTCACCGTACTCTCCATCGTGGCACAGGAGACGGCTCTCCGGGTTGACGATGGCAATCTGAGTGGATACAGGGACCATGCCAGAATCCTGTACAAGAAGCGCCTTGGGGTCAGTCTCTGGATCCACAGGGATGATCAAGCCTCTGCGAAGGGCGCGTTGGTCCAACCACAGCTCAATTGGTTCAATACACATGTAAGAACGCGAGGCGATCATGGGGTTGAGGACGTGTGAGTAGACCGTATTGATGGCTGTTCTGTCGAGACCCGTGGCTGCAAAGTGCAGCCGTACCCTCTGGAACACGTCCACTCGTGGCCGGCTCTCGGCTGATATCATCATGTTCTTCAATTCATGCATCGTAAAACCCTTTCCAGGCATCACGTTCATGGCGTGATCCAACATCTGCGGCGTAGCATACGTATCCTTGATCTTGTACCTGCTAAGGGTCAAGAACAGTGATATGGGGTTCTGTGCAAACTCCACTGGGGAGAGCAGGTATGTCGGTGTGCCAATGTAGATGCCCATCAAACAGGAATGTATAAAACCAAGGCCAGTAGTGCTTCGGACACAACCTAGGACCGGCCTGGAGCTTGTCATTTGACAGGTCTCCTTTTGGACCTTACACATGCCTAGAATCGTGTCGTGGCCTAGTTGGACCGCGATTCGGCGTTGGTCTGGTGTCCAGTAAGTCCAAATAACGGCGGGATACCCTGATTGTATCCACGCTGGATCCATGGTGATGCCGAGATCACGGAGACCGCTATTTTGTTTTGGAGGCTTCGATGTGTTATACGTGCTTGGTACAGTGATTTTGAGAACTTGAGCCGACTGCTTGATATGTTGAGCCACCGTCTTAGACTTCAGAAGATGGTCAACCTCTTGATTTACCAGTACAGCCTTGACATGGTAATCGGCAACAAGGTGCAAGAACGCAGGAACGTCCTCATTGAGTCGCCTCTCGTCCATCGGTGCTGCTGGGATCACGATGGCGCCGAGGTTGAGACAAGCATGGACAGCAAAAATAAAATCCTCTGAGTGGGTGTACATCAGAATAACGTGGTCTCTAGGACGTATTCTGACTTTGTTACGCAGGTACATTGCGACCGCAGCAACTTTCGTGTCAAACTTTTTCCAAGTTATGCCCCTGCCCTCCTTTCCGCGTCCGTCAATGGCGCATAGCGCGAGCTCTTCAGGCTGCCGGGCTACACGCCATTGGATAAGATCTGTGATACAAGAGAAGTTGTTGAGAGGAGTGGAAGTTCGATCGTCAATGACAACCTCTCGACGATCAATACCAGAGTATTGCTTGTCTACCAAGCCCAGGATTTCTGCACGCGAGTCTGAGGAGAGAGGCGACCATATTCCACCAATTGGATCTACACCAATAGGGAGGTTGAGTACGGCATGCTCAACTCCAAATTTGACGTGAACGCATGGAAGGTTTCCGAGATCAAACTCGCGTCGGCATAGCATATTCCCTATCTCTCGCCTGCCATTCTTGACAACCCTTGGTAATGTGTTTGGAGCAGTGATTAAGACGGAATAAACTCGTAAATGGTGTTCTTGCATAAGAATTTCCATACATCTTTCCGAGACAGAGTCAAGCAAGGCTGTATCCAGCTGCCTAGGCGGGCCACCAGACGTTGTCGGGGCGGTCGATGCGGCCGGGGATTCGAGCACCACGATGGGCAGGTGCTCATCATTGACAAACACATCAAAGGCAGAGCAGTCGTAGACTTGCTTGGTGAGATTCTTCAAAATGCTGACGACAATGTGCTGCACGAAGAAATAGCGATGCTCCGCAATCTCATGCCCGTGCTCTACCCATTCAACTTTTTGTCTGATTCGGTCCTCGTATAAGCCAAGAACGTAGATCTTGCCTTCAATGATAGTACCGAGAAGTCCAGTCCGGAGGAATTCAGGCTCGACTGGAGTTGGGGTCGGATCACCTGGCTCGAACTTGTAAGGCCGAGCGTGGAATATCTGCTCAGTATGTTTTGGGAGCGCCCAGAAGCCTCCCGAGAGTGACGGGGAGTCGACCCAGATTTCGCCAACGGTATGTGGAGATGCCAGCAGTCCAGTTTCTGGGTCGACGACGGCGAGTGTTGCATCCGGTATGGGATAGCCAAATGCGCCTACTCGGACAGTGCCAGGTTCGGTGGAGGCCTTCTTTCGCGCTTCCTCGCCAAAAGCCAGCACAATTACCTCATTCGTCTTGAGTGCTTCCCTGTCCAGGAGAACGGTAGCCAGCTCATTTTTGGCCTCTTGTTCCTTAGCAGCAGTGGTGCCACCTCCCAGAAGACTTCCAAACCCGTTGGATGGAGCAGGCTTCTCTTTCTCCTTATCCGAGTCGTCCTTTTCTGGCTCCGGCTCGGATTCTTCATCCATATCTAACTGCAGCGGACAACCCATACGCTCCTCCCCACCTAGCCAGTCGCGGACGCTAATAACCATGCCACCATGCTCTGGGAGACACAGCATGGGCGCAACCACTTCTCGCGCTCGTGGATTTCTCAGTGGCCGTAGCCATCGATCTGCCAGAACCTCGTGGAATTCGCTGTCCACAATCAAAGTATCAATGAGACATAACTTGACGGTTTGAAAATTTGGCTCCATGCCCTTTTTATAGTTCCTAGTTGTCATGGGGTCCTGCTGATAATTGAACGCGGCGGTTCTGAGACCAGGATAATCGGCGATCATCAATGTCGCTTTGTATTTCGTGATTAGGTGAGCATAGAGTCCTGGCACGTTGACCGCCTTGTTCTCCAGCCAAACTGTGGTGTGGCCACTGTAGACATTAAGGAGAACGCCGAGTATCATACCAATACCCTGGCGTGGGTCCAGGTACGATAACAGAATCTCGCTACTGGCACCACCGCCTATCAGTCGACCATTTTTATCGCGGAGGGCTCGGTTGAAGGTATCGCCAGGTCCATGGCTAGGCACTGCCGAGATGATGGCACTAAGGCAGGCCATCTGGTGCATTATGGTGCGGTGGCTGAGGACAACTCCTCGGAGATCGCCAGTGGGCGCTCGTGAAAACTCAATGTAAGCTAGATCTGGAACAGAGAGTGGCGGGATGTCGTCCTTCCTCTTGGGGTGGAAGCTGCCGAACTCATTGGTTTTCCACCACTCGACTCCCTTAGGCCAATTAAGCTTCTGGGTGGTGATATCGCGCTGGAACGCCTTCAAGTTGTTATCCGTAGTCAATGCCAAATGTGCTTGTGTGGAGGTTAGAATGAGGTTCAACTTCTGGTAGTCTTGAAGGTCATTTATTGGAACGGCAACGACACCCGCGATAAAGCAACCAAGCAAAGCGATGGCAAAATCTATGACCTCCGTATCACGATAAATGAGCGCAACACGATCGCCCCTATAGAGCGAGCTCTTGTCCCGTATAACCTGGGCGACTTTTTCAGCACGGGAGGCCAGCTTATCCCAGGTGATGGACGCTATCTCCTTGCCCTTGGCGTCGAGTACCCAGTATGCGGGCAACTTAGCTGTTGTCCTACCTCTGTGGCGCAGAACTGCAGCGATGTTATCGAAGGTAGACATGGCGGTGTTCTCGTCGTGCGGATCGTGGATGGCGAAAGGAACCTCTCGAGGCTCCAACGGGAGCTGATATTGTAACAGCTCCAGTGGCGGCAGATCACTGTTTGTGAGCATCGGAGGAGCCATAGCGGCAGTTGGGGAGAAAGCATCGCTGGAGGAGTATCTCTGCACACCACCACCATAGTCCCCCCCTGAGCCTGGGCCCTGATCGTAGGCTTGTTGGCCAGCAAAGTCGGAGAAATATCCTTGCGCGTCCATCATCGTCCCTGTTCTGCTGTCGTACATATTTGGGGGCTGTTGGCCATAGCCCACCTGGTATTCCGGCTTGAATGCATAATCTCCTGATACCATAGTACCAGAGCGCGTTGGGGGATCAGATATCATGGGTTGGGTCATGCTCAATGTGGGATTAAGGAAGAGCGAATCCCGTTGCTCGATTGGAGGCCGTTGATCCGCCAGTGGACCGCCTGGCCTTAGGAGGCCAGCGGGGTGCTCGTGAGGAGGAGGATAGCCGATGGAGGATTCGGGTCGCCAATTGACGGGAGAGGTAGAATTCGTGATCGGGGAGTAGTGACCGCTCGAATCTGGAGAATTGGCATTCAGCGCTGCCAAAGCAGCCCCACGATGCCCATCGCCCGATGAGAACGTGGGACTGTCGGCGGAGTGTATCCTGAGGCCACCAGTGGCATCTGTGATCCCCAGTGGGCCATATTGAGACAGTAGTTGTGTCCTTCGCTTCTGGTATCTATTCGTGAATGTGGTCAGAAAGTCTCTCGAAAGTGAAAATGGCGGAGAAGGCCTGAGCATAGCGGTGGGCGCGCCGAACCTTGCCGCTCAGCCCGTGCGCCTGTGGAAATGCAGCATTCATGCCAAATATCGACGGCAAATAAGGAAAAACATACCCTTTTTCGGTGATGTCGCCTTCCTGTACAGCCTCAGAGGTTAGCACCGTGGACCTGACTTCGCACTACTTGGTTCAAACCGCTGCGTGCAGCCGACCCCGCCAAGATTGGCCCATACGACCAGTCTCCAAGTCAAGCTGATGGCGGCAGATAGGTGAAAAGCCAGGACTGACCTCTAATTCTCTCTCAAGCTCGTCCAGCTTCTCTTGGAGGTCAGCGCTTAGGTGCGCCATGGTGCAGCGTTTTGAACGTCTACCGTTGGTGGGTGACACGCAAAGCCAGAGTTGTGGTTCGCGAGCCTCATTTGAGAGAGGTGAGGGCACGGGTGACGTAGGTCTCGGGGGGCCAGGGAGCTTGGCGGCCCAATGATTGACGGCGGTACAACGGCTCCTTAACGCAGTCGAAAACAACAATAGTAAATGCACGTAGAAGCAGAAGTCATATCAATCGCACGAGGGACTTCTTCAGAATACTAGCAGCCCACGGTTGGCGACAGAGCTATGTGGGTTTGGATGTACTCTAGAAACCAGCAGCAGGTAATAAATACGGGTATGGGCTGTCGATCCGTGATGGTGCCAGGTTTGGACAGGGTCCAACCAGGTACTAGTCAAAAACTAGAAAGGCCGTCCGGCTAATATACCCTCAGCAAACTGCCCTGGGGAAACGGAGCTCCTAGGTTGGTAGGTAACGTCAGGTTCGGTGCTGTACGGTACCTACTGTGAAGGTGATTGGAAGTCGACCATTGAACAAAACAATGCAAAGGGCAGCAAAAAAGCCTCCTGCTTCAGGGTACATCCTATGACATTATCTTGCACCAACCCCCCGCACTGCTGCAGCATTTGATTGGAGAATACGAGGCATCCTCGTGTCCAGCGGCAAGGGGGCCGCCTTGGAACTCGGTTTTGACAAGGAATTCGCCAATAGTCACGAACATTGCGGGATTCTTCAGCGGGCTCTAAGTAAGCAATTGCAATAGCATGTATGTCCCAAACCATTTGAACAGATTCCATGTACCTGATCCGTCCGGTGCCGCGCAAGCAGCACCAGAAGTGGAAGGGCAGCAGAATCCACCCAGCAGCTACATATAGTGCTACGTACCGGGTACTCCACTGTTTGTGGTTGAGGGCGAGCAGTTGGCAAGCCCGCCCACATTATGTAACATGTTATTGCTGGGCCATATTTTGTCCAGTGCACAGACCATGTCTGGTGGTCCGCTAGTTAAATCAGTCGCGAAGAAAATTTCCCAAGTTCATCCTCAATTCTCCATGCTCAATATCAACCTTTCTCTTCCTTCTACAACGATGTCAACCTGCAATATATGCTGGTAATGTCGCATAGCCAGGTCACCTTGAGGCCTTCTCGAGGGCTGCATGTCAATGCGGTCATAAAATTGGCCACGCTTGGAGCCTTCAGCGTGCTGGTTGGAGCAGGCCGATTAGACCGTCGACATGATGACAGACCAACGTTTTATGTTGGTAGACATGCTGACGCTCTCTAAAACATACTCACATGCTTGACCAGACTGTTCTGCAGACAATTCTAAGTATATCCTAGAGAAATTTCCGAGTCGGGCGATGAACTGCTTCTTGGTAAGTCGTGTGCTCTTTTCGTTTTACCCCAACCTTTACATGATGAAAGCTATGTAAACTCACAGACCTGTTCTGAACTTTTCTTGTTGAGAAATTACATTGAGCTCCTGATATTTTGCATCATTATTCACCTCTCTATACCTCATGCCCCCTAGAGCCTGTCCGCTAATGTGGTTTAGAAATAGTATGGTAATCTTCGAGAAACACGGCCAGTGAAGTGCCTAACCTCAGAGCTCTTCTCTCGCAACATGTTGACACCCTTGTATATTTCACGCCCAATATTTGTTCAGCCCAGATACAACTGCATCGTGCAATAGTACAAACATCCTATGATTGAGTGATCCCGCCTCAAAATGTCAATCAGGTGACCATGGGGATCCTAGTCCTGCGAAATTTTGTCTGCCTTAAGGGGAATACCACTTGTCAACCGAGGCGCTTATCAGAGTGCTACGGTAGAAAGCACCAACATAGTGGCACGCATGCAGCTTTTGTGTTGAGATTTGTACTCCTCGAACTCGTAAGCCGTAGTTACTAGCAACATCTAGCAACTTTTGTACATGTAGAAACTTATGTACATGTAGATTGTTTATGTTTCCTAGGCACTGTTAAACCATAATAAGACTTCAAGATCCTTCACACCACACAAATAGCGTGGCTTCCCACTCGTGTCTTAGACTTCACGAGGCTCAAAGTCCTGCGAATGTGGAGAAAAGGTCCCTCATGCGTAGGAGAAGACCGGCCATGGTTGTTTCGTGAAGCTAGGGTTGAACGTGAACACACATCAAAACTGAATGGTTTAGGCGGGGGATCAGCCCGTTCGACTGGGGCTTTCGAACGGACAAACCAGCCGGCTACTTGGCACGCTGTGATCTAGGCTGATACAAGCATTACGTGCAACCATTGATGGGCCATAAGTCACACTCATCAGCCCTCGGTGACTAGGCAGGCGGAATCGCCGACGAAAGCAAATGCATCCAAGGGCCAGGTTACTGCCCGTATGAATATGAATAGTCGTTCGACAAGGAATATAGCCCAAACCTTCTGGGCTGCATTGGGAAGACTCAATATCTGGATGTCTCACGGGGCAAAATCTGCTATGTGATGACCGTGAAACATCTCACCATAACGAGGTCTCAAGTGAAGTTCAGTCTGGCCGTTTCAATGATGGCGCGGCCATGCTAGCTCATCAGATAGTTTTATCGTGATTGGAAAGTAGATGCAAGGGTTATTGTTTTATTTGTCATCGATCGATATGGAAGTCAATCACAAGCTATTCTCCGGCTTCTTGTCTATATAGCCAATGGGACTCTTGAATTTCACGAGCGACCGGACGACACCCCTTCAATTCACAAAGCATCAATCGGTTCTCGAAAACGTCTTTCCTGGACCCCCGGGTTACTGAGGTATTCAAGGTAGGGACTCGCGCGCGCACACCTGTAAGTGTGTATAAGTAGGAGGTGCAGGGGTGGTTGAGCTATCCAACGACTATATCTGCAGGTGAGAGCATGGTACCCTCCAAGCTTGTCGCGATGCATGCAGGAGCCGGCAAGGCTGCCTGGATTGCAGCGCTCTATTTGTAAAAGCTCGGATGTGGTGACGAGCTCTGCACCGTAGCGGGGATGAATCGTCCAGTACCAAGCTGCAAGGTCTGAGGCTCGCAGCGGCGTGCCCGACGCCAGCGGCGCTAAGTACTTGAGTTGGACGATCGCCCGCCTCCGGATACACCCCAGCATTCTGGCTAGCTAGGCAAAATCCGTCTGCCCCAGGCGCGTGCTTGTGCTTTGCAAGTACAGCCGCAGACGGAAATGAGCTGGGATACTTGAAAGAGAGTGAACCTTAAAAAAAGCCCACCCCATCTCACTTTCGGTGTCTGTGGGCACACGCAACCGGTCCAAAGACGATCTAGGAGCTTCTTTGCTTCCGTGCCAGTGACTGCGGGTTTTCCTCATAAAGCCAAGTCGCAAGAGAGCCATTAAAGGGAACTTCCGAAGCTGCTTAAGACGCTGACATTAGATTGAGACATCACGTGTGTCTGATACCTGCCGTTAGGAACAGCATATATGCGCGAGCCACAAAACGCGGTCTTGCGCAAACTAATTGCTCAGAGGACTTCATTGACTGACGTCCGAGGACGAACCCAATCCACCGTGGTCCCCTGGTCGGCAATTCTGAAGTGAGCAATTCTCGCCGACAATGGGAGAAGAGGACGCCAAGGTGGGCGCCGGCCCTGCATTGCAGGTTATTGTCCTAGTAAGTTGCTTTTTTACTCCGACCCTGGACTCCGAGTCGCGCGCAGTCAGCGCAACCAGTCGGCGGGCTGCTGTGATCTGTGAGCGGCCGGTTCTTTGTCATTGTACGATCGCAATGCCGCCAGCACAGTCGGATATCGTCGACGTGGTTGCGATGGAACGGGGAATCGCCGTCCTCGGCCTTGCTTATGGAGCCTTGAGTATGGGGTACCAGTGCGTGTGGCGGAGACCGGCGACCGAATGGAGATAGATCCACGCTGCGCTTCAAGCTGCATGCTTAGTCGGAAACGCCATATCAAGCCCAAGGCTGGTGCATTCCGACAGGTTCCTATGCAGCCCGAGACAGACGGAATTCTAACCATGACGACCTGAAAGCCCCAGTTTCTTCAAAGTGAGGAACCAACTGGTGGCGCGGAAAGCTCTAGTCTGGGAATAGCATGAACACTTGTTTGGTCTTTCCACTCGAAGTAGCGCTTTGCAGTCGCTCTCACTTCGCATGAACCTGTTTTCTTCACTTCAACTCTCTAGTCTGGAAGCATATATTGCATTCTAATCCTGGCTTTGAGCAGTATGCTAGACTGGGATCCTTCGAACAGTAGCTAATCATCGCGATGTCTAGGGCTCGGGAGGGGGGCCTCAGGAAAATAACGTCACAGCACTACTCGTGAGATCTGTGAATAGTAATTGGGCTCGGGGCTCCATGCTGGCATTGGACGCTGGCGTCCATCTTTCTGCAATCACCCGCATACTCGAAGACTCGCAACCTCCAGGTCTTGGAACTGCGGTAGCGCTTCCGCATGTCCTAGAATCCGGCCCGTTTGCTGGGTTGGAACTCAAGTCTAAGTCTCCTTCTGCAAACGCAGCCTATATTACTCGGCAGCTTATCGACACATACCTCATAACTCACCCTCACCTTGACCACATAAGTGGGTTCGTGATAAATACTGCTGGACTGCCTGGAACGCGTCCAAAGCGGCTTGCAGGTTTACCTTCTACGATCTCAGCATTCAAGCAGCATATCTTTAACAATATAATCTGGCCCAATTTATCGGACGAGAACAATGGTGCAGGGCTCGTTACATATATGCGCCTGGTTGAAGGAGGCAGTCCAGCTCTAGGCGAGGGTGATGGGAAAGGTTATCTAGAGGTATCTGACGGTTTGTCGGTTAAGATGTTCGCTGTTAGCCACGGCCATTGCATTGAGAGGCATGGTCATCGAGGATCACAGTCGTCATCCCGTTATGGAAGCATAGATATCTCGGCAGTGTCATCCAGAGGGGCACCAGGTAGTAACGCGGCCTCGGGGCCATCGGGGATCTTTAGAACATCAAGCATGGGACCATCTTCCGGCGGTCAGGACAAGGACGGGATTTGTGTTTATGACTCAAGCGCTTATTTCATCCGCGAGGAGACCTCGGGACGTGAGGTCCTCATCTTCGGCGACGTCGAGCCGGACAGCATATCATTGTCCCCCCGCAATCGAGTCATCTGGCAAGACGCTGCACCAAAAATTGCCAGTGGCAACCTCGGGGCAATTTTTATCGAATGCAGTTATGACGACAGTCAAACGAATGATCGGCTCTTCGGACACTTAGCGCCAAGGTTCATTATGGAGGAGCTTCGAGTTCTTGCCAGCGAGGTAGATGCAGCACGTCAAGCTCCGGCCAAGCTAGAAGCTACGCGGAAACGCAAACGAGAATTAGAAGATGCCGTGAAACGAGCCAGCCGTACCGCGCCAAGATCTGGAGGAGATGATCATCCAGTGTCACCCAAGTCAGTCCGGCCACGCGGGTCCCTTTCCGGATCCGACGGGTTTGAATCGCCGCAAACGCCGCACATTGCGACACCCACGGCCGAGCTCACGCTTAAGGACCTGGATCCCACTGCAAGGATCAGCATACCCTCGCCTCATGTACAAGGAATACATCCACTGAAGGGGCTGAAAGTTGTGATTATACACGTCAAAGACAATTTCAGCGACGAGGAGTCTACAGGTGAAATTATTCTTGCCGAGCTTCTAGACTACGAAAGGGAGGCGCAATTGGGCTGCGAGTTCACCATATCAAGCAAGCACGAGAGTTTCTTTTTTTAGGTGAGATTTATTTGCCCTGCGCGAGGGGAAGGGGAATTTTCATCACGGATTTAATGACACGGAGACGAGGTGGGTGTTCGGTTTTATATCCACATGGTAGCCATTTCGGATGTTAGTGCGGAGGAGTTCTTGCGGTTTGGGATTTGTCGACAAAGTATTATTTGGATGGGGGAAAGGGGATCGGGCACCACTATATGGGGATTCGAGGATTTGCTAGGTCGCTTTTGAGGTTTCTTCCGTTCTTAGTGTATGTACGCCCAAAAGCCCATGGAAACAGCTGGGCCGTCACAGTACTATACCTCTGGGCCGCCCCCTGAATTTTGAATTGTTTGAAGTTGGACTGAGCTACTGTGGTGGTCAGCATCCGGGTTGCCCTTGTTCATGACGATTTTGGTGGTTGTCATACTCAAGCTTATAAGACTGAGAAGTTAGCTTGCGTGTATTTATATTGCCAACTTCCCGCGTTTCGTGGATATCTCAAAAATACCAAGTCTATGCTTCTACTTCTATGCGGGCACCATATGACTAGTCCTTCTTCTTGAGCTTCTCATAACCTTCCATTCCGCCAACATCCTTTTCGAACACCGGTCGCGGAAGCTCAAAGGCTGCCGTCGTCCTTCCGTACGTGATGCCACCAAGCCTGCTTATGGGACACAGTATCTCAGGATCGATAATGTTCTTCTCCTCGTTGATTGCATCCTCGCGGACCCAGAAGCGCGTCCCCTCAAGCACGACGAGGCAGCCTGTCTTCTTGCCGGGTGTGCCCCGGCTCTCGAACTCGCGGATGCTCTCCACTTTGCACTCGACACTGAAGATGGCCTCACCCACCCGCGCGGCCTTGACGTCCTGGCAGTCATACACAGGGGTCAACCCGCTGACATCCCACTCGCTCGCAGCAGGAGGTGCGTCGACGCTCGTGGCGTTGGCGCCTTCGACGAAGCCCTCGCTGATGATGTTGACGACACACTCCTTGCTGTCAACCAAGTTCCTGAGCGTATCCTTGGGGTTCGCCAGCGATGAGGAGATGCCGAGCGTGAACAGCGGAGGATCGTGGTTGACCATGTTGAAGTAGCTGAATGGCGCCAGGTTCGTCAAGGTTCCATCGGACGACCGCGACGACACGAACCCGATAGGCCGGGGTACGATGCTCGAGATCATGAGCTTGTAGTTGTAGGGTGCAGGCCGGCCGGCCTCGTAGGGGTCTATGGAGATGTGCTTCTTGCCAGCAGCGGCAGCAGCGTGCAGCTCGTTGGCGCCATCGCCGTACTTCCACTCGGGAGCGGGGGTTTTGGTGTAGTGGAAGGTTGCCGACGTGTCCCAATCTGGACGCGAAGCCTCAACCTTCTTGAAGTCCGGGTGCGGGTTGCGCTTGATGGCCGCCTCCGCGGCGGTCGAGACAGACATGGTGATACTGGCCTGAGATTTTCGTGCAGTGTGATAAGGGAGCAGCGCAGATGGCGGGGTAATTCTCGCGGGGATGCAGCTGCGGGGTGATTTGGAGATAGCGTTACGGAGAAAAATTGCTGGTGGAGTGAGAAAAGACATGAGAACCATTACAGATCTAAGTTATTAGCAGAGATAAGGGCAATATATCACGCGGGGCCTCCTTTCATGGAATGGGTCCTAAAGTGGGCACGACGATTGCTCCATGGGGGAGGCTGATGTACTTCATATTCATACAATCTTCACCCCCTCGACTCATGGCGTCGGCAGCCCAACTATGCTTGCCAGATGAGGTCATTGAGATGAGGCATGATGTGGCTAACCACCCCTTTTTGTGATGCAACATTCGGAGGCACACCTTCTCCCCCTCCAAGTAAACCACCCCCATAGATGAGGAGGAACTTTAGTTTTCTTTCTAATGTCAAGAGAAAACCATGGGGGCAAGGCAATTTTAAAACTTCATAGTGTCACTTGTCTGGGAAAATAGCATATTTTGAGCGACATCCGTCCCTCAAGATTTGACGTTTTCTTACATGTAAACATATCACTCCATCTCCCAATCAGATTGGAAAACAAAACAAAAATCCCTCCAATTCGCACAGATACCGAAAGGGATTACACTTGCAATTTATTGGCTTTTAAGCTGAGAGTAATAACATTGTACCACCCGACTTGTACTAGGCAGGACCGCTGGACGCATCAATTGTCAGGCCTCTCCCCACCTAAGCTAGATGTCATCTGCTGACGGCTGTAAAGGTCCCTTACAGTTTGAAATTGAATGCAGGCAACGCTCTCACCCACCTACAATACGATAAGATAAGACTCGTTGCTGTAAACAAATGTTGGTACCTGGCAGCTAAATTTACAATTTTTTTTTGGGGCAATAGCGGAGAGTCACACCACGCTACATAGTAAATTCGCTTTGCTAGCTTTCATAGTAAGAATCGCAACCGTCATTATCAGGTCGACAGCCATGACTCTCTTCTGTGATTCATGAAGAAACATCATGCAATTTTAAAATCGCTGAGCAGGCCTCTATCGGCGACAACCCGTCTCTCCTCCGTCAAACCTTCGCATTCCCGCAGTAGGACGCCGCAACCTACGCTCTACAAGTCTGGGTTTGAGAAAGCCGTGCTTTCTCCCGACTTGTTTCCCACGACTGTCAGGTCCGCATTGGCAACGTTCCGTGCGCCACAGAGAAACAGTAATCGATTTCCGAGGCTACACTTCTATCTTGCGACGCACACCGAGCCCGACAAGCCGTCGCCCGACCCGTCCCGTGTTGTTCGCGGCCCACGCACCAGCATGTTGCACTGGATTCAACTCGTCACAACGCCTACAGCCGATACCACGGGAACATGTTTGCTACTGCATTTTGACAACCACCGCTATGTATTTGGCAATATATCAGAAGGCACCCAAAGGGCCATGGTCCAGCGTAAAATTGCCCTGGCGAAAGCTGAGAGTATCTTCATGACCGGGCCGGTGAACTGGCACAACGCCGGTGGCTTGATTGGCATGATCTTGACTCTTGCTGACAGTATTTCTACGCAAAAAGAAGCAATAAAGGCACATAATGAGGAGCGGCAAAAGCAGGGCAAAGCAGGGGTTCAAGACAACACACCGTCAAACTTGAAGCTCTACGGAGGCAAGAATCTGGCTCATCTGTTAGCCACGGCGAGGCGCTTCGTATTCCGCAAGGGGTTTCCACTACAACCCAATGAGATTAGAAATGATCCTCGCGCTCTGAATGGCGGAAGTAGTGAGCCTGACTGGGCCGACAGCAATATCAAGGTGTGGTATATGCCTGTAGAGTCCGCTGCAGCTAGGCCTTTGAAGTCTCCCCGGAAGCGCAGTCACGAGGAAATGACAGGTGCTGCTCCTCTCAATTTGGATGCAGCCTCGTCGCCGTCTGTGGAGGATGAGAACCACAAGTTGGTACAGAGCGTCGTTATGCAGATGTTCAACTCGAACTGGAAACTAGATGCCCTGGTAGAAACGCCATTGCACGAGGCCCAGCTACCGGCCAAGCTGTTTGTTCGAGATGAAAAGGGACACATCCAAGTCTATAAGGGACCTTTGCCCGGAGAGGCTGAGAATGTGCCGAATATTCCTGTTCTAGTCCGACGGCCGTGGCCGGCCGCCTTGATTCGAGAGCTCCCGAAGACTGAACCCTCGCGGCAGTCCATGTGTTACTTGGTCAAAGCATATGATAGAAGAGGCAAATTCAATCCCAAAGAGGCCGAGAAGTATGGTGTCGCCAAGACCGATTACCGTAAATTGACTGCTGGCGAGAGCGTTACAGGTAAAGACGGTGTTATCGTGACCCCAGAAATGGTGCTGGGAGAGACGCTCCCTGGCCAAGGCTACGCAATCCTTGATATTCCTGATGCCACTTATATTGAGCCGCTGCTTGATCGCCCGGAGCTGGCCAACGAGAATATCATGAAAAACATTGTCGTCGTATACTGGCTTCTAGGACCCAATGTCATACACGACGCACGGCTTCAAGCCTTCATGCAGAAGACGAACTCGCTTCGGCATATTGTCTGCTCAGGGGACACTGCTCCAAATATGATTGCTCTGGAGTCCGTGGCCACACAAGCATACAAGCTGCACTGCATTGATCCCGACAGATTTCCTTTGCCAAAGTATAGCAATATTCTGTCCTTGTCGAAAACTGAGACATCGTCTTTGCCGAATATGTTCGAAGTTGGACGAACCGGCAAGACGGTCCAATTAGCTCCCCAGTATATTCATCAGGACGACAAGATTGTCTCGTTTCCTGACCTGCAGAAACTGGCAGCCAGCGACCACAAGCCTGACGTTGAGAGTCTCGCTGAGGAGGCGAAACAGAAGATCATTGACCCCGCATTTCTATCGAGAATCGAAGCCATGGAGTTTGATATTCCTTGCCGAGATGCTGAAATCATATCTCTCGGAACTGGCTCTGCGCTGCCTTCTAAGTACCGCAACGTATCGGCCACCTTAGTTAGAGTTCCCGGTGTTGGCAACTACTTGTTTGACGCTGGTGAGAACACTCTCGGCCAAATTCGCCGCGTGTTTGGAGACGATACCTCGGCGGTCCTGCGTGATCTGAAGGCTATTTGGATCAGTCACCTCCATGCAGATCATCACCTAGGCACTGCCGCAGTGATCCGTGAGTGGCACGCAGAAACCAGGGAGTCGAACGCTGCAGCTACGCTCCATCTCGCCTCGCATACACATTTTATTGATTGGCTCCGAGAGTACGCGGAGATTGAAGATTACGGATACAGCCGCCTGACGTTTTCAGAATTCTCCTATTCGGACAGGACAACTCGCATATGCAGACCGAAGGTCTTCCGCCCTGCGGAGGTTGAGGCCGTGGGTCTGGAGCGTATTGATGCCTGCTACGTGGAGCACTGTCACGGTGCCCTTGCGACAGTGTTTACTTGGCCTTCAGGTTTAAAAATTGCCTACTCTGGGGATTGCCGCCCCAGCGATAGCTTTGTCCGGATCGGCCAAGGCGCGACCTTGCTCATTCACGAGAGCACCTTTGACGACGAGCTGAAAGGAGACGCGATAGCTAAGAAGCACTCGACCATGTCAGAGGCAATCGATGTGGGTCGTAGGATGGGTGCCCGGCGGATACTGCTTACGCACTTCTCGCAACGTTACCAGAAAGTGCCCACCATGGAAGACAGCATGGACAGCAACAGGGATGCGAATCGCGATGGCAAAGCTAAGACAGACGAAGTCATCTTGGTCGCCTTTGACTACATGCGTGTCAAGCTTGGCGACTTTAGAAAAGCTCAAGCCTTCTTGCCCGCGATGCAAAAGCTTTTTGAGGACGTTACGGATCAATAGATGCAACAAGGATTTAGATGAACCAATAGAGAGCATCGTTACCAGATTATACCATATGGGCTAAACACTTTGTTTACTAGTGAAGCATTGAGCTGTTTGATCGGATATATTTACAGAATAACTACTCATATCTGACGCAGTGCTATCTATATGCATGCTGTCTCAAAAATATACAGTTGCTAAAGGAAGAATGTACACACTTGTTTTTTTTCTTCTCCATGCAGCGAAACACAAACGAAGCAAAACATAGCTTGACTACTTAAGAAACGGTAATGCTAGCTGATCCGCTGCTATCGTAGCCCTCCACAGCAACGATCTGATAGTTCATAGTGCCGAGGTCCATACCGAGGTCCGCCCAGGCATCGAAGTGGTTGGCAGTGGTGACGGTGCCACTGGTGCGCTTGGACTCGCGAATTGACCAGTATTGGGTGAATGTGGAGGTGCCTTCGATGGAGGCGGCGTCGGTGCGCGTCTGCGTGTAGATCTGGTAAGTGGCGCCGTCGCTGGTCACTGTGCCCTTGTAGGTGCCGCCCGTCGAGGGGTTGTAATCCCCGTACGACTCGACGATGTAGTACTCGATCAGCGGGTTCTCGGACCAACCGTACACCGAGAGGTAAGCGTTGCCGTCCGGATTGAAGGACCCAGAGAAGGTGATAGCCCTAGGCACAGGGAGGCATTAGAATCTGCAAGACATATCTGGAGAGAACGGGGAATCCAGTCCCCCCCCGCCCCCGCCCCCTTCCCGGCTTCCCTAGAGGAAGAACAAGAAGAACTCACCGGTCGGATCCCGTGCTCCAGCCCTTGCCGCCGACAAAGTCGCCGTCTCCGTCCCAGGTTACGGAGTAGGAGCCATCGTCCCCGTTGGTATAGGTGGCGAAGGAATCATCAGATGTCCAGAAGGAGTAGTAGTATCCGCCGCTCGTGCCGGTGGAGCTGTCGGTCCTGGAGATCAGACGGTCCCGCAGAGAAAGCGGTTGAGGTGCTGCGAGAACGCTGGGCACGGCAGCGGCAGCCGCGAAGAACAAGGTCGCGAAGGAGCGCATTTTGCTTGTGTTACAAAAACAGAAACGTAAGTGATATCGGAATGTGAGACTGTTGTGTGTTATAAGTACAGGAAATCAAAGTATCAACGAATGTGGGAAAATAGAGCCGCCAGTGCCTGGATAGAAATCGAAATATGAGACTCGCTGCCTATCACGAACAAGCTATGGAAGATGCGGAATTCAGAATAGGTCTTATATATATATATATATGTGTGTGTGTGTGTGGTCTGGTTATGGCTTCTTCCTGGTGCACCTGGGTTAGCAACGAGTAGATTAGCCACAAGGGCCGCAAGCAGGGCAGAATAAAGCAAAAACCGCCCATAGTATGCGGAGATGAGCCCATCCTGGATGCGGCGGTGTCAAGTCTTGCACTCTATTCGGGAAAGGAGAAAGGTGGGGAGAGGAGACGCGGCGCCGGTAAGTTTGTGCCATGATTTGCATGGGATATATCAACCTCGCCGGGCGGCATTGTAGGTTGGTTCCAAGTCCATCAATCCGGGCTCATGGCTGCAACCAGGGGGTGGTGGCCGGATGGGGTAACCACTTGGTCGTCTACATACTACATAAGTACTGCTCCAGGGGTTCCGCGACGCTGAGACAGGGGTATGCCCTTGAGACATCTCCATCTCGAGGTTTGGTCTCTTTCTCATTTCTCCTCTTCTCTTCTAAAACGGAGAGGCTCCGCCCGCTCATTTACTGTGTCTAGTTAACTCCGAACAGATGAATGCAGGTAACGGGAGCGCTTCTCAATGGTGTTGTACTGCTGCAATGCTCCTCTCTGCAGCTGGTTGGCAGATCAAAGGGCACACCCCTACCAACGTCGTCATTGGCGCTGCCAAGACTACCCTGCAGATCGAAGAAGATCCAAGCAAGGAACCATCCCCCCTTCTTGTACAGCCTCAGGTGAATAATAAATCTGATGTTCTGGTCATTGCGGGTCCTCAGTTTCATCCAAACTCCTGGTCGTCATCGGCAGTGGGTCAACTGGGCTTCTCTTTACTCTAATGTGGCTCCATAGTACCACCTTGAGCCAGGAGAAGCGGTTGATCCTCGCCATAATAGTCCGAGACGCACCCCAATGTGTCCTCATCATCTCATCAGGCATCCCTATCCTGTCCGAGTGTTTAAAACCCATCATGCTGATGAGTGTTCCCCTCACGGAGCCTCAAGCGCAGGTACCTGGCCGAAAAGGTGGGTGATTGGAGTAAATGAAATTGTTTATTTCAGATCATCGCGTTGTCTTCCCGCGCAAAATTAGAATCGCACAGCCCAATGAAGTTGTTAAGAAACTGGAACGAGCTTATAGAAGAGCCCTTATTGATCCAACTCTGTAGTACGCATGAGACGTTGAAGAAATAGGTTGCAATCATGGGATATTAGCCAACGCCGTTGGCCTGCAAGGTCTCTAAACCTTACAAGTTAATGGCAAACAAAACTTGAGAGTTGTGGTGTTCGAGGTCGGTATAATAGAAAGTCTAGACAAGGCTGCGTCACATTTTCACTTATGAAATTCTTTAGATGGTACATTAACGACATGTTAGGCATCGCTGATCGCGGGTAGTATTATGATTACAAGAAACATTACTTCTTGACGCTAGATTTCATCTAGCCTTACTCTCAGGACAACAGAGCTTTTAAGAATGGTGCATGTCGCCAGACCTAGGACGAGAAGCCGGGTGTATTATAGCCCAAGCCCCGAACCGAATAATCCCGTTATTCGGCCCTACTCCCGGTTCTTCCTTGGGAAATGAACCAGGAGATAGTCGTTCCCACGGCACTCGGCGCAGTGACCCGATGGTGGCTGCTCCGATGATCGCCGCCGCCCTCGCGGACGCGGCGCTTCCCTCGCTCCTCATCCTGCCGAGAGGCACCTTCATCGTCATCACCGACACTAACAGCTACTGGTGCCGTCGACGCAATGGCGCAGCTGCCCCGTCTTAGTGACGAGTGCCGCGAATTGCTAAAGCACGCTTTGGCCGTGCCGCCAGCAGAAGGAGAGCCGCGCGATGTCGTGCGGTGCGGGTCTACGAAGGGATTTTTTTCGCGCGCGATTTCGTTTAGACCGCCGCTTTGGCGGAAGCTTTTGTCGCCGCTGGCCGCTGACACGCCGCTGTGGTTCTCGTCCAGATCGTCAAGGATGTATCTTCCTCTCTGGTCCTGCGGCGGGCGTCTATTCCACCCCACATCCGCTATGCGGTCGCCGCACCTCGAGTAGACCGAAGAAGGAGCTGGGTGCACTCCGAAAACAGCTTTGTTGGATATTCCTTGCGCACTACCTCTGCCTAGTTGTTGTTCTGGATCTAAAGCTATGATGGTCTCGGACGAGCTCCTTTCACCAGAACCAGCACTATCCGGTGCATCAACAACCGATTGGACGGGCTCATCGATCCATTCAGTACGGGTAGCACCAAGCATGCTACGAGACTCTTGGCGAGGAGGCGAGCTCGTGCGAACACTCGGCTGCTCTGTGCCAGGCGAGTCTGGTATGTAGGCATCGTCGTCTGTTTTCGAATATGCATACTGGAAGGCCGGATGCATATCCGCCTCGCTGCCTATTAGTAACCTGGAGTACCAGTCTTGCACTTTGCGCCTGCTCCTGTATGGAATACCCTCTGCGTCTTGCTCCCCCAACTCTGAATCGGAGTCGTTGCCAGAAAGAGCCCCCTCCAGGGAGATTTCGGGATGATCACAGGTGTCCTGGCTGGGCTTGTGCGTCGACTTCGTGTAGGGATCCAGTATCAAAGGGGTATCATGTCCCAGCATGCTGTCTGCCCGGTAGATGCTTTTCACGTCGCTGAAGCTCTGATATGTCGGTGACAGCTGTCCACCTCTAGATTGAACCCCCTGAATGGTAGCCGGGAGGGGGATCCCTGCGTGACTACGCCTGCTTGCGCGATTCTCCCTGGACAACCTTCTGACTCGAAATTCGCCATGGTCGATGATGAGCTCACGAACATCTCTATGCTTTCGCACCTGGCTCCTATGCCTCCGAAGCTCGGGTTGAATGGACGTAAAATGCTTGAGAAGCTCTGCGCTCCACTTATGTACTTGTTCGGCGCTTGGCATGTCGAGGTAGCCGATCCAGCTATCCACCACTCGGAGGAGCCGAGGCTTGGATTTCTTGCTTAAGCGTCTGTGTGATTTCTTCTTTTCCTTACGCCGCTCTCGGCTGAGGAGCTGGCCGTGCAGGTCAGCCAGAATGCGGCCGTTTGCACCAACGGTCGCGAGAATACAAGCCTCACAACCGCTTAACACTCGAACAAAGCGATTATCATACGGCGCTTGACCGAACACTTTGAGGAACACCTCCCTGCTCATCCAGTAAGCATTGATCGAGTCCATCCGGTCGATGAAATCTGAGAGAGTTGAGTCCTTAGTGGGGAGCGCACGCAGGCGATCTGTATGTACGGAGACTTCGGCGGCTAGAAGTAAAAAGAGATTGCGGATCAGATAAGGGTTAAGCCGAGCATGACAAGAGCATAGCACTGCTGCTGGGGGCATCAATTGGCGGTCGATATGGTCCACAATTTGCAAGGTAATTTTCTTGAGGATATTCTTGGTTCTAAGCAGGACCTTTGGCAGAGTCGCTACCTTCTCCTGCTGGCGAGTTTGCCATCGCTGTGAGGGCTGCGCAATACCATAGTCCGGGCGGCGGCAAAGAACGCTGGCCAGGCGATCAATATCAGCCTTCGAAAGCTGCGACACCGTGCAATCCATCCAATCAGGGTTGTTCCGTAGGCTGCATATACCTATGACTTTGTAGTGATATTGTGTCTTCCAAATAGTCAACGAGCTAGTTCGAGGAGGAACTGCAGAGAGACAAGTGGCTTTAAGCCCACAGCTTACTCTTCGAGCATCGCTGGCATACATAAGGGGCGAATGAGAGTGGGCCGATGGAGATCAAGGAGAGCGGCCATTGTCGTCTCCTTGGACCTTCATCCTTTGATGAAATGAGCATTTCCAGATAGATATATCAACAAGAGAAAGCCTTTTTGTGCCATGAAAGCTCCCTCACTACGACTAAGCTGGCGACTTCGACTGCAAAGCCACTCATCGAGCCCCCAACCAGGCATACTTTTCTGCATCTCTGGGCTCGAAGACTAGCGACAAAATGGGGACTAGAACAATGATATTCATAAGTTTCAGTTTCAGACGGAAAGAATGCTCTGGGAGTGGTTATAACATCTTGTGACTTACATAGCAGCCCCAATCCCAGCATCCCAGCAGTATGCTCTAGGAGAACGGGGAACATATTTGCGAAACGACAAGGACTTCGAAACTCCTTAGGATTGACTTGATTCATCCATTATGATTCCCAATGCAAGCCTATATAATAGATACCGCCGCTGTGATATCATTTGCCATCGTGGAGAGTCTGCTGAGAACGTTTGCTCTAGGTATGGTATTCCCAATCCATAACACGTGAAAAAAAATATTAACCCTCTGATCTCCCTATAACGCCTCAATACCTGCAGTTGCACAAAAACTATGGAAAGCTTGGCACTTGAGTATTACAAACTCCCAGCCGGTAAACAAGCTATACAAGAACGCCCTGGTATCTATGCGTAATAGCGGATTTCACCCTGATCACTTGCTAAGAAACGTTTATAGGAGGCAACCGGGTGCCGCTATAGTCTGGTTCGGCCCTCATGCGTTCAAGTCGGATTTTTGCCGCCTCAGTGCCGTCATCTGGTACAGGAACCTCGCGGAACCAAGGATGCTCAAGAGCTTGTCGGGCCGTAATACGTTTACTTGGATCATAAACAAAGATCTTGTGAAGAAGATCCAGGAACTGTTTGAGGAAGGGGGTGTTTGCCGGTATTATATCCTGAGGACATGGTTAGCCATGAGCTACTTTGCACAGATCTTCTGTTCTCGTGGCTTGACTTACCGACAGCCGTTTCATGTTCTTGACGAATCTCTTCGAAGCTCTAGTTGTATCTGGAGTGGGATAATCAAGCTTGAAGCGCTTGAAGTATCTAAAGTGATCTTGTTAGCATCCCGTTAAAGCACGAGCGGCATCTCTATGACTGGTTGGGAACTTACTTAGAGGCCGGGTTTCCTCCGGGCCCGCCACTTCTTGAAGACATTTTAGACACCTGCTGAACAAGGTGTGTATCGATTCGACTGTCACACACATTCTCCATCATGGCCAGATGCTCAAGATTATCATGAGTCTGGAAGAGAGCGTCGCCAGTGAAGAACTCGACAAGGATACACCCTATACTCCAGATATCACAAGGAAAAGACCACCCCAGCCCAAGAATAATTTCCGGGGCACGGTAATGGCGCGTAGAAACTACTGAGGAATGGTATTCGTCCTCAAAAGTTGCGGAGCCGAAGTCGATAAGTCGGATCTCCGTGTCCAGCAAGACCTTGCGTTGGGTTGCTTGTCTATTAATACCAGACGAAGAGGACGGTATACGGCGGTTGTAGGTGAATGTCTGGTAAGCACTATCGCACAGCAGAATGTTCTCGGGTTTCAAGTCCGTGTGGATGAGGTTAAGATCATGAAGGACTAAAGCATTGGTTAGTTCCAGCAGTCACCTTAGATGGGACGGTAGAAGCGGGGAAGAATAAGAACTTACATGCGACACTCGTCAGGAGCTGGCGAGCGAAGCTTTGTATCTGGCTGTTTGGGAAAGGCACAAAATTGTTGCTCTTCAAAAAATCGAACACACTCGAACCCAAAAGATCCATCACAATACAGATATGTCCTCGATAATCGAAACAGTCGCGGAGGTGGATACATCGATTGCGGTTCTCGCCATCATTCGCCTTCAAAGTTTGAAGCACTCGTAGCTCTATTCGAGATGCATCGCGGTATTTTTGAACAGACCGAATGATCTTGATGGCGACAAGTTTGTTTCGTTTTCTGTCCCTAGCCTGGACGACCTTGCCGAACGTTCCTTGACCAAGCAACTTGATCATTTGATCTGTACAACCAAGTTAGCCTCCAGAAATCCGTGTTCTGTCTTATTTAATAGTTATGCAGAACGTACATTGAGATGTGAGTTCCGCATCTGGTACAACAATGTAATGTCCATCGTCATCGTCGACTTTCAAGTCATGATATCTCTGCAAATACAGAAATTAGCCACTGTATTAGTCATTGCGTTTCGAAAGGTGTGATTGATTGTGGCCTACGCACATCATCGACGACTCTGACAGCGACGTCGCCAGACTTCTTGACCGGTTTTTGAGGCGGTCTATAGCTAACATAGGCGTCGCCGAGAACTTCGACTTCTCTGCGCTTTGCCTCTTGAGCAATTTGCTGTCGAGTCCTCTTCCTCTTCTGACCAGTCTGCTGTGCTTCGTAGTCGTAGTGCCCATTAGAGGACAAGGAGCCCAGAGATGTGGCAGCGGTAGTGTTGTGTGCCGACGTTGTCCGGTCGGTTGACGTGGACCCGCTGTTGGGTGTGTCAACCTGGGAGCCATTGGTGGCCCTGCCATTCGGATAAGCGTCTTCTTTCCTCCTCTTTTTGGCAACATGTCGCGAAGTGGCATCGGATCCATTCGCCGTGCCATTTGTATACGTCCTGGTAGAGTAGCTGGTAGCCGTGTCATCGACGTTGGCATCCGGCTCAGGGGTGTCGTCAATGACGATAATCTCTTTCGGGAGACCGTTCTTGTAAAAAGAATCCCAATCGGGACCTTTTGACCTTCTTCGCTTTCTGGCCTGGCCGTCGTTGTGGTTTTGCATCGCTACGGCTGAGGATGCCATATTGTATTGTGTTGCGTCAGAGCGCGGAGTTGACCCAGAATGTGTTCTGGTGTACTCTTGAGCCTGAGTGGATCGTGCAGCTGAGGTCACAGAGGCGACCGCCCCGTTCGCCGTTGTTGAGGTTCTATTGGACTGCTGGCTCCCAGCATAGGCGGCAGTGGATGAGTTGCCGCTGGAAGCATACGATGAGGGAAGAGCTGGTCGGCTGGCAGAGACGGCAGAACTAGAGGTGGGGATAATAGGGTTTGCTGGAGCAGCGGGTGGAATAGCGCCCGGTGCTCGATAAGCGCCGGTATGGCTACTACTGCTCTGCAACGAATGTGAATACGGTGGGTAGTGAGTATGCTGGTGAGGGTGACGGTAATGCGGAGGTAGTGTGGCCGTCGCAGTTGTCGGAGTTGACATTGTTATGATCCCTAACGATCAGAGGGCCGCACGCTGGGAGGATGGCTGCGTTCCTCAATTATTCTGAGAAATCCGGGGGTGCTGGGACGGGGTCGCTGGCCTTCCCACTTGAGCGTACCGCTTTTCCTTTGCGGGCTTTCCGGGGCCAGTGCAGCGGGCAAATGAAATAAAAAAAAATAATAAAAAAATAAAAAGGCTTGACAGGCAGGCAGTAGGTACTGCGAGGGCCTGTGAGTGAGTGTGGGTGGGTGGTGCCAATGACTTCACTGGGCACGACAAGGTTCCGGCCGGTTGCCAGTGGGGGACAAATTTGTAGGCTTCTAAAGCACTAGACGTGCTGTGTTCGGGGGAGGCTTGAGCCACTAAAAGAGCCCAAGTCTTGGTGCTAAGGGATGTGTAGCCCGGATTCTTGGGTCGGTCGAACTGCGCCGTCGCTACCTAGGCGACTAGAGGTGTCTGGCTCTGATCTTGCGGTGTTCTGGATTCAAAGGTTGGGTTATTCCTTTGGTCGGTTTGTCGAGTCTACCGGTAGCGAGATGCTTTCAATGCATACACTTGGAAGGAAATGGTATTTTCATGAGGAGGGTTGTGTGGTTTTGCTCCTTTTTTCTGTGTTTGGTTGGGATGATGTATTGGTGTATTCTCTAGACAAGGCCGAAGTCAAATGCTAGTCGGAGAGAAAGTGTGACAATTGCCCACGCTGGTCAAACAAGACGTTGGCCTCGAGGTGCGGTAGTTTTGACCTGGCTTCCTTGCTTTTTGCCTTGAGAGGAGTTGCCGAGCCAAGTATATACTGATGTAGAGCTGGATTCGAGGGCCAAGCAACACGGCCTGGTTGCGGTCGGTCGAGATGGCTGCTGGTGCAAAGGGTGTTGAAAGCCTCGCTTTACTTGTTGTGGTTCAGATTCGGTGCGGTCGATCGCCTGCGTAAGAGCGGGAGCACTAAATGCGCGTGCATTCCGTGGGCGAACCACGAAGTTTGGTAATGGTTGATAGCAGTCCTCCCGCTGAGTATGTAGATATTTGACAATGACGTGAGAAACGAGAAACAAGATCCAGCTTCAGCACGGAGCCGGTGCTGAAAAGTTGCGTGGATACAGAGAGGGGGTTTTACACTTCGTTCTTCACTTGCCTCGCCGTCAAGTCAGTCGAGGCGAATGATACACACACGCAACGGATTCCGCAGCCAGTGGAGCGTTCGGCTGTCCCTAGCGTCCTGACCCAAGTCCAGTCTCCAATCTTGTCCCAAAGCTGCTGATTAGTGCTGCATACAGTGCGCAACGCCCCAATCCTACTGCCACGGCCACTGCCAAAAAAAGAACTGGGCCCCCTGCGTGAAAGGATGTGAACAGAACTTTAGTGAGGTCTACCGCGCCATATTTATGTGAAGCACGGCAACCCTTGAAATGAGAATACTTTTTAGACTGCCTCAACATTCTATCTACAAGCAACCAGATGTATCAACTTCATCCTATGATTTTTGACCTGACATGTAAAAGCGGTCTGATTATCGCCACGATCTATACTGAGGATTGGGCTGAGATCACCGCGGCTTTTCTCCAAGTATTGATTGTCTGACGTCGGTTGGCGGTGGACTCAGATATGTGGTATGGGGATGTCTGTACATACAGTGCAACTGTCACGGGCCGGCCTGGGGGCGGCCTATTGCCATTTAGGGCTAAAGTGGCTCTGGGGCCCAATGGAGACAGCCAGGCAGTGCCAGGTTCTCTCTCTTGCAATAAACTTCTCGAGTGAAAAGTAAGTGGTAAGTGATCATAATCAGTTGAGAGAGAACCATGAATACCATCAGCCTGAAGTGCGCACAGCCTGTGAACGACTGCACCTCCTGGCAGTGGATTAGTTGTCAATAAAACTTCTCCTTGTTTTACGGAGGGCTCTTTTCGCGGGCTGGTCCATGAATATAATGGGAGAACGCGCACGGTTCCATGTCCCAGCAGCCCGCCAACGCGTGCAGGCTGCTGGAATCTTTGTTAATTATCGACATATTGCCGGCTTATGATGAAGGCGACCAAATCGTTTACCGTAATTATTTCTATTACCAGCTAACCACTTACTTGAATGGTTTATCAGTCGAAATCGCTGAAGCCAATTCGGCTGCTACCTTCTTCGTCCTAATATTGCTTAACCTGTTCGCTTCTCTGTTATCCCCGATGCCACTTCGTCATTGCTTTGGTCTTACTCGCCTCCCTGAGGATTACAACCCAAAAAAAGGCTTGCTTGTTCCCCTGCACGACAATGTCTGTGTAGTAATAAGCCAGAACGCCAAAGAGGAGGGGATTTGCTCTGCTCTGGCTATTTGCGCGTCGCTGGTCCTGAAGAGTGCCCCTCACGCCACGCAAATGTGCCTGATAAGCTGGTTGGCCGGCCGGATGGACCCTTCCATGACACCAAAAACCCTCGGAACCAGTCAGGACCCTGAAATTTCTGCGAGCAGGACACCATAATGGACGAAGGCGGCCAAGACGAGAAAAGGGAGACGCGCAGGACACGGCAAGTCCTCGACAAATCCTCCAGTCGCTGCCACTCGCGTATGCAAGTCTTGCAGTAGCCCCATGTTCCTCACCACATGGCTTGGCAGGCCACTGCGGTGCATGATTTCCCATCATAGTGATGTCCTGAACCCAGGTTATTTCACCCAGACGGCTGACTTGAGCACGGCTGCTGGTGAAGATAACCCACCCCGGTTCGGGGTAAAGTTATGGAAATGTCTCGGAGACCAAGCCTCCACCCATCCTTTGCACTTCATTGTAGCTACCCCCAGTATCGTCATGGTCTGCCAGAAACGGGGGATGGTGCTGCGATGCTGCTAACTGTACCCGCCTTGTGGTATATGGCGTTACTTGTTCGTTGTTCATGTCATTTGGCGGGTGGGTCACGATGCTGCCTACGTATTGTTAGGTGTTTACTTTTACTTGAACTCATTACAATACTTTACCACCGCAAGCATCCACACACTTGTAGCCAACTTATGACGCAAGGCCAGATGGGTCTCGTTACGATTAGTTATTTGGCCGCCAACTGTGTCGTACACCGAAGGGCCCATTAAAAACGGGGACTTATATGCATATAATAAAGCCTCTGCGCCTCGCCGCGCAAAACCGCGGTCCGCTATTTTGGGAGTTTGTCAGATCCAACGACACGATTCAAGATTGTACTTTTTTGGGCAGAGAATTTGTTGATCCAATGCTCACAGGGAAGAGAAAACAAAACTAAGGCATGGAACGAAAATAAGGCGTAAAGAGGGGTGCGAACTTGCAAACAAGATATGGGCCGTGCATGACAGCTTCGCGGCGTATGCCTTGGGGCGCCCCGCTCCAAGACGAACGCGGGTAAGTGACACCAAAAAACCCAGGTGGCAAATGGAGTCTCAGGTAGTGGAGGTGAGATCTCCAGGCCTAGTATTCATCAGCGAGCATCTGAGCCGGGAGATTTATCAATGTCTTTTTTGTGCCGTCATAGTCCTGTGGTATGGTGTCCATCGAGCCACTCGGATTCCAACTCAGACATCGCTCTCTTTCGGGCACCTTCCATACCACCAATACCACCCCTCTTCTACTAATTTCGAGTATTTCTTTGGCCAACCGGGGACTGGCATAGCGGGGGTCGTACAGTGCTGGACGTACACACATTTGACGGTGATAACTTCCCACGTAGCGGATGAACGTCGTTTTTCTGAAACGATAGGTAATGAGCAAAAGCCCACTGGCTACACCCTATAGTATCTCACACCCTTTCTGTAAACCTCATTCCTTAATTTCATCAAGCCGAGTTCTCAATGCTCACTTTCAGTTTCTCCTTGTGATAAGTCATAGGCTTTTCCGTCCAGGGACTAGAGGTGCAGCACTGTAGCACTTCAACTAGTCACAGTCTGTGCTTATTTCACCTGCCGAAGTCAGCACCAGCTTCGGGGCCTGAGGTGCGGGTCTCCCAACGTATTCCAGAATTGAAAGGTGACATCTTTGAATCCCCATATCAATTTCACCGCCGCCACAGTGAATAATCACAGGTAATCCCACTCCCTCCCCTAGGCGTTTGTGATCAGCCTGGTGCAGTTCCTTGCAGAGGAGGGATATTTACACCAGTGAGCCACGGAACATTTCATTTCGCCCTGTTGATACCTACGTAGCCAATATTTCACACAAAAAAAAAATCGTAGAGGTCCGGTACTCAGCCAAATACTATTTTGCTGTGTGGTGAATGCGCATCTTTTCCAAAGCCCCTGGGTTTTTTAAGTCATGCTAACGTGGTCCGAGACCGAGACCTGGGTTATAGCCAAGGTGATTACAGAAACCTCCATTTGACATGCAAGACCTTGTTTCCAAATGTTACGTATTGTAGGGTCGTTCGTGAGGGATCTTCTGCAGTCGGGGAGCTGGGCTTCCGATGTGGCCATGCCACAGTCGTGTTAGAGCCCAGCAAGATCCACGCAGGGCATTCAAACGATCCCGCCTCGTTCACTGAGGCCATTGTGCCATGGTCCCTCTTCAACTTTTGAAGATTCGCAAACATCAAACAAAACCCAGAGTACGGGGGTTTCGTGAAACACTTGAAACCAACAGTTCATTCGTTATGCGACCAGGTCAATTCTTCTGATCCAGGCCGACCCCAGCATCATTTTCAGATGATGGAGTCTCAATACAATTGACACGCCAATACTGGGATACATTTCCACAGTTGCATCAATACGTTCTCAGTGGTCCCTGCACCTTGACTCAAGACTCGATTGTTCATCAAACGCCGATCCTAAAGATGGGTTGCATCGCGCTCTCTTTTTAATTTTCCATGTTACAATAGATGAAGATATGCCTCCTGATGGTATAGGCCCTCCATAGTTAGCCAAACGCCGGTACTATGCGATGCTAAAGCACTTCCCTATGAGGTCTTTTGAGGAACGCGTGCCCCTGTGCATCAACTACGTCAACATCTTAACTATGCATCCACTCAACTCCTTGGTCACTCCCTACTAGGCGTTGCGGATCTCCCACTGAGCTCCCTCATCAACTTCGTGGGGGAGAGGATCTTTAGATGCCTCGGTTGAAAACAACCATGCCACCATCTCCCCCCTTGCCGTGAAACTCTTCTTCCAGTTTATCCGCACTGATTCTCTGCCTTGTAGGGAATGCTGCCAAGGCAAGTGGTAGTGCAATATAGCTCATACCCAAAATCAGACCCAAGTTGACGGGCGTTGTCAACCGCGGGTTCTTCTTCAACCACTCCGTCTTCTGCAGGCGCATCAAGATCAATGGTGGCACAACCATGATAGGACTGCTGTTCAGGACACGGCTAAGCGCCGTCTCACTGACAGCCAGCACGGCCGCCTTTTTGCTTTTGCCAAGGCTAGGGATGTCGTTCTCAGCCTTGCCATCCGCAGCCAGTCTAGCTTTGTCTGCCTCGGAGAGGACTGGGAACACATCGATTCCGGTTCGCATCTCCTCGCCGCGCATGAGGAACACGTTCAAGGCACCAGCGGAGGCGACGGCGGCGAAGGGGACCAGGCGGCCAAGCAGAGTGCGCGTGCTTGGGGAGAGACGCTTCAGGCGGGGAACGATCGAGTTCAAGCCAACGGCGACGGAGCAGGAAGCACCCACGGCGAGGCAGTACGACTGCGCGATCTTGCCCCAGGACAGAGGCGAAGACTTGTTGGCGTTGGAGAAGTTGATGGCAACGTTGAGGGACTGGTTAGCGACCTGCCAAGCGATGGTTCCTGTAGTCTGATGAGTAGAGATGAGGCTGTCAGCGCACATTCACACCACCAACCATGTCGGTGCCAAAATTGGGTAGTCGTTGGTTACATACCCCGAGACCAGGTGTAAGCATGCCGGCCGTAACAACTAAGTTCGACAAGACGAAGCAAGACATTCGGAAAGGTAGGAGCACCGGCTCGCCCGTATCTTGAAGCCCCATGGCACAGTCAGTCTCACCCATGTGGTTGTCAGACGCGTAGACGCAAGTATATGAACGCACCAGGGTGTAACGTAGAATCAACGATCTTCTTGGACCACCACAGTTCGGGAGTCATCTGCTGGATCTCCCCCTTCTTGTATGCGATCAACATGTTCTTTGCATCTTCGAGGCCTCGTTTGCCGACGAGTAGGGTCCTAATTGAATCGCACAAAGACATGAAATCAGCCTATGTTCACGAGTGCAGTTGCCCACGGTAAGATGTGGACACCGAGGCATTGGCCGTCACTTACCTTGGATCTGTAATGCCTGCAGTCTGTTGGACTCGGCCCCAGTACGTGCTGAGATCGTACTGGGACTCGGGCAGCTCCCGGTTACCTGGCAAAGAAGCAGACATGTTTGGCTGGCTCCTCTGACCTCGCTCGTAGGGAACGATGGCTCCCTCGTTGTCAATGGGTGCCGAAGAAGGGATGGAGAGTCGGGAAAACCAGCCAAAATGAGCCCCGGGAAGCTCGTCGTACAGCAAGATTCAAAGGTGAATTTTGGTTCAGTAGTTGCGACAGATCAGGCGGTCGCGATAAGGGTTCTCAATGGGCCGACAGCGGTGAAGATCCCCGAAATTTTAGGCGGGCCGGCTTCGCTGCTAAGGCTCACCTAGCTAACCCCACTATCCTATACCGAAAGCAAGCTTGGGAGCGCCTGGACACGGGTCAAGGCCCGGGGTGTCAAAGTAAAGAGGGCAATGAGGGACATGCGTAGTCTATCGAACTTGGAATCCGCGACTACTTCCGAAGCTCTCGGACAACGAGCCCGATGGCTGGAAATAGGAACAAGATGATTGGCAGTAAACCTGCTTGCGCAGTAGATATAAACATGTCTGTATGCGGGGTATACCAGAACAGCAGATGAGCCGGCTCCATTTTGGCGAGTCTAGTTACATAAGATTGGATACTGATTCAAGCTAGCTTATGGATATCCACGCCCAGAGCCGTTGTTTGCCGTTGGAGCAGTGCGGTCTCTCGTGCCCTTCAGACGACAAGAGAGAACTGAGGGCCAGGGGTTTAACTACTGTATAGGTAGTAGGGATGGGCCCACACATTCAGTGCTGAAACTCACCTCGTCGAACCTTCAGCCACAGGAAGTTCCAAGATGAAAGAACAAGACTCTGTTGTTGTATTACTTGCTAGGTTTTCAGCAAAAGAAATTGTATGTCTATAGTATGGACTGCGAACCATCATAGAAAAAAAAAAAAGGAAGAAGAAGAAGAAGAAAAAGAAAGAAAAAAAAACAGCCAAAGCTGTAAAGTACAAATATTAACAGTTAGGCTGACTGCGATTAAAAAAATCGACCGACCAATGCAGGATTCGAACCTGCAATCTTCAGAGGACTTCAACTCATCGCCGAAATCTGACGCGATACCATTTCGCCAATTGGCCCGATTATTTGATGAAATTTGGACCTCTTATTTTAGCCTATACTAGCTTTGTAAAAGTGGCGGCTTGTCTGCGCATTTTTAACTCGGAAACTTCCGTTAGAATCCACCTCTCAGCCAATACCAATTGTTAACAACCCGGTGCTGCTCTCTATATTTGCATCGCTTAAATATTCACGTAAACTTACGGAAAATCGTGACTGACAATGGCCTGCATACTTTCAAAGGTGAAGATGATTAATCAAATTTGGTAAAATGTTGGCCTTTTACAAATATGTAATCTTTCCTCAAATAAACCATTGGCGAGGAGGAGGCAATGAAAGCAAACATGATTTCCTTTTTGAAATTGTTTGAGTCGCTAGACTTTAACACGGTAACGCAGCGTCCATTAAACTATCTATGGTATGGGATAGCAAGATTCTTAGTACAAGACATAGGGCATAAAAAACTCTGCTCAATCAACAGAAATAGGCAGAATTCGATCGACACCCTTGATTGGCAGCTGTCTATTCCCAAGCAATGCTACGCCGTAAACGCCAGCCAGGGAGATTTCCTTGGTAACTATTTCGGTTGTGCCTGAAGATTTCCGCAGTATCTAACACCAGTTTGCAAATCATATAGCGAATATTTAGCCCTCGATCTAGATTGAGCATGGAGAACTAGTCTTGAGCCGAGGTGGAGAGCACGCATAATATAGCTCTGAGACTACATGATAGTAGCAATTGTTTCGGTTCCGTGACTAGAGAGGACAGCATTTCGTCAAGACGTCTACTGAGTGATACACTGAGCCATGGTAATTAATCTGTACTTTCTGACCAACCCCCGAGTTGAGTGTTAGTTTGCCGGCAACGGCACGTCAACGTCTCGACATTGATGTTCAAATATCAGCCGGTCCAAAAATATACGTGATCCCTGGTTTTCTGCACAAGCGAATCCTACACTGTGGGACTTTAGATGCATCTGGAAATCATCTTCTAGGAAATTCCAGATAAAATTGTATTCCTCTCCCTGAGTCGTCTTCTCTTTGCTCCCGAGGTTCTTGACGTATATTTCCATCAGAAGAGTGCGATATTCTCCAGTATCGAAGCTCTTAGAGTCATACAAGGGATCCATCCAGGGATCTATGAACTGATATGCCGGATCTTTCTTGTTGTAGGATAAAGATGACAGGCTGAAAATCTTGTCAATCAAAGCTGTGCCCACTCTGCACTTTCGAAGTTGGGGCTTAACCATGACATAAATCCTGGCAGAGTGTTTGCCTCTGCTGTAAACAGAGCCGACGATGCCACGACTAGCAACGTCCAGGCAGGCAAATCCAATGACTTTGTGGTTAGACTGCTCAACGGTGAAATTGGGGTTGCGGTATCCACTGAGAGCGACGATGAAGGGCATTCTTTCTCGCCGGCAGTTTTCAAGAACAATCTGCCAGTCCGCTGCATCTACGGGATTTTCATCCAGCGCACGCCAACCCTTGTACACCTCTTGATTGTATATGTCGGCAACTGCTTCCATATCATTCTTGTGAGCTGGTCGAAGATGAGCAGGCGTTCTGCAAAGGAACCTGTTTGTTTTCTGTTCTTGTGCTCGGATCAGGTCTGATTCTTGTTGGCCTATACTACGCCATTTCTCATCATTTCCCTTTCATTTGGTCCTCATATTTTTAGACTCGATATAGTAGTCCCTGCTCGACTGGAATGACGTCTGCGTGCTTATCTTTTGAAGCATTCGCAGAGAACCCCCATTCCTCCTGTCTATATGTTTGTGAGACCGAATAACCTTATCAAGTGGAAATATTCACCTACTAAGCATGGTTGGAGGATGAACAACTTCGGAGATTAAATGGCCAGTGGCCGGATCGACATCCTGTGTCTCATGAACTTCAACTCGACTGATTCCCTTATCGAAGTTATCGAGCAAGTCAGCTCTAACACAAGGTATAGATTCCCTCCAAAAGTTCACGTAACGGTGTAGAAAAGAAGGTATATGAAGTGATGTGTCTGAAGAATCACCACTTGACCGCACACTTGAAAAGTCTGCCTTACGGCACCGGCTACGACGAGGTGCATCCCAATCTTGTGCGTTAATGGTATGGTTGGGCTCTTTGCCCCGCGGGTCAGGAATATTGCGGCTAATATTCTTGCTTTCGAGACTTCTGGCTGTTGACTGGTGTCTTCTGGTATCTACTGTTGCAACTTGAGTCTTGCCTCTGCCATTGTTGAGTTCGTATTTCTGTAGGCATGTTCCCATTCCATAGGCGCTGTGATTGGCATAGGTTCAAACGAGGCATGTTGAGTAGTTTTGAGGTGTGCTGTCTTTGGTGAGGAGTTTCCAGTTGAAGAAGTTGCTCTGTAATCCAGCTCCGCATCATCTGGACTTTTCAGAGCACCTTCTGGAGACACTTGTTTCTGTTGTATTGGCCCGATATCCGGTGAGGAAGGGGTGAATGTGTTAGAGGCTCCATAACGTTGGCGAAGATGAGGGGGCAATGTTGCGTCGTTCCGTTCAAGGCTCAGCTTCTGGGCATTGGTAGTTTTATTATCTGGGGTCAATGAAGCCGGTACCGGAGTGACCATAGTTGGACCTTGACCTTTACGCTTTGAAATATCAGTTTTGAGTTGCGGAGATATTGCCAGCGGCTTTGTTGCAATTGACTTTTTGAAGTAGAAGTATTTGCAGCTGCTGATAAGTCATCTAAGGTGTGCATATTTTGCTTGTTAGTGGAAGATGATTTGCTTCCTTCCTTGACTATCGAGAAATTGTTGTCCTCGGGTAGTCTGCCACAAGGTTCAATTGAAGCACAAGCCTCATGAACTGATATCCGTGTCTTATGCCCTATATCCATTGTAACTCCATGAGCTGTTAACAAGGCATGCGGCTTGGAGATGAGTGATGCCTCGTTTACCCTCTTTTCCAGTCCTTTTGGCCGATGGGCCTCATCTTTTTCATTATTTCCTCCTCCAGTCGTCTCATAGAAAGGGGATGTGACATAGGGACTCGCTTGCTGCTGTGTAAGGATCTGGTTACAAGCTCGATTTACTTCAATGTGATCCTGCCATTTATCTAGCCACACGTGGCGAGCTCCTGCCATGGTTTGGCACTGAAAGTTTTTATCCTTTCTTTCTTTCTTTTTTTTTTCCAAGTCCGCTCGAACACAGGAGGGCAGAAGTTTTATGAGTGTTGAAATATTGATTGTCGAGTTCTTCTCGGTGTTTTATTGTTAATCATATGCGTTCAGTAAGGTAGAACGGTCCGAAAGCTGTGCACTAATGAGAGACGGAGTTTACCTTGGCGTTGCGTAGTTGACTTTGAAAGGCTTCCGGTGACGACTTGCGTACGTTTACATCCCTGTAGAGACAAATTGTATCGGTTAACATGGAATACCTGTGGCTGTGAGAAGGCCTTTCATGACAGCAGGAATGAGTTAGTGTTAGTAGGTATGATCAAGCGAGGGTCATAACATCAGCCTACCAGTCTGGATAGACAGACTCAAAAATTTGCAAAAGCGCAAGGTTGGTGAGGTTCAAGAAGAACAAGCATTTTGAATGGTTCCCTACCTTATGGTGAATTTTCCAAAGTTCCTTTCAAAAGTATATTCACCGTTACCCATGCATCATATGACAAGGATACCTACGGCCTAAGCACGTAGAAACAGCTACTGTGACTATAGATTGTCTGGCTGTTGAATTAAATCTGGACCACGTTAACTAGATGATAAGTCTTGAACGTCACAATTCTGGGGTGTTCATGGACAAGATATGCCTCAAATCAGTGAAATTGCATGATATGGGTTAAAAAAATGAGAGATACCGATTCAAATCAGCCTTCGAACCATACGAGACGTTTGTGTCGAAGTGAGAGACGAGCAACATTGAATTTGGGGTGGTACATCCTCCTTCTCTCGTTGCCAATACCAGTTTCGCATGATCGTTCTTCTCTAGAGTATATAGCTTTCTTCCTGTTACCTCACCTAACTAGAATTTCATGAACATCGAATGATATTACCAAGAACCGAAGTAAACAATCATTAGGGATGAATCTCAGATCAGATGTTATTGGAGGTCTAAATAGTGTACTGGTATGGCGATTCGCCCCGCCTAACGCAACTATTTGTGTGCCCCAATTCTCGACTGTTCAATTGCACCCACGCAATTGGTAATTGTTTTCTTTTTCTTTACAAAGCCTACCATATATAATAAAAATCCGTTTGGACTTGGGGGAAAAAAATCATGCAAGCATTGCGGTGAACATTTGAGTAGTCCCAAATACGAGCAAAGGGATGTGGTCTGGATCATCACGTGAAGTAGACGATGCCCGAAATCGTGGGTGGGGGAAACCAATCGACTGTCAAGAAATCTAAATCAGGTCCTTTTCAGGCATCCAGCGCACACAGTTCACAACCTTTCCGGCGATAACGAATCATCAAATATTTGGAATACTACTACCCTCAGACGTTTCCTGTGGCTGTGCAATTCAAATACCATCCCAGACCACTGAAAATATGTTGTCGATCCTCCGAAAAGCGCGGCTCAAGGATAAGGAGATGAGGATCCTGTTGCTGTAGGTGCAGCCCGGCAGGCTTAGGTTAAGAACCAGGCTAAAAGGACATTGCAGAGGGCTTGACAATGCAGGAAAGACGACAATTGTGAAGAGAATTATGAATGAGGATGTCAATACAGTCAGCCCAACTTTGGGCTTCATCATCAAAACTATAGACTACGAAGGGTAAAAAAAATTCACGGAGAACCAAATATTTGTATAGGCTGACAGGAATATAGATACAAGTTGAACATATGTAGGTTGATGCACATGCCTGGAGAGAACTGAAGCTCACAGAGAAAAGGGGACGTGGGAGGTCAGAAGACCTTGCGGTCATATTGGAGGAACTACTTTGAAAAGACAGATGCCCTAATCTGGGTGGTGGACGCGACAGATCGCCTAAGAATCGACGACTGCAGAGATGAACTCTTTGGCTTATTACAAGAAGAGGTGAGACTTTTCTTTTCTCATCGACCCTTTTTCATCTTCCACTCGATACACATAACGATACAAACCGTTAACGCTTACTACTTGAGACAGCGTCTTTCCGGAGCAAGTTTACTCGTATTTGCAAACAAAACAGACGTTCAGGGTTGCATGGACGAGGACGAAATACTTCAAGGTTTGAAGCTCAAGTCCATCCGAACCCATCGATGGCAGATTCTACGCTGCAGTGCTATGACGGGAGAAAATTTGAAGGAGGGATTGGCCTGGGTGGTGGAAGAGGCGAAAGCAAGGCTGTTCCTGTACTGACAGGTTGGTTCGCCGGGGATGCCTAAACATCTAAAGTATGCACGGAGATGCCGGGGCAGATTTCTGGAGTCTCGGATCACGGACCAGAGTAACGTACGTGCAGCCAGGTTGTAGTGGGAGCGCAGCGCTGGCGTGGTAGGCAGCCTCCAAGAACATCCAAGCTCCTGTGCACCGAGATGTTGGACGGAAGCCGGAGAATTCAGGCTGATTGATGGACCATGCTGCTTATTGAGCATCTACGGCGCTCATGATACTGGTTCAGAACCTGTTCTCCCGTAATGCAAGTAATGCCACTTAGCGTGTGGAAAAGGCGGCACCAAACGCCGAGAGTTTTGTGTACGCAGGTTGGAATCCGGCTCCCACTAACTTAGAGAAAGAAACTAAAATCCAAGTAATTATTGGGCTGTTATTTGGTATAATGCATTGAAACAAGGTCTACCCGGCCATGGGACACTAAAACTAGCGGAAGCGACCTAATAACAAGTTGAAATCCGAAACTAATAAGAGGTACCCAAACGAGCACATACGTAAAGATCACCCCCATGACATTGCCGGGAGAGTTCCATCTACTGTAGGGAAAGAGGGGGGTGGTGGTTGATTCCCACTTATTAGTGCTTCAATATTTTTGTCCGCATCCCATGCTGGCTACATAATGTAACGAAAGAATAGTGACAAGTCAGTCGACTGTCTCGGGCAGTCAAAATACGGTACACAGTTTAGTTTCTTTTGTTGGTGACTCGTGGGAAAAACAGAGGTCTTGGAATGTTGAAATGAGAGCCAACAAGTGGCTACGCTGTGATAGGCTGTGGTTATTTACGTGTACGAGATGTAGCTGAAAAAAGAAAACGCGACTCTCGCCCATGCATGTAGTTACATCCAAGGGTACGTACTTGTATCAGCAAGCGTCGAATAGGCGTTCAATGTTGAGGATAGACAGGGATCGGGCCACTGATACAAGTGGTCGGCACCCAAAAGCTGACGAACCCACTTTAAAACGTGCTCCCGATTTATGCCCACCTGGGTTGCGCCTATTGAGCGAGCCCACCCCAAAACAATCGTCCATCTGGCGAGCCCACCCGCTACGTCCAGGAGCTACCTAGTTATAGTTCGCGCCTAAACGCCAGAAAGTCGTGATCTGCCTCCCCTGGATAGAAGCCCTACGCAACCGCCGCTTGGATCCGGTGGAAACCAGACGCGTTTTCTTGCTATTTCCCGTCAGCCCGTGACTTGTGTCCTATGCGTCCCCGAGCCGGTCATGTCGGAGGACGTTTCCAATTTCTTAAAGCAGGTGAAGGAGCTGGGGGACCGACGCATTGAAGAAGACGAAGCGCGCTCCAGAGAGTTAGAAGAGAAGATATTGCAAGACCGCAAGGAACGTCAGGCTCGTCGCGCAGGTACGGATACGGAGACTGGCAGGCTTCTGTCCTCTTTAACTTTTTTTTTCTTTCCTTTCTCCCCCTTGGCCGTCCCGTCTCTGTTATTGACGTTGTTGTGTACCCACTCGGCCTCGTACATTCAAAATATCCCACCCCATAACCTTGGGCTTGTCGCATTGAACTATTTTGGGTCGCCATTGGTTCCATACCCTTCTATCCTGCCTCACTTCACATCCTTGTTTATTTGTTATACCTCAGTAGTATCTCGTCTGCGTACGCGTCTACTGACAATCTTTGTTTCTGGGCAGAACGTGCCAGGTCGATCTCCCCCCAGAAGTCGTCTCCTGCAAATACCCCGCCGCCCTCAGCAAACCGCACGTCCATCTACGGCTCCCAGCGTCTCAACCTGGATTCTTCGCCAACTCTAGACCCTCCAGCAAGCCCTCCGGTCCGAAGCGACGACTCGCCCCAGTCTGGCCCAATGAGCGGCGGGGGCCTTTACTCTCCTGCCTCCAAGGAGAACGAGTCCCCGTTTGATGCGGATAACAAAACACCAAATGACGCAGTGTCCCCGACACGGAGTGCGTCAACGGCGAGGGGCTTAAGCTGGCAGAGACGCCCCAACTCTCAAGCTTCCAATGGTTCCCGGAGCCGACCGTTGTCTGTCGTGGCCGCTGAGAATGCGGCCCGTTCATCAACTAATCTCTCGGACCCAGCCTCGGCTTCAGAGTCCGTGTCAAGGGATCAGATTGCCCAATCTCTATTGTCCAAAGACCCCTCTTGGTTTCGCCAGACCGCAGACCGTGGCGCAAACTCCGGTGCGTACAGAAAGCAACAAGTTGAAGAAGAAGATAGGATCGATTTGTCGTCGTTGAAAGCTCAGTTGCCGGGAATGTCGCGAGGCCCATCGGCCGAGCCAACTAAAGATGAGATGACAAGTCCGACTACCCTACCTCCCAGCTCACAACAACGCACCTTGGGCTCACCTCTCCCCTTGACGGCCTCGCAGAGATTCGAGCCTCCTAGTGGCGATGGACTGCCCGAGACAGATGGTGGCACGGATAGACAGCAATCGGTCATGTCTCCTCCTCTAGGCCGAACATCTCCTACCAGGGGTGACCGACCTGTATCGCCAACAAAGGGCGTGGGGGGGTTCGTCCAAAGTGCAATGATGAAGCGTTCGGATAGCGTTAGCAAGCGATGGAGTGTTCAGTCACCTCCCGGCCTTCAGCGCGCGGATTCCATCGCTTCCAACCGGAGCAGTATTATCAAGTCGCGACCAACTAGCATGTATAGAGGAGGCTCGATTGATACTTTTGATACTTCACCACCACCGCCAGACTCGAGTCAGGGCAAAGACGAGATAGCTGTGGAAGGATCTATTGCGAGAAAGATCAGCGACTCACTCAAGTCCGAGGTGAAGCCGTCCCCAGGACCTGACACCCGTGGCGACGAGACCACACCTCCTTCCAGTCCGTCCAGGACGATGGATCCGAGGAGATGGAGCCCCACGAAAGCTAGCTGGCTCGAGTCTGCGCTCAAAAAGCCAGAGTCGCCGAAGCCAAAGCCGACTCCTCCACCTTCCAATCAACCCGCTTGGATGGCCGAGTTAGCAAAAGCTAAGGCGCAGAAGGCGGCCAATCCTGAATCCGGAACTGCAAGGTCTCCAACAATCTCTCACAAGCACCAAGTCAGCATTGGTGGTCTTATGCGGTCTAATGCTCCTGGCATTTCCTCGAAACCACAGGTGCTCAGCGCGTACAGCCGTCCTACGACTCCAATCGCAACTCAGCGTACTGGCGGCCCCGGCAGTGTCCGAAACGCTTCTGTGGACTCCAACATTCCCAGTGATACCACTCCTGAAATTTCAAAGCCGACGAGCTCGAAGCCAATTGATCCTGTGGTTCTCGAGAGTAAGCCAAAACCCGAAACGCCCACTAAGAATGACTTCCGGGCAAGTCTTAAGTCTCGACAGACACCACCCACACCTCAGGGATCCGATAATGTTGAGTTTAAGAGTGTCTTTGGAACTCTGCGGAAGACAACCACTCAGAACTACGTGGCTCCTGATGAGCTTAAGAACAACATCATGAGGGGCAAAGCTGCGCTCAACCTCACCGGTGGGCCGAAGAAGACCGAACGAAAGGATGATTTCAAAGAAGCTATTCTCGCCAAGAAGAAGGAATTCCAAAAAGTCCAAGCTGAAGGCAAGGGAGTGGCACGAAGCTCCAGCGTGACTAGCGACACACCGGTCCCCGAAGGTTTGATCAAGCGAACAGAGCTTGGCCGATCTGGCACAGTGAAGTTAGGCTCACACGCTTTGGAGGCTCTATCCACTACTGAGTCCGCAGAGGTCACAGGTGCCTCAGCAAAGTCCGAAACTGCCTCCCCGACCATTCAGACGCCCGCCAGACTAGCAGACGTTGATAACAAGACCAAGCCGTATTCGGACGTGGGGTCACGCAGTCCTGGTATTCGCGAACGTAACACAAATGAAGTCTTACCACAACGTTCACATGTCACTAGTCCATTAAGGGAGTCTGCCTCTGCGACTGCTCCAAATCCACATAAAGAAGCGAGCGCTCCAGCAAAGCTTCCAGGGAAAATTGGAGGTAGTGTGCTTGCTAATCGTTTCAACCCAGCCCTGGCTGGATTGCTTGCCAGAGGTCCTCCGCCGATGGCCTCTAGTGGTTCTGGTAATAACAAATCTTCGGATGCGACAGAGAGCACTTCTACTTCTGCGGGTGAGCCGGCTAGCGGCCCAAAACTTACACACATGACCAAAAACCGCGCTCGAGGGCCCAAGAGAAAGGCACCTACGGCTGTCGCTGCAACCTCACCCTTGCCAGCAGCGCAACATGCCAAAGATGCCACTCCCCAAGAAGCAGAAAAGTCCTCCTCGTTGAAAATAGAAAACGAGACCATGAAAGCAGAACCGCAGGCGACTCCACTGGTAGCGCCTAAAACCACTACTGCACCCCTTAGCCTCAAGCTGTCTGGCGCAGCCGATGCTACACAATCGACGGCAGAACCCCCTCGCGAGGCCGCAGCCAGGTCACCCAGTCCTACAAAGCGTCATGTACGAACTAAGAGCAAGGTTTTTGAGCAGGTGGCAGCATTCGCGGCACACAGCAATCCACCATCACCTACCAAGGGTCAAGAATCAGATCAAGCCACCTCTCAACCGGCATCTCCCAAGAAGCTAGACATGAGGAGAATGTCCATATTTTTCAACGAGCCAGCAGCAACTGGCTCTGTTGAGGTAGCGGAGCGCGAGTCGCCTGAAAGGGGCAATGCTCCCTCAAAGCCGAAACCAAACCCGGTCGCGATCAACAAACCAAATGGTCAAAGTTCTCCAAAGCCAGAAATACGATCACCGCCCCCGAAGCTATCTCCTAATCGTCCATTGCCGCAACCTGAATCTGCAGTGCCCGCGAGAAACTCAAAAGCGGGAGAAGTTTCACCCAAACCTGTAATAATGCCCAAGAACAACGTCGTTTCACCCGGCCTCAAGTCTCCAGCTTCTACGTCACCAGTTATGAGCCCAAGCGCAAACAAGCCCAGACCGCTTTCGCTGAAGCCACAGCCATCGCCGGAGCCTAAATCTGGCCTCAAGTCACCCCCAGATACATCTCCAATACGATCACCGACGAAGCAAGCCTCGGAAGCCACGTCCGTTCTAAACGAGTTTTTCGGCTCAGCTCGACCTCGCAGGAACTATCGTGTTGATGCTGCTCAACTTCTCATGGAAAAACCACAAGTGTCCGGGCCAAGGATCCAGACCCTTGATGTCAAGATGTTCCAGTTTTCGGCTGATGGCAAGAAGATTCCTGTCTCGGCACACAACGAAAGAGTCTTGTTTGAGGGAGAAATGTATCTCTGCTCCCATACTTTCAAGAATGAAGCTGGGCAGAAAACCTCTCAGGTCTATTTCTGGGTAGGGGATGAAGTGCCATCAACGGTGGTAGAAGACGCCTCCATATTCGTCGCTCGTGAGACGAGGGCGCTTGGGGGCAACCTTGTCAGGCTTTATCAGGGCAAAGAAACACCGGAATTCATGGCTGCATTGGGTGGTATTGTAATCACTTGTAGGGGGTCGAGCAATAAGTACGACTCGCTGGCGCCCCATATGCTTTGTGGTCGAAGGTATCTAGGGCAGATTGTGTTTGATGAGGTTGAATTTGCACCAACGGCACTGTGCTCCGGATTCCCCTATGTTGTCGCGAACGGTGGCGGGTGTTACTTGTGGAAAGGCAAAGGCAGCGGCATTGACGAGCTGAGCTGCGCACGTCTTATAGGCATGGAGTATGCACTCTCAGGAGAACTGCAAGAGGTAGAAGATGGGCAAGAACCATCGAGCTTCTGGAGCCTTTTTGGCGGTGCGTCTAAGATGGGATCTGCAGATCACTGGCGCTTAAAGCCCAACTACGACAAATACTGCAGTAGGCTATTCTTGTCCGACGCGGCCTCTAAGCAGCAGGTAGGTGGAACATCTGGCTTTACCCCCGTTCCACTCCAACATATATGACGACTACAGTTCCTTTTCTGGAGGAATTGCTCTCACTCTTGCTTATGTTGTAAACGTATCATTTGGTGTCATGGATAAGTACTGACTCTCATCTTTTGTAGATCGTAGAAGTCTTGCCCTTTTCGCAGAAGGACCTTCGACCCACAAGCATCTACGTGCTTGATGCCTTCTTCGAGATGTACATTATTGTGGGCTCACGGGCGCAGCCACAATATGCCTCGTTCCACAACGCACTTGAATTTGCACAAGAGTACGCTATCCTCGCAGCGAGCATGGAGGATCGGCCTTTTGTGCCCATCTCTACCGTCGTTCTTGAAGGAATCCCGAAAGACTTGAAGAGCGTTTTCCGCAAGTGGCAGGATGCTGACAGCCCGACGATTACCAACCCACCGGGAGCAGGAACAGGCCTGAGGAGAGGACGCAGCCTCCGAATTGTGCCACTGAACACGGCTCTCCAGGCATTGAGGGACTAGCGACCTCCTCAACGTCGGAACCCCTTCATGCTCATGGAGCGCTTGGTGAGGGGACAGGAAGAGAGACAGCGCGCACCTGGCTCCAGGCCTTAGCTGCAAGGTCTGGACCAGTCTACTTGCAAATCGATCTGCAATGAGAGGATACTCTTCGGGAAAGACCCGGCCACGGGTATGGTCATGTATCTGAAAGGCGTTGATGTAAAGCTTGCTCATAGGAAAAAGGGTTTGGTACGATATTGTAATCTACTGTGTGCTTCTCCGATGTACTTTACCTCATGACCATGCATAACCTCTAACATAATAGATATTCATCGGTTCTGTTGCCGACTGCACTTTTACTCTGTTTTCATGGATGTAGGACATAGAGGGCGCACACATGTCTAGAATGCGCCCCCTGTGGAAAACACCCTGCAACAACGAGAATCAAGAAGGGTCTTCGACACCACTGGCTGGCTGAAGACATCACGGGAGCTAAACGATGGTTACGGCTATGGGCAGCCAGCGAGATACCCTCTCCCCTGCTGGTGTGGTGTAACGAGTGCAAACACTTGTATCCATTTACTCTCGGGGGAGAAGAGATGACGGGATGGGTGGAGGTCAATAACAGATTGCTCGTGATGCGCGGATGGAGCCCAGCCTTTCCTTCCTTCCAACCTCCCCCCCTCTTTTTCCCGGCTAGGAGGAACATGCCACCCAGCATCTGGGGCATAGTTCAAAGAGGGAAACGTATAATGCATGCATGTACAGTGCATTCTGTTACGGGGGGCCAGTGCAAAGAGTAAGCACCTGTTGACGTTAGGTGGAAGGGGTGGCGATCTTTGATGCACCCTCTCCCTCCCCCTCCGTCTGCCGCTGCGACCGCGGAAGGCGTTTTGCTCAACCGAGATCGACTATCCTAGTGAATAAAGTTTCCCGCATGCAACGACTAAAACTTACATCACGTACCGGATGTGGAACTGTTGTGTTACTCGGGAGCTTTTCTTCAAATCATGGTCCCGCGATTCCCATCTCCCCCCCTCCTTAATCTTTTTTTTCCTTGCTCATCCTCAACTGCCGCGGGCGCTACTCTCTCCTCCCATATGTGGCCTTGTGCGCGTGCAGGATTTTACTACTACAGTGTAGTTTTGTACTGTGTGGTATCTGCAGACAAAGGAACGTTATTGGGAAAATCCAACCTCTCTATCCCCCGCCCGCATCCCTCTAGAGTCGGCGACTGTTGTGCTACGTGAAACCCCCGGTAACAGCGGGCACGCCCCTTCCCATTTGGCAAACCGGGGTGTTACCACTTGGATACTGATTGGCGACACTGATAAACAAACCCAGGGAAGTAGGAAACGGGAAACGATAACCCTTGGTCATGCCCTACGAAACCAGGTTCTCGAGGCTGGGCACTCACACGTCCCTAGCAGACTTAGAATTCAGTAAAATAATGCCGGTGGAAGGGCGTAAGGAAGCGGCAGAGAAACAGGAACAGACGGGGACAAAAGAAAACAAGAAACTTGTGATCTGCGGTAGTGGTGGTGGTGGTGTCACCGACTAGCTGGGAAACTTGCACACCAACATTGAACCAATCCCATGACTTGATTACCTTTGTTCTGTTTCAGGACAACTATGGTGGGCTCTCGCTTGGATAGACAATAAAGGCTTAAATCACACAACGGGTAGCCTAGTGATGGAGGTCCTCTTGGACTATACACGGAATAAGAGTTCATAACAACGCGTATAGAAAACAATACCAAGTTATTTGTATTTGTGTGGGGGATTGAATGGACAGCTGGGGGGGAAACCCTCTGTCCAGTTGGAGAGAAAGCCAGGACAAAGCTTCGATGGTCGGTCAGTCTTTGTCTAGCCTTCCCCCTGACATGGCCAAGAGAGGGCGCTTGTGCAGGAGAAGATGCACTCGTAAAAGCGGGCAGCGTCTGGTCAATCATACGGCAGCTTATATCACCGCTAGAGTCATGACGTACATACAAAAGCAGGGGTTCATTAGAGTTTTCAACGGGGGTTTCTTCCCTTCCTCTGCCGTATTATACGGGGAATTATCCATCCTACGTGCTGGTTGGCCCATGTGGTGGTTCGACGTGCTGCCTGTCCTCTCGTATCGGTTTTTTTTTTTTTTTTCCCCTTTTTCCTCACTGGTTCTGACTAATGTTGCGCGAAGCTCTAGCTAGCAGTGTCAGCACCCAGCAGATCGGCGGCGTTAAAGGCGTCCAAGTCCGTCTCGTCCTATCAATCCCGAAGGATGACATCGTGCAGACTTTTTGACCAGTCTTTTTCCCCATATTTGATGGCCTCCTTCACCCCAATTACTGTTCAGGTTTCACCTCTTCTGTGACGGTATTGGGGTGTGCTACCTATAACGTGAAGTAGGATCTTCTACCGATTATGGCTCACAAGTGGGAGTAAGGGATGAAAGGGGGATGCAGAATGCAGAATGCTTTGAGATGTTTTTGATATGAGCTCGTTCGGTTAGAGTTGCCTCACCGGAGGGCTGTTCTCGGATTAAATCTATATACAAGAATAATAACTTCTAAATGATACGACTCGCTGATTAGGAGTGGTGTTTGGTCCATATCTTTTGGAAACTAACCAGCCACCTCTCGTGAAAGTAGCTTGCAATAGAGGAATGTCAATCACATAGGAGACGGAACTCATTGCGACGCTGCTGTGCACCGAGGCTGGCGTTTGGTGGACGAAAAGTAAAAGTGACCAGAATACCCAAATATTAACCCTTGTGTGATGCCACCTTGATATCGCCTTGTGTATATTGTATGCGTTGTGAAAAAGGAGTGTGTATATTGCCCGATTGCGCCTTGCCATGTGGTAGGACCCTTCATAATGTCGTGACCATTAGCCCGCTCCCGTTAACGGACAAAACTCATTAGAGTGTAGTAGTAATTCATAATGCAAAGAACCTTTCCTGAACTGGGGGGGTTTTTTTTTTTTTTAATTTCCTTTTGTCAAGATTATTGACCAATGGTTGTTGAGTTGAAAATTGAAGTGTCAACTCAGTCTTACGCCTTGCGCCCCGGAGATATACTACTTAGAGCAGAGCCATGAAGCCGGCAACGCCAGCCAAAACGGCACCAACGGCCTTGGTGGCCCGCGGAGCCAATCCAGTAGCGACCTGGACAGGAGTAGTCGTGGAAGTGGCCGAAACTGGAACAGATGTTGATTGGGTGACAGGAACGCTGACAGTCGTGCCAGGCTTGGACTGCGTCACGATGGTGGTGTCGCTGTAGGTGATCCAGACGGTAGGGTACTCAGTTACTGTCTCACTTCCACCAACTTCTTTCGTGAGAGTGACTTCGACCTCCGTGGTCTTGGTAACTGGTACCGTGACGGTGTAGGTGTACAGCTTGGTCTCCGTCACGGTCTCGGTACCCGTCTCAGTGATGCAGACAGTGCTTCCCGCGGAGACGGTGGTGTACACGGTCTCAGGGGTGATCTCAGTGACGTAGACCTCAGTCGACACATACTCGGAAACAGTGTACGAGGTGTACTCAACCTTGGTGGTCGGGACCTCCTTTACAATGGTCGACGTAGAAGTCCAGGTGACAATGACGGTTGAGCCACCGACAGTCTTAGTCTCGGTAACGGGGCATAGGCTGGTCAATGTGGTGTATACTTCAGTCTCGGCCGTCTTGGTCACTGCTGGACCAGTAACGGTTTCGTAGACGACAGTCTCCACCTTGGTAACGTATACACTGGTAGTGGTGTACTGTAGCGGATGGCATTAGCATTCAGAGTTGCGGTTCTATATGGTAGACGAGAAGATATTGCCGCTTACAGTGGTCTCGTAGGTCTTTCCGGGGACAGTGACAGTTTCGGTCACGGGACAGACAGTAGTGTAAGTCACGTCCACCTCTGTAGTTGTGCCAACGACAGTAGGAGGAGCAGTAACCGTAACTACGTAGCCACTTGTCACCGTAACGGTTGAGGTCGTCCAGGTGGTCTCCTCATAAGTACTAGGCAGTGTAAGACTCCGGCCAAGCAATGGAGCGAAGATTTCAAACTTACGATCCTCCCTTGGTATAAGTAGAAGTGACTGGGCATACGGTGGTTGTCGCGTATGTGGTCAGAGTGGTGGTCTCGTAGGTATCACCGCCACCGTAGCCACCACCACCTCCTTGCCCGCCAGCAAGAGCCGTTCCAGCCAATGCAACAAGAGCGAGTATCGCCTTCATAGTGAATGTGTAATATAGATTGGTTTCTAAGAAGGAAACTTTGTAGCGAATAGTGGACGAAGCAACAAGGACGTAAGTCAACTTCACTTGGAGCTTGATAGTGGGAGAACGAAGGGTCTTAAGTAACCTTAGCGAACGAGTTACTCAAGAGGCTCGAGAAAGGAGGTTAATCCTAAGAGGTTGGTTGAGCTGACAACGAATATGCAGGATCCAAGAGGTTGGTGAGGTTCTGTCACAGAAAGCGGAACCATTTCGAGAGGACGGCCAGTAGGCTTTTATGCTTATCCCCACGCCTAGTATATGGGAAGCACCGCATCTGCACGGCGCAGAGAATACGCTGCTGTGACATCTTCTCATGGTACAACGAACCATCCACCTGCTCGCCCTGCTACATCCAGCAGCCTGCATATGGGCCGAGTCATCGCGATGGGCGAGCCACTAGTGTCTTCCTACGATACGAGAACGGCGTCATAGAGGCAGAGGTTCCAAAAAGAAGGACGAGGTTGGCCAAGAAGCAGACCAGGGGGTCGATGCGGTGATGTGGCTGGTGCAAGGACAGACATACATGGCCAGTGAGATATAATGCGAACCGGTAAACCGGGAGGTTGTGATGATGTGAGTGGGCCATCACTTGGTCAACCCTGCTGAAGAGATCAACACCGGTTCACGGTGATGAGCCAGCTCACCTCAGCAGAAGATGCTAAAAGAAGCAAAGAACGAGGCCGGGGAGCCAATTGCCTCACAGGCTCGGTTATGCAGGCCAAGAGTGTTCCAGATGCAAGGCAGGGGCGGGACACTGATCCGGGCTCTTCTTCTATCTCAAAGTCCCGCGGCGAGAGGAGCGGGATGGGATGATGCTCTGAAGAGGCAGGGCAGGGCAAGCTCTGGTGGTACTATGCACTTGCAGGGGTGCCGGGGGTGCCCATGCTTACAAGTTGTGTCCATGATGACATCGCACCCCGCCAACCGCTCAACCCAGGATTCGAGCCAAGGGCAGTTGAGGGCTTTCCCCTTCAACTTATGCAACGCTGTCCCGGTTTTGGTCATTTTTCGGGGGGTATCCTTCGGGTCTTTCTTCTGGCTTTGTGTGTATCAAGCACCTATCAAGATGCTGACATCACTGCGAACTCCACGAGCTAACTGAGTGAGCAAGGGAAGTTCTCCACATGTGAGCACAGCTAGGGAATTGGTTTTTAACATTCATTGCCTGCCATCGGTATGAAATTATGCCTAAGCCGAGGTGTTTCTATATTAGAATCCATAGCCATGCGATCGGGCATTACGGTTTCTTTCGGCGGTCGCGAGCCTGGATATCAATCCATAGCTTTATTAAAGCTGGCTTCGCAGGAAACTCTGGCTAGTTGTTCGGTCGTAAGAGTGGATTCGCCCACAAATGTACGAATAAGAGGAAAGGGCTCTTGCAGAACGGCGAGCCAAGAGTGTACACACACGCTCGTGTCCAGGCGGCTAGACATGCATGTCGGGCAGCCCAAGCAGCGCAGATCTGACGTACCGTGCAAGGCTAGAGAATTGGGCGTACAGGCACGCATCCAGTGAGATGTCAGAATCGTGATGCAGTCCACGAAAACTTGATTAAGCCCCATTCTCACCAACCCCCCCTGTTAGTACGCCAGAGCAGTGTAGCCGCAAGACTTCGTACGATTCCCATGTGACCACGTACCTTCGACAACGTGTTGCTCGATATCCCATCTACGTGTATTAGCTGATTCTTGTGGGGCATTATAGATCCATTGTGTAATGCTCGTATCCGAGACAGTCTTACCTTTCGGCGTCCTAAAACAAGAATAGACTAACCTACATAGGTACCCAATGCAATTGTCGCTTTTGTTTCCCTCCCAGCAGCATATCCTATAGTACATAAACAAAATAGAGTTTGGCACGATGGGGACGAGGAAGATAGACGGGTAGTTAGAGAAGCTTGTGGGCCAGGGGACGAAAGCCCTCGGACGCTCGTTTATCCCATCCCGTCGCGCCGAAAGCCTTGGACTTTTGACTTTTCATCTTTACCGTTTGACAGCGCACCAGTAGAGCAGACAGTAATCCTTCTTCTCCACATTTGGTTTTGCGGTCTGCATGGTCGTGAGCCATCTATCAATTGGTTGCTCTTCGAGGCTGGCGAGGCAACCGTCTAAGTTAGAGTCACTCGTTCGCTTACGCAAGGGATTTCAGCGCACAATCCTTTTCGTGTGGATCTATGCATTATGCAACTCTGGGGAAACCTTCAGATCCTAATAATAAGCTTATTCTGCCCAGGTGGGCAATCTTGCCCATCGTCATCGTGAGTGAGCCTGGAGGTTTGAAGGGGGTCCCCACCACCTCCCATCGCCCCATCTCTGGGCAACTTTTCTTAGGGACAAAAAATCAGGTTAAGCAGTGGGTTAAGGTTACACTAGCTAGCGTTAGGCCGACAACAGGAAGATTTGAAAATACTCCGTAACTTGCAAGGCCCAGAAACTAGAATAAACCGTTGCTTCCTGAGCAAGCCACAGAATACCCACCCCCCGGTAAGCTGCGACCAGGGCGCAACGGTAAGTGGAGCGCCAGCAGTTGAGGTTCGCCAATCGCCGCGACACCGGCACTGCGATCATCCAGGGTGGGAAACCGGGACTGCGAGGTGAATGTCTTTTTCAGTTGACGCTAAAATAGAAACCTGCACCGGGGGTAGCTGCTGGCGTAGGCCAGGCGAGTTATTTTGCAGGAGCCTAAACCCGTCGTGGGATCCCACGCAACTCAAGTGCCGACCTCATCACCTCATCAGGCCAGAGAATACTCAGCCAACGTAGAGAAGCCAGAGCTTGACAATAAGCCGCAGAGTCACAAAGGTTTCCATAATTCCCTCACCTTCCTTTACTCTCGGCCGGAGGAACATGCAGTCAATACACCCCGCTTTCGGAAGATGTATCCCTTAGTTCACCTGTCCCACTGCCTTTAGTCAGCTTATAGCAGATGGTAAAACCTTTTATTAGAAAGTCTTAGGCCACAAGTAAGTTTACCTGGCAATGATAACCGACCCCTCGAGACATTGGTAGGTTGCAGAACAGTTCGAAATGGCCGTTCGCCATTGCCTTGTCGTTGTGTTCGTGGAGCATAGATAACTAACACTTTGCGTTTATGACATCTCGTACCATGTCCACCATTTCAACCACGGTCACTATTTTGGTTTCATCGTATCTTGTATATCAAAGTGACGATCCATTGAGTAGACACTGGGCGTTTGGAGGAAGAAGGTGAGGCTGCTGTTTGGTGCTCTCGAGCATAGTAGCCCTCGTGGCTAGGTGATCGACCTCACAAAAAAGCTCACGGCCGACCTATTTTACTCATGACTCTTCCTAGATATTTGAACAATATTAAATACTTTAATAATTAATACAGCTTCGTCACACATTTGAACCATGGTAAGGAAATCCTGCAAGACTTTGTCCTCCATGTCAGGTGAATTAAGGTCCCACCTGAGTTTAGCACATGAGTCATCCGCGACAATGACAGCACTCTGCTCTTCGTGTTGAGCCTCCCAAGCCTTCCTGGTTAAGTCAAGGACCCATGGAGGTCACTTAATTCCATTGGATTTCTTGCGTGGTTAGTCCCGCCACTGTTATGAAGCCTGCCTGTTATGGCCTTGTGAATGAGGATAGAGTTCTCTTCGCAGCCGCGTAAGTAAACACATTGAAATCGTTTCCTCCCGATAGTTCTAAGAGACGTTTCTCAAACGGACCGAGGTTATCTTCAACCATTGTTACAACAGGAGGAGCATGTCTCTCAGGGCCTGTGTACTTCCAAACCCAGCGCATGTCAATGTCATTGCTGGTGTTATTTTCTGCTTCTACTTCCTGTTCATTTGCCACAGCGCTTCCAGATTTACCAGTATTGCCGTTCGAATGGACAGGATCAAAGAAGTTATCCGAAACCAACTGAGGGCGCCAGTGCCTTAGCAGAGGTACACACTTCCACAAAGTCTTGTCGTCCAGCGACAACCCTGCGCAAGCAAGCCGTACGCGGACACTGCTATGGATTCTCTCGTTGGTGCCTCCAAGAGGAACCCGCGTAGCGCGACCAGTGACAGGGTCAATTTTAGTATATCTTCCTGGGGAGCGGTGTATGGAGCCTGCAAGCTTGTAGATCCCGGTGGCAGCGGAGTTTGTCTTGTGAAGGCTCCAAGGTCGTACTGGCTGGTTTCCCGCTTGAATCTTCTTAAATGCCCAATGCCGGGGCCTCGGCCGAAGGTTGAAGCACCCTCCATCCCTCCTCTTGAACTCTTCCGGGGGGATGTTCTTATAATACCTCACGTTTTCAGCATAGATGTCGTCAATTATGTTTGGAATGAATTCGACTCCCACTGATTGGAGTTGATCCATCATCCCTAGAATAAATATTTTCAGCATGTGCTCTCTTTCAAGGAAAGAAAAAAAAAAATAGAAGTGGTAATTGCTCCATCGATTTTGAGGAATACTTACATGCTAAAGTCAAATTAGAGATACCTTGGTCTGGCCAGCCCCCACCGACGTTACCGTGGTTGCCAGGAAACCACACCTGACGAAGGTCTGTAACTTGATCATCTGCACGTTCCCAAACAGCGGGACTGAAAGGCCGCCGAGTTTCGTCGATCGCCAGAGCCTGGAAAGCGTGCTCTATTAGGGGTGATAATCGAGTATTGTACCATCTAGCAGGTTCTCGTTAGCTCTGATCCAAAATTCTGACAATGACAGAGGACTTACTGGAATTCATGGGTACTGCGAGCAAGGCCAAGCTTATCGAGCAATTCGATGTCAGGTATACCGAGACTCCCGACAGTATCAAAAACACCAATTGCTTTGACCCGGATGAGATCTCCTTGGCCTTTGTCTTGCCGCACTCGACTGTATCCCTTCTCAACCAGTCTTTCTCTGTAGATACTTGCAGCGTCCTCTCCTTTGGGCTTGTTAGGAAACGGGAGAGTTGGGAAATCGTCTTTATACTTCGGGTCTTGCCAATTTTGCATATCCTTGAAAACCGGATAAAAGTACTCCATACCCTCGCGTGTGAGCAATCCCAAGTCTGAGATCATCCCAGCGATGGATCGTGCGGTAAACGCCCCACGGCTGAAGCCGACGAGCACAATCTCGTCTCCGTCGACATAATTTGCACAGATGTAGGCATACGCCTCCCTTATATTCTACAAGGGCGTATTAGCGTACCATGTCTGTGCCATATTGGCAAAATACTGATAACAACTTACTTCAGCGATTCCAAATCCAAAGGCACCACCAGCAAGTCTGTCAATGATGCCCGTCCTAGAACCGACGCCAGACTGGTAGTAGATAATTTGGAAGGTACCGTCACTGCAAGTCCGAGAAAATGCGCGGGATATGCGAGTGATGTTGGATGGAACCTGGAGAGTAGGAATTGGATTCTTGGAGTCTGCTTTTACGAAGCCGTTGTCGCTATTCTGCCAGGTACCGTCGCAGCAAACTAGCAAGCGCTTCTTATTGAGGTGCGTGTGGCGGGACATGTTGGAGAATCTAGATACGGAGGGCAGAATATGGAATACTTTGCTATCGATATTGGTGCAATCAGCGGCGGTGACACTGTGAAGTTTCAATAGTACTGCCTCGGATCCACGGAGGACGGGGCAGAGGGAAGAAGTTGACCAAGAGGCGCCTGTCCGATTCAACTGCAAAGGGTGGACGCCCAGTGGTATAAGACGGGCGAGGGCGTCAGGTCGCTCTTACCCTCCCTTGATGAGATGTGTACGCAAGCCTGTCACTGCGGTGCAAGACAGCATAATTTCCTGTGAGATAGAGGCTGCGGTTGAGCAACGTCATGGGTGAGACCATATTTGCCTGCCACCGGGAGTTAGACAACGATTTAAATACATTGGTCAAGTACAGGTTGTGTAACTCTTCCCCGTTACAGCTTCAATATACATGGTACAACAGAAATAGACAGCCAGATCGGCGCAAGTAGCTGGTAAGATACACGGCCTCTTTCCCCGTCATCAGCCTTTTCCAACAGCCAGCCAGAGCTTCTGATCGGGGTGTTACTACTTCAGCTGATACCACGCCTCGAGCTTGGCATCAAATTGCATTTGCTCGGCAGCGAGTCTCGCCGCTTGTCGAACAATTCCCATTTGGCCTTTTATAACCCGCAGCTTTTGTGGAGGGTGGTATCCAATCCAAACTGGAAGCGGCTGAGACAGTTCAAAAAAAGCCAATTGTTTGTGATTGGATCGAGCAACAACCACCATCTCATGTCGGACGAATACGTTGACTGGGTTGACCACATGCAGCCACGGTTCCCGCTCGGGCACAAAAAGTCCTTGCTCGATGCAAAGACTCGGCGATTGCTCTTTGAACCGTCTGCAGCACCTATGCCCAGCGGGAGTGTCAGGATCCGCCAGCTGCTGAATGAGGGGGCAATCTTTGTGATGCGAGTTCCCGCAAATCAGCCCTAGCTTCGAAGGTTTGCTTTAGTTGTAAGACATCGCGACATTGAAACAATCGGACAAAGTCTCAAGTTGGAAATTTCAGGCTGCCAACGCGGCCTGGCCCGCCCAGGTTGCACGGCTACGGCAAACTAAGTGGCTGACAGCCTGGGCGAGCTGAGGTGAGATTGCTGAAGGTTGACATTCCTTATGATTGTTACACAATATCCTTTCCAAGGTTACACCTGATTATTTTGACAGCTAAATTATTGCTGCAAATTACTTTCTTCCCTCCATATATGTAGGTTTTGGGTATCAATGAGGGACTGTGCTCTTGATACCTTTGTTGGTACGATGGCACTCGAATAGAGGATACAAAAACTGTGTTTCTTCTCTCAATAATTTGGCTAGATATCAGAAAGCTATGAAACTCGGGTTTCCAATAATACTCTTGTAGCTCATGCTGGAACACGGTTGTTATGCATTGTATCGTTTGTCACTTGATTCGATTTTGCAATATAACAAGATAGTAGCCCAAATATCTGAGGTCAGCCTTACTTAAAGGAAGCACTTGATATGTCACCCGCAATCTATGCCGGGATACTTCAATAATATCCAAACTTATAACTGTAGACTTGTACGAATAATGTAAGGGCATTGTGGATGGTCAGCAGTGTACACTACCTACTGCAAGTATAAATATAGCCCTTTTGGCTGTAGTAGGACTGGGACAATGTCCAGTTTACCCTCGTAACAATATGTGAAAAGCGTTTGATTGTGCCTACTTGGATGGTCAGGGCTACCCTTTCCATATTCAACACGCAACCTCGCAAATTGTTGCCTTCAAAATGGAATGGAATGGGGAAAGGGGGGATTGGCTCATGTTTGACTTCTAAAGGTTTTCGGATTGTCTAAGCAATAGCTTCATGATCAATTTCCTAGTCGAGCTGAGCCTATCAGCATCTACTACTTTCACAGCAGTTGCGCGCTGTAACAATCTCGCGTCTATTCATGTTTTACAAATCAATGTGTAATTTAGTAAACCCCAACAAATGAATGTGGCTGTGTAGCTCCGAAATGCCACTATATATCTTTAAAGTTGACGGGGAGAAACCACCCTTCCCCGAGGCTTTTCTATGTATCAAACAGATTGAATACAGGCCGAGTGGTAAGTTAGGACCAGCTGCGGCCGTGTCGAGGCGCGAGTTGCATCCATCTCTTCTTCAGTTGATCTGGGTCACACGCGCAACTTCAGGTCTTCCCCAAAAATGTCGCTAGGAAGCTTTACCGATGGCATTGAGACAACGCAGGCCGCCCGAATAGGCAAGCCGAGGAGCACATGGGCAAATCGTGCGGCCATGACAGGCTCGGGCTTGTGAGTGGCTTTTGGAAAGATGCCCCACATCAGGTGAGCAGCTCGCCGGCATATATTGAGACTTGCGGTTGGCTGATCATCGCGACGATAACATACCTGAGGTTTTTAAATTTGTGCAGAAGCGATATCAGAATTTTTAATTAGAGATTCTAGACTTCTATCGAGTGGCGTCGATTATGGCAAGTCACTCAAAAGATTCCGGGGTTTCACTGAACAGCTTCTTCGCTCGATGTGGGCTCCCGTCTAACGCGAGAGACGAGTGCGATGCTTACGTCAGAACACACATCTGTGAAGAGATGCGGTCCGCTCCATTTCAGGGCTACTGCTCTTACACGGTACTCGCTGGAGCCGATAGAATAATCCAGTTCAGGCCTCAAGAGCACTGGATAAATGTCAGCATGGTCTCCGAAGCTTTTGCCATGCTCGGCGACATTGTACCAGAAGTCGAATTTCTAGGCGTTATGGAGAGCAACAACTTGCAGATTTACTCAATGAAAAGAATTCCCGGGGTATCACTTCTCGATCTACGATCTTGGAACACTTCTACCAACGTTGAATTGTGGCGGCGGCGTCACATAGGTGACTTTGCACGTATCCAGGCTGCCAGCTGGAAGTGCGCCAAGGCGGCGGAGCACATTTCGAACAAGGGGATTGTCGGGTCTTCCATGAGATGGAGGTTAAACTTAATGATGTCAGATATACCTGACAGGTTTCGAAGCATCGTTTTTGGCGTGAGTCAACAGCTTCCGAATATCGAAGGCTTACCTTGGACACTAACCCACGGCGATTTTCTCCCATCCAATATTTTCGTAGATCAAGAGACAGGAAAGTTGAGCGGCTTGATAGACTGGGCCGAAGCAGAGTACCTACCTTTCGGTGTAGGTATCTATGGATTGGAAGAGTTGCTCGGTGAGGATGTCGATGGGCGCTTTGCATATTACCCAGAAACACAGCAGCTTCGGGTATTCTTCTGGGACCAACTTCTCTCGCTTGCGCCTGAGCTGTCTAAAGATCCTCGCACGAAAGGTAGTATTCAGGCTGCCCAGGTCTTAGGGATCTTGCTCTGGCATGCCATTGCTTTCGACAATGGAAAACTTGATCGCGTTGTCGAAGAGGAGACCGATGCCAAAGAGCTCCAGAGACTTGATGCATTTCTTCTTCACCCTCTGGGGCCTTGCAAGTTTCAAGATTCACAACACCAGGAGCGTTTCTCATTGCCCGTGTGGTTTCAGGGGTGGATGCGGCAGCTTAGAGAAAACATCCATGCTATTCGACATCAGAGATTTGTTTCAAGAACTACAAGTTAAGACGTACAATTTGCCACTAAGTCCTCTCGATTTCAAGCCCTAGAAGCCTTACTGACTACCGAGTTCCTGTGCTATACAGATAATACATTTCCCCCATATTGTTACTGAAAGATCATTCTGGAACCAACAAGGTATGTTGAGCTGAAAGCCCTAAGAGCAACGAGCTCAGTTAATAAAACTGCGACTTCCAGTACCTCTTAGCATTCTGCATAGCCTACAATTACATTGTAACCATTGGTATCGAATTCCTAACGTAATTTGGATCAGAAATGGAATTTTTTGAAGTATAATAGTTTTTTCATGTCAAAACTTACTTGGCCTTCGACGTCCTCTACACCATTTTTTGCTGTAACTTGGCACTTGTCAAGGAGATCCTGAACATAAGTAGCAACATAGCTGCACAATGGCTCGATGTTCCAGGTATTGTCATTGCAAAGCCAGATTCCAGCATCGTAGGAGCAGCTGACACGGGCACATTTGCGGGGCCCCGCGGGAACTTGGCATTGGCCGCCTATAGATTTTAGATATTGCACGCCATCTGCAATTGTGTCGGTGTTAATCTCGCCCCCGCCACCAACATGACAAAAGATTGAAGACTAAGTTGATTGTTGTAAGATTTATCTTGGGTTTTATATATTAGGCATCTTACTTTGCTTCTCTGTACTTGAGTTACTGTCGCTCCGTTTTGGGTAATCGATACACTTGGCCAGTTAAATCCAGGGTCGAGAGCGTGAATCTGGGCTTCAATTTCCTTGTACGACTGTTATTATTGGTCCTCCAGGCCTCATTTTCAGTGATGGACTACATACTTGCAGGGTTCCATTGAACGATAGCTGTGGCCCATCAGCCTCCAGTTGCCCAGTCCATTGCAAAGGCACGATACTGTAGCCGGCTGGGACTTGTGGTCTGCTGGGTCGGTACATCGCCTATGACTCAGAACTTAGAACGCAGCATGTGGCCATGAAGCGAGAATCTGGCTTACACTGCTTGAAACCACTAGAGCCATGCTAAATAGCACAAGGAGAAATCCTCCGAAGGTCATCATGATGTGGACTTAATATCACACAAATGGAAACCGGAATGTTTCACTTGATTGAATGATTGTTATTGAGCCGAAAAGTAGCGGGTGGCTGTGCATTCTTTTACAACCATATAAGTAACTCACATACTTGAGAGCTGAGGTAGTAGGGGCTTTATACCTTACTGATATTGTTGATCAAGGGTGAGGCTTCCTCGGTGAGCATGAGGCCGTTTGTACGGCTAGCCAGCAGACAATGCTGCAAGGCAATTCGAGAACTATAGTGTACTACTCGAGTGACGAAATTCTGCCTCCTGTAGACATGGGATGAACTAGGTTGGTGATTGTCACTGACGCTTCGCTGCTGCGGAACTCTTGCCGTGGAAACACCAAGCAACTACAGCCAGGTGTGTAACAGTATCATGAGATACCAGTAATTCGAGGGCTCGATCCGCAGTCGTAGCATGCAAACAATTTCTTGCGCGCCATGATAAGCATGGCTGGGTAATACATCTGTGGGGAGACGGGATATCTGTCTGAAGTTGCCGTCTCGATCTGATCATGAAGACCCATGTACTCAACTCTCTGCCTCTTTTTGGACGAGTAAGATTATACAACTAACCATGCCTCCACCCGCAGTTTGCTTGACAGGAATTGTACATTAGTGAGCCAAGAGCCGTTGTTTCGTCCCGTCTTCTCAGTAAAGATATTTGACTCGATGATCGTTATGAATACTTCATGGCATTTCTCCAATAACGTATATCTGGGCTACCAAAAAAAAATTGAAAAAGCAAGATGAACGAGAAGCGCAGTGGGCCTTGTGGAGCCAGAGTACGTTTAAATACAGAGATTGAAGGCATAAAATAGGACTCCACAGATTTTAGCGATAAAACCGAGATCCCGGTACTCTCAAACTCTTATACTCTAATGTTGCTAATACGGAAGCATCCGGCAAGCAAAGACGAGAAATTACATAATTTAATAGAAGGTATTAGACTTAGAACTAACAGGGAAAGATGCTCAAAGGGTGTGGAAAAACTGTGCCATAAACTTCAACAAGCATGCCTGTTATTGGAAGACGTATTAGTCCTAATTTACGTTGCAAAAAGGATGGAAGAGTGAGAAGGGAAAAAACCCCAAAGTACATATTCTTGTGTTATTTACAGTAGTATAAGTGATTTGGTTGGTATCAAGACCACCGAGATTCTGTTAAGTGCTTCAGTGGCCGGCATCGTTCAGAGCTGCAGAGATGGCAATGCTTGTTTGTCACTCATAGCTGTCGTGACACCCGCCGGCAGCAGAGGCTCAATTGGAAAATGCAAATTTCTAAATGCGCATGGCATTCACGTAATTTTCGGAAATTAAATTCATCGATAGGCTGCGCGAAAACGATTGACATATCTCTGTCCAACCTTTTGCTGGGGTGGAAGCGATCCCCGGAGGAATCACGTGTTGTGGACCCCTTGTCTGGAGCCGCGGCCGTTGAAAGGGGCACGAACTTCAGACAAAGAATATCCACTTATCCGGAACCAAACGGCACCCTCCACTCCCGAGTCTCGATCACTTGGCCAGACGAGAGAGTTCCGTCCCGCGAAAGTTTGTTTAACTCGGTCTTCTCGCTGCCACCATCCTGAATTGTGTTGTCTACCATCGCACTACATCCGCTCACTGGGTAGCACAGATAATGTGCTAGGGCCATTTGGCGACAACGAGCTCGCACCAGCATGGCAGCCTCCCGCCGAGGTCAACCGGAGCTGCACGTCCGGCTCCCCCCTGCGATACCGAGCGCGGGTGCCGGCGGGTTGACAACCGGTACGTCCCTCACGGGAACTCAGGTCGACATGCCCCCGATATCCGCCCTGTTCCTTATCGAATTCGACGTCAAGGCTGGCTATACCCTTTCGTGGAAGGCGTCGCAGCCTGGGATTGAGCTCGAGGGCGTCGTCGAATACAAGAGCTTGCCATCGGGTTTGCATACCGTCACCGACGACCTTATATACTTTGTGCACGATAAGTACGCGGGGTTGAGTGCTTTCGCCAATGCTCCAGTCGAAGATACCGAAGTCAGGAATGCGCGTATGCTAGCGGTCGGCGTGCTGGTGCCCTTAAGCTACGGACGCCTCGGCCGTGCCTGGCGGCACGCGGAAGCATTGCAAGAAATTGCCTCTAAGCTCGCCATTGGCGGGGTTGAGTTAAGTCTGCTGGAGAGTTATTGGGGAAAAAACCAACTTCGCGAAGACAGCACGCAGCAAGAGGCTGTGACGTCTAAGGAATCACTCGGATCGGCAGTCGGTATACAGGAGCAGCCGAAACCTGCTCGCCGACATATCCACACGAGAAGTCGATCAGCTTCAGATGGAACGGGCCTGCTACCTCCTGGCCATAAGCTGTCGGCATTCCATCCAGCATGGAGCTTGATGACTCTTCTGGACACCTTTGGGCCTTTGATATTTCCCATACACCGAGCTGCGCTACTACGAAAGCGTATTCTGATCTCCTGCCACGCTCCCGTCCGGGAAATTTGCAACTTTGGTGAGCACAATCCTTCTGCCTTCGACCCTTTGGTTTCCTAAGAACTATGCCATTCTAACCAGCCTTTAGTGTACGATATATCGATTCTCTCCAATATCCCAGCCCAGACCTATGATATGCTCCCACTCGATGGGCCGCCCCACCGCCTCCAGCCCTTGTTCACAGTCGGCGTTCATGATATCCCCTCTCTGGTGGAAGATTCCAAGCCCAAGCAGGTCAGAGAGCCTACATCAGACCAGACTACAGAGCCTGGCACCGGATGGATCGCATGCACAACCGACAGCATTCTGGCGATGAAGGATACTCTTTGGGACGTGTTAATAACTATGCCGCCGCCGCATTCCACTGCAGCCAAAGAACATATTTGGCCTACCGTAGAGTACTCTAAGGGGCAGCCTGTCAAGGCTACACAGCGGGACCTTCGGCGTTACAGGTCTCTCAAGGCCGGATTATCACGCTTAAAAACCCAGAGCAGTGTAGCAATAGAGGATCCAGAGTCTCCGACAACGCCACGTATTTTAACAAACCCACAGTCGCAAACTCAGGATGACCCCTTAATAGAGGAGGCAGAAAAGGTGGTTGAGCCCCTCTCTTGGGCTGCGTTAGCCTACAACGGTTTCATGTGGTGGGCATCAGCTGGCGAGCAAGCACGGTCCGATGATGCGGAGGAAGCAGCAGATGATGCAGCTCTGCTCGATGATGTCTCGCACCCGAGCATGCAGATGCCGCGGTCTGCTGATCTCACAGCCTCCTTGGGCTCCTTGGGCTCACGGCGACCTTCGTCAGGAGGTGCCCGCGCACCACTTCCTCCGGACGAGGCTAAAGTAGAATTGGCTATTATAACCTACTTCCACCGCCTGACCACGCAACTTTTGACAAAGGTCATGGCCGTAGTGGAGAGTTCTAGCGATTCTGAGGATATGGCGGGGGATGCCGAGGATGAGGACGATGCGTTGCTTGAGACCAGCGATGACGAGCCTGGGATAAGGATCAACAGTGAAGCACTCCGGGAAATGGGCCTCGACCGATGGAGCATAAGTGATGCCGAGTTTGTGAAGGAGGTAGTGGAAGTGTACTATGGCCGCCAGGCATATGTGGACGGGAAGAGCGTGGAGGTTTGTGGGATCAGGGTTTGCTAAAAGAAATGCTTGCTTGCCCGAGCCGGGGCTTTGAATGCGAGATTCGGAGATGGGGAGTATGGCACCGAACGATAGTTGGACTGTGTATTTTATCACGTGGCCCTCCACTGTGCGAGGTTGCCCATCACATGAATTTATCAACATCCCATTGAACATAAAAGCTTGTGGGAGATGTATATTGAAAATTATTATTTGCGTTGACACCCTCGACTGTTTGCTGTGCCACCGATTGCAAGTAGAGGAGGTAAAGGAGTGGAGTTCGGCGGCAAGCGGCTGATAGGGTCTGCCATACCTGCAAGGGGTGCGCAGAAGAAAGCCCAGTCAGTAAAGTTCTATGTGTTCTCGAATTGCGTAATGGGTTTCTAATGGCGCCTGCGAGCAAGACGCCTCCATATGCGTCTCTCTAGTGTGCCTAAGGGGAGCCTTTTGCAAGAAGAGAGGAAGGGGGAGGGAAGATCTTCAACACGAACAATTCAGAGTTCGGCACAAGTTGTGTGTATGTGCGTGTGTTACTGTTCAATGCAATATCCCCCTCAATTACTAAAGGCACGAGCAGAGCAGAGTCAGTTTCTATGGAACCGTTGCGCTAAGAATAGGCTTAGAGTAGCGAGTCTATACTAGTTCCAGGGCAATTTTAGAGTGCTGAGAGCTAGTTGGCTGTCGGATAAGCCTCGGAACATTGTTTCGCCTTATACTGGACCGTTTGGGGGAGGCCACGATTCAAGATTGAACTTTTTGGACAGGGCCCATCCGAAAGTGCTACGTAGCTATTTGGGAAGGGGGGCCATTTTCGATAATACTGCTGCTGCCCAGACCGGGCTCGTTACGTTCTCTAGATTTTACAACACAACCACGTTCTGGTTGTCCCGCCCATCATGTCTTCAGATTACAGCTATGATGAGCAGGGCCAGTTCTACCCGTTCTTCTTCTTCACCATCTCTGCCATCGTCACCCTCCCGCTCACCTATAGCTTGCTGCGACGCAGCACCGATGACAGCGCCCTTGCACCTCGCATCAAGTCCACCTACGCACCGGAGCACCATGACTTGGTAGAGGCACAGCGCGCCGCCCAGAAGCGGAAGCAGCGCAAGGTCAAGCGATTCATTGCTGTCGTCGTGGGGTGGGCTGTCATGGGTCTCATGCTTTACCTCGTCCTCACCACCCAGCAAGGTGTCAGCAAGATCTGGAATCCCTATGACATCCTGGGCATACCAGAGTCGTACTCTGAGAAGCAGATCAAGTCATACTACAAGCGCCTCTCCCTCAAGCACCATCCCGACAAGGCCAAGCCCGATTCGGCCAAGAATGAAACCATCGAGTCCTTAAGCGAAAAGTGGGTTGAGCTCACCAAGGCGTACCAAGCCCTCACCGATGAGGAGGTGCGGAACAACTACATACAATACGGCCACCCAGATGGCAAGCAGAGCTACAGCATCGGCATTGCCCTGCCTAAGTTCATCGTTTCGGATGGCAACGGCAAATATGTCGTGCTAGTCTACGCTGTTCTGCTAGGTGTCCTCTTGCCATACCTTGTCGGCTCGTGGTGGTACGGCACTCAGCGCATGTCCAAGGAGGGCGTACTGATTGAGAGCGCCAACCGCCTGTTCCGTGAGTACGAGGACAACGATGACGAGGGCCACCTGATCGCCTCCCTTAGCACTGGCAAGGAGTTTGAGGAGCAGCTGAGAGGAGACAAGGCTGATTCCGGGCTCTCCACCATCGAGTCGAGAATTCAAGAAGCTGGCGTTCTGTCCGCAAAGGACCAAGAAAAGCTGGAGTCCTTGGATGGCCCCCGTAGGAAGGTCCTGGCCCTTCTTTGGGCGTATGTTGGCAGAGTTGAGCTCAAGGATCAGACCTTGGAGTCGGCCAAGTACCTAGTTGCGCCCATCGCCACCACCCTCGCCCAGTCGTACAATGCTATCTCCCTCGCTTATGGCAACACTAAGCCCATTCTCGCGTCGTACTTCGCAACCCAGCGACTCATCCAGGCTGTCCCACCGAAAGCCTCGCCCTTGCTCCAGCTCCCCAACTTCTCTCCAGAAATCGTCAAGGCCGTTGAGGGTGAGTCAAAGACTCACGTAACCGTTCAGCAATTCATGGATAAGCCTGATGCACAGCGCCGCAGTCTTGCCGTGGGTAAGGGGCTTTTATCTGAGGACCAATACAAGGAGGCTGTGGCCGTGGCCACACAGCTACCCCAGTTGCGCGTAGCCAAGGCTTTCTTCAAGGTCACCGGCGAGAAGTACATTATTCCGTCTTCTCTCGTCAGTCTCGTTATCAAGGGTCGAATCATCCCCCCCGGAAGTACTAATATCCCAGAGGTCAACGAGGAGGACCTGCTGGACATTGATCCGGCGGAGGGCGACTTGGAAGCCATGAAGAAGGAAGATGATCGCATCCTCCCTCCCCTGACTTTCGCGCCCCGTTATGGCCGTAACCACTCACCCAAGTGGTTTGTTTTCCTTACAGACAGCAAGCAAGGGAAGATGGCCGTACCGCCCTTCACTTTTACCACTTTCGACAAGCCCATCTTTACCGCTGACGGCAAGCCGACATTCAATATGCAAACCCTCAAGGCACAATTTGCTGCACCTCCGGGACCTGGCCATTACACCTTTGTTATGCACCTGATCTGTGACAGCTATGTTGGTTTCGACACCAAGATGGAGGTCACATTGGTAGTGGACGACGCATCCAAGGCTGTAGAGGCCGCCGAGGAGGATGAGATTAGTGAACCCGATGAAGGTGAGTTGTCCAACGCTGCTGCTGTCTTATTTCCCACATCCCTCATGTGAACCGGTTGTATGTTTTCAAGCATGAAGCTAATCTATAACTTGACATAGACTCTCTAGCTGGCCAGATGAATGTCCTACGTGGTAACGGCGCACCTTCCAAGCCGAAGCGTCGGACGGACTCGGACGACGAAAGTGGAACAGAAGAGGAAGAAGACGACACGAGCGAGACCAACACCGACACGGAGGATGAATCGTAGTGAGGCTAGATATACCATTTTGGGATCTGTATACTAGGCAGCATATGGAAAGGGTGTTGGCGGCGTTTCAATTTTTTGTGGTTTGCCTCGTGTCTCGTGGGTCTCGTTGAAAAAAAGACTAATTAGGTAGTCATATATCACCATGGTGTTTTGTGGAATGAGAAAGAATTTAGACTTGATAACCCTCGTTGGCTCTCTGTCTTAACTCTTAGAATGACTACTCTGAATAGATACAACAACTGCGCATGATATATATATATACTAGTATTTTCACCCTCGTGTTCCATCTCAAAGCTACTGAACGAATGCATCAACCCATAGGGTAGGTCGGCAGGCAAAGTATTTGAGGATTATCAAACTCTAGTCAATTTCATTAGAGGGGTTTATAAAACCAAGCTAGTTTTGGTTCAAAAAACAATAAAGTTAACTATATTTGCTTCCTACGCTACTATGCTAATTCCCTACTCTTTCCTTCTCTTATCAATAAGAGGCTGGTCATATCATCCATGAATGGGGTACAAAGAAACAAAAACGGAGAGAGAAAAGTACATAATAATATACGATGCGGTGTCGATTCGTGCTACCCAGGCAAAATGGGATATCCCAACGGCCCCTTCCCCCTTGTGCGAGTTGCCATAGTTCGATTCAGCCCGAAGCCACTAGCTCGGAGGTTTCACGAACAAGCGGCCAAACCATGAATTAGCGAAGGAGAAGAATTAAAACTGGTGAAAAGCCAAGAGAAGTTCGCCTTAGACGCCGCGCCATGCAGATAGAAAGGAAATCCAAGACGTGCTTTGGGACAGTTCGTAGATAACCAACGAAATTGTCAGAGGATGAAATTATGAGTTTAGTAGTATTAGAGGGCCTTGCGGTCTCCGTTCATCAGTCCTAATAGTAGGTGATGATGAGTTTTTGGGTATCTTCGTAAGTCGTACTTTCAGTGTTGTAAGGGGTCGTCCGATTAAAGATATATACCGGGGGAAAATGTATTAGAGGAATTGGAACTCGTAATTGTTGGTAGGCATGCATGACGTGACCTCAAGCTATGGCCTACTCGACAGCGGAATTGAGTTGGCCGATATCGACTGGGCCAGATCGCGAGTTAGGGTGGCTGCTCTGACTTCCCGCCGGGGCAATCTCCGGGTCTGCGATCTGAATGTCGAGCTAACAGGAGTAGTTTAGCATGGGCTTGCTGAGCAAGGATGATGCACAGAGAAACTTACAGTCATGTAGCCTGTCCTCCTCAAGGGTACGATCTTTGGTGGGATAGCTCCTTCATCAGAACCTGCGGTCTTCTCCATCTCGGCATTCCACTTCTCAATCCACGCCTCCAGGCCTCGCAAACGACTCTTGGTTCCGGTGAGGCCGAAATCGTCCCATACCCAACCAGTGACAAGACCAATCACGCCATCGAAGATGTTTCTCCAGTGATAGGGGTTGAATACAGGCACCAGTTCTGCGTTGAGTTTCTCAATGACGCGCCGAAACTCTTGCTCTGAGACTCCGGCAGGGTCTAGAATCTCGGGGTAGAGATTGGAGAAGGTTGGTGCAAGGTCTCCTTGGACCAACCAATCTCTCCGGACTCGTATTATACGAGTGCTGGCATACTCGCCAGAGTTCATAGGTACATGAGGATTCAAATGTGGATAGCAGGGGTGTTGAGGTCCCCACTCTCCATCGAGATCAGGCTGATCCGGATCTCCCATGATGGAGGAGTCGCTCGAAGATATTACCGATCCGAGGTCAGGGAGGGACAAGTTCCCTTGACTGTGCCTGGGCTCAAGCACATCGGGACCCCTCTCCAAGTCCTTGGAGTATGACCTCCTAACATCTTGGTTCGCTGTAGACGCCATGACAGCTTTCCCTTTGCCCTTGTCTAGTTTAGAAGACGGAGATTTGCCGGGAGTGGTTGGTTGGAAAAGGCCAAACGTCTCAGGTTGTCTAGGTGCAGCAGCTTCTACCTGCTCCCAACTACTGGGTTCGTCTTCGGCACCGGTGCTAGGCTTCGCCTCTGTGCCACCCTCTACTATCGAGACTTGCGGGCTGGTGGAATTGCGCTTCGCCTCAGAGGAGTAGCGAAGTGACTTTGGAAGGCTCACTCTGCGGTCGCCACTAGTTCGGTCCTCTATCTGTAAGCTAGTACGAGCCGTTCCGGAATGCCGGTTCTGCCTCTGCTCAGTAAGTGTGAGCAGGGGATAATCGCCAGCGCCCGCTGCGATAGAGTCAGCTGGAGGAGAGGTGATATCGATAGCAGGGTGTTCGAAAGGGATGGATGGAGGCGGAGGAGTTGAGGGACGCCGTCGCCGAGAGAGCCTCTTCGTCGATGGCGATGGTCTCGGGGTCGAGTTGGAAGGATTCCACAGGCGAGCAGAATGAGGTCGAGGCAGCAGGCCAGCGTTGGAGAAGCGAGTGCGAAACGGCGGCTGAGGTATAAATGAGTGATGGTCGGTTTGTCTGGCTACTGGATTCCTCGGTCCGATATTTGATGGTCCTTGGGTATGTGGGTGGTCGGCCAAATGCTGAGGACTCAATACAGAAGCAGCGGGTTCATTGAAGACTGGATCCGAGTATGGTTGAGGTTGAGAGGTCCCGGCTCCTAGGGCGGTTTGTGATTTATGCACAAGTGGAATGCCAGCGGAGGAAGCCGTTGGGAAGATGTCGAGGCGGCCAGCCTCCAAGAATGGAGAGAAATTAATTGAGCAAGATGGTCCTCCGGGCCAAGCTCGTTGCGGTTAATTCTCGCCTGGGTGGTTGGAATCGCAGCCGCAGTCGGTTGTCGGACTCGAAGATAACCACGATCAGCTCGGGGCTGTGTAGCGCCTCGGTTTGAAGCCAACAGTCGTTGTTGTCGTCGTCGTCGTCGTCGGAAGGCGCTGTCACTGGTTGGAGAAAGGGGCACCGAACGTCCGAGTTGATGGAAGGGCCGTAGGATTTCGTCTGAGGAATTCTGCGCTGGTTGGCCCAGCTGGGCGGCGACACTGTTAACTTTCAGGGGATTGGCCGAGATGAGACTAGCCGGATTTGGAGGCTGGATCTCCCGCCCCAGCATAATTGGGGGAAACCCTTGCGCGAGGTTCGCAAAATCGTTAAATTAGTTGGGCAAGTTAGTCACCGACGCGATTGCAACGCAGGGAAAACCTGCCGGGTGGCCGGCAACCAATCTGGCCAGTCGACACTGGCTGCGAATGCAGTGGACGAGAGTGAGGGCGGTGGAAGGTGGAACGAGTCGTCGGTTTGGAGATATGCCTCGTAATCACACACTGTTGATTTTCTTTTTCCGGGGGGTTCCTTCTTGTTGCGCTTCTTCCTCTTCGTCAGACTCGGCGCGACCTTGGGCTTCCCGCAAGAGCTGGGCTTCCTGCAAGATATAATAATAAGTCTGTCCGACTACCCGGGTATCCACAGCTCTTTCTCGTCTGATGCTCGGAACGAGCAGAGCAAGAGGATGTGACAAATGGTTCTTTCAAGTGGGCCTCTAATCGTTCTTCGAAACGCACCGGTGGACGAGCGCACGTTCTATTCGAACGGAGACTGTCAAAACGCGGAGATCTGGGACAGTCCTTCAGACAGCTTGGGCGAGAGAGGCTTACAACCCGAACGACAGGCACATCATGTATTTGTATTTCTGTAACCTAACAAAGCCTTGGGTCAACATATTGGTGTGGAGCCCATTTCGTCATCTGGGACTTATTACGAGTGTTCCGAGAAGGGGGTGGTTTTTTTTTCTTCTTCTTCTTTCCATCCTTCTGGCTTCTCTGGGTCGCTTCCATCAACGGCCACCTCGGCAGTCGCATTATTGGCAGCCCCAGCTGAAGCCAATCGACCACGGTCCTGTGCGAACTAGCTATATTAGATATCCTTGGTGCACTAGCTTCGTGTCAGCCCAACACCATGCAGGTTCTAACCGACGAAATTACAGTGTGAGCCCAGCTGAGTGGTTCGCCGCCAACTGCATATGGACTAGAGCTCTGAGTGCGCCAGCAGCCTTTTCCAGGAACCTGGACATGTAAGCCTCAATTTTTGTTGCCCGGATCCGCCCCTGGCAAACTTTACTGGAGCGGTCGTCACAATATGCATTCTTGTGTGCTTTGGCGATGTGTATGCAGGTTTCAGCGTGCGCATCCTTTCGATTAGTTGAGACAAACCCATAAACTTGACGCCAATCTGAAATCTCTCCCGCATTTCCTGGCGGTCCGCTAGACGTCAGGATGGTCACCCCAATTTGGGAGTATTTCTGGCTGCGAATTGCTGTGTCTTTCCATTGAGCCCCATCAGGACCCTCAGTTTAGTGAGTGCCAGCCGGGTATTGGAGAGGGATTGATCCTCCATGATCTACCATGGCCGAAACCCGCGTCCAGCGCCAGACTTGCGCTGGCGTGGCCCACCTACGTAAAAGTACGCATTTTGATAGAGTTTGAATGAGGCACAACACAGTCAATGCGCGAACGCGTGCATGCCCAGGCTCAGCACTTGGTTAGCCCCACATGGCTTAGAGCTATGGTCAAACAATCACCGTACTGTGTATATACATACTACTGAGTGTTGATTTTTGTTTTTACTTCTTTCTGTTCAATCTCCAGCTGTGCGCCAAATCGTCCCGCAGGGTACTTAAAAAACCCTTTGGTTCACCATCCCATTACAGGAATGCTGGTAGGACTTGAATAAAGTGCAACCCCCCACTTGTCGTATGGCATATTCTCAGGCCTATTAGTGAAAGCACCTGGGAAAGCGATACACCTAAGGGCATCCGCTGGCGACCAACTGCTTTACTGGCGCATGTCGAACCAAGCGAAGAGGAGCGTCATCAGAGCTGACAGAGGAGGTAGAGCAACAACAAACCAAAAAAAAAAAAAAAAAAAAAAAAAAAAAAAAAGAGCCAGTTAAACTTTATTTCCTGTCAACTTGAGACACGGAGTAGAGGAATACTGCGATTTCAAGGTCTTTGTGTGTTGCGTCACCCAATGTCACGGATCAAAGCAAAATCTAATGCCACGCCCAAGTTTAATGTAGAGCAGCTCAGCAGCGCGGCTGTGTTTCCGTTTGCGAGTCCATGTAGACGAGCAGCGACGGCGAGATTTCGTGGGGGAAAAAAGATATTAATATATATATATATATATACGTAGTATTGTGTCCTTATGCGCGTGTCTGGCCAACAGAATCGCAGTCGAACCCCGTGGCTCCCTCCAGGCCTGACCTACAGTAGCTGGCTAGCTAAAACCTCATATGCTAAGCTTGTAGTGACGTAACTGTGCTGGGCACTGCAACTGCTTCCGTCCAAAATGCTAAATGTGGAGGTGCATGCCTGTTCCCCCCCGCATAAGCTCAAGAGATCTTACCTGTTCGGGTAGAGAGCTGGGCAAAAAAGCGGAGCATCATTGCGTCCTCCAGCTACATAGTACAACTCCAACTCAGCTGGAACGTGAGCCTCATTCTTTGTTCCATCCTTGCCCCATCATACTTACATCCAAACACGCTGAAAGAACCTGCAGGGATATCGCGCAGGATGCGCCCAACCCCAGTCTTGCTCTATACAGCCACCGACACTTGGGTCGCGACAGCTTCCACCGTGTAGGGCCCTTTGTTCCGGTTTGTACGGCTGTTGACGCAGCGTCTGGACCATCGTCATGGTCGAAGGCAGTTCGTCGACAACAAACATGGCACACTCCACAGGCCGATGGCCCAATATGAACGATACAGGCAGTGCGCCACCGGGCTATGGCCTACGCCGGTCTGTCACCGTTGATGAGACAGCTGCACTGCGCCGACGCCCATCGTTGAACCCGATCAATTCGCAGACTCCGTTCGGTGAGGGCGGAAGACGTCAAAGTTCAACGTTCTCGGATTATAGTCTTAATACATTAGAAACTGACACGGACGAACTTCTGAACCTTGGCAAAGAGAAGACCGCTCCACACGAGACAAATCCGTACGCTACAGTGCCATTGGTCCTGGCTCTGCTTCCAGCTGTAGGCGGATTACTGTTTGAGGGCGGGAGTGCTTTCTTTACCGATCTTATTCTTCTAGGACTGGCAGCATTGTTCTTGCATTGGTCAGTCACTCAGCCTTGGAATTGGTATCACGCGACGCAGGAAATACGGGTCGTGAAAGATGCCGCCATGTCCACACCCGTTTTTGATTCTGATAGCGACTTCGAGAATTCGCAGACGGAATCTATCACCACTGCTCTCGAGGATGTACCAGAGGAAGATGAATCGGATCGCGAGGATGAAATCAAGAAACAGACTACTGGTGCTTCCAGGACTCCTCTGGACGCGCCTCGAAAATCTTCAGCTCAGAAGAAATGGGAGTCACGCCGGGATGCCGCAGCCAAGGAACTTTACATCCACGAGATCCTTGCTCTATCATGGTGTTTCATCTTTCCCATGTTGAGTGCATATCTTTTACACGCCATTCGTGGCCAACTCAGTCGGCCGTCTGAAGGTTTGGTGAGCGACTACAATCTCAGCATATTCCTCATCGCCGCCGAGGTTAGACCGGTTTCTCATCTCATCAAACTGCTCCAGAGTCGCACTGTTCGAAAGCAGCGTATTGTTACATACAATCCCTACGAGCAGCAGTCTGTCCGCGACCAGCAAATCCAAGAGCTCCGTGCAAGATTGGAAGAGCTAGAGGCGCGTCAACCCACTGACCATGACCCAACAGCTGAGAGCACGCAGCAGTCAACGATGAAAACAGTGGAAAATCTGGTAGCACGTAAACTTCAGGACAACCTGCAAGACAATGTGCAGCCTGAGTTGGATACTTTGAATCGTGCAATGCGACGCTACGAAAAGAGACTTAGTGTTCTCATTGAGCAGGTTGATGTGCGGCTCGAGTATCTGGACGACAGGCTCAATGACGCCATCACGCTAGCAGCCGTGGCAGCCAAGCATGGTAATTCTCAGGGAAACCTTTTCACTTGGTTTCTTGAGCGGAGTACCGCAATTATCATGCTTCCTATTCAAACTCTAGTTGCGATCTGCACATTTCCTTATCGAACAGTGTCTTCACTCATTGGACGGAAAAGAGTGACTGATGAGAAGCCGCACAAAAAAGGGCGTAGGACGCCCAGTTCAGGCCGTGTGCCAACGCGGATGTCTAAGAAATAATACAGGCGGTCAAGGGACAGAGCCCAGATGTCTAATGTGAACTGCTTAGGCCCTCGATGTTTCTGGTGGATGTTACTAGTGCTTGGTGTCTTGCAGATGTACGCATGCAACTCAATGGCTGAGATGGTTAGTGGTCTGGCCTTTGGAGTGCCGGATCGTGGCGTTTATGGACAATTATGGAGAGTTATTGAGAAACCTATCGCTTCACGAAAAGTCTAATGATAGAGCATAGGGAATCTGGGTTGGGTGGCAGGGGTCCTGCTTTGTTGTAATTACGGTAGTGCTGTGGGAATGGTTCTTAATGTGGGGTTGTATCAGTTCTCAGTTGTCTATTCTCCATGGTATCGCCATATTTTTGCCCTAACTTGACAGGTCAGTATTGTGTTGTAGTCAGCTCTAAGAGTCTATTTGATTATGACTGGACTTTTGACCCTATAACGTACAAGATCGTGTAAGAAAACAGCGGGCATGTTCCAAAAGAAAGGAGCTTCTGCATCGGTTTCAAGTGGACGTACCTCCGATTGGCACCATGTGCCGCCGAGCAGCATAACTACGGCCAGGACAGCCCACACGTGTGCTATCATCGCAGCTCTCAAGCGTCTGTGGAAGGATTGAGGGGCGGCTGGGCGGATTTGGATCTTCCCGCCCCGTTTCCTATTCGGTATAGCAACTTTGCTCGCTATCGATTTCCACTGGTAATGGTATGGTCGATGGCCGGAAGAGCAACAGAAAGGACTGGAGATGACCGCTGACTGCGTATCATGCTACATTGTGCACTACGAGTAGGTACATGCTTAGTCTAACCGTTCAGCAGAGGGGCGTGTATGCAGTTGTCGCCGACTTGAGAGAACCTGCAGATCCCTGCTTTCGGAGAGGTCGGGCGCACAACATACGAGCTCCTGCGACGCGAATCTCAGCTTATCACGAGTACACCGTATGGCTTTCCATGTCAACGATCAGCCTTTTCTTCCGATCCTGGAGGACGGCTCTGAAAAATGCATGGGCACACGACTCGTGGGGCGCACCTCCCAAGATTGCACCTTGTGTTGCAGCGCTAAACCTGCTTTTTCGGGTGGTCACCGGCTTGCATCGTCGACATTTTTGCTTTACCGATTAGAGAGAGACGCGTCACAATAACGGATGGGAGTTAACTCATCACGCGTTGTGACACCAAGGAGGACCCGTCAAATACGGAAACGGCCAGCACAGCTCTCCGTCCAACTTTAAGCATTTCGCTAACTACCACAACTTTGTTGTCACAAACTGATCGCTCCCGAGAGATGCGGCCTAGTAGGGATGGGGTACTCCGTAATTTCAAATTACAAGACCCATTATTCTCGGCACACAGCGTGGTAGCCCGCCGCCTGCCTTCCCATTGGCTTTTCCATGCGGTGGGGGTGGTAATGGTGCGGTGTGCGATGAACTGTTCATTCCATCATCGTTCGGATGGTTGATAAAGTACCAGCCCAGATCACAACCCCCATCCTCGCAGGAAAACTGCTTGACTAGTGGGCCTTAGCGAAGCATGTGTGTGTCCTGCCCAGCCTGTGAGGAGTGATGAAGGACTATCTTCGCCTGTCTTCACCGCGGAGACTGAGAGTCCACATGCCGCCACAGTTTGGATCTAGACAGCCCCATCCGAGACTTGCAGGACTACGTGGAGGGAAAAGTCTAGGATGCTGCGCATATAGGGCGATTTCTCAGACTGGGGAGGTTGATAAATCGCAGATCGCAGCCACTGTACCAGCTAGCCAGATGGGCTGGCTTGAGAGGATGGAATACATCTCGCCTTGTCTTGTTATGTGACCGGTGGCCGCGTCCAGGTCGTGTCGAAGGGAGGGAGACTGGTGGCAGATGTATTAGGTGGCACCCAGTTTTGAAGGTTCCCAAGCTGTACAATTTTAGTAACATTGATGACCTGCCCGCACGGAGGGGGGGAAAGACCCGCCCTTTCTTTTTTTCCTTTTCTTGCTTCTTGCTACGTTACTCACTTGCCAGCTTATGATCTCGCCTGCGGGAGTCGTACACTGCACACTCATCTTCTTTTTCTGTATCCTATCATGATCTCGTAGCCGACAGCGCCCAGCCGCGTCATATTCTCCGTACAACCCAACTAGATTCCAAGGATTTTTTTTTTAATTCCAATTCTCCCTTCCTCCTTCTCAGTTCTTTGAGAGACGTAGTTTCCGAACCGGACTGTAATTCTGAGACAATTTCATCTCTATTTCATCTGATGAGAGTGGCAACTACCCCACCTCTAGACAGCCCCTCTCCGGTATTCTGATTAACATCGCATGAAGCACCGCCCTGGGGATTGATGCTCGCAACGAGCCCCACGGCGGCGCCGCGCCCCAAAGAGCTGGGAGATGGGTCGCTTGCGGGATCCACCCGAGCATCTCAGCTCTATATTCAGGCCATCCGAGTGGACCCCAGGGTGTGCAAAACCGGGACGACAGGGGAGGCCCTGTGCCAATCATACGTCCCAGCGGGGTAACTAACGTCAGGTACAGTGCCGAGCGGCTCAGACACCCCTGCTCGCAAAGCAAAACCCGACCTCATTTTCATCGAATCGTCGCATCATAGTATTTTGTTACTCCCCCTCTGGGCCCCTCTGGGGTTGCTGGCTAATCTCCCATGGGTTTTGCTATTAGTCGTCTACACTCGGCTGTACCGTGTGCGTCATGCACAACCAACCACTTCTACCCTAGGTATGGCCCGTCTACGTACATAGTACCTAAAGTACCGTCGCCCCACCGATTTTTTAATACAGAGTCGTTATGCGGTGTCTGCAGGCGCCGCTAGCCCGCCGGGGCTTTTGTAGCTTGTAAGAGGAGGGGGTTTCTTCCACGTAGCCGTGGAACAATAGAGGAGAGGAAAAAGAAACGAGCGATACATAGCCGCATTGGGGATGATGTGCTGCTTTTGTTTTACTTTTTCCTTTCTTTTATCTTCTTCACGATGGCTTCCAAGTTCTTCCCAGCCCTCTCCCAACCTTCCGTTCCCTCTTCATTCCATTGATCCTCGGGTTGTCTTCTGCAACGTGTGTGACGAGTTTCGTCTGATGACTGCGGCAGTAACGACAACTCATGTTCCGTGTGTGACGCACCTTCATATCCTATAACCGGGTTGCTTCGGCTTCATTGGACTGGGTATCGAATCTTTCGTTCATCCGGTTTGCTTGCAAAGACATCGTGACGGTAATACTTGTGGATCTATTCGGATTGGCTCTCTTTATTATCGTCACCTTCGGGTTAGACGGCACCATTGGGCTTTACGGGACTTTTTCCTAATACTAATAACACCCGTACTGGTTTTCTTTATCAATGCTCATCTTTCGAGCAGATTATTTATCCTCATAGGCTGTCGTGCCTCAACACTCCTTTGTACATGAACCGGATTATATCTTTTACGCTTTAATATCTCGCCTTCTTATAATTAACGATCCAACTTCATATATCACCCCTCGCGGAAGATAGCGAGCCGGTTCGGAATCACCTCGTCTGGGTATATATACATATATATAGTCTTTCTTCCCTTGGAGCTCGTGGACGGACAAGATGTTAGCCCAACGGCGTTTGGTGGAGCTATTGGTGTGCGTATTGGTGTGCTTCAATATTGTATCGGCCGGTATACTGTTTCCTTTTCGGAGAGACGATTCTGCTACCACGACGGCTATTGCTTCCACTGCCACCGATGACGCCGACCAGACGCAAACTCAGACAGTCTCAGCGGCACGGATGACAAAGACTGAAAGTGTCACTGATGCATCGGCAACAGCGAACACGACTTCTGCTGCTTCTACAACTACCGCTTCGGCGACAGTGATGCCCTCGGCAATTAACGGCAACACTGATACAAATGTCACCGCTATTGCCTCCAACGGTAAGTTTCATTGCCTCTTGATTCCTAGCCTGGATTCCTACGATTTTCTGACCTTGACATCTTCAGCGACGATTGCTGCGGGGGAGCTTCCTCTCCAACCTCAATTGACGCCAGGATGGGGTGTCGCGGGCATCATAATGCTGCTTACTGGAGGCGTATATGCCTTTATTGGCATCAAGAACAAGCTGCTGCACTCTTTCCTTTCTACGGCTTACCTGACCAGCTTGGGTGTGGCCGTGCTAATCGTCTACGTTATGGTTCCGCCCGTCTCCAACGGAGTCCAGGGAGCCTACGTGGTCGCGGCCGTGATGACAGGCATGATTCTCGGCGCGGGAGCAGCGGTCTTTAGAGAGATAACTGAAGCGCTTGGGTGCCTCCTTGGTAGCTTCTGCCTCTCCATGTGGCTACTTGTGCTGAAAGACGGCGGTCTACTGACAAGTACGAGCGGCAAAGTCATCTTCATCATTGTGTTCACAGCGGCGGGCTTCGCTCTTTACTTCAGCCGCTATACACGGGTTTACGCACTGATAGGCTCCATTTCCTTCTCAGGTGCCACCGTCGCCATCTTGGGAATTGATTGCTTTACCAGGGCTGGTTTGAAAGAGTTCTGGGCATACCTCTGGGGTCTGAATACGCAACTCTTCCCCGCCAGCGTCGACACCTACCCGGTCACTAAGGCAATTCGGGTCGAAATTGCCCTGATCATTATCATTGCCGCGCTAGGGATCATCTCCCAGTTGCGCCTTTGGAAAGTGGTCCAGGCACACCGGGCCAAGCGAGCGGAGGAACAGGCCGAGGCTCGAAGACATATTGACTTGGAGGAGGCTCAGCTCGGAGAACAGATTGAGCAGCAGACAGCTCGTGAAAAGCGGCAGTGGGAGGCAACTTATGGAGAACAACGGCCCGGTAGCCCTTCCGGCTCTGGCGACTCGGGGTTCGCAGATCTCAATGAAAAGGGCAAACGATCCAGCCAAACAACAGCGAAACATACTCTCACAGAAGAGGAAATTGAAATGGCCGACGTTTTAATGTCCAGCTCGCCTAAGGCACCCTCGAATCCACCAGCCGAAAAGCTTGCGAGCGCCGTAGTATTGGGCAAGGACAATGAAGGGCGTGTGACGGTTCGCGTCGCCAAGGACGAGCAAGCACCAGGTCAGGAAGTAGTATCATCTGAACCGGACCAGAAGATCTGGGTTGTCGGTACCGATGGAGAACCAAGACCTTTGTCTCGTACAGCGTCGCACAAATCGCACCGGCTCTCCAAAGCGATGGGACCTGAGGTCATTCCCCTGCCATTCCGAATTCCAGAGCTGGACGAGTGTAGAACTGCACGGTCTTCAGTAGCTACGTTCGCCGACGAGGATGCTTGCTCCATAAGATTGAAGAATCGAGCATCGAAGCAATCCCTAGTTAACCGGCTTTCAACAAGTTCTAACCACCTCCTCCGCAGCCTATCGCGGGGGTCCGTAGGCTCGAAGAGAAAGGTCAGCGAAGTGGCTTTACCTCCACAATCGCCAAACTGCAGTGAGAGCAGGGAAGATCTGGTTCAAGAGGCGCAAGTGGCAGAAACCGGCTCTGTTGCGGCCATTATCGATAGGATGAGCTGCGATAGCAGTAGGATTAGCCCCGATGAAGCAGAACCAGGTACATCCAAAGAGACCACCGCTGAACTATCGGCAACGAGCTCCCATAGGGATCGTAGCCAGGCTGTTGTGCCACCACAAGGGCAGGCACAGGCAAGTTCCAAGCAAGACGATGCCAAGCTTCGTCCGCACTCTACTGCCTCGACGTCCGCGACAATCTCGACAGATATTCTGAATGCATCGGCTCTCGATGATTCAACAGACGTAGCTGCAATTCAAGACACGTCGGGGGATATTTCCACTCAAACTGAGACGAACACAGGAACTAGCCAGCATGAGGGCACAGTGATTGCGGAAGAAAAAGCTCCAATGCCAACGCAAGCCACATCAGTCGTTCTTTCAACGGACTCTGCTCCTGTGAGCTTGTCTAAGGATCGCCTCCCGGGTGGCTTTTCAAGAGTGGCGTCAACATACCGTACGAATGAATGGGCAAAACATTTGAGCCAAGCAGAGACTCCAGAGCCGGAGCAATTGCAGCTGGATCCATATCCCGTCCAAGGGGAAAGCGCGGAAATTATCGAGCGCGTGGCTCCAGTAGACATTCAGGACTTGCAGCAGACCGCGGAGACTGGTACCCCAGCGCCTGCGCCGGCGAGATCTTCACCATCTAGGGTGTCTGGTGTAAACCAATATCAAGTGGCAATTTCAAGGTCAAACTCGAAAATATCATTGGCTAACAGGAGAGATCCTGCTATGATGGGCCATGCCGTTGAGCCTAATATCCAAAGCATCTCGCCATACCCTGTGGCAATGCAGCAGCCAGCGGTTGCTTCTACGCAGAACATGCGGATGAACTCCATTGCTGCTCGACATAGCGTATCAGACATTGCGATCTCACACCCTGAGAGCTCCGGAATGCGATCGACCTCTGCCTCGCCAGCATATGACCAACAATATTTCCCTGCAAATCCAGACGTTGTGTCCTACTCCAGCCCTCAGACTCTACTCGGAAAGCGCGAGATGCTACTGCGGAAGAAATCGAGCATGGTTGGTCCCTCACCTTCTTACCCGGCGATACTCCCTGCGCAACCTACATCCAGTGACTCTGGTTCTATGTACAACTATCCTGTGTACCCATCGTACGCTCCTCAGGACCTGGACGACCTGCCGCTTAGCCAGCGGAAGCAGCTGATGCGTCAGAGCAGTCTGAGCTCGTCCGGACTGAGAACCGAGCCTCGATCGGACAGCCATCTTGCCATGTCCTATATTCCGGCCCAGTCGGCAAGCATCACGGCCGAGAATGCGGGCTTCGACTCCCACCAGCCAGCGCGCCGTTACACGGGGCAGTCTCACGCAACCCGTGAGGCCCAGCTAGCTAGCTTCCGCCAGTCGCTAGCTAATGATCTCCGTGCTGCCCCGCCCGTGCTGCCGGCTGGCTTAGCCGGAGGTGGCGTTGGGTACGACGTGAGGCGGTCTACTTCGTCTACGTCGCTCATCCAAGCCCACGGCGGCAATGGGAGCAGCGGCAACCTAGTCGGCAGTAATAGCGGGGCGGAGGTGCGGCGCAGCATCGAGCAGGGTTGGAACCTGATGCTCAGCCAGCGCGACCAGGAGGCTCGCAGGAGGGAGGTTGAGCGGTTTGGACGGGAGCGTTCTGACCGCATGTTTGAGGAAGGCATCCGGAGTGGGTATCTGATGGAAGCGCATCGGGATGCCTTGCGGAAGATGCAGAACGGTGCGAGGGCAAACTGATGCAGTGGTGCATGATGACGAGTACTATATTTTATTTCCATATAGAATTTTTTAAGGATTGGAGAGACGGCACTTGGGCCGCCCTTTCTTTCTTACTGCCGGATGGGGGGGGGGGAGACTTATATTTTGGGTGTTGGTGTTGGTATAGTGGTATAGTGGTTGGGGATGTGGTTCATGTTAGTAGAGATACCCTTCATTTCTCATTGTTACTTTCCTATCCTTTTCATAGATTTCCTAGTTTCTTTATTGTCACGAGTACGATTCAAGAACACGGAAATATGTCAGAAATCCCAGGCACTTTCTTGTATTTTTAGCTATTATGGGATTTTACGATGGTTCCATAACCATAATTCCTAGAGTAAGAATGGTCGATGGGTATAATTAATGGCCTATGCGGCACATATCACGGATAGAATTGATGCTTGTTAACATAAAGAACGGGACCGCCGCAAACATTTGTTCTAGCGGTCTCTCATGCGCTGTCGTCTGTCTAGTTGCAGATGCTTTGACATGCCAACTGGCGTTCAAAGGCTACGCTGTGGCCTTCGCCCACCCGGTCAACATTGAAGGCTACCAACGGCACCATGGTATATATATATGTAATATACTATACATTTGGGATGTAACTTACTTACTACAGCCGTGGGTCATAGTCGTAGGTTTTTTTTTTTTGGACTGTGACCCATTGGCGGCCTTTGTAATCTTTGATCACTTGTTGTGACAAGACCTAGTACAAGAAAAGATAAAAAGAAAACACATCGACAAGGAGTCAACGGGCAAGGCAGAATTGTAGGATGCGAGTGCAGAATATAGAACAGAACGTCGAAACCTTGGCAGCACCAGGGGAGTAATTGGAAAGAGACTTGACAACCCTTGGAAGCTAAACCATCAAAAGTCGCTGATGGCCTGGATGACTGATATTTTAGCCACCTCACAGGATTTATCTGGACCAGCAAGTGTGGTTTTTGGGGGGAGAAGGAGTCAATTTGAGAGGAATGCGTCCGCAAACAGAAACACATACCCTTCCTTAGTTTAGGTAATAACCACATAGGTAGGCAAGTAGTGATTGCGAACATCTCATGCGAACAAAGGTCAGCCAGTTTGCTCATGCTCAGTCTCAGCGGGGAGGCGAGGAAGGAGGGGCCTCAGTTGCGCAGGCACCAGTGCAGTCTAGGCTCCAGCGCTAACTGTATCCAGTAATTACTGGAGCCCCGCAGGCGGCGTGACATCCCATCCCCAAACTCACCCTGCCCAGCTGCTGTGACTGGGGCTATTCTGGCATCACTGCCTGATGAAGCCAGCAGGAGCCATGCTGGGCCGCAGACACACAAAAAGGGCCGTCGAAACTCGAAGGACCAACTTCTAAACCTTGGTTCGTCCAGATCCCGCACCCGTCCATCTCTGCATTGGAAATCCAAATACTCAGCAAACTACCCACGAAGTCACCCTTCAGCATTTCCAGCTCATCAGCGTGTAGCCGTGACTCAAACGAGTGCAGACGAGTGAGCAACTCTAGAAAGCACCAGGCCCTACTCACACTCCAGTGCTCCGCCGCAAGCAAAGGTACGTACCTACAGGCCTTAGTGCATCCTCCGCTCCAGTGCCTCCAGCGCCAGACAGCGGTTCCGTTAAGCTCTCGCTGTCGCCGTCCTTTTTTTTTTCCTCCATTGCCGCCGGACTACGCTGCTGCCAGAGTAGTTAAGCGACCCCTCCAACCTCCATCGGCGTCCCCATCCCATCTCACGTCCCTCCATCTCATCCTCCGCCAACCCCGATTCAAACTCCCATCGATCGCGCAAAAGCACACTCGACTTAGTCCCTTACCATCTAGTTACTAGGCTTCTCATCGCCCTTATTTGCGCACCTGTCAACCCTTTTTACCATCATATAACCAATCGAAACCACGTCATTTATTCACAGCACACCCTAAGGAGCCTAGCCATAATGTCTGCCGAAGCCGCTTCCAACACCACTATCCGCCTGCAGTCGAACGACAATGCCACCATTGAAGTCGGTATGTGTACCCAAGAGTTCTCTATCCTTGATACCTGGAAAACGCTACCGAATACCTGCTGACCGGTTCTTGTCGCATTGTGTAGATCGCGAAGTCGCCGAGCGTTCGCTCTTGATCAAGAACATGCTGGAGGATCTTGGTGACAGCGCCCTCAGCCAGACTATCCCCATTCCCAACGTAGGTACCTCCATGATGACATCTCAAAGATGGTGATGAATTTGTTTTCCACTTTTTCATTTTTTTCCCCCTTTTTTTTTCCATTTGGAGTTGCACCTAATAGCCCTTGCTTACGTCTGAATTCCATAGGTTACCGAGCCCGTTCTGCGTAAGGTCATTGAGTGGTGCGAGCACCACCGTGGCGACGCTCCTGCCTCCAACGATGACGACAATGACACACGCAAGAAGACCACTGAGATTGAGGAGTGGGACCAGAAGTTCATGCAGGTAGACCAGGAGATGCTCTTCGAAATAATCTTGGTATGACCATTAGTCACGAAGTTGATGATAGCATGATCGCAACTAACCATATTTTGTAGGCCTCTAACTACCTCGACATCAAGCCGCTTCTCGATGTCGGCTGCAAGACCGTTGCCAACATGATCAAGGGAAAGTCGCCAGAGGAGATCCGCAAGACCTTCAACATCACAAACGACTTCACCCCCGAGGAAGAGGAGCAGATCCGTCGCGAGAACGAGTGGGCCGAGGACCGCTAAACAGTCACCATGCTTCAACACTCCCTAACCATACCCCATAATCTGTGGGTGGGAACTTGATCCGCCTCTGGATTTAACTAAATTAGAGAAGGGCAAGTATCTGCATTGTTTGTTGGCCAGAAGGAAAATGTATATCCCTAGTGGGCCAAGATTCGATATCCCGGCGTTCTGCATTGATTCTCTTATCGACGTATTTGCAACCTGCGAGGTTGGAAGAAACTGGAGGCTTGGCCATTACACGAATACGTGTTGCACCGAGCGCCTTGATCTGGCTTAGGTATAGATGGTGCCCCTTGTTTATTCGGTCGCTTTCCTTGCCTTTCTTGACCCAGTATCTGGCATATTTCGTTGTTGCCGCGTAGCAACCCATGACTTTCGTCTGGATTGCTCTGGGTAGTCTAGACAATGACAATAGACAACGACTCTTGAGGATGCCCCTATGAACACATATGACAGTTGAAAAACTCTGATATTGATATTAAGTACAATTACCCATTATTCTATTTTGATATACTGCGCTCCGGTATGACAGCTTGTATCGGTAACCGGTTAAAACTTGGCCATTCGTAAAGACAGCGTGGAGCAGTCTCCTATACCGTTGGGAAGCGCCCATAGCTCAGCGTCGTAGTTCACCATGCCATGCCATGCCATGCCGGTGAGGATGAGGAGCAGAGGCAGACTTGGACTCAATCCTCAGGTGCTACATCTATCATGCCCTCATGTCTTGTGAGCAAGATCTACATCCAGTCGCAAGGTCGAGTCACCCAGTTACCAGCATGGTTTAGCAGCTTGCCATATCCGCCTGTCAGGTGTATCACGGTGAGCAATAATTTGGTCGATAAATTAACTCCCTCCAACGGACCTTCCACGACTGTCTTTGTCATGGGCCATCAGTTAAGGGAGGTTATGTAAGGGTGTGTTCCAACTGGTTTGCAGAAAATGAGAGGTCACAGATTCGAGAATGGCAATCGAGAGTCTAGTCCTCCCATCACAAGAGCACCATTCACAGTACGTATAGGGCATCCCCATATCGGTTTGCGCAAGGGGTAGGTAAACATGTCAATGTGGCCGAGAGCACGCTTGAAAGCACACATGATCTCTCGTGCCCATACACACATACACACACACACAAAAGGGCGATATCAAGGGCAACCTTTTGGCGAAAGAGGTTTGGTATTTCGCAAGAAATGTTCATTCCCTATGACCGGTAACCATGCAAATCTCGAAGGAGCCCCGAAGAAAATCCCGAATCGATCAACAGCATATTCCCCTCCCTAGCGTACTTTTCTTTTTCTTTTCCTTGATCATGTTTTCCGCAGCTCATGTCTGTCGTGAATAGGCTGGTTTCCATCACCGTCTAATCGGATTTTCTCCCCAAGGCCCGGGCCTTCCGTCCCTCAGCGCCATCCGTGTCAAGCCCAAGCAAGCAGTCTGACACTCGGTGGTATCGCAGCGAAAACATAATGAAACCAGGGTCCGGGATTGGGGGTTTGGTGTGGTGACTGGAGGGGAATGCGGAAGAAATGACATTTAGATGCCGAGACGGGTCTTGCGCCAGTGCCTACGCTTGGCGTTGTATCTGTTCATCTTCACGTTAGTCTTACATCGCGGGGGATTAAAAATGCCTCCAGCAGCCACCCTGTCATCGTTCCAGTTTTCCTAGAGGAGAAGGCACAGGGCCTGTCAAGTGGATGCTGGTGATAATGGTGGTGCTGCTGTTGGTGGTGCTGCTCGGGAGCAAGAGTTCGTACCTGATGGTGTTACCGGTTCGCAGACGAATCCATTGGGGGATGGGGCGGTTCTGCTTCTGGGCCTTGGCCAGCTTCTGCTTGGTACGGAACGACTTGTGGCTCTGTGATGGGGAGGGAAAATCTGGTTAGCTATCATGAAGTTGTTCCCCCGTCCAATTCAAGTGTTGTGAGGAACGCAGCGCGGGGGGGTTTTTGGATGGCAACTTGGGCCAACCCGTGGATTAAATCCCCTCGTGCATCCATCACTTGTTTATTTGGGAATAGTCGAGCGGGAACATACCGGCATTTTGACTGCTTTGGCTGTTCGAAAATGTCGAGACGGCTGGGGTTGATGTTATGCGTGGAGTTGCGAAGGTGTGAAATCTTTCCGGAAAATGAGGCGATCGATTTTGACGCACACGAGTTGATTCTGAGGACCAATTGTGTGCGCGGACCGATCTTGTGGGCTGCCAGCCCTGGCAGCTGGCCGACAAAGGCAGTACCGACAAGACTATGGCAATTGGGCTCCAAGCCGATAAGGGGAGGTCGATAAGAACCATGCACGAAGCCAGGTGAGCAAGTGGATCCAGTTGGGAAGAAGGGTAAATCCATTTTTTGTAATGTCATCAGTCGTTATGCAACTACGTGTATGTACAAGTGCCAAACTTCCCAAAGGTACATAAGCGTTAAGATTCACAGCGCTTTGCCCAGCAGTCTTGGTAAATCTAGCCACATTATCCTAAGAGTGGGTGTCTGGTGTACATTGAAACTATACATGTATATGTCCATTTCCAGCTTTTTTTTTTTGGACTGGCAGCCTACGAACCTGTTGAAGATAGGGTAAGCTTAGAAGGGAATTTGGGACACCAAACCATCAAACCCGCCTGATTTACATATGTAGCTGCCGTAAAGGATGTTTTTCCATCTGGACACTACATAGACAAGCTGACTGTCCGAAAAGATTTTTTTTTTTGGATCAAAAAATAACATTGACAGGCATTCTGCTCCACGGCTCGGGGACTGGCTACCTCTCTGGACCAGACGAGGGCGACCCCTGGTCTTATCAATTCATTCGCTGATTACCGTGCTTAAGCGTCCAGGGATTTCAAGATTAGATGCAAATTTGCCTTATAGCAATGACATACATATAACCTAACTAAGGGGGGTGTGCAATAAATTTATGCTCTAACGTACTGCTTCCAAGCCATCCGCCGTAAGGCAAACTTGTTCTTGTCTCCCTTTAGTCTCAAAAACTTCCGCGTGTTCTCTGTCGCGTCAGGCGGAACAGTAAGCTAGGTCGCCTAGGTCATCCGTCCGGAGCCACTTTACCACCCATTTTTAGGGCCGCCCTTGCCGTCAGAGCAGCTTACCTGAGCAAAGCCCCGTTCGGCCAGCTGTACCCGCGCCCCCCCGAGTCGAGCTCCGTCACAAGTGGACACACGACAAACAATCACTCGAACATCCGCAACTCGCGCTTGTGTACAGGTGTTGAGACAGGCAGAGACCGATACAACTCCAAAATTTGCACAACATGGGTCAGAGCGTGTCATGGCTGTCCGGCCTCTTATGGGCAAAGAAGGAGATCAGAATCCTGATCCTCGGTCTCGTGAGTAGCCTCCTAATCTCCCACATGCCTGCATGTTTTTTCTTACGGCCAGGTACTGACTCTGCTTCGCTCTTAGGACAACGCTGGAAAGACCACCCTGTTATATAGACTGAAGGTGCGCTCAACCTGTTCTGGCTGCGTCGCATGCGACGCCCTCTGCGACCTCCCGCAACGAACCGGGTAGATCGATAGTCCCAGAGGGCTCGTTCGACTTTCCGAGCAGCAAAGACAGCCCCCCTTCCGATGATGGAAATCACAACTAATCAGGACACGTGCAAATGCAGATCGGAGAAGTAGTCACAACCATTCCTACCATCGGTTTCAACGTCGAATCAGTAACATATAAGAACCTCAACTTCAATGTGTGGGACCTCGGCGGCCAGACTAGCATTCGGCCATACTGGCGGTGTTACTATGCCAACACAGCTGCTGTTATCTTTGTCGTTGATAGCACCGATATCGAGCGTTTGCAGACCGCTGCTGAGGAATTAGGAGCCATGCTGAACGAGGAGGAGCTCAAGGATGCAGCTCTGCTGGTCTTTGCCAATAAGCAGGACCAGCCTGGAGCAAAGGGTGCCGGAGAGATCTCGGAAGCCCTGAGGCTCGGCGAGCTGCGGGATCGCAACTGGAGCATTGTTGCCTGCTCAGCAGTTGATGGCAGTGGTGTAAGCGAGGGAATGGACTGGTTGGTGGTAGGTCTCCCTCAACTTGCCCGTGATTTCCTGGACACATTTCCCCTCCATTTCCTAACCCCACTTCGCTACGGGCTTATATGTCGCGAAATGCTGTATGACGCTGACCAAAACACAGCAAACTGTATCACAGGAGTAGATTTCCCCGTTACAACACCACGATCCCGGGCACTCTGCAGCTCTTTGGCCATGATCATTTTGTCACCATCAATGGGTCCTACAAGATCACGGGCACACTACGGAGTGAGACCCCTTGTCAGGGATCGATTTGGCCGCCGAACTCTCGGGGCGGATGACGAGGTTGTGTATACCTAGACCGGCGTTCTAGATGACGAGCTCTCCATTTTCACTAGTCGCTTGGGGGAGTTTCCAGCACGCAGTGTCAGATTGTGAGATTTAACAAGGGGAAAGATTTTTGGGATGAGGCAACGTCTACATACTACAATGCATCATGAAAGGAGTAGGGAGTGGATCCCAGGGTGGAAAACAAAGCCCATCGGTCCGGCGGTCTTGCATACATACATGTATAATCATAATAATCAGCACAGTACGAGGCATTACGTCGACGCGTATCTGTTGCCATCACCCGTGCTGGTCACAGTTCGTTTGGTTAAATAGAGTTTCAGAGACTATCATGTTTTATGTGAGACCTTCAGCTCGGAATTCAGGCATCTGTCAAAATTCGAACGCATATTTGGAGGTGATAGAGAAATGGGACCATGTAAGGAAACTTTCGTTAAAATAGAAATTTAGCACAAATGGCAAGGCGATCGGAGACTTTAAATGCTGCATTGGTCGGCCTTTCTAGCAAGAAAAGACATCAGGTGTGATCTGCTACGCTTAGGCATCGGAATACCATTTGCCTAACGTCACATTATGATCGTGAGCCAGTTGTCCACTGAGACTAGGGGCGAGGCTGCTACCTGAACAAGAGTCTGGTTTTTGCCAAAAAAAAAAAAAAAAAAAAAAAGCCTCCAGTTCAACCCCGTGGAGTTGCAAGTCCACGAGCAACGTAGAAGTAGCTAAGTTAATGTGGACTAGCACGCTCAAATTACCCTTGATTATCGACTTCGCATTTTAGAGATGAGCCGCTCTCAATTTGCTGCTTACGGTTGTTTTGTTTTTCTTCGGCGTTCTGCTACAATACCACTTTGATAGGTTCGATTTCCCATTCCCATTGTGTTTAGCCGTGTGCTCTTCACACGTAGTAACACGAAACAACCAAGGCTTAACCGATCTGCGCGTTACAGAAGTCAAGTAAACTGTCGTAGCCAGGCTTACATATCTATATATATATATAAGTATACTAGCTGGGATTGTTTACTCGCAGGCTGAGTACAGAGGGATAAAGATCCCAGCCAAATCTACACAGTAGCTTGTGTGATTCATGAGGTGGATACCCCGGGATGTCTTTCCATTTTCGTGTCACCCTTCTTGTGACAACCAATTTTTTTTTTGAACCACGACTGGCCACAAAGAATACGGTAAGCATTCGCGGGCAGTGATGAAATATCCGTCCAGCTCCGAAATGAGCGGACACGATTCGATCCAAACCGACTGACCAATGGAAATAGGAAGCCCAAAGCAAGCATAGGCAGAAGAGCCACACATTACCGTGCGCGCAATGTTGGTGAGCATCTTGTCGTGTTCACATTCATTCACTCTACAACGTACCTGTGGAAGTTGTAGAGGCCTGACCTACTTTTTTTTTATGCATCGGAAGTATACCTATGAGACTGGGGTGGCAACCCAACCAATCAATGCCGCTGTTGGGAGGAGAACACAAGCATCGTGGAAGTTGCCGAATTCGGGTACTGCCACGCCTATTTTCACCTCATTCGGAAATTTCCGAGCGCTTTCCGGGCTCACCTGCGGCCACGGTTCCTCTTCAACCGTGTCACACCTTGCCGCGCAAAAGCCGAACTCGGTCTGTATTGCTAGCTAGAGAGAGGAGAAAGCATTTCTTTACCTGGATTGTAATTATTTGGATTATCGTGGACGGAATATCCTTAAAAACCCTCGGAGTTTTACATATTATATGGGATGCAATGACACTTGCAAGAGTGCTATGATTATGAGCTTAATCTCTGGCACGGCGAACAGATATTGAGGCTGCTTGAGCGAGAGCAATAGCTCGTAAATCACAACATGGAAGCTCAAAGTTAAAGATGGAACTGACAAAGAAGGGTTATTAATGAGTCTGGTGGGGTCTGGTAGGGGTGGTTTGGTGGTTGGTGGTCGGTCATATCAATGATGAAGTCCACCTCTCCACTTGGGTCAACGACCCAATGCACACGAAGCGATATACCATACCTCTCATAGTACTGGCGCATCCTCGCACCTACAGATTAATAAAGTTGCTTGTTTGGGACTATTTATGCCCGATTGGTGGAGAAGCTCAGCAACTACGTTCGGCACTTGGCGCAGACAAACAGCAGCGCTAACTTTTTTGTTCGCAAGGTGTGTAATTGAATATTATATCTCGATTTATAAAATTGTACATTGTGCTTATATAAGCTCACCTTGGATTCTTTGGCAGGATCAAGACGACTCCATATGTAGTTGCCTAGACCGCGTAGAGTGTCAATCGACCATGTTTCGTGCTATGACGCAGATGATCTCATAGTATTCCTCGACTTATCTCCTCTCCCTGGCTGCCGGCATGTCCAGCACCGGCCTATCGCTCGCCATTCCGCAATCTCTTATTGGTTTGGCGTCTATAAGCTCCACCATCTCTCACTCCACTATGCCGGGATCCCGGCGCAATTTCTTGGGTGATAAACTAGCTTGCCATCGACTAGCAATGGGAAGTTATTGGCGCTGATGGGGTAGCAGTTGCGCGGTGACGAATTTCCAGGTGGATGCGGGCAGAAAGGGAAGATGCCGACATAATTTAAAGATGGATGCTGGCCCACACAGCTCGACTGGTTCTGAGTCTTGCCGTGCGATCGTTAAAAAGTTCCGACCGAGTCTCCAACAATCGTAGGCATTAAAAACAAGTTCTGCTTGCTCTAGCAAACTCAATCTGTGTTCGCAAGTATACTGCAAGCTCTCACCATGGCCCCCAGCGACAAGCCTGCCGCTACCTACAAGTACGACGAGAAGCCGGTCTACACCACCTCCAATGGAGCTCCCGTCGACAGCCCCTTCAAGTGGCAGCGCGTTGGCACACATGGCCCTCTTTTGCTGCAGGATTTCCATCTTATTGATCAGCTCGCGCACTTCGACCGTGAGCGTATCCCCGAGCGTGTAGTCCACGCCAAGGGCGCCGGCGCCTATGGAGACTTCGAGGTTACCGATGATATTAGCGATATTGCCACTGCTGACATGCTAAATGGCGTCGGTAAGAAGACGCCATGTATCGTGCGATTTTCAACTGTAGGGGGAGAAAAAGGATCCAGCGATTCGGCTCGCGATCCGCGTGGTACGTTATTCACCCTGGACGGCTATGAGTTGAGCAGCCAACAACTAAACTCATCATTCTGCTTCAGGCTTCGCCATTAAGTTCTATACGCAGGAGGGGAACTGGGACTGGGTGTACAACAACACTCCTGTTTTCTTTCTGAGAGATCCTTCAAAGTTCCCCCTGTTCATTCACACTCAGAAGCGCAACCCTCAGACCAACCTGAAGGACGCCACCATGGTGAGATGTTTTGAACTATCGACGCTTTCCCCTTTAGAACCTTGGCTAATAAGTGGTGGCAGTTCTGGGACTACCTCAGTCAGAATCAAGAGTGTATCCACCAAGTCATGCATCTATTCTCTGACCGTGGAACGCCCTATTCGTACCGGTTCATGAACGGATATTCTGGCCACACACACAAGTGGATCAAGCCGGACGGCACCTTCAACTACGTGCAGGTCCACCTGAAAAGCGACCAAGGAAACAGGACCCTTACCGCCGAGGAGGCGGCAAAGATGGACTCAGAGAACCCGGACTTTGCGACCCAGGACCTGTTCACGGCCATCCAGAAAGGCGAGAACCCGAGCTGGACGGTGTACGTTCAGGTCCTCAGCCCTGAGCAGGCAGAGAAGTTCAAGTGGAACGTGTTCGACCTGACCAAGGTCTGGCCTCAGAGTGAGGTGCCGCTGCGACGATTCGGCAGACTGACCCTGAACAAGAACGCCCAGAACTACTTTGCCGAGATTGAGCAGGTTGCATTCTCCCCTTCTCACCTCGTGCCCGGTGTCGAGCCCTCCGCAGACCCCGTCCTCCAGGGTCGCCTCTTCTCCTACCCAGACACCCACAGGCACCGGCTCGGCGTCAACTACCAACAGATCCCTGTCAATGCACCGCTGAACGCTTTCAACCCATTCCAGCGTGACGGCTCCATGGCCGTTAACGGCAACTATGGCGCCAACCCGGCTTATCCTAGCACTTACCGTCCATTGACCTACAAGAACGTGCAGGCGACGAATCCTCATGAGAAGTGGGCTGGTGCTGCTGTAGCTGACTTGTTTGATGACGTGAAGCCTCAAGACTATGTAAAGCTCCCCTTTCTTTCCCGAACGTTACCCTTTCGATTTTCCAACTCCTCGTGATAAATATTAAGAAAACACACAAGTCATGAAACCGCAAGCATTGCACAAAACCCCGTACTGGGAACGCAGGTAACTATGCTAACACATTCGCGATTAGGAGCAAGCAAACGGCTTGTGGAAGGTTCTCGGACGAACACCCGGCCAGCAAGAGAACTTTATCAAAAACGTGTCCGGTCACCTGTCCGGCGCGCACCTCGACGCCCGCCGCCGCACGTACGAAATGTTCTCCAAGGTCAACCCAGAGCTGGGCACCGCCATCAAGGATGCGACCGAGACGATCACTGCCAGGTTATAAATTTCATGATCGTTATTATCTGTGCTCTCGTTCTTGAAATTTTCTCGTCCTTGCGTGGTTACACATACAAAAAGACAAAATCAAAACTATGTTTGATGATGTTATGATACAAACATTGGGGAAGGTCCAAAAGGGGTTTGGGGGTTAGAGATAGATGTACGAGCAAGCTCTACTGGTCGCCAGAATGTGAAGAGTTCGTGCACAGGAAAATACATAAAATAAATAAAGACAAAAAACAGAAAAGGCTAAACCAGATGTAGAGAGACTTTTATGGGAGATTGGTTGCGACTACGATCATGCCTCCAACCGTATCTTGTCTGCATTGCTCCTCTCATGTCGCGATATCTCGTAGTACACTGGGGTGTTGAGCTCTTTTCTTCTTTTTTTGTTCCCCATTGAAACAAATGGGAATATTGGACAAACTCCATCCATATCGGTACAATTGCTCTAGTGATTACCTCTCTCAATTCTATAAACCACCATGTCACTTGGTGTTGTCTCGAACATCCCCGAGAATGGGACCGGCGGCGAAGATGGTGGAGAGGATGGCGTGCTGGGGTTCGCGGCAGTAGCCTCGAGGCAGCGCAGGGGCAGTGCCGGGGCGAACGCGCCACTGGATAGATCGCTCACGTCCCCAGAGCTGGGGTTCCTGCTGGACTTCTTCCGGCCGCTGCGGAGGGTGGAGAGTGATGGCATCCTCATTGGCAGGGGAAAGTACCTCGAGACGGATGAGCTGCGGGCCAGTAGTAGTCCTCTGCCGCCGCGGTGAAGGGATGAGCTCCGGGGAGGGATCTCGGGCGGTGCGCGGAGGGACAGCGAGCTGCGGCGCGGAGGGATGAAGGGCTGGCCGGAAGAGGAGACTATGGCTTGGTGGTGCGTGTTTGGAAGGTTAATGGGCGGCACTGACCTGCGGTTCGGGTCGGTGCGGAATCTAGAAATGGGGGTCAGTGAGCGTGGGGTCCGTTGAATATTCAAGGGTTTCGAAAAGGGGTCATTTACTCATCGTCTTCTGAGGATGTTCTAGGTGCCGAGCTAAAGTAGCTTTGCCTGGTGTCATTGACAGGTCCGTTTGTAGGACCTGTTCTATCCCGAAACTTCAAGAGCGCCGGAAAGCAGGAAGAGAGTCCGATCCGAGCGGCAAATTGGCGGTACATATGGGTCGCCTCCTTGTTCAATCCGAAAAATAGCACGATTGGAATGGGAGTCAGGATAGCAATCCAAGGCTGATTCATGGTAGAGAACGGAACCATGCACGACGGGATTAGCATGATCGAGTTCCACGGGTAAGGGTTGGAGACGAAATGGATAGCGCGGTAGTCGTAATCGTGAAAATCCGAGCCCACGATGTTGAGGGCCAAGAATGTCATTTGTAGTGGCACGTATGGCACTAGGATGGACAAAGACATCTGGTACAGGCGTCGTTTTCTCTGCTGAGAGCGTGACGTCGCAATTTTGTTCCCTGCCAGAATTCTCGCTGTAGACATTGAGATCTCGTGAAACCGTCTCCAAGCGAGGTCTACAGTCGAGTGAATGTTCAGCTGTCACTACGTGCTTCATGTTTCTGAGGGAAATACAAAGCTTACAGGTGTAAGGGACTGTACCAGCGGCAAACAAGGCCGGAGGTAAAATGTAAACAGCGATCTTTGGCCAACTGTTGTCGTATGTTGCTGTACAGCCCACCAACGTCGCTATTACATATCTCTGTGCCAGGTCAAACCAAGTGAACGCAAGCTGGATAATAGGGACCGGGAATATAATCAGAGCCTGTAAGAAGTTCCGCTGCTTTCGCTCATGTTTTGATAGGTCGCTGGCCTTCATGATGCGCAAGCGCTGGGCCAGATGTTTCATGATGACGAAAATGCAGGAGGCGTAAATGGTCTGCATGGGCACTGCAAGGTACACCTCAACGTCACAGAGGCCGATACCGTCCCACCAGTTGTCCCAGTTGTCATTTCCCCATATGAGCGAGTTGACGACGGTGAAGAGGTTCATGAGCACGATGTCGACGATCAAGACCGTTGCGGCAAACTCGCCCTTTCGAGCAAGTATCTGGAACGGAACCCAGCAGAGGATGGCGCCTATGATAGCAAAGAGAATTCGGCAGATCTGATTCGCGGCCAGACTGGGGTAGCTAGAGTTGCCCGGTGGCCCTTCTCCGGGGGCAGCAGCAATAGTCATGGTTACCATATTGGTGGACTTGAGTTCGAATCGAGCATATGGTTGTATAGCATCTTGAAAGTTTTCAAGAACGTCCCGATTCTAGCGCAAGTGGACGGTGAAAACAAAGTGGTATTGAGAGGGATGGTAATGGATGGATGGCAGGGCAACCCCCATAGATTGCTTAGAACTTTGATTGAAGCTTCGCTACGGCTTTTGAAACGTAGAGCACTTTGCAAAGTTACGTCTTCAGAGTATTTGCTTATGTATTTACTCGTACAGATCTCCCAGAGCCAGAGTTTTCTCACTGATTATGACAGCGAGATTGATGTCCAAGCATGAGTTGAGGTGACCACTGCTCTATCACTGCTTGCACTTTTTTTTTTTTAAACACACTTCAACATCTATTTTAGCAGCGAAAACCAACCGAAAAATACTTCCAGAGAATGTTCCACCAAAGTTATAAGTGATGTTTTGGTATTTAAATACAAGTGATCCCATGATTCATGCTAGGAGGAAGAATACTTCCCTTCAAATGCTTCCCGGCACGAAATTTTCAAGACAAAGGCCAGCAACAACATTAATAGCAGGCTTTCTGCGAGCACAATACCTCACGGAGTATTACACGCCAGTGGTAAAGCACATAAGAAAGTCTCCTTCTAATTGAGCATTCAGTAGAGTAGTGTTCACGTAAAAATGCAGCGCAACTACCCACTCACCAGTTAAGAAAGAGCACATAGAGAGTTCGAAAGCGTAGCGGTATCATACCCAGCGAATTATTTTTATTTTTTATTTTTAAAAAAAATTGAATGGGCCTGCTCGCATACTCGGTATTCGGAATATAAGGACCAATTGGATGTCGCGCCTTATTATAACCAGATAGTGGGCATGAAGCTGAACTAGTTAGCATTGTTAAGGATGGGCCGTCCTTTATGCATGTGTATACCGAAGCCCAAAGCGGCAGTGGTTGGCTCGTTGGGTTGCACTCGTGGGCCCCCGATATAGACCAGGGCGAGCAGAATTGCCGTTGGCCAATCCTATCTTACAGTGCTAGCCCGGCACAGCTTAGCGGGGGGGAAAGGTCCTGGGAGCTCGGGCCATGCATGCACTTTACCCATTCGAAATTAGGGGTAACTTAACTGCCAGGGTATCATGCAATCGCGTCGTGCGCGCGCGCATCCCATCTCTGTCCTCGTCCCCTCCGCTACGCTTTTTCCCGTTTGCATCATCCCCACGATCCACAGCTCCCTCCCCGTCTCCCACCTACACACGCCACGCTTCTCTCTCCGTCGCGAGTTCCGCCAGTGACGCTCCTCCGTCTTGCCGCCCCGGTCCAATTGCTTCCACGCCATCAGCTACCTGCTGCATACCTACAACAAAGATGTCTTCCTTCCTTGCCCGCCGTGTCTCCGCTGCGCCGCGCTCGCTCGCGCGCGCCTTCAGCGCATCTTCTTCCCGTCCTCTGGCCAAGATCACCATCATCGGCAACCTTGCTGCCACCCCGGAGCTCAAGGCCACCTCCACCGGTCACGAGGTCGTCGAGTACGCTGTCGCCAGCAACTCTGGTCCCCGCGACAACCGCGTCACTAGCTGGTTCCGTGTGTCGAGCTTCGAGCCCGAGGGTCCCCGCCGTGACTTCCTGACCAGCCTTCCCAAGGGGTAAGATATACCTTTGTGATGCGTCCTCCAGTGCTTTTGCGGCAACCATCAAATGGTTCCGCACAGCATCCCGCGCTGCGCGAATAGGCATAAGATGGGACCATTTTGCTAACCTCCAAATGTCTTTGTTGCAGTGCCACCGTCTACGTCGAGGGTAATGCCGCCATGAGCACAGTCCCTGACGCCAACGCCGAGGGCAAGTCGCGGTCCTACCTGAACATCTACCAGAGTAAGTTATCGAGTCGCTTCATATTTATGAATCAATTCAGTCCTAACCTGGCCACAACTAGCCACTCTGGAGGTTCTCCGCAGACCCGCCACCCAGGAGAGCGAATAAGGGTGTGATGGATATAAAACGGCGTAGCAGACAGGAGGTGTATTGTGTTCGACTTTTCTTCGTCCCCAAGCGAGACTCCCCACTCTCCGACGACTTCTCATTTGTGTGTGTGTGTCAATTTATTGGGGGTGTAGGTGTACTGTATTTTATGACTCTGAAGAACATGATACCAATACGCTTTTATCACAAAGTACCCACCCTGCAGCGGCTTCCATGGGGCTGCAGAATTATCTGGGCTAAGTTTTGTACGATGACCGGCTCTGGTTCTCGATCTATTCGGTCTGGTGATATCTACTTGAGATAATGTTCCGTGAACAACGAATGTTTCCATGCTTATGTCTGATCGCATCCACTAACAATGTCTTGTACAAAGCTCTCCCTAGGTCCTAGGCTCTTGAACGCAGACATTATATGATACTGCCATCATCGCCGTGTTATGCAACATAAACACTGTTCAAGAACGAGCTGATATACCTTTGCCAGCGTTGAGGAAGTTTCGCAAAGCTCCCCATGGCTCGAGCATAACCTGCTACCGTAAAGGGCTGACAACTTGCAGGACTTCGACATCCGCAAGCTCCTCTCTCGTCGGCCCCGGAGGAGCAGCACTATGAGGCATCCTCTCCCCCCTCCTAGTACCGGGTTTCTTCCCCTTGGTCTCCACGCTCTTCTGCGCCCTGACCCTGCGCCTGGCTTCCCTACGTTGCGCGGCGTCGTGCCGCTCCAGCTCGTCGGTGAGTGCTGCCCAGGTGACACCCGGGATCCGCTGCTGGCGCCGGCGCCGGCGTTGGCGGCGCATTCCCTCGGCGCTGCTGGTCTCCTGCAGCTCGGGCTCTTCTCGCGTAGCGGTCCGGGTGTTGACCGATCCCCTGCTGGGTTTGTTAATTGGAGTCCACCTGCGCGTCGGCTCCTCGCCCTGGGGCGAAGAGTTGACCACAGCTTCTTCGGCGGCGTTGCGAGGATCAAGTGTCCCGCAGGCATCGGGTGGGGTCTTGGGGTAGCCAGTCGCCTGGCCATAGCCAGCTTGCAGCTTCTCAGCACGGGTGGAAACAGATTCTTCGGTTCTGATGCTTGATGCAGATGAGGTGAGGGGCTCGCCGGTCTTTGTGGTTGTGCAGCCTGACCAAACAGAGCTGGGCGTTCTGGTTGCCCTTTCTGCAGCCTCGATACTGCTTTCTGCCACCCGTCTATCCTCCCCAATCTCCAGGTCTTCTCGCTGGATATCTGACCACCTTCCTCGGTTGAGGGCAGGACTTTTGCTCCGGCTGTGGCGCAACGTAGTTTCACATAGTGTGATAGCGTCTCCATCCTTGAGCTGAAATGGAATAATCGGTAGACAATGATCCAGGTTAGCTCTCAGTGATGGTTCGTTTGAGGGTTTGGGTTTATTGGACCGAAGGTGTATCTCGACTGGAAGTCTGGAAGCGCTGGGGATCTGAAGCACTGATTCAGTTGACTCCTGGTTTTGTGGCCGTTGGGCAGACAACTCCCATGGCCCAGAGCTAATGCTTTGTACGTGTTGATATTGAGGCTGCAGAGCTGAAGCACCTAGCTGCCGATACACTGGTTCTGTTTGCATAGTTGACCAGTTCTGACCTGGGTAGCTATAAGTAGACTGGCACTTCTGTGCTTGATTTGACGACGGAGAGGCTTCATGGTGCGATGGGCTAAGTCGGCCCGTGTCGGTTGTAGTTATATATTGAATCGACATGGGAGATTGAGGAAACCAAGCGCTGTTCAGCAAAGAGTCAGGAAGATCAGACGTCGGGGGCTTGGTCACGCTCGAGCCCGTCCCTGCAGTCTCTCGTTCGTTTCTCGGCGTCATGGCCGTCACTATACGCTTCGCCAATGCCTCCAGAGAGTCTAGCGACTGTGTTGATTAAAACCCCAAGCCAAGCTGATTCAGGACCAAACACAAGACTTTTGCCGTACGGGAGAAAGAGGGAGCAAGAGTTTCTGGGTTGAGAAGAGTACGATGACATCAACGTATAAGAGTGCTTGAGTGAATTCATAAGGGTGGGCATATACGAAAGTAAGGGCTATGAGAAGACCGCATCTACCGCATGTATTAACTGGTTGGTCATTCTCGTGAATCGATTGTTGCTAAGTAATGAGGAATTAGGGGCGTATCGGAGATACCCTGCTTTGGAAACTTTGTTTCTCTTATATTGAAGTGAGCATTGTTGTACCAAAAGACTAATGCCTTCATAGCGATGGTGAATATTAGAAAATCCTTCTAGATCTCTTGCTGCTAATTGCATGTTGTTTCGTTCTCTCAATTTTAATGAATATACACTGATGAGCTACGTACACTGCCACTTGAGTAACAACAATGTGATTCATAACTTATAGTGGATGAATGACCGCGGCTGTGTGACCGTTCGACATCCTCTCCAGTCCCCAGCAGAAAGTATATTAGGACGAATAGAATTTATGGAATATACATTCGGGTTTTACTTGGTTGACGATTTACAAGTAGAACCTCACGAAATTTCGCTTGCATATGCTACATACAGTCTTTTTAAAGTTCTTGCTCAACCAGTAATTTCAATTTTCATCTTTTCAGTCTAGTCTGCTATTATTGTACCCTTTCCTCAAGAAACATACCCTGTCGAACCCTTGACAACCTTGAAAGCGCCACCGCCCTTTCCAAACATCTCTCTAACATCGCTCACAATCTCGGCAGGCCGCTCATACGCAGCAAAGTGCCCACCGCTCGCATGGTCCTTCTCGAAGACAACCTCCCCCAGGGTGCGGACCCATGAGCTGGGCAACACGCACAGATCCATGGGGAAGTGGCTGAAGCCTAGCTTGACGCCTGGCGACCACGACCGCATCATATCGCGGTCGAACTTGTTCGGTCGGTTGTCGGCGTTGTGCTGCGTCTCGTAGTAAATGCGGAGGCTGGCCGCCGGCCCCGCCGTGCTGAACCAGTAGATGCTGATCCAGGTGCAGATCTCGTCGTCCGTCCACGGGTAAGAGTCGCTCCAGTCGTGCAGCTTTTCGTAGATCCACGCCAGGCAGGACACGGGGCTGTCTGCCAGACCGTAGCCGAGGGTCTGAGGCTTCGTGGACTGCTCCACGTTGTAGCCGACGCCCTCCTCCTGGAACCACTTGCTGCGGGCTATGCCGTGCCTCTCGCGCCTGGTATAAGGGAGGATGGCATGCTGGAGCGCGAGCAGTGGGTTCTTCCTGAACTCTGGCGGGTTGGAGTAGTCAAAATTTGAGTGTGTAGCCTTGCAGTACGTTGGGTACAGATGAGCCAGTGCGCGGCTAATGTGAAAGCCCCAATCCCCTGATGAGATCGAGTTAGATGGTTTTTCTGTTTCTACGGTCAAGGAAAAAGGGGTTGGGGGGGTTGGGGGTTTGGGGGGTGTGTAAGGGATTGAGCTCACCACCTTGAGTGACGTATTCGTTGTATCCGAGCTTCAGCATCAGCTTGTTCATCGTCTCCGAGTACTGCTCCATGGCGAAACCTCGCTTCTTGGTGCCCTGCGAGAAGCCGAAGTTTGGCAGCGAGGGCGCGACGATGTGGAATGCAGGAGTATTGATTCCGTCACCTTTGCCCAGCGGTTTGAGAATCTTTATGACTTCCAGGAAGTTCCCCGGCCAGCCGTGGATGAAGAGCAGTGGGATGGCCCCGGGCACCTTGCTTGGCTGGTGGATGAAGTGGACGTCTAGAGGCTCAAAGCCGTCGCACTGGATATCGGTGACATACTGAGGCAGCTTGTTCAGCTCCTTCTCCGCAGACTTCCAGTCATAGCTGTCCTTCCAATACTCGCATAGTCGCTTAACCTCGCCTAGCGGAGCACCCACTATAGACGCTTGTTGTAAGCAACGGCCGTTTTGATGGTACACTTTGTAGCATATTACTCACTATCCCATTCGGCATCGTCGAGCTCGTCGGGAAATCTCGCCAAAGCCAGCCTCTGCTGCAGGTCGTCGAGTTGCGACGAGTCGACTGAAATGACATATGGTCTTATGTCTGCCATGTCTCTCGTGGGGTTTTCAGTTCAAGTCAAAAGCACAGGTAGAGAGTATCGAGAGTATTTTCTTTTCCCCTTTAAAAGATCTCGAATGTTTATATTACGGACTACTATGCTGCTGCCAACTAAATTTGTGTTCCCGACAGGAGGCGATCCGGACTTTCAATTATACATATATAGCAATACCCTTGATGGGCTTTGTGAAGCTCTCAGGATCCCACCGCTTCCACCCTCGCTGATATCTGCAAATCTCTCCCAAAGGGCGCAACTGACGTGACGTCGCAGGGCGTGAGCGACGGCAGTGAACCCCGGCGTGCCCCGCTATCAGCAGAGTTTCTTGGTGGCAGCCTGTTGGATTTGGGCGATCTCATGCACATCTGACTAATTCGTATGCGACCGTCCGCCTGGACATTTATTGGTATAACAAACTGCCGATGCTATATCACCCAGATATAATCGACTGGATTATCAATCAAAGTCTCGAGTTGGAACGTCATAAGGCAAAGGTGGCAAAAACGGCTTTGGGTGGCAATCCTACCGTTTCTGGCCCCAAATCTATTTGATGTTAGTATCGGCTTCAGATGGGCGTGTTAGTGTGAAACTGAACATTGGCCGTGTTGAACAATCAATCATTGCACGCAAATCATAGAACTCCAGCATCATAACCGCCCTGCCCCCTCCGTGACGTATGTGTTGCCGCAGGAGGCTGACTTGCTGTAACGTCGGTCAATTTCATTGAAATTAACAGAGATGTCTACGATCTGTTTCAGAACGGAGCTATAATACGTACAGTATGTACTGTACATACAGTACAGTACATTCTGTACTAGTTATCTTATCTATCCCGCAGTGTTTCGGACCATGCGTCCGTGGACAGGCCAATCAAGGTGAATCAACAGTTCAGCTTGGACTCTTGTTACTATATCCATAGCTATCGCGTCCTCGTAATTTCTGGAACCTGAATACCCGGCGGCGAGTGTTTGCATTGGGCTGGTCGCCATGCCATCATCACGGTAACGATGAGCTAGATTGCAATACTCGAGCCACCCGGCGATTTCAAACCGGTTCCAGATAACGTTTCTCTCAATCACACCTCCGCGCTTGTGCCACTTTTGGAGACGCAATTACTGCATTGACCAATGGATGGGCATAATATCAGCCTCGAGTAACCTCAGGAAAGTGGTTACTAGCGTAGGATACGGAATCAGGTCCCAAGCCCGCGCCCCAACCTTGATCGACTTATTAGCCTTCGAGTGTCATCGGCCCATCATTTGGCAGCAGTTGTGTCACCTAGGTTGAAGGGACAACGGAATCTCTAATTTAGACCCATCATCGTAGAGGATCTTTATGTTCCGCCTCTTGTACAGTGTGTCCGGTTGCCTCTACAGGTGCTGATGATTACCGGATGATGGATTATGGCCGTCAATGGCCAGCTCCAATTGCCTCCGTGTTCTCACGTTAAAATCATGATTATAGATTTATAACTCCACATTCGTGGTGTGTCCATGACTGGCGTAATTCTTTGGATATATGGACGAGATATGGGGAGACCTTTTCGTGGGCCGTGCTGAAGTTTGACTGATTGTGAATGACATCAGGCCAAGGATCTTGATGCAAGGCACACCCCAGAAACGGCGTCAGAGATTGCAAGTAGCCATGAGAAGAACCACATTTATTGTATAATCGCTTGTTTATGGCACCAGTGCAGATCATCCTTCAGAGCTTTTAATCGTGATGTCTTGCTCTTCTTGAGTCCCCTGAAGGGGAGGGGCCAGGCTGCCAGGTGGTTTCATGCACAGGCCACTGATGGCGGCGATTTGCCACTAGGCTGGAGTAGCTGCAAGTCCCCCAGACCCTCAGACCCCCAAACGCCCTCCCGCACACGTCGGACCCTAAAAAAATAACAGCTCGTTACCCAAAGCGGGTCGAAGTAAACAAAAACCCACCCCGCGAATAACACTTTTGACATCACACCACGGCACCGCTCTTTCCGCCCTCCACTGTTTCGTGATCGCCGCATGGACCATTTGAGTGGCTTCGCTCCCTCCATTATCCGCTGAACTGGCTTCACAGATCTTCGTCACCGTACTTTCACTGCTTTCTGCAAACTGAGAAACACGCTTCAAATCACCATGTCGCCTCCGAGACGCCGGTCGGCTCGCCTGGCGAGCAGCTCGAGAGTAAGTAAACACGTCTCCCTCTAACAGTCCTGTCGCGTTCGTAGCGGTCAAGGTGATGCGGCAGGCTAACACACGATCCTCGTGGTCCAACCAGAGCTCCAAGGCATCTTCTGTACCTCGATTGGGCTCTGTCACCGAAGGCGATGAAACGCCTTGCAGCAATAACGTCCAGAATCTCGACGCGATTATGTCGTCGCCTTTGCCCCAACCCACCACCCCAGCCAGCGCCACGCCCATCAAGCTCCCCATGTCCGAAATGCATCCTAGCAAAGTCCATCAGACTACAGCAGCGCCTTCATCTGGCCTCAGGCTAGGCTTCACTGACATTAATACTGACCCTAAGTCTCGAGACCGGCCTTCTGGTGCAAGCCAGGTCACGCCTTCCAAGACCCCACTTCCAGCTTCCCCGTTCACTTTCCGCGTGGGTCGACAGAATATCGGCGACATGGAGTTGGGGCCGGAGGCCAAGCGCATCATGGAGGAGCTGCGTGGAGAGGCTGCCAAAATCAAAGCTCAGCTTAAGGCTGAGAGAGATCAGCAGCGTCTGGATGAAGCTGCCAACCAGGGACGCAAGATCGCAACCGCAAAGGGTAAAGCTAATCGCTTCAGCGATGTCCACATGGCCGAGTTCAAGAAGATGGATTCTATTGAGAATCACCCTTCCGCATTCCGTGTCACGCCTGGACGCATCACTCCAGCAAGACCTGGCATCAAGCGCAGCCAATCTAAAGCCAACTTAGACGAGCCTGAGCCTTTTACTCGAAAAACACCATCAGTTAGACAGGTTCCAAAATCTGCCGAGAAGTTGCGTGAGGAGCCAGAGCCCGCAGTCAAACGTGTCAAGCAACGAGTTGAGGACGATGCCTCCACTACGCGTCCAGTGTCGCGAGACGGCGCCAGCTCTATCCCCCGACCCAAGAGCAGCGGCAACGACTCCATGAGAAGTGGTATTCCCCGCTCACAGTCCATAGCCACACTTATGACCCCAACAAAGGCGTCTGCTGCAAAGACAAGTTCCAGTAAAACCCCCATGGCCAACGTTGCGAAGTCAGCTAGCAAACCCGACCTCAGCAGCTTGGCTAAGACCCCGGTCAGGAACGGACTCGATAATTCGGTTAAGACCCCCAGTAAACACGACTTTAGCAGTCTCATTAGATCGCCGAGCAGATCTAAAGTCGGTGGAACTTTGAAGAAGGCAGCTACCTTTAGCAACATCCACGCAGCTCAAAAAGCACCCACCCTTGTGCAGACGCCTGGTCGTTTTGATAGAGTCAAATCGATCCTCAAGAGGCAATTCAGTGCCTCGAAGCCCAAGAGTCACCTACCAATTGCCGGCTCCAACCCTAAGACTCCCAGCCAGACCCAAAAGCACCTGCTTGTGCCCATGACAACCCCTGGTCAGAAGTTTGGGAAACATGTCGAGTTCACTCCCGATACCAAACAAGCCACGATGACGCAGAACTCACCTTCGCCTACCAAACCTAGTGAGCGAAGGAACGGCCACACTCCGCAGCCGCTTGCGCCCATTTTCCCATCTTTTGCCAAGGTGCTAAGTGCGAAAAAGGACAAGGGTGATGTCACTTATCCAGACTTGAGTGCATATTCCACAGGTTCCGATGATGAAGAGTCGACCGGAAAGCCAGAGCCTCTGCCTGAGTCCGTTCCTGGTAGCTTCACCTTCCGCAGTGATCACACGATTTGCTTCCGAAGTGTGTCACCTAATGGCTTTGGCGCAGCTCCCGGCCAGTCTAGTCTTCGACAAGTGCGGCGTTCCATCGCACTGACTTCGCGCATGCCAGGAGCGTACCCAACGGGTAGTGTCCTCGGCATATCGTCACCAAACAAGGAGAACAACGATCCTGGTCTCATTCCAGGCATACCTCATGGTATGTCTAACAAAAAGAGACATAGGGCTACATGGGAGGACGATGAGCTCAAGACTGGCATAGCCCATGGATTGTCCAACAAGAAACGACACCGAGCTAGCTCAGATGCCGAGGAGGAGGAAGATGAAGGTGCCCAACGTGCTGCCAAGAAGCTTCGAAAGGAGCCTCCTGCTGAGAAACCCGCTCTTGCTGCACCCAAGCTGTACTCATCTCCTGTCAAATCACCACTGAGAAAAGAAATTGGAATCTCGCGAACTCCAAGTCCTCAGAAGAAGAAAACAGGAGGCATCAGCCTCAGCCGCCTTAACTTGCTGGCACGACCTAAGAACAGGAACTGATTCAGTCGGCACAGGAAATTGGAGCTTGCCGAGTTTTGGCATCGTATCTTACTTTTTTCTTCGTTTTTAAGTCCTTCAACGGAGAGATGACGGGAACGATCTGTTTTGATTTTTGATTGCACGATGACCAACCTGTCGGACGACACTGTAGAGGGGTGAAGAGTGGACTCTGTCTTTTGGGCCATCACGAAACGCGCTCAATACCTCTACATGAGCTTGGCTTTTGTTGAGAATTGTGAGCTGAACACGGCTTTTTAATGTACGATTATAAAATGGACCAGGAATGGCAGGGAATTGGTGTTATGTCGGAGTTCTCAGGCGTTGACGCTTTGCGTATATGGCCGCTGCGTCGCTTATAGTACGGCCTCTGAGCTTTACCGTTTCATGGATTGATAATGATGAAATTTTTCTTTCCTTTTGGTGCTCCAACTGCGTTTAATGCTTCCCCTCTGCTGGGCTTGTTTGAAATGCCTTATCGTGGCAAGATCACGTTAGTAAGTTGGGACTTTGGCCTCGGTTGTCCTTTCCTCCGCGTAACTAGTATGGAATTGCCGCCTCGAAAACTTATATGCTTGGTTTGAGAGGCCTCGCACAGCTTGTCACCACATACCTGTTGGACCCTTTTTTCCCATACTCAAGTCGACTTTTATCAAGGAACGACGAAGTAGCATCCCTCTCGGGTATCCATGTAACCTTCACCGTATTTTTATTCCTCAGCCACACCAATCTTTGAGCACAATTTACGAGTGTGAGTTCTCTACAACCAGACTAGTTATCATAAAATCATCGGATCTTATTGATGCCAATTAAACAGCGCCCAGTCTGTTTCCTATGCCTTCGCAATACCCTCGTCGAGGCCAATTTCTTTTCCAACCAAACTATTTCACCTGTACATTCTGCTGGCATCTGTCTCGTGGCCCCCCGCACGTTCTTGGCCGCTCTGCCCGACTCTCTTGTGAGGCATGTTTCAATGCAATCATTGACCTCGCCATCTGCTGGGTTTGTGGCGAGCTCGTGTACCGGGGCAGCGAGTGCGTCAGCCTTGGATGGTGCTTTTGGCACCGCTTCTGCTATGGATGCTTGTTCTGCGGAAGCCGCATCATTGCACGCGGAATCTCAGTAGCAGAGCTATTTGCGCGGGATGATGAGGAAGATCATAATGAGAAGAGAACAGGCTATCGTGGTGATGAAGCAGAGGGATGGGGGAGGGGGAAGGAGGTCTTAGAGATCCCACTCTGCGCCAACTGCCTTGTTAACAATGAAGTGGACGGACGGATGCCGGGCCAGCCAGTGTTAACCCAGAGAGCGCTCAGGAGAATCGGAAGAGCCGACGGAGGGCTAAGTCGAGCTCGTTGGGAGAGGAAGGAGGGCATGGTGAGTCGAAGTACGCATGGGAGAATCCAGCGTGTCCCTCGCATGAGTGAAGATTCTAACATAGGTGGTAATCGACCACCAACTTCACTGCCAACCAGTGATGGGGCTACGGAAGATCGTGGTGATTCGGGCAAAGATATACTTGGAGGCTGTGTCACCCCTGTAGACCCGGCGATATATTTTTCAATACATGACCCTTTGGGCCTTCCTGCATTTAAACCAAGTCCAACAAAGCCGCTCCCTCGATGGATGCAGACATTACCCAATCAACATCTACCCCAGAGGGATGTGCGACCACGTCCTCGATCAGTTCTAGACGACCATTTCCAAAGACCACCTCCTCCAACCCGCAAAAGTCCAGTTGTGTCTAGCAAAATCTGTCCTACAGTATCTAGTGCAACCTCAGCACGCTCTATCACACCAAGTAGATGTTCAACAGAGGACCAAAAGCAGGACAATACAACTTCTGCGGAAAATGGGGCCGATACTTTCATTTGTGACACAACTTTTGCCATGCCCCGCAGTCACAATGTCTCCTTCGTAACCAGCGAGCCACTGAAACGTCCTTCATCACGCCTATTGAATCAGCAGCAGAGATACATGGACAAAATTCCACAATATGCTGCTTATGATGACCCAAGATTCATAACTAAGACTCACTACTCTGGTGTAGGCATTTCCACTCCAATATCTGAGTCTTCATCGAAGAAGTCTGACAGCCAAGGGTCGTTGTCCCGAGTCCACCGAGCATCATCACCCTTGACTGCGGCAGCTGAAAGCGTAGTAGCCCATCTCAAAAACATGGTTAGAAGGATGCCGCCTCCCAAGAGCAAGGAATATCTGGATTTATATAAGCCTGTCACGCACGCATCTTCCACCAACACAGAAGGGAAGAGAATAACCACCGCCAGTGCAAGCATTGCTGTTGCAGGCCGCAAAAAATCTCGACGGTTGGGGTATTGGAGGAGAGAAGAGCCAGCTCCGGAGATAGGTACGTCAAGCGCTAGAGATTCAACGAGCGATACGTTTGCCAACATAGGCAATGCTGTGAACAAAGTCACAATCCTTCCAGCAGGGCCAATGGGTATGGAATGGGAAACGAGCGGCAGACGGCCTGGTAAAGAAAAATGAAGTGGTTTCATGCAAAGGTTTAAAAGAATAAAATTAAAAACTAGAATTAAAAATGGCTCCTATTCAGAAAAGGCATGGAGAGTTTCAGGCCTTGAGCCGAAGTATCTTCCAGGCTGGAACCTATATTGATACCCAGTTCGTTCACCATAGACTAGATTCCCAAAGAAAAACTCCTTAGTTCTGGGTAATACACTGTCGCTTTCAGGGCAGTTTATCTGTGTTGTCGAGTCAATTGCTATGAACTACTGAATATTGTGGAACTGCTTTATCTGCAGATATGGGAAGAACCAGGGTAGAAACCAAGAAGACATGGGCAACATCCGAACCAAGCTCAAGTTGCCCTCTCAAGTGCACGTAAGTGAGCAGTATTGGTAGGAGGAGGGAAGGCCAGTAGGTGTGCAAATATGCATGTGTCTTACGTGAACTAATCAGCCCGCATTTATTTGAAGAGAAGAACTTGTTGGCCAGTAAAGCGACCGACTTTATTTATAGCCCAAGCCGCCGGCAAGCAGAGCTTGGAAATCCGGGGTAATTTTTGAGCCGCATCTTTTAGGTTACAGTACCCAAAATTTTAGCGCCAAAGGTCCCGCATCGTCATCAACACAGCGAAAACGGTAGTGGTACATTTTTTCCCTTCCTCCCGCCTGCTTTGAACAAATCCAATCAGGATCGCTGGACTTTCTACAACCAACCACCAGTCACGCCGCGGTGAACACGCAGTAATTTAGGGATCCCGGGCAGCTATGGCGCCCATGGCTCGCGTAGACCATGACGCGCTCGAGCGTACGTCGCTTCCCTCCACCCCTCCCTCCTTTCCTCAGCGCTCCTCATGTTCCGGATAGCATCACTAACCCCTTCCGGTGGCCGAGAGCAGTCCAGCTCAAAGAGACGATCCAGTCGCTGTACCAGATCATGGTGCAGGTGACGGCGTACGAGACGTCCGGGACGTCGTCGAGCCGGCCGTCGCGCGAGGTGCTGGCCGGCGAGCTGCGCGGCCTCGACGCCAGCCTGGCGGCCGTCCACCGCACCGCCTCGACCCCATCCGCCAGCGACGCCCTGCCCCACGTGCCCCCCGAGCTGATCCAGTACGTCGAGCACGGCCGGAACCCGGACATCTACACCCGCGAGTTCGTAGAGCTCGTGCGCCGCGGGAACCAGCTCGTGCGCGGCAAGCGCGGCGCCTTCGCCAGCTTCCGCGACGCCCTCGCCGGTGAGATGGAGAAGGCCATGCCCGAGCTCAGGGCCGACGTCGCGCGCGTGATCGCTGCCACGAGCGACACTGGTGAGAATGGTGGTGGTGGCGGCGGCGGAAGTGCTGGGCAGCAGCAGGGCGATGGAGCTGGGGCTGGAACTGCTGCCTCTGCTTCTGCTCCTCCGTCTTGACGATGTTGCGTGCGACAGCTACACGAGTACAACTCCAAACTGGTGTCCAAAGGGATAATAATGAATTTTCACGGGCGTTCTAGGGAAGGGGATATCATGAATAAGAAGGCGTTGGTTGATTACTTGCATAATTCATGCATCATCTTTGCTCTCTGGCCTTCTCGATTTTGTAAATCATGGCCAAGAGACAAGCTGCCGGTTTTTTTTTTTTTTTTTTTTTTTTGGGTGTGATTGACGAGGCTATCATTTTGTACCTCTATTTCTATGGCATTTGCATTGGCTATTTCACAAAGGAAGAGAGAAAAATACACACCAAAAGGTCAAGCTCCAATGTTGCTTGCTATATTCTTGCCATGTCCATGTGAATAACTATCTAGCCAGCCGAACGACCACAGCCTCCACTGGGGAAAATCTTGGGCAATTCTTAAGGCTACCAAGTGGAGTTAATCTGAAGTTTAGGGAAAACATAATTGGATAATTTGGGAGATGTTTTCCACCTATGCAAAATTGACCTGCTCATAGAATAGTCGAGTCTGAGTCCGATCATCAACCCTATCTGCTTATTTATTGATGGATTTATTTACTTTAGTTTCTTTTCTGTACCATCTCCGGAAAATGGTTTTGTCTACCGTGTGGTCTCTTCCCTTTTCTCTACCGCCACCCCTCTTAGCTGAAGCTCTTTGATGAGACAACAGCAGCACTTGCCGACAAATGCTTTGCTCAAAAACAAAGAAAGCCTGCCGCCTAGGCCTTGAGGATGCTAGTCAGCTCGGCTACGATGGCATCACCAGTCTCCTTGGTTCCAGCGGAGCCTCCGAGGTCCTTCGTTCGGATGCCCTTATCCAAAACGTTGCGCACAGCCGTCTCGATGGCATCAGCTTCCTTAGGTAATCTGAGAGAGTATCGGCACATCATGGCAACTGAGAGAATGGTGCCGATGGGGTTGACGACACCCTTGCCAGAGATATCAGGGGCAGAACCTTTTATAGGGTTAAATTCATGTCAGCTTTTGTGGTCCTTCTCTCTCACGTTTATACTTTGTTCCCATTTTGGTTCAAAACAACAACAACAACAACAACAACAGAGGATAATAAATCTAGACTCACCGTGAATGGGCTCGTAGATACCGTTGCAGCGGTTCTTGCCGTCGGGGATGCCGCTGAGGCTGGCACTGGGGAGCAGACCGATGCTACCGGGGATAACGCTGGCCTCATCGCTGATGATGTCACCAAACAGGTTGCTGGTGACGACGACGCCGTTGAGGGTGCGGGGGCTCTTGACCATCAGCATGGCGGCGCTGTCGATCAGCTGGTGCTCGAGCTTGAGCTGGGGGAACTCCTTGGCCATGGTCTCGGTGACCACCTTGCGCCAGAGCCTCGACGTGGCCAGCACGTTGGCCTTGTCCAAGCTCCACACGGGGGCGGGGGGGTCGCGGGCGAGGGCGAGGTTGGCGGCGAGGCGGGTGATGCGCTCGACTTCGGCGCGGCTGTAGGGCTCCATGTCCCAGGCCTCACCGTCGCCGTTGTCCTCCTTGCGGTCGCCAAAGTAGATTCCACCCGTCAATTCGCGGACGACGGTGAAGTCGGTGCCGCGGCAGACCTCGGGCTTGAGGGGCGAGAAATCTACGAGGGCCTCGGAGGCGAAGCTGCACGGCCGCAGGTTGCCGTAGGTGCCCATCTCCTTGCGGAGCTTGAGCAGGCCCTGCTCCGGGCGCACAGCGCCGGTGCCCCATTCAGGGCCGCCGATGGCGCCCAGGAGGACGGCATCGGCGTTCTTGGCCGCGGTGAGGGCCTCGTCCGTCAGGGGGCTGCCGGTGGCATTGATGGAGCACTAAAGGAGAGCAGAAATTCAAGCTGTCAGCAGAGGGTGTCGGGGGGTTCGGGAGGGGAGTAGAAAGAAGCTTGGGTTGGCTGGCTAGCTTGCCATCATGGCTTCGCGGGTTTGCACGTACACCGCCGAGAAGGTGGTCTTGTAAGTTGAACTGAACAGCTCCAGCGCTGTGAGTCTCAATGGCTTTCAGGACCTGCACACCAAAAGTCAATTGAGCTGTACTTCCTATCGAGGACTCAGATCACAGGGACTGGACCGCTGCTGACCTTGATAGCTTCGGCAACGACCTGCGCGGCTCTGGTGTTAGTGGGCAAGCTCTCTCTCAGGTATCGGCGTAATTCTTGTATAGCTCACCTCGGGACCGCAATGGTCGCCACCAAAGACTACAATGTTGTGTGAGGTCATCTTGGGCTCGAGTAACCGGGAATCAGGGGATGACGGGAGTTGAAGGGAAGGATAGATACAAGACGAGAGGAACCAAAAAAGGGAACTTAAAGCTGCGGGATGCTCCGATCTGCCAGATTAATAAAGCAGAAAGGTACCTTTCGGATGATTTGATTTTGCTGCTTGGGAATTGTGTCCCCGCGGTCGGGCAGCACGCTCAGCATTCCACGACCCCACTTACCGAAATCGGAGATTCCAACCTGCGCTGCCAAAGCTCGAAACCCCGCGATTGCGGAGCAAAAAGCTGCCCAGGCCAGGCGGTGGGCCATTTGGACCTTATTGTACCTTCTTAAAATCATAATGATGGAAGATTTAGTAAATCTTGAGGTTTTGCTATTCACATACACACACACACACACACACACACACATATATATATATATATATGAATAACAAGCATAGTTCATCCATATCTAAGTTGTATGTCGATATTTACCTGTTTAAACTCATACATCTTCATTTCAAGTTTGTGGGATGGACATCTTTTGTGGATTGTATTTCAAGAACTCAATGTGGAAATATCTGCCTCTTTTGCTTTCTCATCCTGATGTTATCATTGCAAGTCAGACGAACGTGCCACTCCTACAGGACCATTTCCCTTCTTTGGTGAATCCCCGATCTGCAAGGCAAGCTAGGACTCGGCCGGATCCCATGACAACCATGGCGTCCTCGCTTTCAATATTCATGGGTTTGAAAGATGTCCGAATGCCAGTAACGTGCCTTCTTAGATGCCTATGACAATATCAAGTGGCACTCGGTGATTTCCAGTAATTCTTGTTCAACCACCACCCGCTTTTGGGATTATCTATTACCACTCGGTTTCTACACTTCACGTCCGATATCTTCGTAGCCAATACAATCAACTCGTCATCATTTTATAAGCTGATTAATAAAGGTATCTTTGACTCGGGTAACACAATCCTCTCTCCTCGTTGCTCCCGTCTGGACGGTGTAGTTTGCCTTGTCTATTTTGCGCCATTCCCATGCTATGCGTTTGTCTCATTTCCCATTAAGTATTTCCCATTATTGTTCATCTGCTCTTGTATGAATTGATCATTACCGGAAGGACTTGAAGGATTTGTGCGCGAGGGGTGACATGTTGGATCTGCGAGCCGGCCCAGAGGTGTTTCTTCCACCTGAGCGTCCACGGAGGCCATGTGCGTTTGGTGTGTTGGCACAGAATGCACAAATGTAGACACTGGGAAGAGTTCGCTGGCTGATATTGGTGCATTTTCCGTGCAGCCAATTTTCGCAGGATTCACTACAACTCGGTTAGCACAAGATAGCGACCAATCGTGTGGAGAAGTAATGAGGGCGTGCGTCGCGGGGGAAAGACTCACCATTGAACCATGAGCCCATCACTGTTACGTGGGCTTTCCGCGCGGTTACAGACACACCTAACCAAGTTACCCCGGCTGGGGGGGGTTGGGAGGCTGCCATCTGTGAGGGCGGTGGGTGAGATGGTAGAGGCACCGCTATGTGCCAAGCCCGATACGAATCGTTGGCTGGTGCTGAGTGAGATTCGTTTCTGACGATCTTCCACGACCTTGCGGAGTTCGCTAGTAGCATCCCCTCGTCCACTTCCTGCTTCATGCGCAACCTCGGTTTCCGCCTCACTGTCGGGGTCATTATAGAATATCCCCAGGCTGCTATTACTTTGTTCGCTCATACTTCGACGTGCCGACCGGAAGGGGTGGGTAGAGGTTGGCTTGTTCGGGTCCGGCAGTACGAAGGATGTATTCCTGCTAGGTATGACGATAGGCTCATCGTCTGTGGAGGACCCATCATCGTCGGAAGAGCTCCATTTACTAACATCCTTTTTGGGGGTCTTCCTGCCCCGTGGCCCCGTAGGAGTTCGCTGCTGACCCTCGACAACTTCCATGGTGGTTTCAGCACGAGCTCGTCCGTTGGGGTCGATGGTGAATTTTACAGAGGTACGCGTCCGTGGAGTATTGCTCTCAGGGATAGAGCTCAAGCTGGATAAGCGATGGTGGTTCTTCAAGGGAGATATCCGTCCGCTTGTCCTTGAGCTTTGAGAACCGGGCCGGCTCCCAATGGCTTGTTGTGAGCTTGGCCTTGCCGATGGTGCCAGCGCTGGCAGGGATGCTCTGTGTGCCGGCCGGCGACCACGATTGTCACTGAAGCTGCGCGATAGACCGGGCCGAGCTGAGGATTTGGTAGGCGAGCTTGCTGGAGCCCGATCCATCTTTTTGGTGCTGCTGATTTCCTTGGTGCTTGAAACACGCCTCAGTCCTCCTCGTTGAGAGACCTTGCTAGGTAGCGTTGGGATTTCTACTTGTGGCATGGGTTGTTGTATCAGCGGTGCTTGTGCCATATGATCAAAAGTAGCTGTTTGTATGCCGGAAGACGGCGGCCGCGTGAATAGAAGTCCCGGGTCTACACCTCCACCCTGGTTCATCATTCCGAACGGATCATCCATCGGAGCACCAAAAGAAGTTCCAAACATGCTCGTATCCTGGCTCACTGCCGTCGGATTGTTGGCTGGTGGTTTTGGCGCCAGGGGCCTTTCTCTCTTTCCGGATGGGTTGCCCTCTTGGTTCTGTTGCGGTAGAGGCGGCATGACCCCGGTCTCCTGGAACATCTCGTTGGATCGAGCCCAATCTATAGAGTTCATAGGCCGGTGGCCTGCAGTTTGAAAGAGCTCTGGCGCACCGGCGCTAAAGTCAAGCTCCATCCCACTCATGCCAGCATCGTTATCCCAGAACGGCCGTGTGTCCGTAAAGACTGGTGCAGTTGCCGGAGCAGACATGGGATAGCTGAACATATCCGTTGGCGTTGTTATGAAAGCTTGCATGTTGTTGTGTTGCTGCGGTGTTCCCACCACGAACTCCTGCCCATAGCCATGTTCATTTTGCATCATTGTGGTTTGCAGCTTCGGAGCAAGCTTCCTCACACCTTTCCGAGCAGATGGCGGGGGTGTCGCGGTTTGCCCTTGAACCAGGATTTCTGGGGCAGATTCTTGCCGAGATTTCTTGTAGGTGCGTTGCTGCGAGTTTAAAACGGAGTCGGTGTCCTGCCGGCCGCTGCTGGGTGTCGAGGACTCTGGAGACGATTGCAATCTTCTAGATGGGTCAACGGGTGGGAGAGGAAGACTAGGATTCGGCGAGAAGTGATTAACATGAGAAGCAATCTCGACAGCTATATTTTCAGCAGAGAGGGGCCGCTTGTGCCCAGAAGACCGGAAAGGGGTCGATATTGAAAAGTCTACGTGACCGCCGTGCGAGCTTCTTAGGTTTCCGGGGGTGTTATTGAAGACCGAGTAGTCTTCAGCAAATCTGGGTGTCCAGCCCGCCGATGTGTCCTCGAAGGAACCCTGGTTGGACTTGGGCGTTTGGAAGACAGGACTCGGGAAGACAAGGGAAGTCGGCGTTTGTTTCGGGGTAGGAGGTTGGGCGTTGGGATCACCAAGGCTATTATATCATGAAAAATTCCCCTTTCGTTAGTACGCTGTTAGCCCTGGAGGCAAGGAGAGGACGTGTCTCACCTAGAACTCTGATGCTCACCACTCATAGCAAAGTCAAGCGCACACCTTGAGCTACAGGGAAAATCATAGCAATCAATGAGTGAAACTGGCAGCTTCCAAATAATCTCCCAAATGGCTGTCTTCTCTGATTTGGAGGGACGCAAGTGGTAGGCAAGCGGTGGTTGCCAGGAGGAATAGAACGAGGATCTCTATGGTCTTATCAAAGATCTACTTTGCGGTAACGTCTAGCAGTTGTGTCTTATCACCCGAGAACTCTGCGTAAGTTCCAGAAACACAGGAGAGAGCAGACAAATTTCGTTAATCGTGATCCCTAACCCAAATATTAAAATAAGAAGATAAGTGGTACGTGGACTCCGAACCAACAAGCGCACTGCTTCTGTTAGCTCGTGGTGTCCTCCGGTTTCGTTCGAGAGAGATATGGTTTGCACATGCATAGCATACATACAAGGGAAGCGAAGAGGTTCGAGAAAAATAGCGGGGGCAGTAAAGTTCGCCAGTAAGCAGCAAGTGCGCACCAGTCAAGAAACGAGAGCCAGGTCAGAGCGCGCCCGCGAATTTATCTCATTTAGGGCACCGGTCGAGCTCGAACTGGGTGCTAAGGGTTCCAATAAGACGGAATACCACTACACTAGACCTAACGCTCTCGCTGAATGAAGCTCCGGGCGATTCGCTCGAAGGTAATTTTTTTTTTTAAGTCGCGGTGAAGAGCTAGGGCGGACCAGCAAATTTTAGGAAGGTCTGTGCTGGAATCCAGAGCTCTGGGGCCTGAAAGGGAGTTTGGCTGACCTGCCGTGGGCAGACAGTTCTCCGGAGGGGTAGCAAGTAGCCTTAGCAGAAGCCGCCTAGCAGGAGGCAGCGGGGTCAACGATGAACTAACACTTAAAGCACAACTCCTCGACGGCAAATTGCAATTCTCAGACGGAGGGAAAGGAGAGAGAGCAAATCGCTTATGGGGTGGCAAGAAAAGACCAGACTGGAATCAACAGATGATGGATGGATGAGCAGCTCAGCGGTTAAGTTTGGGAGAGCAGGAAGATGTAGTTAACCAGACAGCAGACAAGGATAAGAGCGCTTGGGAGATGCAGCTTTGCAGGCATCAATGGCACACAGACTTTGTCGCAGTTGTCAGAGCAAGGTATCTGCTGCAACGTGACGGGCCAACTTCCCGGTTATAGCCACGGCATCGATCAGCTCAAGCACGTGCGATTTCAACCACGGTTAGGGTGTTTAAGGGGCCCAGCAAAGGAAGGGGAGATTAAATAAAAATAAAAATAAAAATAAAAATGGTTTAGCGATAATACATTGTGGTTCAGACCGGAATGTCTCCTAGCTATCCAGGGATTGTCTCATAATTCGGAGCGGCTAATAAGGACACTAGATACCAATCGACATAGGGGGAGGGGGAGCATCGAGGGGAGGGAAGCGGCCGGTGGTGCTGCGCCTTCATGATCCTGTGGGTGACAAGGCGGTGCATTAGCAAAGCTACCTACCTATGGATGCAGCGAACAACTGGCTGATCAATTTCGATAGACGTGCTGCACCACAATGAACTATACAAAGTCAGGCTGTACCTTGTGCCTGAAACGAACCCTGTTGGCTCCGTAGACATACATACATACTACACATAAGCTGCAGAAAGGCTGCAGAGGCTGCAGGAGTAGATACGGGGCCAAGCAAATAGAAAAGATGGGCTACTGCGCTCTCTCCTTGCCCGGGAAGCTCGCCCTCTGTAAAGCTCGCCGCAAAGCCTCGCGAGTGGCCATTCAGATATTGGCGAGTCTGACAATGCAGATGCAAGTCTAAATTACACGGCTGAAAAAGACTGGTAGAGTGCAATCAGGTTTCTTGCGACCAAGTAACATGATGATCTCCCACAACTGATGGAGCTGCTAGCTTCGTTGGCTTGCATTTTGGGGTCTCCTCTCTTTGGATGATCCGAGGAGACCGCAGGAATCTAGAGGAAATAGTTTCTCGTAGTATGAGTACGTCTGCTGTGAAGCTTTGCAGGCACCATAGGTATGAGTCAAAGTGCGCTCGATACCCCCACATTGCCAGGATCGAGTGGCGAGCATCCTTGCTGGCAAGTCGTTGAGTGGATTCAAATTAGCTTACCATTAACCCTGGGATGGGATTCTTGTTAGGCTCCCCTCTCGCTACTGCTGGCTGATATCATCCCTACGTGGTACCAAATCAACCAACACGTACTGGCTTCTTTGGTCAAGTGGAGACCTTCGAAGTGAGAAAGTCTGGTGAGATCTGATATCGGGATCTGAGACTCGATATGTTGATCACATTGTCCTCAAGTGAACATCCCCCGTGATTGCATCACCTTTTACTGTGTGGCTCGCGTCCGTCCCGGATCAGCTGAAATCAGTAGCTGCGCGTGCCGCCACGCTGCCGCTGGCTAACTAGAAGCAGCTGTATCGTACCACCACTGCAGAGCTGCTCCATTTGCCCGTGAGAGCTTGTTCGGTGGTGGCCTCGCGCCAACTCTGTTGATGCAATAGACCATGCCTCCTCAGGCGCCTGTAAAAGCATGCAGTGACATCAGTCCCAAAGCCACGGCATGCCTAGAATCTGGGCATGAGATACTAGTCCTATTAGTCAACAGTTGCACAGATCTTACTGGTCTGGCATTACATTGGGTTTTACGCAGGTACGAGAGAAATGACTAGAGTTGCCGAGACATAAAAGAAAAAAAGGGCATCTGTCGGCTTGCTTACTTGCACAGCTCACGATGAACTAACGCTAAATACAACGATGGATGCTGCAACTCATATATCGCAGAGGAGGGCTGATCCCAACTTAAAGCCTGCGATGAGGCTGCAGCTGGACGTCCACACCCAGCTGGATACGGGATCTGTCTAGTAGCATGTGCGTCTCTCTTTTGGGAAAGCATATAGCATTTATGGTCTAACACGCGGCCTAGAGCGTTAATCAGGGCAGTTGTATCCAGACGTGCACCAAAACTAATAGGACAAGATGTTGAACAATCCAGAATATCATGCCAGCAGGTGAAGGAACACTAGTTAAGGACATCGGCATACCCCTTATGTGGTGTATCAGGGGCAGGAAATTGGTCATGGCTATCAGAAGTGTCTTCTTCTCCTCCATCGTCGTGCTTGACTTGGCCCGACCCCAGGGGGGGGGAGAGAATGGGCGTCATCCTTACGAGCTGAGCACTAACCTTAACTGCCGAGGGCTGTCTATCCTCTCGGTGGATGCGAGCCTGAGGATCACAAGCAAGCCGAAAATGTGCATTAGATGAGGCGGCAGGTAATCATTTACTGCCACCGATCGTTGATCGTTTTGTTTTTTTTTCCGGCTTGATCCAGCGGCTTGGGACTCACTCAATGGGGCTCAGCAATTGATCCATGCGACGTGCCAGCACTGGCTCCAACTTTGTGAGCGCTGCCCTGAACTAGTTGCGCCAACCTGACACACTTTCTTGGTTGGGGGCCGCCTTAGAGCAATAGTGGCAAAATCGTGCCCGTTAGATAACCTCGGTGGTTTGGGGCTTGGACTTGTCGATGAAAACGACTGGTAGTCATCACTTCCAATTTGTATGCTGCCCAGACGTGTCGGGAGGCAGATAGTGCAGAATTGTGACCAATGATTGGCCAATGCCGCTCTTGGGATCACTTGCCCAATACAGAACCCATTAAACCTCCACACTTTGCGGCTCCCGCACCAAAACGGTACGTACACCGGGGGAGTCTGACGGGGTACATAACTACATGTCAAATCGGTTTTCTGCTGGCTAAGAGCCTCAAAAAGCAATCTATGTAATCTCGTTACGGAACGGCATTCCAAGTATCATGTCGTGAGATCAGGGGGGGAAACCTGCCTCCCCTTAGAAAAAGAAAAGAGCAGCTGCAAATGGGATCGATACATTCACGCAAGTCGACATCATGCCAAACCCAACAACGTGCACAAGCGTGTAAACTCTCCGGGGCTCCGCTCCTGGGACTCCACCAGTACGAGTAGGCGAGCGACTGCGGACTGGGAGAAAGCTTCGCCGCTGATTGGGCATGATTCCCAGCCAATCACCTTATTGTCAAGAGGTGCTGCGAGTTATAGTTCACCGGTACCATAAAAGAAAACAGCAGCGAGAACCATCGACCCTGTCTAGCTCGCCATTGGAGATAGGCCACGCATTGACGTGGATATTAAGTCAGACGAACTAGGAAAGCTCTGGATGGATTGGGTTGAGCGCGCGTGGGGTCACGACGCAACCACTTCCATCGCTGCCTGTGAATATGTCCGGGTTGATTACGTTTAGCTGCATTCGCGTAGTATGTGCACGAGTCGAGTTTTTTCTTTTCTCATATCTTTGCCCCGAGAAAGTTGTGGCAGGCCTGGCCAAGTTCCCCATTTTGGCTTGTCCAGTACGCTGGCTTGTCTGGATTTGGGATTCGTCGTCCGGGAACCCCAAATGGCGGGGCGTGCGGGAACCGGGGTTGGAAGATGGCGATCCATGGAAACCTCCGCCGTGCAACGAGCAAATAGTAATCAGAAAGACTGGCCAGCAGCGGGCGGCGCTACGCTGAGAGTGCTAGGAATTGCGATCTCCCACACCATGGGATGGGCAATGCTATGTTACACTATTTCAATAATCTCATTCCACCGTGCTTGCTCCCTTGGCGCTTTAAACGTCTGGCCCCATTGCACTCGAGGTATTACACGGCGGAACCATGATTCTGCTGAGCTGACTTGTCTTCTGCGTAACACTCACTCGTATGTGACTGGGCAGGGTGCCAAAGTACAAGCAAGACCTTTGCCTGCATCGTTGGTGCTTGTACAATGGCTAACCAGCTAAGTTAGCGAACTTGAGTGCGATAATCTTAACTAAACCATACCCTAGATAAGGAGCAGCGAACAGACTGACCGACGAAAGGATTTCGGCACTAGAGTCCGCTCTTCTCCCCACCCTTCGGCCTAGCAATACCTAACTTATTAAGCCCGCAGATCAGAAGAGATACGAAATTCACGCAGCGACATGGGGTGATTTTGCTGCCCAAGTGGGATTCCGGCAGTGGCCAAGAGACAACATATTCAGCGGGTGTCTCCCGAAAGGGCCGGTGGGGGCAGGTTAGTTGGGAAACAGCTGCAAAAGACCTTGCCAACTTCCTACTTGGTTTCCATATGATCTTCGGCAGTCGGCAGTGAGGGGCAAACGTCCTCTCACACCTCCAACCTCCAATAGTGCCGTCCAGTTGTTCCAGAAATGTAGAGATGTGTCTAGGGGGTTGCTGTCTGCAGCAATGCTACAGTGGGATCGCAGACTGTCGTTTTGGTCCAGTTACATGTGTGCGTTGCATCACAGGGGCTACTGTTCACTGACCTTCCACTTGGACTGTCTCGTAGGCCAATATATATATCTTGGAGTTGATGTTCGCTTCTAGCCTTCTGGTTTCAACATTTTCGTGAGAGATATAAAGAGTCATTGGAGAGATATGCTGGGGCCAGGCTGCATGGCTCTAGGGAATTTGAGGCATCTCGACCGCTCACGTAAGACAAAATCCCCTTCGGACCGACTTAATATGAATGAGATCAAAGTGTGTCGATAAATCGAACTCGCCAATAGACGTCTATCATGGAAGAACATTGCTTGAAAGAACTGCAAATCGGAGCTTGTTTCCAAATTGGCAATCTGTAGGATCATAACATACCATGCGTTTAAGTAGTCTTTACTATCGTAACCAAGGAAAGTCTTCCACAGGTTTTTAGCAAGCTCATCAGTGAGATATTAGCCTGATAATATAGCGGCCAGGTTGAGCTGAACATCCGCACGCTCTGGCCATGAGCGGCACAATATTGCCAACCAGCCAGTCCAGTGACGACCTCCCACCCTTGTCAATAGAAATGGGAGAATTCGGGGGATCTTTGGGGGTTAAACTCGGAACTGTAGATCCTTCGGCGTAAGTATGTCTGATCAAAGTATAGAGAAATGGTTCATTCTCGTCTAGATGGCCCTGTTACTATCCTGGTCAGACTGCCACCCCGTTACCCGACATCGTCGAGTTTCTGTACGGAAGAACATGATCTTCGGAGATAGTTGTAGGGATGGTAGTTGTCAGCTCCGGTTTTATGCTATCACAGTCGTGCTCAGGCGCTGAAAAATCATCGTGCCAATCCTGCCATGCTTGCGATCGTCATCGGCTTATACAGGGCATTGTCAAGTTCTCTCAGCACCACATCTCCATTGAGGGCCTACCAGTTTAATCTCAAGGACTAGTTGGAATTTGCGCCTTGCAAGGCAGTTTAATAAGATCAGTAGATATAGATCACCCTAAATAACCCCATACGGATTCAAACTTACCTATGAAATCCTCTCAGCACATATCGTGGCTATCAGACCTCATGTCTAGTTGATATAGCTCCGCTACAGCGCAAGTAGTAGACAGGGTAGAAATGAAGTCTCTCTTTTGAAGCGACTGCCGTTGCACAATGAGTCACTGATATACTGATTGGCATTTCCGAGTTAACCTTACACGCTCACCCGGCGGGTTTGAGACTGACCAAATGGAAACTCCCGCCGTCGTCTTGATATAAGCTTACAGAGGATCAGATCCACCCAATAGATAGAGTAGAGGGAGCAACCCATACGACGAGCAAGTTGGCGCAAGTTGTGGCTGACAAATGTGTTGCAACTGCCGGGACCGAGTCCACTCCTCTACTTGATGGATTCCGTGGCATGGTGGTTGAGGATATTACCACCGTTGTCAGACATCTATCCATCCGCACGTACCCACGGCATTTTACCCCATTTTTGATTTCGACACTGGCAAAGAAAACGGGCCTCCATTATTTTTACGGTCCAACATTGAAGTTTCGTGTGAAACCTAACAATCTTTGTCGCGATTTATTAATAGAACGATCTGAAACCACAGCCTGATACATGGAGGTGACGCCACCTGAGAGAAGGGGGGGGGGGGGGGGATAAAAACTCCCTCCCAAGAGGATAGAAAATGCTCAACCCCAGTGATGCTTTGCGAACGCTTGGTCGACGCAAGCAGGTGATAAAAGGGGGAGTTTTGTCGGATTAAAGGAGAAGGGGTGGGAAGCGACATGGTGAAGTAAGTGGTGGTATGCTGGGTTGGGTGAAAAGAAGCAATGTACTTGGGTTGCCTTAATCGCCCGATGTTTTCGGACCGGATGAACGACTCTATCGCAAGTAAACATGTCGTTTCCTTGACCATTATTTGTCACGCGATATTGTGTACTAAGATGTACCCTCCTCACCGTTCCATGGTACGCACGATGAAACTGAAACCGAAGACGGCCGACCTGGAGATTTAGGCGATAAACGGCAATGGTCGCGATTAGTATGGGCTCGCACCGGGGGGTTGGCTGGTTTCATATCCACCCATGTCCGGTACCGAATATTCCCCGTTGCTACAGCCCTCGCGGCTCGGGCCCCAGAGCCCCCTTTTCCGGGAGCGTTGCAAAGCAGCTGGGATAACCGAGGGGGTTTGCGCGGTCACCCTCAACCGAGATCTTACTATCCCGGGTGTGGATTATCCTGGGGGGGGGGCGAGGGGAAGAGGGGCGGAGATCATTCTGCTAGAAGTTGAGAAAGGACTCTCGTGACCATCATCGTAAGCGCGTGCATGTCCTGATACAGAGATGTCGCAAATCATAACGGCAGGTTTTTCTTTATTATATATAGATTTTTCAATTCTTTTATTAAATCAAAAACAGCAAGAAGCAGCAGCAGCAGCAGCAGCAACTATTAATAGGGCAGAGAAACGCATCATGCTCGGAATTCGCCTGATTAAAGTTCGTTTTGGCGCAACACTGGGGCAATTAAACCGTGGGACAATCTCTACGGCAAGCTGTCAATCGGATTATGCCATCGAGCATGAAAGACCCTACTCTGTTTCTCCCTCCCCTTTGCCCCTACTCTCCAGACAACCCTGGCAAAAAAGCCGCCCCTGGCTTCGGGAGGTATTGCCGCAAAGGATATTCCCTAACCTCTTGACCCAGACGTACGCAGCACCTACGTACCTCATACAGGTCTCACCACGCACTTAGTGAACCTATTGTATAGGTATAATTCATGTACGTAATAGCACGTAACAGTAGCGTGGGCTTCGGCGAGGGCGGCGAACGCGAGCAAGGAGGAAGAGAAGGACCGCAACTAGTCTGTTCCCTCGCACACGCCCAGCTATTACAGTGCATAACTATACCCTCTAGGTACATGGTGAACACCTTCGAACGTGGCCCTGTGCTGCGAGCCTGTGTCGTTTCCACGTTCGCCACACTCATAGGAAAGATTGCGTGCATCTACCCTGCAGCCAGGGTCCCCCCCGGACACAGTCGTGAAGGCAATGTGTGCCGAGTCGGCGCAAGTCCCGGAGCGAGAGGCCTCTCCATGTTAATGTGATAGTAATCGGCCCAGAAGCACAGTGGCTGAACAGGTGCTAAGACTCCTCGTGCAGAGTTGAGTTACATGTATCTGTCATTGAGAGATCTTCACAAAATCCCGAAGTGAACAATTATTGACACCAGATTTATCGAAAACTGTAGTATTGTTATTCATATTTCATTTTCCACCATTGATATTCCCGTTCCTTTATACTCGACAGGACCAATGCCCGGAGATCATTCCTCCTCTTCCTCCCCTCGGTTGTTACTCACCCCCTCAGCTGTCAGGGGTATCGGGTATTTAGCTATCTACATTAAGGACATCATGCGCCGATCTGAAGACCCAACGAAGTAAGGAAAGAAAGCAAATAGAAGTCTGAAATAGGAGAGAGAGACTTGAAAAAGAAAAAAAAACAAGAACAAAAAAAAGAAAGCATGACAAACGGAAAAGAGAGATGACGGCTTGCGTCCTGAAAACAGACGCAAGAGCGAATGGGTTTTCCTGCCCCGGGAGACATCTTCATTGTCCCCACCTTTTGAATTTGATGATTTGAGTATACTGCCCGTTGATGCTCCATTATTGATGGCTTTGCTTCCATACAAGGGCAGCTGTCCATTCCCTTCCGTTTCCCTTCCGCTTCCAGAGTGTGATATAAGGGGGTGTCAAAATTGGTTCTGACGAAAGAAGACCACCAAAATGCATCCAACCGGGATAACCAGACTCCATTTCCAGTCTATCATTTCATATCCGAATCATCATATGTCTGTCGATATTCAAGGAAACATATTCGTGAGACGTTCCATCCACTGAACTTTTTTTCGTGGCGCTTTTGGTATATATGTGTTGGTTCACGGCAAAACCAAAAAAAAAAAAAAAAACCAAAAATCTTTTTGTGAGTAAGGAAAAAGGCAGTTAATAAATGCTTAGATCATGTTAGGGACACCGTCGACCATGGTTGGTATGATTTTCATTGGTGTCGGTTGCTGCATGGACAAGAGCCCCTGCGGCGTCGATGTCATCGGCATTGACATAGGGGTCGGCGTATTGGCCATTGATGATGAGGGCACAGGCGTCATCTCTGGAGTGACAGGTTGCTGCACCTCAATCTTTGGTCTAGCCATCTGCGATGCTGCAAGTGCGCGGGAGTGGCTACTTTCGCGACGACGTTTGGGCACATCCTTCACCTTGGGATGAGTGTGACACTGGGCAAAATTAGTTCTGTGAATGATTCTCTGTATGAGTAAACGATCACGTACCTTATATGCGTGTCTGAACCAAGTAGTCCCTTTCTTTTTGCTGCTCACAAGGGCGATCCAGTCATTGCAGCTTCCGCAAAGACCCTCCCAGACATCTGGATTTCCATCCATGCGTCGTGTTTCGTGAGGCTCTTGGAATGGATTACCCGTTGCTGCGCTAATACCGTGGGTGAAACTCTTGTCGTACCAGAATGCAGAGTTCTTCAAGACAAGCCATCGGCCCGGTTTGCAAATACCACACCAACCCTCACGCTTGTTGCCGTGACCGCGGACCCATCTAGGAGTGTACAAGTCACCCTCAAAACGGAGCTCCTGCTCATGGGGAACCATGTCTGGGTCCTCGGGATTCATATCCTCGGGTGGTGGTGGAACTTGTTCCTCATGGAGCGAGGCGTACAGGTCCGGCGGGTCGGACAGGTCAGTATAGTGCCCATGCAGTGAGTGCGGATCTGCATTGCTCTGCAGCATCCTGAACAGCCCGTGGGACATCAGTGGAGGAGGATTTTCGAAGTGGTGGTGCATTTCCGGGAAGCCATTTGAGGGAAGCTGAGAAGGCAACTGCGAAGGCAAAAGCATGCTGTTGCGGAAGTTCGCCGGATGGGACGACACCAAGTAAGGATGCTGCTGAACTGCCTGGAGATTGCCAAAGTTCAAAGGCAATGGCGGGTTCGAGATGGTCGGCGACGAGTTTCTAGAAGACATCCGAGGGCCGAAGGGATCATGAGTGTGATGGTAAACAAATGGCGAGGGCTTTCTGGGCGTGGTGCCGAATGATCCTGTAGACCATCGCTTGTTCCTGGCGCTGCTGTCCACACTGTATGGGGCTGATCGCATGCCTGGGCGAGGAGAGGGCGAGGCACCGCGGCCACGACTTTGAGTGCGAACCAGTTCTGAGCGGCTCTGCGGCGTCATGCGAGGAGATGCCACGGGGGAGAGCTGAGTTGACGACATCATCGAGTTTCTGTTGGATGTTGGTGGGTAGTCGGATGTGAAAGACGGTGCCTCGGATAGAGCGGCTGAGAACTCCTCGTACGAAGGCATATCCGAAAGGCCACCCGAGGTCGACACGGTGAAAGACGATCCTGACATGCGGCGTGCGGCAATGCCGCTCTCAAAGTGCATTCCCCCTTCATGCTCTACGGACGTACCGGGATACCTCAGGTCCAAGATGGGAATGGACTCGTCAGTAGTGATAGCTTGACCAATACTCATCTCAGTCTCAAGCCCGTGTGCCTCGAGACTGTCTTCACATGTCTTGAGTGCCCAGGGATCTTCACGCTCCAGGTCAGCTCCGACTGTACGGAGGGGGGCGGGATGGAATTGACTTACTGCCTTCGACTGTGTTAGATGGGTAAAAGTCTTGATGCACAGAAACTGGTCGAGACATGGTGTCGCTTGGTGTACTCTGCATGGCTAATCCGCCAAAATCCCAGGTGGGAAGTGTGCCATATTCCTCACCAACACAATATGAGAAGCCTTCATGAATAGTAGCCGGGCGAGGGCGCATGCCTTGTGATGTCGGCGTAGTCCAAACTCCCACTGGTGCACTCATACCCTCGGAAACTGTCGGCATCTCGTTTCCATTCATTGTGATTAGGGGAGGAGGCCGAGGCGGCGGGGCGTCTCTCCTGCTGTGGTTGACGTGGAAAGTGAAGGTGGGTGTGTGTATTTGATGGCGTCTAGGGAGTGTGTAAGTGAGTGCGTGAGGGAGGGGACTTATAACATGGATAGCAAGGAGAGTTTCTTTCTTTAAGCATACAGTTGTTCTTGTGCGTCCATGACCATGAGCTGGGGGGGAGAGAATTAAAAGAAGGTTTTAATCTACAGGGACCAGAAGCTGAAGTAGTAGAAGTAGAAGAGTTTAGCATTGACCAAGACGGGAGCGAGGGCCAAGTATGTTCCTTGAATGGGGGGCCCTAGGCGGTAGGGTGACGGCATAGCGGCCCACAGGGGAGAGTCAGGGAACAACCCGAGAGGGAACAGGCTTGACTTACAAGGTAAATAACAGCCTGGGATATCGCCGTTTCTTGCGGTAAATTAGTATCCGGTTAAGGCTTATCAAGCGTCGAAATAGTGTGTAAGGAACGACCAGAATCGATGTTTAGACCAGTGGACTGGGATGGACAATGCCTGCGGGGCAGGCGGCGTTAAGCTCGGTGCGATTTTGGAAAAGGAGAGTGAGTGCGAGTAGTATGTATGTGTGTGCGTATGATGCGTATGGTAGATTAAAAAAAAAAAAGAAGGCGTCTTCGTTGTTCGGGTCGCGGGAGTGTCTGCGCTGTAGGAACCCAAAAGGAGCGTGGGATGAGTGCTGCCCCGGAGGAGAACAACTCTTTACGGTAGGTCTGTTAAGCACAGGGTTGAATGGCGCGTCCAAGTTGGAAGAGAACCAGCTCCCAGTATTATAGACCAGAGGGCAATAATAGGGAGAGTTGGGATAAAGGAGTGACAAATACGTTGAACCTTGACAATGGTGGAGGAGGGGTGGGCGAGGCGGAAGAAGAACGAAAAAGCATGTCAAGAGGAGGGGCAGTGCAAAGAACCCCAGAAGTATAAAAGATGTATCGAGAGGGAATCAGCATCATCCATGGGCAGGGCAATTAATCTAGCACGCTCAGACTGGATCAGGGTCGGAACGCCGGTAAGGAGCTGAGCCGGTGCCATGATACAAATCTGGCTATGTGTGCGAACCCAGAAAGTACCTGGCTACAGACACCACAACGACAACAATGTGAGTAGTAAGTAGTGTGAGGAGGAGGGAGGGGGGTTCAGAAGGTGTGGAGCGTCCGTGGGCCACCTCTTGGCGGGGTGGGTATGGAGTAAGAGACGGCAGAGACACACAGAAGAGAGTAACAGGAACGGATACTTCATAGCACTACGTACATCAGGACCAGGGCAAGACAGGGCATGGTGGGCAGTAAGGCGCAAGGAGCCCTGCAGAGATTTGCGGTACAGGGTCCGCCAGAAGGGTTACATCCTGTACCCGTCCATGATGTGGTCCCCGGAGGGATCGAAGTTGTATGTACGTACGTATGGGGCGGCTGTAGCAGCCATGATGCGAGGAAATCATATATAGTCAACCAGGGACTGCCCCAGTTAGAACGACAACGCAGGAGCGGATACCTTATTGGGAAGGGGAATTGCAGGGGTACGACAAGAACACGCCCCGATTCGTCATTGACATGTGGAGTCGCCTAGCAGCTGCGGACAAAATAAGCAGACACGGATGCTGGGATCTGACCTTTCTTGAGACGTCGGTACATGCAGAAGCACTTTCGACATTGATGAAGAGACGTTCCATGAAGATCAGGAATGGCCCCGCACCTCCATTCTTCATTGACTGCAGACGTGATTTAGGGAGCAAAAAAAAAAAAAAAAAAAAAAAAGGGTCAAGGACAGCCGAACATCCCAGGGGAGGAGAGGATCACACAGGCAAGGCCTCGACACATCCAAAACCTGGTGGCGCCACTCCACAACCAGTCCCGGGAGGAAGAGCAGGATAAAAGTGCAAGTGGAGGGGGGAGGGGCGTGTGCGGCGGTTGCTGAGAAGTGGCAACGGCAGTTTCTAAACCAAAGAATAATCCGGGATCAATTACTCACTATTCTTTTCCTAGCAAACCCTGGTTGTATGATGGAGCCGAGAGGCTAACTAACGCCTTAAGACGATCTGGATATCAAGTCACTTGTGACCATTCTAAGCCGGGGGGTGTGGGAATTGGAAACGCCCCAACTCAAGGCTAGTCCCCACACGATACACCCCCCCGGCTTGATCAGGGCAATGTTCCTCTCGCTAGGAGTCAAGAAAGATGGAGGAGAGTGTACGTTTATTTGCCCATCAGCAGATCTAGAAAAGAAAAGGACTTCAGCCTCTTTACTTTCTAGGGAGACCACCATCACCTCTTATCAACAGCACCCACTGGCGAGAGCGAGCAAGCTGAAAGGGGCAGGAGAACTTCATTACATAGTTCGTCATCCCATAAAGTTGTATCGTTTAGATGCGACCGTTCGATCTTTTCTTCTCTCGCCTTTCTAGCTGCTTTCTGGTCCTCTTCTCTCTCTGGACGCTAGAATGGTGCGCGGCGCTAATTGTTATGGGCCTCTGGGAGTGATCATGGTTACTGAGTTTGGACATTTCCAACGTCTCGAATATTGCGCTGGAACTCTATTCGGAGCTTCACTCCATTCGATGAGCGTAGGCTGTGCAGGTTTTGGAATAGACCCACCCGACCCTCCTGTCCCAGGTACAGTAGATAACCTAGGACGGTGCCTGGAGAGGCCGATGGCCAATCATCTTGCCGGGATGGGGGCTAGTTGTTAGATGTCCAAGAAGATAAAAAAAAAAAGATGCTGGCATGCGATCAATCATCTAGGCACTTCAGAATGAGCCTTGACTGTTTGATACCTTTTTTTTTGGGCCACCTGTTAGAGAGCTCTCACGCGAGTGGGCGTCACAGGTGAGACAACATGTCCTGAGATTGTGAACAACCGAGCTGTTGGCTGGGAAATAGGCCCTCGTCGCTCGCGTAATTTCTGGAGGAGCGGAGCGGAGGTGTTCAGGTAATAAGTGAGAATACTGACTGAGAGTTGCTAGCGAGGAATCTAACTGAAGCGAGCCGTTCAAACGTCCGGGTGCCGAGCGGCGAGCGGGCGAGCGAACACACCAGCCCAGTATCCTAGCTGGGCGGACCCTCTCTTCCTCTTCCCACCAGACCTGTATAGGTCGAACGCTGGAGGAGGAACAACACCTGTAAAACTACGTACGTACACAGGCGCAGTGTCTGCTAATTTGGGGAGGGAGGGTATAATAGCTGCATTACGATAGAGATAGTGTCCGCGCCAGCGCAGCGCGTAACAGAAAGCAGCAGTGGCGTACGTAGTGCGGTGTAGCGTACCGTAGCAGCAGTCCCCATCCCCAGTGCATTCCGCAAGGTGTGTGGCTCATGGTGTATGGATGGATGGATGGATGGACGTTCTCTTGAGGAATGCCCCAGAGTGGTTGTTGGACGCGTTTGAGATTTAACTCCGGCGTCGGGTGGGGCGGGGGCTGATTGGCTGATGCGGGGCCGCATGCAGGGGTAAGCTGTCTCAACTTCAGAAATCCTGAAACGTGCTGAACCCGGACTAAACCCGTTCAGCCCTCCCAGCCCAGTCATTCGACCTTTTTTTATCACCGGCGCAAGAGCGAGAGTAGTACAAGGAACCTGGCAGCAACAGGGTTGATGACTAGGTAACTCGCCAGCTGAGCTGAGAACAAAGTTACCTAGCCATTGATTGGGCTGCAAGAAGGAATATCAGGAACCACGAAGCCCTGCCAGGGTACGCTATGAACAACCCGCAAACTACTGCTACTTCGTACTCCCTACGAACCCTTCCCCTTTCGCCCTCATGTCGACTTCTTGGGTTGAGGCAACTACCCTGACCATACTGTACCTGCTCAGCCATACTTTTCCGGAATAGAGTGATGAGATCTCGCAACCAGACACAATAGTATCCCGTCCACGCAAGCAGCCTGGTATATTATACGACAGATCTAATTGGGTATACTCTCCCGCTTGACCGTGTGAGGTGAAGGGGGGGGGGGTCCTGCAGCCTCGCTTTTCCCGTGCCCATTTCCTGGCTCCGAGTTCCTAAAAGCGAAAGAGTCCAGATGGTTCCATGCCGGTCATTGATCTGGTTATGCATCCCCCCGTTTCCCAATGGATAGCTTGCAGCATTGCCACTCTAAGAAGACTAAGGGGAAAAAAAGGAAAAAGTAAATTCCCAGGCACCCCCGATCGGTTGGCTGAGAGCCAGCCAGTGCCAGCGAGGTAGCAATTGGCGCCATTTGCCACTTCTTGGGAAGGAAGTCCTGGTGAGTGCTCGGTCGTAATAATGTTTATCATATAACCTGGGGTTCCAGTTTATTGGATAGGTCAGGAATCGATAAGAGCCAAAGCCCTGTCTGTACGGTACTCCGTCTCGCGGTACAGTAATAATATAGCGACTTCTGGCACGCCTGCAATTCTATTATAGGGCTCTCGGAGGGTACAACCACACTCAACCTTCATACTCCGCGTTGAGTTCAGCTACTGCGTTGACTAGACCCGTGGGCTGACCCTCACCCTCACCCTCGCCCCAATATCGAGGCCTCGGGAATCAAAAGCGTCTCGACCGTTGCGTAAAATCATAAAAACAATATCACCTTATATGTTCTCTGAGGGAGGGGGGTGCGTGTTTGGTGATGCTAGTGGGTTCCTACGCAGACTGGTCATGCCAATGCGGAGTACCTGCAGTAGCCAGTGCCAACACATCGCAGGCAACCCATTAATACGACGCATTAAGGCTCACGCACGACTACTATTTCTACTAGCACACGCGTGTATGTATTGTGTGTGGTGTGGTGCGTTTCCGTGACCCTACCGTTTTGGCCCCTCACGCTTTTCCTTCCGCATCCAGTCATGGCGTGGGTCTCGTTGTAGCTGAGGACGCGGCGCGGAGTCGGCATATGTGCGACGAGCCAGACGGTCACACAAGTTGGATCGCACATGGACGGGAAGGGATGTTGCCTCCTGTCAGCAGCAGCTTCGGAGAAAGAGGATCACTGGTGGGAAAAACACGAGCATCTGCTACTAGCTGGGGCTGATTCTATCCAAACAAAACTTAACGTACTTCTGCAAACCTGGTCTACTACACATTGCACTCGATGGCTCCGGAGACTAGACGATGGGCTAGGCTATGCCGATGCTGCTACGGTTTCCAGGCACCCACCATTCTAATTAGAACTGGGCACTGAGAATTGCCTTGGGATCAGTCCGTCGGTTTCTAGTGGCTTTCGATGAGTTGTTCTGTGGGGCCCGTCAAAACCTCGCTCATCCGGGGCCGCGAAGGCCGTGTGGGCCATGGCCGAGTCAACGCATGACAACGCCGGCCAGTTTGGGAAATTATTCAATGCCTCGCGTCCATCAACAGTTATTATCAACGCCCTAAGAGGGGGTTCTGGAGCCAATCAAGGCTCGATACGATCCTCCCAATCCGAAGAAAGTCAAAAATTGTGTACTTGTAGATCTTAATGTATCTACGCCTTTCAATATTGGAACCAAACACAACCGTACCAATCTGGTACCTTGAAACAAAGTAACCTAGGTCTCGTCCAGCACCGGCCGAGGCCGAACCATCACTCTATGCCCCTCCTCAGATCCCTGGCAGATCGTGACAGCCAAGTCTGTGATCCTGTCTCCATCTCCATATTTAAGCTCACCCACATGAAAAACACGCTATGCTACGCTACTGTTGTAGGAATCAGGCTTACGAATACGACGTTTGCAATTGCCAAAGCGTCCTGCAGGCGCGAGTGTCAAGGAAGAAGTTTTGCTCCAAGGGGATCACTTCCGTGGAAGTCCCACCATTTAGAGAATTGGTTGTTTTATCTACGACGGATACTTGATGTTTCGTTGGAGACACTGCGTCATCAGCCTGTGGCTGGTTATTCAGAAGCATAGGCACATCTTTCCAGATGTAGTAATGGTTCCACCTCCGTATCGCCTCTCTTGCTGATGGACTGTACACTTTACCCAATATGCAGGGTAAGAAGACTAGGAGGGCAAGTAAAGATGCGGTTTTAGGGTAGTCAACCACGGGGGACCGTTGAGAAAGCACCCGTCGACTAGTCTTTGTTAATCCGTTTCCAAACTTCCGTCTCGGCCGCAGCCAGCTTCTCTCCAGTAGACTGGGCCCACTTCTTGGCAGTATCCCAGATCCCTTCACCTTCTTCTGGTGGGCTCTGAAAATCATATTCCCTTCGCTCCATAGCCGATCTCTGGAACCTGTCGAGCTCCGAGGCATGGGTATCTTGGTGGTACCCAGGAGGATGCTCCAGACCCTCCCCCCCATGCTCTGACGTAGACACTGCGGTTATGGACATGCCGTGGTACTGCGCCGGGTAAGTTGCAGTTGGTGGTGGAATTCCCATCTGCCGAGGGTAAGGCATCGAACCAGATTCTGGTCCTGATGTCGCCTCCGGTGGAATAAACTTCTCCCCGACCTTGGGAGGAGGCGGAAGGTGACTCCTGGCACTCGAGGGCAACGGAAATGCTCCTGGCTCGGGTGGTGGGGGCTCATTGCCTGCCGTAGCCGTCGGTGGAATGTAGGTCGCACTTATTCGAGACGTAGGTGTTACCGCAGGAAGAAAAGGTGCAGCTCCAGGCCTGGCAAGTGTCTTAGCTGGTGTCGTAGCAGTTGCAGCAGCAGCAGCTGAAGCTGGCTGCTCGGGGGAGCTCTGGGCCTCTGTTTGGGGAGTTGTACCAGCTCCTTTTGCAGCAACTGGGCTGTTACTATACGTCGGAATTGGCGGCATGGTGCAAGGGTAAGTAGGTCGGCCACCACTGTGGCTTTTTAGCAGTACTGTTGTAGGCTCCGGAACAACGGGATGCACTCTATCTTTCTCTTCTGTTTGAGGCACGGCACACTGTTGAATAATTGAGGTTGAAATTCAAGTCAGTTCTGTGTGCCGTGTTGTGTCACCGTGGCTTCAGGCAGCGAATCAGAAAAGCACGACGTCATAGGTAGCGTCAGGTGACCCAGCTTGGCCTAGTGAAGGTGCCTTTGACTCCCATTCACGTAAACCTGAATGGAACTACAGTACAGTATCACATTAAAATGTAAACATAAAATTCGAGACATGAGGTTGCGATTAAACGTTTTCGTATTGGGGTGTATCATGGCGGTTATTCATATGCAATCCACTGTGACAGGGGATGCTCGATAGTTGTCCCTATATCGTGTATAGATACATTACGAATGGCTAGATGATGCCCTGAACAGCATGCTAACTAAAGATATCGATACGGAAATCAAACCAAACGCTAGATATATGGAACGCACCAATGACTATTCAAAGTGGTGTAAATAAGTATATTTCCCTATACATTAGTCCTTCAATCCGAATCGTCAGAGAAGTCACTCTCATGCTCCTCGTCCGGGTCTCGAAGGTATCCAATCTCAAGCCTCCCACTCAAAACCGTCGCAATGTATTGTGTCAGACTAGTGTGATCCTCATCACTCATTTTGAATTGGCCGAGTTGGTTTACAATGTCAATAGTAATGCCTCTATTGGTGTCTGTGTCGAGCCTGGATAGGAAGCTCATAAAGGCAGGATAGGTGAATACCGAAGACGCATTGATCATGAGCACATTAAGGCTTTTCAATGATACAATGAACTCAAAAATAACATCATCGACCCAGTCGCCGCCAAAGCTCAGCTCAGCTAAGCCGGGTAGAGCCATCACGATCTGTCTGAGCTCAATAGTCCGAACAGAAGCTTGAGTGAGGTTGAGTGCTTTGAGGTTCTTAAGACTGCAAATGGATGCTGCCAGTGGCTCCATCTCATGAATAACCAGGCTCTCCTGTGGCCCACCAAGGGACAGCCTTTCAAGGCTGCTCTGCAACCCGAGGGCTGCCCAGGTAGCCTGTCCAACTTCATTGGGCAGTGAGGAAAATCCTTGAAGGCTCAAGGATATCAGTTGTATGGCCGGTGTGTTCAGGACGTCCTTGAGGATGAGCAACGCATCTTTGAAATTTGTCAACGACAATTCCTTAAGATTGGTGCAATTTTGTATCCATTGGGTAATCTCTTTGAGCGTGCCTTCTTTGTACATCTCCAGGTCAACCGGGTCGTCCTTGCTGTTTTCAAGATCTAGCGTTTCGAGCACAGTGCAATCGGGCAAGACACCGAGACATTTGGCGGCAGTGCTGGATAAGCTTCCTAGTGTCAAATCCCTGAGGGAGGTTGCATGCGCATTCAAAGCTGCGAGCGTCCGCTCCCCGATATCATTGCGACTGATGATCTTGAAACGACGCAACGTGTTCGGTTGTAGATTCAGGAGAAACTCGGCCATATTTCCATCAGCGTTGTCTCCAACACAGGAAAAGCAATTCAACTCCACAAATCTGGGACAGTTTTGGAAAATTGCACTGCCAGCTTCTGCCGTCAAATTCGAACCATCGTATAGTTGCAAGGAAGTCAATGCACCCAAGCGCATAATCCAACTAGGAAGAATGTTGGCGGGGATTGTGTGCGCCTCGAGATGATTTAACATGGTCGAAGTCCCTGTATGCGATGCAACATCCTCAATGCGTTTCGTGACATATTCACCACAGCGCAGTGAAGTTTCTTGCATATCAAGCCGAACATAGCCTGAGGCCTTAAGAGCTGAACTCAGTGATTGACCATCTCGAAGGGCCAGGAACTGCTCTGTGTTGTCAGTAGTGTTGAACATCCACCGAAGAACAGCTCTATCATTCCATATATCCTCCAATAATGAGATGTAGCTTCCGACGCCCAGTGATAATGAGCGGATGTACGTGCAATACGGGAAAGCGGTCTTCCCAATGCTTGACTGAATAATGGACTTCCACAGCCGAGCCCATTCTTTCTTGTACGAATCTCCAGACGTGACAGGAGACAAGTCGTATATGCTGAACAAAAAGTGTCAGTCTCATCTCTGATGTGCATATGTGCAGAATGGGCAATGGTGAGTGAGGCGATCTGGAACACTTACCCATACAGCTTCTCTAGAGCGATTGCTGCTACTCTCCTACTTACTAAGGAACATTGGAAAAGCGCATCAAACTCGCGACTATCTGCGAGTTCTTGACAAACTAATAGAACGATGTCTTGTGGCAAAGGAGATCGAGACATGCTTTTAACCACCTCGCGTCTTGGTCGCCAGGGTTGGAGATGAAGGCTAGGCGAGCTGATATTGACAGGCGTGGAATGATGTTTGGCTTCTCGAAGGCCGGTGTTGTGGGAGTACTATAGGTAGTATCTACCGCGACGCTAACAATACAGTCTTTGCAACTCAACGCTGAACAGATGCTTAGCGACGATGATGGAGGAGTTCGAATTGTAGTATAAAGCCCTATGTGTATCATTTCGATGTGTTGAGAGTTGGATGTGGCAATAGATGATTTGACCCCATCCTTGCAACCTCAATTGATCGCACTGTGTTGACTATTGGTTCACGCTGTCACAGGTACAGTGCGAAAGTCCAGATTCATTGTCATAAGCTACCCCGCGACGCGCTGAAAAACGCGGTTGCCCACTAATTACCTAGGTACACATTCAAACCATCTTGCCTTTAGGCAGTGAGACTAACACTAAGCTCCAACCCCAGTGATACCAGGGAAGAAAGAGGGTACAAACAACCCCCATCTGCAAGTACCGCTGTTTACCTGAGTGGATTCAAAATACCATCCGATTCACATTATTCCAGGTTTGCTGCAAACAGTGAGAATTGTGGACCAACTAACAAACCAAGTGACGGAAGAGGTAGATGGTATGTCAGATGCCTGGGGAGTCAGAAAGAGTGCCACGCAATGGTTCTCCTACGGTTCACCTTGAGCGAGGAAGGGGTCAGCGCTCTTCGCGATGCTCTGGCGTGCTTGAACAAATTCAGCGAGGAGGTATCGCTTGAAGCGACGAAGGACAAGGTACGTTGCTACGCGCGCGACTTTCCCGCTGTGCTCCCTGCTTGAGACAAACGTCGTTCGTCAGGCTCACTTGCTTCTCCTAGCTTGTCTTCACAACGCTGAATTCTTCCAAATCAACGTATGCAAGCTTTGCATTCGCTACTAACCGTTTCTTCTCGCGATATCAATTTGATGGGGTCGTGCAGAACAGAAACAAGTTCTTTTGTAAGCTCTACAACAGGGTGAGTCGGCTCTCTACAGATCTCTAAAGTTTCAAGAAGATGTATGACTGAACTGAGATCTGAAAAGGCATTGCTTTCTCTCTTCCGGGCTCGAAGCGGTGACCCTCTTCATGAGCACGAGAAAGACACCACAATCGAGAGATGCGACGTCGCTATTGAGGATGAGCCAGGCAGGAAGAGCAGATTCATAGTTAAAATCGTGTGCAGAAATGGTGAGCTATGCGTTTACACACGTAACTTGTAGGCAAATACTAATTGGTCTTGCAGGAATGACAACCAAGTACCGGCTACCTTTTGAGGTCAGCCCGCCAGTCCATGCCAAATTTCACCAAGAAGAGGCGACAAATAGCTGGGCAATGTCATCTCGAACACTGCGACAACTGATGGAGCACTTTGGGCCAGGGATTGAATTCCTAGACATCCATACCGAAGACGAGCAAACTGTCAATTTTACTTGTTTTACCGAAAAGATAACACAGGGTGATGGTAAGTCAAATGAAGCAAGACAATTTGGTTACATGTATCATGCTCACGAACTTCTTGAAGAGGTGCTCAAGAAACCACTTCACACGTCTATTGCCGTTGAGCGTGATGAATTTGAAAAGTTCGAGGTTCCAGAAGCCGATTTACATATCGTCATCAGTGTCAAGGATTTCCGTGCCATCACTCAGCATGCCGCTCCTTTCGGTAGCGAGATTGTAGCACGCTACTCCACGCCGTCCAGACCAATGCAGCTCAGCTATGATGGTGATGGTATTAAATGTGAATACCTCCTCATGACGGTCGGAGAACGGGGAGCAACTGGTCAGAGAAACAAGAAAGCTCGTATAAACGCCAAGGCACCGCGGGCACAGCAGCTAGAGGCTTCTGCTAGCCGAGCAACATCTCACGCACCCACTCCGCTGCCTACTCCGCTGCGGCAGGATCCTATGCCATCTCTCCGGCCATCCCTAGTTCGGCCATCTCAAAGAGCCCCGCCGCCCCCTTTTGAAGATGATTCGCTATTTGTGCCGATGGATAACGATAATCAATGGGAGCCAGTAAATCTCAATGAAGATGAGGATGAGGAAGAGAATGCCAGGTTGGAGTGGGATGCCAGTGCTCAGCCCGTAAGTCGAGACACTACTTTATTCTCCTAATAAAACTGACCAGAAATAGAATCCCTCCGCCCTGAATATGAGGTCGGTAATAGCACAGCAGAATGCCGCGGTGGACGACAATGAAACAACAATGCAAACACCCAGCCAGCTCCGTCCCGAAGGGTCTCTCGAACCCACGCAGCCTCTTTCGCAAGTCCGAAAGTTTGGAATGTTTGGTGACTAAGGCAAATTCAGTCAAATTACATCTCTCCCGAATCCCTCAGCTATTTTCTCTTCACCGAGTGTAAAAGAGCGAATTTGCACGTTACCCCAGGGAATGGACGAATCTCATAGTGAGAAACAGATGTGTTACTTGCAACATGGAGGTCAATGCATAGATCTTTGGCAACACCACGTGAGGAGTCATCAATAAATCTATCATAAATAGACCCCTTGAGCTTCAATGTATATCCAGCTAGTCGCACAGCCAGCCCCGATAGTTGTGATTCGAGACCCCTCGGCAAGATGTTCTGTAGAGGCAATGACATTCCAGCGCCCCTTTACATCGCCTGCTCTTCCATCAGTCTGCGGGCCACAGTTCCCATGTTCACCCCAACCCCATGTGATCACTTGGTTTTCCTCTGTCAGCGCTACAACGTGCTCACTACCTGCATGAATACTATGTAGCTTTGAAATGTTCGGGGGTGGTAACTGTCCATGATCATCGCGACCCCACCCACTGAGCGTGCCGTCTTCTTTCAAGATATATGTGCTTCCCCAGCAGCTGCTGATGGATGCCCAGCCTGGCATATTTCGTATTGCCTTGGATACCAAACCCCACTTGTCGGCACCCAGCACTAGCAACTTTCCCTCGGTCCGTTCTCCGATCAGGACTGTGTGATATTGACCACATACAGCATCAACGACTTTGAAATCGACGCCACTACTACCACCGATTTTGCAAGGCGCAAGCAAGATAATCGGTGCCGGTGATGCTCCATCATTTAGGGCGACGGATTGCCCGAGTTGCCCTTTCCTGCCATTTCCCCATCCATACACCTCGCCATTATCTAACACAGCAATAACATGCCCTAGCCCAGCGGACAGACTTACAATCTCAGTTCCACTTGGTGGGAAATTGACTATAAGCCGGGGTTCCGTTACTCCTTGTGCTTCGAAACCTAATTGGCCTTGACCTCCTGTGCCACAGCTATAAACCTTTGTAGCCTTTCCATGTTCGTCTCTCACCACAAACGTAGAGCTCTCCCACGTGCACGCTACATGAACAATCGGTCCGAGGGTCTCCGTTTCGGAGAAGACAAGCTCTTCAAACTGAGAGTTGTCAGCCGTGCTGATTGTAGTTACACCGCAAGCTCCTTTAGATGAATCGCCGCTCCAATATGCCTTTCCACTTTCTGTTAAGATGATGGTATGATTACCACCTGCCACAACTCTGGTAACAGCATCTGCTGGCGGCTCGCAGTGGAAAACCACGGGTTTGGGCACTGACACATCCTCCTTGTGGCCGATACCAAGCTGACCAGAGCCATTCGATCCCAGGGCGTAGAGGCCTGCCATATCCTGCGAAGTAGCTGGTTGTTTTTCGTTTATTTTACCTCCGTTTTGATGGATAAGGTAATGTGTATAAGTGATGTAACCATTTCTGATGCCTTCATATGCATCCAACAAATCAGTTAGTTCAAGGTTGCACTAGGCAAATACCTGGCCTAAGTACGTACCGAGGTGCCGCACTAACTTACGTCCCGGAATTGTTCCGACCGCTGCTCCACACTCAAGCTTCGTGACCCACCGCAATGTGTTTTTTTTTCCCTCCGAGTACAAAATCTGCAGTCGTAGCTCGCGGGAAAAAAAACTAATCTTTCTTCCTACTGCATTTCACTCGTGACCACCAAGATTCTTGACATACCCTCGTATGAGGTGCTCTGTTCGTGAATTTACGACGGCACGCATTGATTTGTCGGCTGTGGACTTTAGGGGGCTCTTTTGATGGCTCGGTCGATTGCCCATTGAGAACCTAACTGACCAGCTTCCTTACTCACTTGCGTCACCATGGGTCCCCCCTCTGACGTGGTATCTCCTATAATGGAGGATTTCATCATAGGCATCATTGGAATGGGTGATATGGGAAAGATGTACGCCCAGAGACTCAGCGATGCTGGCTGGAGGTAATGTTATCCCGTGGTGCCCGCAACACTGGACTATGCGCAGAACAACACAAGACTTGTGTGCTTGTAGTATGGTACGTACCTATTTCTATGTTTTCTACTTTACTCTTCACCTGCAAATGATGACTTGAGTGCATTTGGCTCGAGCATTGCCTGTGAGTCGTTGGATCGGCCATTCTGGTCCCCTCCGATCTTGCTTGCTTTCCATGATGTTAAATCTCAGCTACCTTATATTTTTTTGTCTGACGCATTGTCTATCCCTCCTATCATATAATACCCTACGATCGTGGTTGTATCACATGGCTAACGATCTCTTAACAGACTGACCCCATTGCGATTAGAATAAATGCTTGTGACAGGGAAGAGAACTACGAGAGTCTACAGAAGGAATTTGCGAGCCGGGTAGATATGTGTAGTTATCCAATATCTCAGAATCATATGCTGAGGGTAATCTAGAACAATGTCCAAATCCTCCGTAATGGCCACTTCGTATCGAGAGCTAGCGACTACATCATTTACAGTGTAGAGGCTGCAAACATTGACAAAATCGTGGCACAATATGGGCCTTGTAAGATTGGACTTTCTACTATCTCAACTACCTCTACTGAAATTCGTCCCTAGCTACAAAGATGGGTGCTATTGTCGGTGGTCAGACCTCCTGTAAGAAGCCTGAGATTGAGGCATTTGAAAAGCACTTGCCGAGTGACGTGGATATCGTATCCTGTCACTCACTTCACGGCCCCGGAACTGATACCCTCGGTCAGCCACTGGTGTGTCCCAATCCGACCATTTGTTTCTCGCTATGTGGTAGGCTAATTGATATTTATCCTAGGTCCTTATTAAACATCGTGCCTCTGATGAGTCGTTTGAAAAGGTTGAAACAGTCCTCAGCTGCTTAAGAAGTCGTCATGTATATCTATCAGCCAAACAGCACGATATCATTACAGCTGACACACAAGCTGTGACACATGCCGCTTTCCTCTCCATGGGAAAAGCCTGGCACAGCAACAAGGAGTATCCTTGGGAGACGGCTCGTTACATAGGCGGCATCGAGAACGTGAAGATTAACCTCATGCTACGCATCTACAGCCAAAAATGGCACGTCTATGCCGGTCTTGCTATTCTGAACCCCGAAGCAAGCAAGCAGATTGAGCAATTTGCAAAGAGTGCCACGGAGCTATACAAGTTAATGCTGGGAGGCCGCGCTGACGAGCTCAAGGCCAGAGTTTACGCCGCAAAAGAACGAGTTTTCGGCGGCGGCGCGGGTGGCGCTGTGCGATGGGCAGATGAACCGCTGCTAGACGATGAGATTTTGGACCGTTTCAGTCTAGGCAAGAAGCCCGAGCTGCGATTCCCAAACAACCATCTCTCTCTGCTCGCGATGGTGGACTGCTGGTCGGCACTTGGCATCGTCCCCTACGACCACATGATCTGCTCAACGCCGCTCTTCCGACTATGGCTAGGTGTCACGGAGTCTCTATTCCGGAACCCAGAGCGGCTTGATGATGCACTGCGCGTCGCCATCGAAGATCACTCCTTCCGGAGCGACGACCTCGAGTTTACGTTTGCGGCTCGCGGGTGGGCTGAGTGTGTCTCCCTGGGCCATTTCGAAACGTGGAAGGAGAGGTTTGTAACCACCCAGAGGTTCTTCGAGCCCAGATTCAAAGGTGCCGTGGAGGTGGGAAGCGAAATGATCAAGGCCTTGGCCCAACAGAAACCGAGTAAATCCACAGGTCCTCAAGAACACTAGATGCCCCGGTGATGGCGGATAGAGCCTTCCGTGAAAGTAACTCCACAATATTACGATTAGAATGATAAATGCAGTCTTATTGCTTGACGCTATTTGCGTTATGTATTGTCCATAGAATTTGATGCCTGAAGTCCTGTTACATCCCACAACATGCTACCGTGCTGGGATTTCAATTGTTATGGCACGCTGCCAAACAGGAGAAAGTCCATGATGTCGCGGACTATGCAAAACTTTGACAGCCTTAAATACGCCATTTTCAGTGTCAGAGATCCATGAAAAGAGAGAGAGAGAAAGAGAAAGATTATATAATGTCAAGCCAGCGACAATCTCTCTGGAATGGATATATCGATGATGGCTCAGCTTGGATAGTAGCTTGGTAGAAGTATCACCACAACCTGGCTGAATTTTCCCAACTTCAATGCCATATGCGGGTATATGACCGATATAGCAGTAATTTGTATTGTAATGATTTGTATAACCAAGCCCAAGGCCGAACCTTCATCTACCGTGGAACTCCTGGCTGCTTACTCTAACCATACCTTGCTCTCCATAGCACCATATCATGTCGCCATGGCTGCAAAGGTGCCATGACGTGCCTAACGCCTCCTTCTTGAAAGATATATAATACAGATAATATACAAGAGGAGAAGGATATATGCAATTATCCTGGTATATTTATGTGGACTCAGGAGTTGTTTTGCAAGATTGCAAAAGTCCACCCTGGGCTATCGTTGGGTTGCCCAAGATGGCTCTTCAACCAACATACTTTGGCTCCATTATAGGTGCCCCAGCCAGCTCCAACGCAGCTTATCGTTGACGCGCAGAGGTCGATGCAATCATCCATGGTTGAGGTGGCCTGATGCCGGATATCGGAAGAACCTTCGTCACTATTGTAATCATGACCACACACAATATTATACGCTCGCCCCGTTCCCGAGGAAACGAACACAATTCCGTTGTCTTGGGGACAAGTAACTGGAGCTGTGCCGACAGTTCCAGTGAAACTTGGGGTTGACGCAGTGGATGATGTCGTTGGAGAGCCAGCCGTTGATGTGGATGTACTGCTTGCATTGCTACGTTAGCCAGCCCATCTGAAAAGGTTCAGCATCTCTGACGTGTTTTCTCCACGACGAGACGGAAACCACCTTTGATCACATTGCCAGTGAGACAAGGGCTTTCCTTAATCACCCATGTTGCAGGATATTGTATGATCATATTATCTTGTAAGGAGTAAATTCCATAAAAACATACCTTGAAGTTCCATTATTATTATTATTCTTTGTGAGGGCCAGCCCCACGCCCAGCCCAGTCGCAATTCCCACAACCAGGACAAACACCCCTACAGCCATCACAATGACGAAGACATTCCGTTTGATGCCGCAGAGGCGGTCCCTAGAGTCCTTCTTCGGCTCGGCCACAGTGCCCATTGAGAAGGGGTAAGATCCCACGCCATCGTATTCGCTGAAAGGAGTCTTGGTCGTGGACGGTGGCTGCGAAATCACGGCCTGATTAGTTACCCAATCTTGTGCTCGGGCAATGCCTTCCTGCGCATAGGAAGTCTGCGGATGGTGCCATTGCGGAGCATGTTGCCGCGGCGGATATTGGGGGTATCCATATCCAGCTGGTTGTGACTGTTGCTGTTGTTGCTGCTGCTGCTGCTGCTGCTGGACGCCACCGATATTCCAACTCGCGTATGTTTCAGACCCTGCTGGAGGAGGTGGTGAGTTCGAATGGTAGTATTGGTACGCCATATCCTCAAAATCCGTTAATCTGGTACTCAACCCTAGATGCTACGTGGGAGAGCCGCAATAGCCCAGAGACAGCCGCATAGTCCCAATATACGGGGAATCGCAGGGGAAGAAAATAGAGGGCTGTGGGGTGAAAAGTAAAGCAGAGTAGCACCTCTTAAAGTGAAAGCGCAGAGGGTGTGTTTTGTGCACATTGCCGAAGCCTCTACTTCATTCTCACGAATGGCGAATAAGAGCCATCGAGCCGCCCCCCTGCTTGCTGACGACATGCATGCATGCCTGCATGCAACTGGTCTTTGGGGGGAGGGGGGGTCATTCAAGTAGAGCGCTATTTGGGAAGGTCTTTAGTGTCCAGCGTGTGGGCCGTGATGCCACAGGGCTGAATCCCTGAAGGATCCGGAATATGGGGGAACGGGTCGATCCTTTTCCTACCAGTGCGCAACTAGGAGAATGGCATAATGTATTCGTCTTCATGAATAATCCCCTCTGCCGCTGTGGTGGATGCCCGGTTGTGGGATGCCAGTCGATTACTCATGCTCAGCTCGTTAGCCTTGTGGGGGTTAGTGCCGTGCAAGTCAGCCATGCCTACATGATACCTCCAGCCATAGTTACATTCTGGATTCGCCCATCAGTCAGTCCAAAGGATGAAATGCCGTGACTGACAATGGTAGGATAAGTACTCCATAGCCTTGTTAGTAACACGTTTGGCGTTATCTAGAACCCCCAACGAACCCACAAAATATAATCACACAGTTGTGAGAGGATCGGGTATCCAAATGGCCTATAGGCGATACCCAAAGCTATATATAGAATCTGGCGCCATCCAAGGTTATCGCAAATTTCTCCTTTCGTGTTACATTTCCCGGCCGCCCATCAACACCCACGACTGCAAAGTATGGGCCGGGATGGGGCGCTCGCTGATAAGATGCAACGCAGTACTCAGCACGACTTATCTTTCCTATATTTAACCTTGGTGACCCCGAATCGTAAAGTCCGAGAAACGGAGTTCTTGGGGCTTGCAAAGCCTGAGAGATGGGTACGCCAAGAAACCTGGTTGGCAACGTGTGGCTTGCTTGGCTCCGTCCTATTACTTCACATGGAAGTTATCAACAGTGTGGCCAAAGAGAGTTTTACTCCAATCCATGCATGTCCTGTAAATAAACGCCGGGGTTTTAGCTCTAAATTGCCACAATGCTCAGAAAGGAGTTGAGGATTACATGCATCGCATTCACCGGACCATCTTACACTGATATAAGTGCCTTGTGCAGTATTTCTAAAACCTAAACATTGGTGACGATTAGTGAAATAGTACAGTGCAGAGGATATGTGTTGAATGCCTCGGAGTAGATGTGTAGATGTGTAGATGCTGGGGATTGAGTTCAGGCGGTTTCAACGGCAAGAACGAGGCGCTAAATGGTTGCGGGTAGCCCCGCATCAACTCTAATTTGGCCCCGCCAAAAGTAGCCGGATTTTTTCTTGGGTTTTGGCTAACTAAATTGGTAACTGTAGCGTCTCTGCGCGCCTTTGGAGACTCTTCACGCGTTTAGCACCTCAAAGCAGGTGAGAGGAGGCCACCAAGATGAAGTCACCACTGGCCAGAGTGGCTTCGAGCACGCCCGTATCTTCACCTGAATCATTCGTGACGGCAACGCTTTCGCCTCAGAATCCAGCAGACATCACTGCGACTGATACCAGCACTCCCGAAGCAGACCCAACTGCCGACGACTATCGCCACGCCAGGCAGTTCCCCTCGGCGCTGAAGCAGCACTGCCAGATTTACTTGGAGGAAAACCTCCACCATATTGCCCTTAATGTTCTGGAACGGTTACATGCCCTGGGCGGCACGAGATCTGTGCCATCATCATGCGAACTTGCGAATAACGGCACCGCGTACTGCCCACCGCCAAACCAGCTGGCTCTCCTGAATACCATTATCGTCCATCCAGATTTCACGACTCGGCCACGCGAGGATACCTGGCCGAGCGCATCCTCATCATCGCTCGTTTTCCTGCGCAGCCTTTTGCACAATGTAGGCCCCGTCAATGCTAGGTTCAAAGAGGCTTTTCGGTTTGGCCAAGGCCCCCGCCGTTCTCGCAGTGCGTCCCCTGACGACTCTGATGGAGACATGATGTACGGGGAGCCAGATGTAGGAGTACTGTCAGGGCGATATGGCAAATATGGGGTATGGCGTCGTGGTCTGGACTTTTTCAGTGTTGTCGGTTGGGCCTTTAATTGCAGCGTGGTCTACCCAAACCGCTGGAACTATTGGCGCCAGTGGCTCGAGTTCATGCTTGACGTAATTGAAGCGGACTTGATCGAGCGAATGCGACTTGATGAGGCGAATTTCAAACGGCAAAACGGCAAAGACGAGGTTCAGAACGAGTACCCATTGCTGAGAGATTCGATCTTGGCCGGCTACATCGAACAGCGCAGCGGCAGGACAGGCGGTCTCAAATGGATCATGAAGGCGCTTTTCGCTGATGGCGGCAAGGCGTCGAGCTCGCTCTTCCAAGAAGTGTGGCGCAAGGAGCATAAAGGCGTTTCCAAAAAGCCCGTCAACAAGCGCAAACGAGACCAAGTCAACATCGAAAAGGGAGAGTTCGGGGGATGGCTAGATGATGATTCCGTCTATTCGTCACAGGCTTCGGAGCCGCCAACACCACAAAAGCGTGGGACAAGTTCAGACAAGCACGAGGTCAAGGCTTTGGAGCCGTCGTATGTTGAATCTATTCCATTGCGACAACGGCTCTTCGTGCAGCTGTCATACCTCTGCAACTATCTTCCGGATCCCCCATTTCAGCTGCCGGATCTTTACGAGCTGTATGAATCGCTGGTGAAGGGACTCCCGTTGTCTATATTCACTGCCTTCGTTTCATCGACGACTTCAATGCTTCGCGTTGACAGCCAAATCTCCACGCTCCAAGAAATATTGTCAATGCTGATGCCCTCCTCCGCGGTATCGCCAAGCAGGGTGGATCCCGTTCGCTATAATGCTAACGGCACAAGCCCGGCAATCCTGGAGCGATGTTTCCTCCCCTATGCTGCGAACACCATAGCCGCCGAGGACAACGCAAAAGTCAGTATTCTCTTGGAGGAGCTAATACAATTGATCTGGATGGATGGCACGGAGCAGTTCAGCGATAGCTTGCACGGTGTCGTTATGAAGGGTATCCAAGCCCGCGAGGCCAAGGTTAAGAAGAAGATATCGGGGGCTCGAGGGCGATGTCTCGTGGAAGCCTATGCTCAAGACTCTGACGCGGAAGCCAGATCTATTCTAGCCGACAGCGCAAAACGGCTAGAGTTGATTGTAGCCCTCATCGTCGCTGAATTAGAACCAAGTGCTCAAACAGGGAAAAGGGGTTCTCGGAATGATTTAGACTATTCAGAAGAAGGTAAGCCAAGAGTTTGTTTGTTTCAATATGTCACGGCATAGCTGACTGATCAACATTAAAGATTCCATCGAGATGTCATTTATGTCAGCACAGAGCTCCTAGGAGTAGCTTGACGTTGGGTTGAAAGGTGACTTGGTCACGACACAGGCACTTTGTCAGAGGAGAGATCCGAGAGAGCTGATCGGGCCGGCTTTCCATTATTGCGCGCATATTCGGGATGTGTCTGCGCTTTTAAACGACCAGAGATACCCCATACGGCACGGCGTTGGAGAGGAACATTGTTTATTATTTCGGAGGATTATGCTGTACTGGCTCGTGGTGACATCTATAGTGTCAATTCCCTGCACTGGGTTATACTGGTATACGGCAGTGTGAGCCGAAAGCACCCAAGAAATTTCACTATCTATAGAAAACTAACTCGGGGGAGATTTTGATATACAGTAGTTATACATATACACGCTGAAAGGGAAGGGGGGTTGTCGTGACTGTGAACACATCCCCCGAAGCTCAGATAAGCTAGCATGTATAAAGGCATGATTGATCATCTTTTCCTTGCCTTTGTTGGATTCCAGGACTCAGGCTGCCAAGTCTCGCTTGGCCCGCTCGCCCTCTTCCAAGGGTCTTCTTTCTCCCCAACAGACCGCTTGCCTGAATGACTCTCTTCGGACTTAGCCGCTTTTCCCACATTCTCCTGTGGCTGCTGTCTGGGCAGGTCGCCTCCCACGTCCAGCAAGGGAGCAGGCGGCCGCTCCGACGCCGGGATATCGGTAACCTTCGGCTTGGCCTCCCAGCGGGCATCGGCCTCGGCGGCGAGGAGCTTGATGCGCTGCTGGCGAGTGATATCCTCAGCCTGCTCGCTGAGGGTCGGCGGGTGCTCGCGCTGGTGACGGAGCCACTGGTGCCACTGCGGCGGCACTTTGACTTCGCTGTAGTGCGTCGAGCGTGGGTAGTGGACGATGCGGCGCCAACGCACGGCGCTGTCGGGAATGGACTCGTCGCGGAGGTCGCGGAAGACCCAGTACGTGTTCCCTTGGAGGTCAAGGCCTAGAGCCGGAGGTTGAAACTAATTAGCCATCAAGGGTGCAACGAAACAGAAACCTGATATGCACGGCTGCGAGAAGGAACGGCATGGTAAATCCCGTTTTCCATTGAACTGGAGACAAGATCTTGGCCGGCGTTGAGGAAGAGTATCCGGGGTAACAGGACGAGTACCACTGTGACGTACCGACGAGGAACTTTTTGCGCCATGGCAGACGCAGAGTCTTCCAGCGATACCAGGCGCGCAATACAGGCCCTATCTGAGGCGACGACATGGTGCCGATGTTCTAACAGAAGGCATTGCTGAGCTTCTGTCGCAAATCCGACCCCAGCGTGGTTCGAAGCTTTTTTTTTGGCATCCCATGTCACTGGCGGAACTGCAGAGCACTATCTTATCAGCGCCCGGGCCTGCACTGCCACATGCAAAGCTGTCCCGCTGGGACCTTGTCACTAGGTTAGGCACCTATCATAGTTAATGTTTTTTTCTTTCCCCTAGGCCTGGGTTGCAATAACGCCACATGTTAATGTCGGCATGTTGCCCTGTTAGTGGGTGAGCGCTCTGATCAGTGATGCGGGTGGGTACGGCCAGCCACAAATGCCACTTTCGATCAGTGGGAAAAGTGACGTGGGGCGGGGAATCCCTTGTCAACAGGCACCGCCCTTAATATCCTGGAATAGCCAGGCCCTCCGTCCGTCAAACAACTGGGGATATCCAAGCCCAATCGCAATCCCGGCGCATTCTGTTGTTTATGCGCCCAGTTTCCCAGAGATTGCCGTTGGAAAGCAATAGAAAGAAGTCCCCAAGCGTCTACCTTGGACTTGCACCAGTGTATCCAGTCAGCGCCCTTGCGATCTGGTCAGCCAGACCCTTCGTGCGTTGGAGCGACCGCCCTTTACGTAGTCGTCATTCCTCTCTTGCACGCTATTAGGCTCACCACAATCGCCGCATCCCGACTGCGCCGAGTTCGATCGATCGACTACGAAGGTGTTTTCCACCAGCAGGCCAAAACGCCGCGTCATTCAGGCCGCCGCTGCATTTCTTTCCCTAATTTATTCCCCCGATCGTACTAGTCGCTGCCTTACACCAGCTTCGGTTTACAAAACGCGGCGCACTGACTTTTGTACACGCCTGCTGTTTTGTTGCGCACAACAACATGGCAACCGTTTCCTCCTTGGATAAGGACCTGCGCAAGATGCGCCTGGACAAGTACACGCCCGCTGCTGCCAACGAAGCGCGTGCCTGGATTGAGGCCGTCTTGGGCGAAAGGTTGCCGTCGGGCGACCTTCTCGAAGGACTCAAAGATGGGGTGGCCCTGTGCAAGTAAGTAACCCTCTACTTGGTTATCATTTTTGTTCTTGTTTATGGTTCTTCTCACTGCACTCATGGATGTTAACAACTCTCTCCCACGACAGGATGATCAATCTAGCCGTCGGTCCACCAGGGATCAAGTTCAAGCAGTCTGCCATGCCTTTTGTTCAGATGGAGAACATCTCGCACTTCTTGCGAGCATGCCAGATGCCGCCTCTTAATCTGCAAGAGCATGATATGTTTCTCACTGTCGACCTCTATGAGCAGAAAGATCCGGCTCAGGTTCTTCAATGCCTCGGCGCCTTTTCTCGCGCTGCCCAGAAGGCGAACCCTTCCGCCTTCCCTTCGCCCATAGGGGCGAAGTCTCGTGGAGGAGCTGTCGTGTCACCTCAAATAACAGGGCCGTCGCCTGGTAGGAACCGTGGGTTCTCTAATGTTTCCAACAATTCATCTGTCTACGGGAACCGTCCACCTTTGGGAGCTACCAAGACCGGCGATTCTGGCTCAGGCCGCTGGAGCCCCACTAAGAGCCCAACAACGGATCGCGTGGGGTCGCCATCTACCACCACCTGGAGTCGCAAGGACCATGAAGGTGTTACTAGCCCCGCATGGAACATTGCGCAGTACGGATACATGGGCGGTGCGTCTCAGGGCAATCTCGGTATTTCATTCGGCGGACGTCGACAGATCACTAGCGCCGGTCCGTACGTGCCCAACATGGCCGAGAAGGAGCGCCATCGGAAAGAACAAGAGGCCGAGGCCGAACGCCAGAGGCGGCAAATAGAAGAAGAGGAACAAATCCGTCAAGCAGAGCTCGAGGCTGAGGAAGAGCGAGCGCGACTAGAAGAGGAGCGACGCTGGGAGGAGGAGGCGAAAAGACAGCGCGAGGAGGAGAAGCGCAAAGCTGACGAAGAGAAACGCCGCTGGGAAGAGGAGGAGCGCCAATGGAAGCTCACAAATGAGCGACGACGCCGTGAAGAAGAGGAGGCAGAAGCCAAGCTGGCGGCAGAACGTCGACAGGCACGTGCCAGGAGCAACTCGCAACTGCAAGGCCAATTCCTCAGCCAGTACCAATCAGAGCATGGCATCACACCGCAGGCGTCGGGTGGTGGATATGGTGACCGAGTGAAGGAGCTAGAGCGAGAGTTGGAGTTGGCACGTCAGCGCGAGCGTGAATACGAAGAAGAGCGTGAACGGAGAAGCAGAGGGGACACTAAGAGCCGTAACCGCTCGCGGAGTAGGCCGAGACCGCCAAGCCGGCCTCCGAGTAGACAGGATTCTTGGTCGCGTGGCGAGAAAGAGTACCTCCGCACGCAATGGGATAGATATCAGGACGAGGAGGCGACCTCAGGGCCTGCGCCAACGCTGCCCGCTCGTCCCCTACCCGTTCCATCAGCCGCGCCAACTGCACCGCTTAAGAGCCAACGGACTGGCGAAGCTGCGGCGCCACCGCCCGTCAAGCCTCAACGAACAGGAGAAGCTAGACCCCTCCCTGTCCCCAACAAGCTTAAGAAGCAACCAACGGGTGGCCACGGTCCTAGTCCGCTGAGCAAGTCGTCAGTTATGCCTCCCAGCTCGTCTTCTAACAGTCGACCCCTACCAGACCCAGCGGCAGCATCGGCAAGCAGGACTGATCGCTATCTCGCCAAGAACCCTGCACCTATCCCACAGCCTGCACAACAAACATACTCTCGTGAGCTTGATGCTTCAGCAGAACACGATGCTGAGGACCGACGCCGCGCGCAATCTCAAGCCAAGACGAAGGCAGGCGGTTGGGCCAGCAAATCTTTGTTAGAGCGTGAGATGGAAATGGAGCGCCAGCGCCAGCGTGAATGGGAGGATGCACAGAAGGAAACAGCCAAGGCAGTGCGGAGCGGAGACGGTGTGGATGGAGTAGGCGGTGGCATTGGTGGCCGCTGGGATGTAAGCCAATGGAGCGGTTACACTGGCGGGGATAACCAAAACAAAGGAGGCTCTGGCATAGGCGCTGGACGGAGACAGATAGTAGGACCGCGGCCATTGCCTGGGAGACCATGAGCCAAGGGGGGGAGGGGGCGGAAGTGAGGTAAAGACATTGGAGGCATCGAACAGCTTTCCAGCGTACTGTAGTATGAAGAGATAACAGCTACATTCCATTAAGCACCACGGCGGCCTCACCTAATTCACAATGAATACATTCAAGCACTAGACTAACTACAACTTTGTTCGTTATACCGGTTCGTGGAAGCAATTGTCTTTCTTCCGGGTTCGGCCGTGAACTACGCTACGCAATTCTCAGTAAAATGTACACAATGATATCTGGGTTTTTGTTGTAAATCATATATCATGCCCCCCGCCGGATCCGATTTGATTTTGCAAGGGGCGGGATGCGATGGGAAGACCGACCACTGCATATCAAGAACCGGAGCCTGGGTATACAGATCACTAGGAAATTTCCGACAAATCTAGCTGTGGCCATCGCCCTGTTTGAGGGAATCCCATGCGACCACTGCAGAGTATCGGTATTGAAGACCGGCCAAAACGAGATCCGTGACTCTTAGCTCAACCCGGCGGCCGCACGGCACCGACGTTTTTCTCGCGTGAGCAAGGTCATCACTCACACATGGCTAGCCAATGTGTAAGGATACAATTGTAATGTACTACCCCGCAAAGCCATGAGATGCCCCATCCAATCCATCCAATGTTATAGTGACTTGTTTGAAGTCGGGGGGTGGGGGTAAGCAGCCACAGTCGAGTATAAAAAGACATGCTTATTTTCAAGCAATTGAATATTCTTTTGGACGTTGTTAAGATTACTTCTCTCTCACCTCGGTAAAATTGCACGAGCTGTCGAGATAACATAAGGGACTTCAGGGCCACCAAAACTTTTGCTACGCTACATGTCACTCTCCCATCATGTCCTCGAGGTGCTGCCTGGAGATATTGCTTCTCAGCTTATTTCTGCTTAATACTTGCTGCGTTCAAGTGCTATATCCAACAGCGGTTCCAAGGAATAATACTTTTAATGCAACACATGGAAATCTGAACCAAGACCAGGCACTATCTCTCCTCAAGACCGCCAATATTTCCAATGACCAGATCCAGAATATACTAGTAGCGCTCGATTTCGAGCGCTCGAACTGGGCAGGGTCCTCGACACAGCAGGATCCTTTTTATCTAGATGTTCCGTCCAACGCCTCCACTGCGGCCCCGGGGTCACCATTGAAGATTGAGCAACAGAGCAATACGACGCTCTACACGTTGCCACCTGGCATTGCCTTATCTCGGATGCTCTTCACCACCCAAACAGTGAACGGAACCACGATACCCGCTTCGGCGGTCGTCCTTTGGCCGTGGATGCCCAAGAACTTCAGTTCCATTCCTGGAATCCCCATCGTTGGCTGGGGCCATGGCACGTCGGGCTGGTCGGGCGAGTGCGGTCCGTCGCACCTACGAGCCCTGCTATACGGGTACAATGCACCTTTCACGCTCGCTCTCCAGGGATATGCCGTGGTTATGCCTGACTATGCTGGCCTCGGCCTCGATCACGACGCGGACGGGAACTTCATCGTCCACCCTTACGGAATGAACCCGGCCCTTGGCAATGATATCATCTACTCGATCTTGGCAGCGCAGAAGGCTTGGCCATCGCTGAGCAGCGAGTTCGTCATCATGGGGCACTCTCAGGGAGGCGGTGCGGCCTGGGGAGCAGCGGAGCAGCTGGCGAGGAACCCTGTAGACGGATACCTCGGCGCCATTGCGGGATCGCCTTTGACCTCCCTGCTGGCGCTCTTCAAGGTTTTCATAGACTCACCGATCGTGGGAACCGGTGTCGCGAAGGTGGCCACGGCCATACCGGCTGTATTTCCATCCTTCCAGCTCAGCGACTGGCTGAGCGATCTCGGCATAAACGTGACCCAGATCATGCAAACGCTACAGGGATGCCAAGCTGTTTCGCTGGAGCTGCTGGCCAGCGAGGGACTACAGAGGCCCGGCTGGAACGATACGTGGTACCTCGACGCCTGGGACGCCCTCGGCAGCAGTGGCGGGCGGGAGTTCGCGGGGCCCATGCTCGTGCTGCAGGGCGCGGCGGACACGACGGTGCCGGCAGCGCTGACCTCGGCGGCGGTCAACGAGACGTGCGCGGCAGTCCCGGGCGCACAGCTGCAGTACACGCTGCTCGAAGGCGTGACACACATGCCGGTGCTGTCGGCAGGGCAGCAGGTCTGGCTGGACTGGATAGCAGACCGGTTCGGCGGGGTGGGGCCTCCAATAGGCTGCGTTCAGCAGACGCTGAGCCCGCTGCTCAACGTCGGCGCTTACCAGGCGGAGGTTGATTTCACCCTCTCATATGCCTTGTACTCGTATGAGACATTCTGAATGAGATACGTACTTAAATATATATATATCTATATTTACATATATGTATGCACTTGGCAGGTCTACTAATGAATCGTGATGGTGTAGGAACTGTACAATGGCCAGATATAGCAACGTAGTAACAACTTATTAATTCTTCGAGGACAGCCGTGTATAGCGTGGAAAGTTCGACTTTGTTTCCCCCCGTTTGTTAACGCTCAAACGGAATTACAAACGGCCTCCCGCCTTAGCGGCTGGATGCCGGGGTAAGAGGGTAAACAGTGGGACCAGGGTGGCAGGGTAGCAGGGCAGCAGGGTAGCTACGGGTAGCTAGCGCTAATTCCAGGGACGTTTTCTAACTTAATAGACTAGGGTAGCCTTCCCGGTTCCACGGAACCCATTTAGTTACGAGACGCGTCTTATCTTTAAATGTCGCGTGTAAGACGGTTCACAGAGTGCAGTGCAGTTGAAGGTTGAAGGAGCACCAACAGTTGCATCCGCAGCTTAGATCACCAGCTCAATGTCTTATCCCAATTACAGTTAGTAGTTCAGTTCAGTTTAGAAACTGCATTGGAGTATCTCCCTGTTCGTCCCTGCGTGGTTGACCTTGACTGTCCAGCTGACAATCGTGCCAGCGCGTCCCAGTGAATCGAACTCTCCGTGGCTGCCACATATTCCGTCTGAATCCCAGTATTGGCAACCCACACACCAGCTCCCGACGCCAGTTGCGACTCCGACGCCTGGTATACGGGAAGCAGACCACCGGAACGACGAGATACCAAGTGCGAAACGAGTGAAACGAGAGCCAGGCAGCTCCCCAACAGCAAAGGGCTCAACCCCCGTATGGCAGCCAGGATCAGAGAATGCGTCCGGACCGATCAAATCAGAACATGGCCCGCAGCCGCAAGCTTTCCCGAGTGCCCTGCCTCTGAATAATTGCCCTCAAGCCAACTCAACACTTCCCGAAGCCAGTCCTGATACTGGAGGAAGATCTACGTCTCCAGTTATCAAGGATGAAAACAATGGCACTTCATCGCAGGACTCCTCAATATGCGTACCACCGTATACCGTTGAACAGCAGCCGATTGCAATTCCAAACGGTGTTTCCGGACCCCGATGGATCATCAAATCCGAAAAGCAGGAGGGAAGCCAAGCTCCTCCTTCGTCGTCGATATCCGATGCTCCAGAAGCGCCATTTTCGGAAGAACCACAATTGTGTCCAGAGCAAGCCGCGTTGGTCGAGCTTATTGCCAGCGGGCAGAATGTGTTCTACACCGGATCAGCTGGATGCGGAAAATCAACGGTACTAAAAGCCTTCACCAAGCGGTTGGTAGCCATGGGCAAGAACATTCGAGTTCTGGCGCCAACGGGCCGTGCAGCCTTACAAGTCAACGGATCTACAACCTGGACTTTTGCAGGATGGACACCAGGTAGGCGAACTCTCCTCCTCTATTCTTCATACCCATCGTTCTATCCGAAAAGGATTATAGTCATATGCTAATGTGATGTTGATTTCCTCTTTAGATCATCATAAAAAGCCTCTCGATGAATTACGAGCCAATGCGCACGGCAAATTTGTTTTCAAACGTCTGACCACAACTGACGTAGTAGTGATCGATGAGATAAGTATGGTGGAGAACCACCACTTTGAACGTCTCAACCAGATTATGAAGGAAGCGCGGCGCAAACCTCATCTACCAGATAAAGCCTTCGGAGGAGCCCAGATTATCGTTACAGGCGATTTCTGTCAGCTGCCTCCGGTGCGGCCGTTCCAGTACTGCATGGAATGTGGCAAAACTTTGGCAGAGCGCACGACGTCTGAAGGTAAAAGATACACCTGTCGAACCCATGGTGAATTTCGCGATGAGGACAAGTGGGCATTCAGAAGCAAAGCGTGGGACGAGTGCAACTTTGTCCACGTGAACTTGAAAACCATACATCGGCAGAATGACTTGACCTTCATTCGTATGCTGCAGAAGTGCCGCGTTGGAGACCGCCTTACCCCGACAGAGATAACCACACTCATGGACCACCCGTGTAAGGTGCATCACGCGACCAAGCTGTTTGCTACCCGCGAAGAGGTTAATAAGATCAACCAAGAAGCCTTCAGGAAGCTTACAGGTCTCAACCACACGTACTGGACTTCAGACACATTCATATGGCAACGCGAGAGGCACCACAACTTGCAGTGGAAGAATGTGCGCAAATCGAGCGGCCCAGAATCACAGAGACCGCTGGCGGCGCTGGACGACCATCGCTTTGACGAGTGCGTTGAGCTCAAGAAGGGTATGCTCGTAGTACTGCTGGTCAATCTGGATCTCGCCAGCGGGCTCTGTAACGGCAGCCAGGGCATCATCTGTGGATTTGATCGCTACGACCCGGCCAAGATGCCCCGCGCCAAGGTGGACAAGAACGACGATCCCCAGATGAGGATCTTTGGGGAGCGTGCAGTGCTCAAGGAGAAGGAGATGAAGCTGTTCATCAAAGGCGAAGGGGCCAAGTTCAAGACGTGGCCGGTCGTCCGCTTCCACAACGGCCAGATCCGGACCATCTACGCCGAGTGCTCGATAGCGGAGCTTGGCGACGAGCAGCCCTACAGCCTCTTGTGCCGCACCCAGATACCGCTCGCGCCAGCCTGGGCCATGACCATCCACAAGAGCCAAAGCCTCACCCTGGATAGAGTCATCGTGAACCTCTCCAGGGCGTTCGAGGAAGGGCAGGTGTATGTGGCGCTGTCGCGGGCGACCTCCCTGGAAGGCCTCAAGATCGAAGGAGACGCGGCGGGTTTGCTGGTCGGGCTGGGAGGCAACAAGCAAGTCCAGCGGTTTCTGAGGGAGAGGTTCGGACCATTGAACGACCCTTATGCTGTAGGCAGATAGTGATACCCATATAGTTATTATTGTACTTGGACATTCCCAACAAATGCTCGGGAGTATAAATCCCTCTTTTTTTCGATATTTTCAAAGTGTTATGCTTTTATTATTATTTAAAGCTATGCTCTCAAGAAAGGGGAAAATTAAAATAGAGAGACCCGGCAATGATGTCGGGTTTCCGACGAAAAGTACTTCTTTGCTGACTTCTCTCAGCTGCCCCAAGCCACCCTTTTCCCTTTCTAACCTCCCCCTTTACCTTTTACCCAGTCGTAACTGGCTATCAGAAGTTTGCAATTCAGGCCATTGCGCAGTGATCAATCTTTGTCGATCAACCCTCCTTGGCAGGAGGTGCTTAACCCCCATTTCCCCAGAGAGAAATCAACACAAACCACGCAGGTGAGCCACAAAACTCATACAAGATGTTTAAGGCAGATCAGCCTCGCCGGGAAGAACGGTGCCGTTCTCGACGGCGGCGCGGTGGGCGCGGGCGAGGGCGCCGTAAGCCGGGTAGTACTGGTCGAGAACGGGGATGAGCGCGGCGGCGCCGGGGGTGTTGCGCCAGTCGCGCATCAGCTCGCAGATGATGTGGAAGTAGGAGATGACGTTGACACCGGCGTCGCGCATGCGATCGTTGGCGGTGTCGCGGATCAGCGGGGTGGTGGTACCCGAGGCCTCGACGTTAGCCCACACGCTGTAGCCGGCGTCGATGAGGGAGAGGGCCAGGAACGCCGTGCCTATAAAGGGGGGATTTTGGTGGTTAGCGGTCTTTATTTCTCTCTTCTTCTTCTGCTGCTGCTGCTAGGGAATACCCGCCCCCCTATGTTTCTCCCGCACTACTACGGATAATGTTGTAGAGGAAGAAGAGGGCGAGGAAGATGCACTAGGGGAGATGCTACTTACAGACGTCAGTGGTGATGCCGCCGATGATGATCTGAGACTTGTTGGCGGCGACGACGGCATCGCGGAACTCAGAGTTGTCCCAAGCATTAACCTCACCCTGGCGGCGAATGAAAGGTGCATTGGGGTACCACTCGAGGAACTCATCGGGGAGGGGCCCGTTGGGGCCGCCGTCGGACGACGAGCTCAGGATGACGGGCAGGTCGAAGATCTTGCCGATGGAGGCGTGGGCGTACATGGCCGAGCGGTACGACACGTGGTCCATGTCACGGGCAAGCTGGAAGAGACCCTCCTGGAGGTCAAGAACAATGAGAAGCTGGTGTTGGGTAAGGAGCATTGGCATGTTAGCAAGCATCTAATGTCTTTTGTAGAGTCCTCGTCTCGGGATGATAGAACCCAAGAACTGCCACTACTACGGCGGCACAGAAGGGAGAGTATCATACAGAGTTGTTCTTGTCCAACCTCTCGTAGGTCCAAGCACTGACGGTGCTTGCAAGAAGCAGCAATGGAGTAAGAGTGAACTTCATGGTGACGATGGAAAATAGACTCTTTTAAAAAGGCTCTAGAGAGAAGCTTTCGTTGGTGCTTGAGATGATCCGGGAGGGTTTGTCCTGATTCCTTCTTCTTCTTCAAACCAATTCAACGAAGGGATACCTTCTACTTATACTTTGATTCCTCCTCTTGAGTCCCCGCTCGAAAGCCAGGAGAGGCAAATAATCAATAACATCAATCGCTCCATCTCCAAAGCTTTTGCCGCCAAGCACGCCACTTTCGGACCTAGCAGGTGCCCAGCCAGAAGGCCTGAAGCCAAATGACACTCCATCACCGAGCGATACTTGAGTTAGCATATAACGTATACCAAGGATCGAGGTTGTAGAGCACGAGAAGCTACCCTGGCTCTGGTAGCAGTAACTTGGAGCGACTGGGGGGTTGAAGCCCCTGCCGCTTTCGTCCCGCGAAGCGAGACGGCCAGGGGGTCGTGCTCCTCTCCTCCGACTGGCTGGCCAGCGCCGCCGGAGAGGGGGGTCCAGGCCTCTCGATGCCAAGGCAACCTTTATCGAGAGTGATCGATAGGCTGTCGGGGAGGAGGTTTCTAGGACGTATGCATTAAAGCCGAAGGCCGTTGATCAGTCAGTACCAAATAAGCTCACAAGGGCTATGACTAAGGTGACTAAGGTGGCCCAGGGCCCCCCGTGCTTGGTCTGGTCTTGGCAATGCCAACGTCTATATTACCAAGTCCCAACCGAACGCCCCCCTGTTCGCTGGGCGGCCCATGCCGAAGGATGCCCGGGGTCCGCAAACGTTGTGTGGTTGGTCGCAGGAGATTTTTTCAACTCTGGTAAGTTGATTCCAAATGTTGTGGCAATGGTTATGTGAGCTACCTATAATGTGGCATTCGCCCATGTAATCTGCATACCTACATAGGTAGGTAAGGAGGTAGGTTGACCACCAGCTTCAAATGCAGTCTGGATCAAGAACGCATACAGCCCTTTTGGTTACCTTTATTCGTTATTACTACTCCGTATTCTTCTGTTGGTGACGAAATCGTGCATTATACCCTGTGGTTCTTGGCAATCTTTAGAGCTATGTTGTTTTTGTCCGCTTCCCAAGATTTTTTTTTCCCCTACCCACAAATTTCGGACAGGCCTTACTAATCCATCTGCATACTGTACCCTGGAAGTCGCATCGTGCAATGGCTATGGAGCTTTTTGACCGCTGAGAATATCGGGGCAACTCCAATTTTGAGATGGTGCAAATATATTTGCCGCTGATCTGTATACACGACTTGCCGACGGATATTGCCACAAACCTATAGTCTAACCACCCTATCCCCAGGGCCGTTTCCCGCCCAACATCTTCTTGTGGCGTCTGATTTGTCATTAGCAAGTGAGCCAAAGAAAATTTCTGGGGTCATGGCCAAGATGTACAGTCGGAGTTTCTGTTTGCGGGGAACATAAACTGGTTCTCATATGACCCTGAACGCTAGTTCGTATTTACATGATCCTGGTTTGATCGTGGATACCAAAAGCAGTGGGTGTACTGTTGCACACAGTGCTCCGAACTCACGGAGAGCCTTGATGTAGGTTAACATGCCCATATGCAAGTTAAATTACGTACCTGAACGGTAGGATAGTGATAAAAGTGTTTTCAACTCGCCAGGTCCCCCAGTGGACCCGATTGGGTATGCCCTCTCTGAGACTCATAAATTGATACTGGGGGGGTTATTGGTTATTCCTGCATTCTCCTCGTATTTGGATCACATATAGCTCAACTTGAGCTCGTTTGTCTCCAAGTGTGAGTAATACAGTACCTTGCACCTTGTTTGCCCTCTACAGCTGTCAACAGAATCAAATCAAGAGGCTAGGAACAGCAGATCGATGTTGCCACGGACATTAACAGAGTCTATCCTTTGCTCACTCTCACATGACAGCCTTTGATTCTTACATATATGAAGGGACAACTTGATTCACTTCGATATTCTGCACTCTCGCGGTACCGTAAGTCAAAAGCATCCACAATGGTGAACTTGAAAGAAAGAACAAAATCAAGAGTGCCTCATATATATCTACAAGTATATACAATAACTCTAGCCTCAATATGTGATTAAGATTTCGACACGACTGGAATGCTAGTCTTCAGAACATATGAGGAAATGGTCGACAAGGAAATATAACACTACCTAAAGTATTGACGTTACAACTAGCCTGCCATTCCAAATTCTCAGTCAATCACTGATTGGCAATATAGTCATTATACTTTCATGCTGGCCCTAGTTATTAATAAGCGACTAATTCGTCATCCAACTCAGCAAGTCCAATACCAGGAGTCACCTCCTGATCACTTCCTACAGTCATTGGAACTTTTGAACATCTAGCATCTGCTGCTTAAGGCTTCTTAGTTTGGTGCAGTTCTTATGTATGTAAATTCTTCGGTGATCCAGGCGATAGCAGATCCTATATTCTTTCTCCAACCGATGTATTGAATATTGTATCTCTTCCCAACTTGGCGAAGTTATTGATGGATTCAATAACCCGAGAGAAGCCAACGCTCCCTAGAAACCAACTCAATCATAGCTGAGACTTTCCTTGAGAAACAGAGAAAATAATCCCCGGCTCGGTGGCCAGGCCATGCTGTCGTTTATTCACTTTGCGGTAAAGTCATCATGGCAAATCAAGCTCAAACTGCACGGCCTATCGAGATCTACTCTGAGTCCCGTTCGGTGACTTTCACCCACATGTCATTCTGCATGAAAATGTTAAAGTTACGGCTCGTCCAGGGTTGGGTCGGGTTTGCCAGCTGAAAGTCAAAATAGCGCAGCAGCTTTGGGATCGTGTCAGTGTCAGCTATCACCACGTATTTATCTTGGAGGGAGGGGGGGAAGGAGAGCGGGGGCATATTATACCTCGACAAACACCTTGTTAAGCTCGAGTAATGCGATGGCCTGTCCAGAGCACTTCCAGCGGCCATGTCCGAACGCGAGCTCTACTGTATTCCTCATCTCCGTTGCTCTATGTGCGTCGGAGATCAGGAATCTCTCCGGTCGGAACAACTCCGAATCTTCTCCGAAGACACTTTGGTTTCGCAGAAGGGACCATGTGCTATGCGCAATCCTGGTACCCGCAGGGACGAACAGGCCATTCAAGGTATCACCACCTGCGGGTACTTCCTTTGCCAGAAGACCGGTGAACGGTGCGTTCATCCTCAAACCTTCATATATGACCGCTTGAAGATACGGCAGCTTCTTCGCCTCCTCGTTAGTGACTGGGCTGGAGATCACCCCGCGTGACACACCATCCTCGATCTCGCGGGTCAGTGCGGCGTACACCCGAGGTGTTGTAATGATGTACAACATAGTAACCCGGATGGCCGTGGCGGTTGTGTCAGATCCTGCAAATATTTGGAACGGAATCTCCATGGCACACTCGTACTGCGTGAGGCCGCGGCGAATAAATGAACCCTGCATACGACAATGATTAGATGTGTGCAATGCAATACAGCCCACCACAACCCTTGTTATCATCCCCACCTATGAGCAGAGTTTCTTACGAGCATGTCTTGTTTAGCTTTCGCATCTGGAGAAAATCTTTCCTTGACTACCTCCTCGGCAACCCTGTGTTTGTGTGAGCAACGGGGGCTATTGTCCTTGCCAAGGACTTATTGCAAGTAAAAACGTACCCCATCAGTCTTCCTAGCCCTTTCGCATCAGTGGTTTTGGGACCCATTAGCCGGAGTCCGAGGTCAGAGAACATAATGTTCTGCAGGAATGGCACCTCTGCGCAGACTTTCAGGAACGGCACGGCCTCCACGGTCGCCCGAATGTAGTCGTACACATCCACCTCCTTCAGGAAGCCGAAGGCCTTCCCGTAACTGATTCTGGTAATGGAGTCCAGCGTGAAGAACTGAGAAGACTGCGCAAAGTCCAGAGGCTTCCACTCGCCGACCTTCGCGGCATACTTGGTGCGGATGAGATCTATCCAGGCTGCGATCTCAGCGTCGACGTCGTTTTCGAGGGTCGGCGTCTCTCTGCCACCATACCCCGAGGCGCACTTGGCTTTCAGCTTATCGTGGGCTTTGGTGTCGCGCAGGCTGAACATGGAGTCGCCCGTGGGGTCAAGCTTCATGGCCCGATACCAATTGGACCTCTTGTACTCCGAGCGCGCCGAGGACATGCGCCGCAGGATGTCCGGGTCGTCCGTGAGCAGGGTCCCGGGCGCCATCTGCACCAGCGAGCCATAGTCGCGGTTGAGCTTGGTGTAGCGCTCCCAGCTCCTGCCCGAGATTGAGCTCTTCACGAGCCAGAAGTACGAGAATTTGGCACCGAGGGGGCCCGGGATGTGTCTGTACGGTACCCACGCCGCCAAGGAGCTTAAGACGTAGTATACGATAACCAAGGCGACGGCCACCAAAGCGCCGTCTATTCCTGTGAGCCCTGGCAGAGCCATGATTTACGAACAACTGCAAGGAGCTAACAAAATATGAGGAAAATTGATGTTTAAGGATAATCTAAGAAAGATTCTCCAGAGTACAAGACATGAGGGAAAGTGTGTTCCAGGTTGTGCCACAGAACCGCACCGGCTTTGACTCCCCTTTGGGCCAATCCGGCAGTCAGCATAGCATAGCCTCTAATCAGGTCGATAACTTCATCGTAAAGTGGATCTCGGGTAACCCGTTGCCCATCTTCTCTGAGAGACCCTGGCACGAAATCCACCACACTTGTCCTATTGTAGTTGCCATTATTCCTAAGCCGGTTGCTTCTAGGGGTCGGTTACGCGAAGCCCGGGCACTTGGCCGATCGCCAGCAATTCATGCCGAATCTATACAGGCGCATCCCGCTTGTTGACTTTGTCACGGGGTAAGAACTTATATAAAGAAAAGAAAAAAGGCTCTATTTAGCGATCGGAAATAACTCCCTATCACTAAAAGTTAACATATGAACTTTTTGATTAAATGAGAGGGTTGCCAGAGTCTGTGAGATGCACCATGATGCGAGATTGGCGTGGTTATCGGCCCGGTAGGGAAAAGAGCCAGGTGCACATGAATCAAGCCGTCGCCTCGCGTACAGCACTGGCAATTAATCTAGTGTTTCAATTGATGCCAAGCTTTAGTAATACATCATTCCGGTGATTCTGGGTGAGTGCTTGGATTACTTGCTCTCGAGCGGGATAGACATCGACTGGGAGATGTCGGTTGCTCATTAATGTCAGTAGCATCTCTTTTATTCTATTAACAAGGTTAGACCGGAATGGTATAGATTTGAGTTATAGTATATTGTGAAACATCTGAGTTTGGCTTACTTGCCGAATCATTGTAACACCCTTCAACTTTTCTGTTTAACGCTGCCCAATCAGGTCAAGCTAAAATACTTCTCACTCAACTTATGGCTGGGGATTGATACTTACTATTTCCTCTCACAATACTGTGTCTACCTATCGGAATTGCTACTGAACAATCACCAGAGCCGGACTGATTCCTAGAACTAAGATTTAGGAGTATTTGTCGTTCCACCAAATTCTTGAGAATTTGCAACTTTAAGTGGCGGTAGTGCCTAAATTGGCACCGTAAGCCAAAAATAAATAAATAAATAAATACACAGGCTGACATGGATGGATATTGCTAGTCCTGCGCTGATTGGCTGCGAATATATACCTGGGTAGGTTATAGTTGCATCTCGTCGCCAAATTCAATCGAGCCCACCGCGACTCTTCCGCGACGTGTATACTTTCCAATTTATGTTTAACATATGGTTTACGTGCAAAGAGGACAAACCTCACCTCTGCTGCAAGTCAATCGAATATCTGCTGCCTAACAGATCTGGCCGCTAGATGTAGGAGAAAGTCGGCGCTAGAGGTGCAAGCGTCGTTAAAGGTCCAGGCTCAGCATAGTATACTCATACGTGGCATACCGGGATGCCGAATAAGGTAGAGGACTGGTTTTCGGTGGCAGAGAACTAGTTAATAACTTAGTTTGAAACGAGCTGTCCAGCCAAGGCCTGGTGTACATTGATGGCGAGCATGAACCGTTCTTGTGGCGCTCCCCAGATGGGTGCGAAGGAAAGAACATGGTGCTTTCAGCCGGAGACCAGCAATATATGATACGAAAGGGGGGAGTTCATCTCGGAGCCACACCATATCAGTCTGAACGGAGAGAAAAGTATACATATGTGCAACTAGATAATTGTGTAATAAAATTATTTGTAGTGAGGTAATCAAGACGAAGAAGTAAGGCTATTAGATTCGACAGATAGTGCATTCTATCCCACTATTGTATTATCGTGAGCTGCCACCAAGGACTTGCGCAAAGGTTGGACCCATGGCGTTCCCCTTGGAGTCCGTCTGTGTGGCTTGTGTGGCAAACGCCAGGAACACACCTTGCCAGCCCTCCAGTTTTCCCCCGGAGCCGAAGTTGAAGATCATCCCGCCGTCCTGGTACACGCCATTCTCGCTGGCAAACTTGCCGGCGTCACCCTGGTTCATGTGGATGTCGTGAATGCCATTTCCGTCGCTGCCGTCATACTTGCTCCCGAACAGATACATGTCAGCCTTCTGGTCCACGGCCGCGGATACGATCGGGTTGAGGAAATCAAGGATATCGTTGTTGGGGCCGTTCTCTTGGTAGTTCAAAATGCGACCCTGGTTGGGCTTGACGAGATTGCTCTTATAGTAGTCGAGACCGAGACCGCTCGAGTTATGCTCGGTGATGGCCTGGTAACCTGGATGGAGCTGAGCTAGCTTCTGGACGATAGGGTGCGTGGAATCAAACGACACGAGGTTCCAGAAGACGATGCGCGAGTCCGAGTCTTGAGATTTGACATCAACGGCGCAATCAAGGTCATTTTCACTGCCATCAGTGAAGGTGATATGGCCGTGATCGTTGTCCTGCTGGGTCGGCTCCCACTTGGTGGCAGTGCCTTTCCAAACACCGTAGCGTGCAATGCCCATCTTGTTTTAGTTGGGAGGTAGTTAAGGGTGGATTAAGCAATGAATGCAACTGGGGTGTGTGTCCGAAGCAGGAACTAGGTAGTGAGCGTATTTAAAAGCGCGCCGTAAACAGCAAGCCTGGGAGCCCGTTATATAAAGCAGGATGGAGACATGATCCAGCAGGTAAAGTGCCGTGTACCCCAGAGCTATCCATGCAGCCAGTCGCATAGCATGATGTCAGAGCCCCGCCCCCTCCTTGCCTGACCTGATCCTACGCTTGATGCATTGCACAACAAATTGTGGGCTTTACTGTATCATAAGCTCGACAACCTGTCGTATACGAAGCAAGGAACGTGGTCGCATTTGGCTGGTGTTAAAGTGCGCCGCAAAAGCAACAAGGTAAAGCAGGGGACACGGCACTGCAGGCTTGCCGTGTGGAAATCTTGGCAGGGAATTCATACCATGCTTGACATCATGCACACTAAGGTAAAACCCCCGATTGAAAGAGATGGGTGGTACTCATGAGTTTGCCACTGCCATCGAGAACAATTCCTAGATGAATTAGGAAATACGTATAACGCAGAGAGACTTTTCGCCAGGTTTAGGTTAGATACATACAAATGGCCAAATTAAACGGGAGTTCGCTGTGCTAATGGCCGCTGTGTTTACGGAGGACCAAGGTGAGCAAGCAGGTATATACTTAGCCTAACCAAGTCCATATGTAATAATTGCCCGTTGAAAGTTCATAGGAAGAAATGCGGCTGCCATAAGTTATAGGTGTTGGCGCAGGATTACGGATGTAACGATTGTTGCTAGCATGAGAGTCTTGGCCAGACTTGCATTGCATGAGATGAACCTGGCTGCTGGGAATCCTCCTTCGGGGTGTCTTTGATCATTGGCCGTCAACCTTCAGATCACCGCGATTAGTGATTAGTGGGCGGGGGGACCAGCCACAGAGCGGGCCGAGCCATGGGAAGGAACGATCTGGACTGCCAAGTCCTAAAACATCACATACACCGACAGCGGCGTCACTGTCCTGCGTTTACAGCTAGAGGAACCATAAACTGTGCCCAGTCGAAACAGGGTGATATGGTCGACTTCATGCAACCCCGTATTCTAATCTTACTTTACCTCACAGAGCCTAGAACCCCCCCCCCCCCCCCCCCCCCCCAAATGTAGGTTGTAGAATCGTTGACCCAAACTATCTATCTACTTAAGTAGCTAGCTAGCTATGTAGCTAGTTGCGTATATGTTGCGGTGCTTCTAAGGCCGGCATCTTCTAAGGTATGTATTGTAGGTCATTGTTACTAGGTGTGCCTGTTCGGGTTAAAGTGATTGATCCCACGTTGAAAATAATTTCTAGGTCAAGACAGTGGCGAAGGATAACTAGACCTAAAGCAAGCAAGACTACACTTGTTATAGTTCTTATTTGCCTCACTTTTACTCTTAGAAAGACGTGTCAATATTTTGCCTGGGCGCTAATCTCGGACTGCCTCAGTTCCGGAGACTGGCTTGTAGAGGCGGCAGGTGATGCTTGTAGCTGCTAGCGCTGGGCTGTACTATGAGAGGAGAGATTTTCTACGGACCAGACGTAGTTTTAGTACATAACTACCTAGTACTTAAGGTAGTCAATTGAGTCTTATGTGGGTGTGGGTGTGGATCGTCCGATCGGAACTAAAGTTCATTCGCAACTGCTGCGTAGAGACGTCGGTACGGTAGCTTCAGTGACTCAAGGGCATCCATCCATCTTTACAGCACACCGCCAATCCACCGACGTGATGGACTTAGCACTAAAAATGGGATCTCAATAGTTCTGACCATCCCATTTCTTGCTGAATGCCAGCTTCCGCGCCTGTCAATACGTAGAGCGGCTCGATTAAACCATTCTATCGGCGTCGGACGGACCGATCTACGGCGCGCAGAGTGCTATAGATGCGGGCGATTCCGGTGGAAGCCCTGGACTGACCGAGCGTCAAATCCCGATATCATCAGATGCCTTTATGAACAGCGGTGTCGAAGCGGAATCCATTATTCATAGATTGCACACTTCTCCTCGAGTTCATTGCCCGACGGGATCTGAAAAGCACGGTCGGCATTCCCAGAGAGAGGGGAACAAGGAAGCACAAGCTAGCTTAGCCGGGTGGTAATGCAACTTGCGAGTGATAGCGCAATTCCCCCCAAAAAAAAAGGTTTTTCGTTCACAGAGAAGATGTTTGCAGTCCGACGAGAACCCAGGCAGGCGGGACAGGAAGTGAAGCGAACTCGGAAGCGTACTGTTGCTCCATGTTGCTCCTGCTGTGGCTGCTGCGTATTGTAAAGCAGGCCCGTATATGTTGGCTGCGAAGTACATAATTACCATTACCAATTTGGGGATCTCCGAATACCGAGGAAGCGAGGTACTCGGCCGCTGTGTAAATTTGGGTTCAGCGTTTTCCTCCCCACCCTAGTCTGAGCGTTGAAACCCCCTCTCATCCATCCATGGATCGCAGTGGTCATGCCTAGTCGGGCAAAGCGAGGGGCCGCCCAGCCAATGGCGCAGGGCCAATTAAATTTCCAACGTACGTTCTTTGTGTCTCTCCTCAGGCCATGCCACTGCCCCGGGCCTTTTCTAGTCAGGGACCCGGCCAACCTGGCCCTCCGTGAATTTTTTCCTGCATTTGGTGGGGTAAGGCAGATGATGCGCCCCAGGTGCGGGACATTCTTCGCCGCCTCCGAAAGGTCAGAATCACCCTGAATTGCGGGCACACGCATGGGCGAGATCATTTTTTGTGCAGATTTCGGCGATTGCTTTGCTTTGGTGGTTTGCTGGCGGCCCATGGCACTTCTTGGCCTAGCACAGCGGTACCGTGCGGGTAAATTTTTTTTTTCTTTTTGTTTTGAGACTTTTGTACTTGCCGGTGACCTGATGATGAGTGAGCGAGTTTTTGACTTTGTCCGGCAGCGGTGATAATATAGAACCTCTTTCAAATTGAACGGTCTCCCCCAACTCAGCTGTTCTTCCTCTTGTGCTCACTCACCCACTAGCGATCCGAATCGTGTTCTTTACTGTCCAGCGTCTGACTCTCTTCCGGTCAAGGGGGGGTTGAAAATTGCGACCAGTTACAGGCCGCCTTTTCAGCGCTGACCGTCCTACCTGCCGGTAAGTTTAGAGCTAGTCCCAGGCCAATCGTTCCAGACTGCCACGCGCCGAGTCTCACCCCACTAAAGAAAACTAAAGTTACTCACCAAACCCGAGTTTCCGCATTTTCTACTTTCGCATTTCTTTCCCTCTTCCATAGTCATTGGATATCCACAACCTCCAAACAGAAAGGTCATTGACAAACTACACACTCGACCCCAATCCGTAACCTCGCTCGGCGCAACCACACCATGGACGCTGTTCTCAGGCAGTCAAAGGCCGTCTGTCCCTTCTTGAAGAAGGCGACCCCGGCCACCCTCCGCGCCCTGTCGACTTCGACCCGGCCTCAAGCCTCTCCATGCGGCGGCGCCATCTCCAAGCTCCAGCTGCTCGGCCAGCGCTGCCCTATCATGGGCAAGGCCCTTGCTGTGCAGTCCTCGCGCTCTGGCATGGCCGGCGCTGCTGTCGCTACTATTCGCAGCTTCTCCGGACATGCGAAGCCAGGCAAGGCCAAGATCCACACCAGCAGCCCACATGAGGCGAGAGCCGTGGAGACCCCCGTCTTCCGTCCTGCTGACGGTAAGTTATCCTCACCTCCAAGTGCAGCCGCAAGCTTCGTCTCCTGACAGCCTGTTACAAGCTCAATTCCACCCGGCTATTACTCCCAAGCGCCAGACCGACTCTGCGAACATTGCCAACAAGTCCGCTTCCCGTTCCGCCAAGTTCGATTACAATGAATTCTACGAATGCGAGCTGGATAAGAAGCACAAGGACAAGTCCTACCGCTACTTCAACAACATCAATCGGCTGGCCAAGGAGTTCCCTCGAGCCCATATGGCTGACAAGAGTGACCGGGTCACCGTGTGGTGCGCCAATGACTACTTGGGTATGGGCCGCAACTCTCACGTAATCAAGAAGATGCATGAAACACTCGACCAGTACGGCTGTGGTGCCGGTGGCACAAGGAACATCTCTGGCCACAACCAACATGCTGTTGAGCTCGAGGCCACCATTGCCAAGTTGCATGCCAAGGAGGCTGCGCTGGTGTTCAGCTCCTGCTACGTTGCCAACGACGCCACACTGGCAACCCTGGGAAGCAAGCTTCCCGACTGCGTGATTCTTTCGGACAGCTTGAACCACGCATCCATGATCCAGGGTATTCGCCACTCTGGAACTAAGAAGATGGTTTTCAAGCACAACGACCTTGAGGATCTGGAGGCCAAGTTGGCATCTCTACCTCTTGACGTTCCCAAGATCATTGCCTTTGAGTCTGTTTACAGCATGTGCGGCTCCATTGGACCCATCGAGGAGATTTGCGACTTGGCTGAGAAGTACGGCGCCATTACCTTCCTTGATGAAGTCCATGCTGTCGGTATGTATGGCCCCAAGGGCGCCGGTGTCGCCGAGCACCTTGATTTCGAAGCCCACCAGCAGGGCAGACCGAGCGGAACCATTATGGATCGTGTGGACATCATTACTGGTACGCTTGGCAAGGCCTACGGATGCGTTGGAGGGTACATCGCCGCCAGCGCCAAGCTTGTCGACATGATTCGATCTCTCGCCCCTGGATTCATCTTTACGACGTCCCTGCCTCCCGCCACGATGGCTGGCGCGAAGGCCGCTATTGAGTATCAGATGGACTACAAGGGAGACAGACGCCTCCAGCAGCTCCACACCCGTGCGGTGAAGGAGTCTCTCGAGTCGCGTGATATCCCCGTTATACCCAACCCATCCCACATTATCCCAATTTTGGTCGGCAATGCAGAGCTTGCCAAGCAAGCATCCGACATGCTTCTCCAGGACTACAAGATTTACGTCCAATCCATCAACTACCCCACCGTTCCTGTCGGCCAGGAACGTCTGCGAATCACTCCTACTCCCGGCCACACCAAGGAATACCGTGATCAGCTCGTCCAGGCTATTACCGAGATCTGGCAGAAGCTCGATATTCCTTACACCTCCGACTGGGCTGCGAAGGGTGGCTTCATTGGTGTTGGAGAGGTCGGGGTGGAGAAGGAGCAACCGCTCTGGACCGACAAGCAACTCGACATCGATAACAAGGTTGCCCAAGAGATCAACGCTTCTAAACCCGCTGATAAGGGCTTCATGGAGGTCCTCCTTGAGCGTGAGAGCCAGGCTGCCGTCAGTGCATCCGCGTAGGCTGCCAATGCCTGCTATTCCCTTTTCTCCCTGGGATATTATGCGTGAGTATGCGAAGCGCTCAGCAGACCCTTGTCACATTCATTGGAGCGCCGTATATGCGGGTTTGATAAAACAACTGTTGGTCTGTTCGGGAAATACTCCTATGAACATTGGGGAAAAGGAAACCTTTCGATTCGTTGCCGACTTTCGAGTCTACCTATCATTTAAAAGAAAACAAAATACCGTCTATTTGCATGCCAATGAAGCTGCCCAAGACGACGAGGCAATATAATTATCTTATTGCCGTTTCGATTGAGACGAGCACGTCCTCATCCATATTCTGCTCTTGACCCTTAACGTAAAACTTTGTGACATGCTTTATTTTACCTGAACGTAAAACTTGAAAGACACAGCGACACTGCATTTCTTTTTAGACAGATAATGATTTGTTTGATAACTGCAGAGGAAGGTAATAACAAAAATGACATGACAGCCAATACAGCCTTTTTTATCTTTTGAATTCTCTGTATATACAACGCCAAGTAAACACCGCGCGACTCTTCTCATGTCTTCTGGGCTGCTGACAACGTCCTTCTATATTCTCACCAAATCTCCTCTTTCTTCTTCCTTCTTCTTCCTGACTGGTTCCATTTAGGAAAAGAGAGGGATTAAACCCTGTTTACTGCAGCATAGCGTCGAGGTTCTCTCCAAGGATTCCCTCGATACCGACGATCCAGCGCTGGGTCTCGCGCTCGACGTCCTCATCGTCATCCTCTTGGAGCTCACTGATGTAGGGAAGCATCTCAGGCAACATGGCGAGCCAGTCCTCGCCGAGGCGCTCGGTGAGCCGCTGCTCGCAAAGCACGGCGGCCAGGCGGACAGGGCCCTGCTCCGAGCGCAGGTGCCGCAGCAGCGCGCCGTTGAGCTCCTTCTGGTGATCCTGCGAGTCCGCAGCGGCGGCGAGCTCGACGAGCGCGGGGGCGGCATCGCGCGCCAAGTCAGCGGCTCCGAGGGCGGTCGCGTGGCGGAGCTGGCCCGTCAGCGCGGGGGCGACGGCGCTGAAGTGCGACGGCGCTTGCCAGAAGTCGTCCTGGTCGTGCTCGAAGCACTTGGCCAGGGTGTGCAGCACCTTTCTCCACAGGTCGCGCTCGAGAGGGTCCTTGGGGTTGGCGGTGTTGAGGACGGCGGCGGCCGGGTCAATTATGTACGCGGCGTAGCTCGTCACGATGGACTTGAGGCTGTCGAAGAAGGATAACACGAAGCTGAAGACGCCGAGGAGCCGGAGGTTGCGGCCGGCAACGTCGGACTTGGGCAGAGCGACCGACCAGTCCATGAGCTGCGAGAATATAGGTCGGAAGGCGGCGTCGTTAAGCTTGTAAACCATACGAAGAGCAACTGCATTGATGGCCTCCTCGATGCGCGCAAGGTTTCGCGTGCTGATCGTGCTCTCGCTCTTGACGTGCTCTACGCGGCGGGTATCGAGAGCAGCCAGGATGATGTTGGACAGAGCCCCCGTGTTCTTGGCAATATCGGATTTCGAATGCTTGTCAACAGTGAGACCAAGAATATCGAGGTATTCCATAGTGGCCTTGTGTGCAGTGTTAGCAAACCAAAAAAAAAAAAACCAAAGGGGGGGGGGGGGGGGGGGGGGTTATCTCATTAATCATTCACTTACAGCAAATCCGTAACCTGAGGCCACGCTCCAGTTTGTTTCCAACGCAGTGAACATGGTCTTAGCCTCCACCCTCTTGGCGAGGAACTGAAGGCATTGCAAGCGGGCGTTGTTCGCTTCGGCATCCAGACCGGCTTCGGCTGATGCCGAAGAGACCGACAAGAGCTTTTGCAGGGACGAGCCAGATAGCATGTAGGGAAGGTGTTGTGCCAGAGCGGTCATGAGCGCATAGGCTGCATTGTGAAGCTCCGTGTTGGGCTTTTCGATGGAAATGCTCTCTTGGATGTAAGAAAGACATTTGGGCATTGCAGTTGGCAGCACTGGCACCATGCCGTCCTGGAGCACATCGACCAATGATGCGAGGCATAATAGAGCCATTCCCCTTAATTGACCATCGCTCTGGCCAAGACACTGGTCGCTCGCAATGGTGACAGCAGCTGCCGCGACGGCTTCAGGATCTTTCTTTCCGTACTTCTCGGCGATCTTGTCCACACACTCCACGGCAATTTGCTTGTAAACCATATCGTCCGACACCCTGATGATAGCGGTGAGCTGAGGCAGGAACGCCAACAACGCTGCTCTAGAGGTGGGCTCAGACTGGTTCTCCCGGTCAATGCGGACTTGCAAGGCTCTGAGCACCTTGCGTCGGATAACAGCGTCAGATCGATCGAGGAGATTCTCAACAGCCTTGATAAACTCCCCGATGGAGAGGAGGTTGAGAAGCTTTGGCAAAGCATCACCGCACCTGCTGTGCAATGCCTTGTACGGCTTCAAGCTTTCTGCCAGAGACAAGAGGTCCTCTAGTAGGATGGAGTACGACTCGCGAACCTTTCCGGCGTCCATATCGTCCCTCTCGGTCAATTTTGATATTTGGCTGGTCAGCTTACGGCTGGACAAGAGGTGTGGGGGGAGGTCAAGCTGTGCAAGGGCAATTTTTTGAGGATCCCGATCCCGATCGTCGTTCGTTCCAAGGAGGGCACTCGACAGGATTGGGCGTGGTTGGAACAAGTCACCAATAAGGTTAAGCAACTTGATCAGAGACTGGAGCTGGATCTCGACCGAGAAATGGTTAAATATTTCACTTGTGAAAGATAGCACATCAGCAGTCGAGCCATACTTGTCCACCAGCATTGCAACAAGAGCAAAGAGGAAATCCTGCGCTCCCAGCGTTTCAAGCAGAGAGGCAAACAGTCCCAATCTTCGGTGAGCGGGGATGTGCTCGAAGGCGGTGACGAAACTTAGGAGCAGCTCCGAGGCGCCGGCGACGGGACTCTTCTTCCCCTTGCGGAGAGATTGGATCAGAGGAGGCACAACTTCTTTAACCGTCTGATTAATTACGTGAGCGGAGTAATCATCACTCTGTCGTAGGACGGAGCTTCCCATGAAAGTAAATATGGGCATGACGCTGTGAAGCACTAGTTCAGGCGCAACATTTGCAAGACTGGCAACCAGTAAGAGCGCTGTGTTCTGAACTGCAGGGCTTGATGATTTCTGGATGCAATTGACCAAGAGATCACCGTGCCCACCAGAACCATCAATCTTGAGAGATTTGTCGTCCTTGTAGGCTGGCACAATAGCCAACAAACTGCGCAGCACCAGATTCTGAAGGTAGCCAAGCTCGGAACCAATGATGGCTCGGAAGTGCTGCAGCTCGGAAAGTGCATTGAATAGCCCATTCAGAAGATGAGGGTGTTTGGCAGGGTTCGATCCTTCGACAAGCTGCAAGACAAATGTAACCTGCTTCAGCGCTTGAGCTGTAGCGTGGTCCGCTTGCAAGCCAATACCACGGTTAGACTCCGTAGAGCTGGTTCTTCGGCGTTTGTTTGGTGGTGCCTCAGTGGCCATCTTGGCCGTGTTCTGCAGACTGTCCAGGAATGAGAGTAAAATGTCAGTGCTCAGCTCAACATTGCGGAGAAGATCGGCCGCCTCAGCAGCAACGGATACATGCTCAGCGGAAGAGTCGTCCTGAGCCATCTTGAGCAGCCTTTCGGCGACAGCACGTCTTGCATCAGACTTGAGAGATGGCCACATTTTCTCAATGCGTCCAAAAATGGCGTGGAGAAGGTGCTCTCTCTTGGCCAATCCTGGCTGGTACACGACTTCGAGGCAAAACTCAAGACCATCACTGTCACTTGGCACTACAACCTCGACTGCTGCTAGATCAAAGGTGGACTCATTCACCTTCTGCTCAGAGCACAAGCTTGTAGCTTCCTCGGCAGATAGGGATATCCACCATCGAAGCAAAGGCAGTAAAATCTTTGTTCGAGACGTACCGGAAACACCCTTGACTAGATTTAACGCGCTGAGGAGTCGAGTTTTCACCGACAGGAAAGGGGTTTGGATGGCGTGACTGGCGAGAAATGTAAGAATCGATAGCCTAGCACCGTGGGAAAGGTGACTCTTTTTGTCTTTTCCAACACCGTCACCGGATGCTCGAGAGCTGCTGCTGCCCAAAGACGTTTGTATCACGGCATGGATGTGATCTGCGTTGACAACGCATTCCTCCAGTGATGGCATCAGCACACTATGCAGGAACTTCCGAGTCACATTCGACTCGAGAACTTCTAAGGGTTCCGAAGCCTTATAGAGGCCTTGCTCCGCCCATCGTGAAGTTGCTTCGTTTTCGCCTGTCAACCCGTCCAGAACGGTGAGAAGATCTGCGGCAGATTGGCGCACTTTTCGCGAAGGGTCGCTCAAAGCAGCAATGCAGTACGGAACCAGCGACTGAAAGTCAATAGACTGGCAGTCGCCGTTTTTTATGCGCTCTTTGGCCATGTCGATCGCGCTCTGACGTGCCAGAATTGGGTAGGGACCGCACCAGATTCGAATGAGAAACGTGAAGAAGAAGGGCGTCCTTGGAGCTTCACCCTGCTGTACCGCAGGGGCTCTTTGAAAAGTGGCCAGGTTTCCTCGATCAGGTACTGCAGATAGGTAAAGCGAACAGAGATCGGTGAATACGTCGGGTGGAGAGGGAAAGAGACATGATGCGGTCGATACCTGAGCCTGTCTGCTGATACGATCGAATGCGCTATTGAAGTCTTCTGTTTTCATAACAATATCTGCATTCTCTTGGCCAGGATTACCGCTTTCTTGAGACTGGCTCGCAATTGCTTTTGGTCGAATCTGGGTCTCTAGTCGAAGCTCAAGGGCATCAATATCGATGTCAGTGTCGCCGATTGCCTTCACAAATGCTTGGCCAGCGCTGCCACTTGTTTGCGATAGCCGGACGATGGTTGCCGCTAACGCTTGTCTTGCAACGCCTTGCTCGTCGATGCTAGGGTCGACCCTGTGAGCTGCCAGCATCAGCGACTTGAACACGACGCCGAGCTGTTGTTCGCTGAGAATTTGTTTCGACACAATAGATTCCACAATTTGTAGACCTGTAGCGTCACCCTTCTTGCAGAGCCTATCTATCAAGGCCAGGCACAGTCCATTTGAGAGCTTCTCTATCCTGTGCTCCTTGCTTATTTCATCAAGAAGCTCCGGGAGGCCCGTTACGTTCAGCAAGGCCTTTGTGACTTTCCGAGACATTTGCTTTGGTGATCTGTGCTGTGCCATAATGGACAAACACACGAGTCCAGGTCGAACCGTTTCGGACGTCCATCCCGCGACAAGCTGCTCCATCATCGCGGTTATCGTGGCGTCATCCAAGTTTCCTTTGGACACGAAGGCAACGACCACCATGTAGGACGCAATTTCCATGCTAGGAACTTTCTTCATGACAAGTGCCTCGCTAAGAATTGGTCCGATCTGGTGCAGGAGTGCTTGGTCATTGTCCTTCTGAATGCTCCGCCGTCCAGACCGCATTTTATCCAAAATCCCGTTGACGGCCTCAATCATAATACCACCCCAGAAAGATATCAACGAAGGATACTGTTGTTGATTCCTGCAGGATTCAAGAGCATATTCGGAGATTGCCGCAAGAAACTCGGGATGGTGCGTAGCTTGGTGAACGAGGACGGCTCGAGGCAGTGGCGTTGAAGAGCGGATATACGGAGCCAAAAAGCGGTACTCATTCGGTATATTAGACGGAAGTATAGACAGGAGCGTCACAAAAGCCGGGATGGTATGGTACGGTAAGAAGGTCGAAAGCAACAGAGCCGTGTTGTACTCATGTATCCTGTTTCAAAAACTGTTTAGCAAATGACGCTCATAGCTGCAATGACGATCGGAATAGGTACGCACCTGAATCTCCTGATAAGCCATTCGATGGATTTGACAGCCGGCATGAGACGAAAACGACCACCAGCGAGACGCAGAAAGCTCTCAATCTTCTTGTCAAGCTCGGCGTTCTCGGCGGAAGTCATCTGGCTGCGATCCTCGTTCTGGCTCTGCTCGCTAAAGAGAGTAGCAGCAAAGGGCGCAAAGCGCGCATCCAGGTGGCACAGCTCATCGTACCCTTCTCGACAAATAGTATACAGGGTCTGGTAGTTCTGCGAGGCGGCAACCCGTGGCTCAAAGATTAGAGACTTGGAATGGGCAGCCTTCTGAGCCTTAACGTCGAGAGTCGTCTTAGAGCTGGCAGCAATCTGCGCGAGCTGCGCCGCGAGAGATGTCGCCATCTTGGTAGTCACAACCTCTCCACAGCCTCAATTCATCGAGGAAAAGAAAATTCCGTGCCACAGTTCGTGAAAAAAGGGCTTCTTTGTTGGGGATGGGTGCTGTACAGAGGTTGCGAGCCGTTTTGGCAGTACAAAACCACACTTTGAACTGTTTTTCCAAAAATTTCGTCGGCTTTAGCACTAGGCGAGTAAAGAAATTCTCGATAAGCGACTGAGCCACTAAGATCCAACGGATAACGGACCCCCTGTTCGAGGTTCCCCACGCTGCCCCTCCGGGTGCCTTGAGGTACCGTAATTAGGTAGTTAGTAGTGTGGTAGTATCTTCAGTTAGAGTACATACATACCTTTGTATTTAAATGCATACATAATGTGCGTAGTTTCAATACATGTCAAAAACAAAGTAAAAGGTTGGCAGATGCATCTTGGCAATGAGTACTACCTGCGAACAAGAAACGTGAGAACAGACCCCGCGGATAGGTGGCGTGGTAGCGTTGTTCAAGACGTCGTCTTCTTATGTACCTCAATTATTTAAGTAAATCTTGAGGACTCCTCCGATTGAGTCTGGTTCAATTGGTGCTCATTTACAAGAAGACGATGGCTCCATTCCTCCTTCTACTGTACTGCAGATTGCAAGCTACAAACTAATAAGTTATATATGTCGAGGAGGTCAAGGTGTTTCTTTGGACAACACCTGCCCATCGTAGTAGGGCCGCATTGATAGAGCGAGACCGTGCTCCCAAACAGCCTAATTGTTACTTCAACGTAAACCTGCTTCGTTGTACCTCCACTAACATAAGGGACATTGTATATCTACGTGGAGAGCCCAGTCACCGGCGCCATACCCCTTGCATGACATTGCACTAGCCATGTGCTTCGTCGTCAGAGCAGCCGGTCGATGCTCTGGAAGCACGTTCCTAATCTCGAACACGGCGTGCTCTGTAAACATCATGAATCGTGAGCTGCGGAGCAGTTATGATGTAGTGTACAGAACGGGATAGCATTCCGCCTAAACCACCTACCCAGACAGGGACAGGATCTACCAAGAATATCCCAAGCATGTAACGCTTAGCTCTAATCCCTGAACCCCCCTCCCGCGGACTTGGCACCTCGCTGGTCCAAGGGAGGGGCTTTATTATCTTCTGTGGTATGGTGTAGTTCAGAGGATATTCAATAGCATTCGCGTTCTTCTAATTAAAGCCATGGTGGCTTGCATTGGTGCATCTTCCTGCCGCGGGATGGTACCGAAAAAAACATGGAATTATTTGCAGTTCGAGTCGTCTCCCGCTCGAGCCTGGAAAGGGATTGGTGCACTGCAGGGCAACGGAGTTCCACAGGCAAGTAATCGCTAACGTGGTGGCACGGCCGTGCAGTTTCTAACTTAACACGCTAATCTCCTTCCCACTAAGCTGCTTCGGTCGGTGCTATCAGTCCCAGATGCTCCCTGAAATGGCTTCCCAAGGGTTGGTCTGAAGTCATCAGTCTAGGCTATGAACCATCGTCCATCCAACTTGCTTCCCTTCCCTCCCACTTAACGCGTCCCTTGCCAACTTCACCACGTCCATCATCATTAGACACCGTCTCGTCGTGGGTGCCCTCGTTACTTGCACCATCGAGAGACAGAAAACACGATTTCCACACGCGCAAACACTCACACGAAGCAGTCAAATTGTCGGACTTGGTGGTGCATCAGGTTAAGCACCTCCCGATTTCCAACGGTCCACTGTCTGCTTCTCCAGCTTAAGGCCAACCCAGTTTCACAAGAAGTTCGGTTTGCAGATAATATCTCGATACGAAACGAAAGCGAAATTCACTTATTAGCCGACTTGCGAACTATTACAGCAGATCCATTCAAAGTAGAGCAACCGGCCAAAGGCAACCTCCTGCTGCTCAAGAACCTGCACGCGGCAAACACTAAACGACGATCCGTCTTCACAAGTGCCCGCAATCCATTCTCCTGCTCCACGAACTTTGAGCTGGGACATTTCAATATACCACCCTTCTGAATTGTTTTCCCTCAAGCCACTAGTGCAAAGAGCTTGCTGTAAACCGCCTTGTTAGCAGACACCTTCGCTAAAGGCCGCCTGGTCTTTGGCGATGAGGAGAGGGGGAGGTGGATCTTAGCATCCGAGTCTCTGTGATCGAGGTTGGCGCGAGGACTGATAGGTTGAAGAATCATTTCACATACGAGAGAGTCGTTCCAGGAGGGCTGTCGCGGTGAATGGTTGACGTTTACCATAGATAATCCGGTGCGGAATTGAGCCCATTCGCCAGCACTTGTTTGTACACAACCGACATCTTACCAGTGCTCGATCACAAATCCTCCAAGCATCTTACCGCCAGGGCATTGTTTGTCAATATAAATCAGACGTCTGTTGGACTACTGGCTGGTTTAATACACGGGACTGGGGATGGATTCGCGGACTCCTGTTTATCGCGACGAATTGTATAGTGTCCATATGGACTTGAGCAGGGTTCAGCATGTGCAGAACAATCATGCAGAGAGGCTTGCACGACTTGAGAAGCACCAAGCCAACGAGTCTGCCATAAAGTCCGCGTGGAACTCACCTTTTCCCAGCGCTATTGGCGGCACCCCACAGCATGGTAAGTTCGAATGGGATCGAAGCACTTCCTAATCTAACCAAGGATGATATAGGTCCTGTTCAACTGCCTCCAGGTGATTTATTTGATGATTTTGAAGAGCATGGACAGAATCTGCTGGGCAGTCTCCATATTGATGCCGAAGATGAGCCCACGAGACGCGGAGCAGCTTCAAGAGCAAACAGTGTTCGCTTTGACGAAAGTGCTCTGCAGAGCTCCAGCTGGGCTCAGAATGGACGACACTCTGGTGATTTCGGCCCTGTAAGACCTGGAAGTGGCATGGGAGGCATGATGGAGCGGAGTCTCTCCCACAAGTCCGACGGTCGTCACAGCTCTGCTGGCTATTCGGTACATTCTGTGCACTCACACCACTCCATAGCTTCTGGTCGAGGCAGCAGCCTCGGACTAGACACGAATTATGCAACGACCGGATCAGATGATGATTCTCCCGTCAGCGCTCCAGCACCGCCTCCCGGTTTATTTGTCTTGGGTTCTGTACCATCGATCATCCGATGCTGGCTCACGCCGAACTTCGCACACGACACCCTCTTGTACGCTGATATATGCACGGGTTCTGTGAAATCAGTCATTGAATTCTCCATGGTTAAAGATTTGGATCTTGTAGACGAAGTCCACCGTGACCTAGATGGTGTCCATCGCATCCGCCTAGCTGTCTATCTAACTGAGGCTTCAGTAGTCAGCAGAAACTCTCGAAACTCTCATCCTGCCCCGCAGATCCCAAGCCTAACTGCCAATTTCGAAGTCGTTGGCCTTGACCAGCAGGAGATTGCGGAAGCGAAGAAAGAAATTCGAATCTTCATAGGCAGCGAGACTCTGAGGGAGCATTCAGCTGACATACTCTTTTCTCAAAACCTGATGACACTGTATGGAACTGAAAAGGAGAAGTTATCGGTACCTTTCGTGCGGCCCGAAGACAACAGCATGTTCAAGCGTATCCGTACTTTCATCGTACCGACAGAGAAGCCAAAGCTCAATGCTACTGCCCGGCCTTTTGTCTTCGGGGATTCGAAGCAACAGTCGGACGCTCCCAACATCACCAATACCTCGGAGACGAAGGAGCCGCAAGAGCCGCCAGATCAAATGTCTCCGTCTTATGCCTCTGAGATGCCAAGCAGGGAGTCTGGTGAGCATAGGCCACATTCCATGCCTCAAAGCGTCAATGAAAGCGAGAAACAGCCTCATGCGCCTGACAGTTCTGATGGAAGCGCACACGATCAAACAATCCTTACGGATGGTCGAAGTGAAACCCAGAGCGAGAGTAGTCATCGGCGAGAACCGACAGCAAGCGGCATATGGTCTTCTTGGAGACAAGGTGCCTCGGGGAATGGCAATGAGACTAGAGACACGGCGTCTTTGAGCGGGTATCAGCCAGCTGGTCGACCTCGCAACATGAAAGTGCTGAAACCGAGCAAGACTAGCAGTTCAGGCTCTGCTCGCACTGGTGCAGCCTATGAACCTCCACCGTTATCTCGCACTAGTGGTGAGTATCGGCGCAAGAGTCAACCAGCTGCAGATAACACGCCCACCGGGACCATGCGATGGAAACCGGAGCGCATCGCCTCAGCCGCATCGGACAGCAAGCCAGCAGTAACGTCGGCCCCGCGCGATTCTCGGAGTGCGTCCAGTGCAACTCGGACGAATCCCATTGGGGACGGCTCAGCATTCTCCTGGATGAATCCAATTGGAAAGCCCAAGGCCCCGACAACAGCAGCCGAGTAAGGCGGAGTTATAGAGAGCTATACATATTGCTAGGGCTATAGAGAAGACACTGATTTCCAATTGCTCGAATGATAGTAACCGCTTAGGTAGCTATTCAGGTAGCTCGCGCTTAGAAACACCAATTAAATTAAGCAAATTCTGTTTTTAGAAGAAAAAAAGAAAAGAAAAGGGAGGTCTACTTAAATAAGGCACCATGAAGCCAATTTATGACCTATAGTTTCTCCATTGATCTCAAGAACTTGAAGATCGAATGACGTAAAAGCAAGGTCCTGAATAGCTTAAAGTCACGCCATCGCTTTGGCGCGGCTCTGGGCAAATCAATGGATCTAGCCCTCTTAGTTTGAATATGTAGCGTACTAAGGGTGCTACTCACATTGAAAATTGCTTCTTTTAAGTTACCTAACAATCACCTCCGACTCATGATGAACAAGGAAAACGTCGACTACTCTCTGTACCTTGTTACAGACTCGACGCCTGCGATCCTTGGCAGTAAGGATATTTGCCAGGTCGTCGAGGCGGCGCTCAAGGGTGGTGTTACTTGTGTCCAATATCGAGACAAGGACAGCGACACCGGGGTCCTGGTGGCCACAGCTCGCAGGCTACATGATGTCACCAAGAAATACGGGGTACCGCTCTTGATTAATGACCGGATCGATGTTGCTCTCGCTGTTGGTTGTGAGGGAGTGCACATCGGACAGGATGACCTAGGTGAGGGCTTTTTCCCCTTTTAATGAAACCCCATCTCCTCCGCGGAATTAACTCAAGTTTCTTCTCTGTGGGGACAAATATTAATTGACACGTACATAGATCTTGCTACCGCCAGGCGACTGCTTGGATCTGAGGCTATCATCGGGTTGACGGTCAGCAATGTGGAAGAGATCCAGCGGGCGGACGCCGGGGGTGCGGATTACCTAGGAATTGGTACCGTGTTTGCAACGCCTACGTGAGCTCTGCCGCATATTATTTCAACTCACCGCGCGTCGTCATTCCGTGCGCTAATTTCGGGGAACAGGAAAGAAAATACGAAAAGCATCATTGGGGTAGACGGACTCCAGCAGCTGCTCGGCTATCTTCACAACACCAAGTCTGCAGTCAAGACCGTCTGCATCGGTGGCATCAATGCCTCTAATGCGTCACGGGTTATTTGGCAGAGTGCGGCAGGTCCAAAGGCTATCGATGGAATCGCGGTTGTGAGCGCCATCGTGGCCGCTGCGGACCCGGAAGCCGCATCTGCCGAGCTGCTGCGACTGGTGAAGTCGCCTCCGCCTTTCGCAAAGTTCACGGTCGCGCCCGAGCAGCAAGGTAGGTCGGCTGGAGAGCTTCTGGCGCTGGTTCCCGATATCATCAAGACCGTGGATGCAAAGAAGCCCCTCTCACACAACATGACCAATCTTGTGGTGCAGAACATTGCGGCAAACGTCGCGCTCTCCGTTGGCGCGAGCCCCATTATGGCGAATTACGCGGAAGAAGCCGCTGATCTGGCAGCCTTGGGTGGTGCGTTGGTTATCAACATGGGGACGGTCACACCAGACGGTCTCGCAAATTATCTGAAGGCACTGAAGGCGTACAATAATGCTGGACAACCTGTGGTCTTTGACCCCGTTGGGTAAGCTCTGCCCCGACATTTTCAGTCTCACATAAGAAACTCACAAGGGTGATAGAGCCGGCGCAACTGCTGTTCGTAGATCCGCCACCAAGAAGATTCTTGGCGGCGGTTACCTTGATGTCATCAAAGGGAACCAATCAGAGATACTGTCCTGTACGCCGAGCGGCGCAAATTTTCAGCAGCGCGGCGTCGATTCCGGTCCCAGTGAGACCGACGAGCGTAAAATCGGTACTACCATCCAAGACCTGGCAAAATCACGCCGCAGCGTCGTGGTCATGACGGGTAAGACAGACTACGTCACCGCCGGTGGCTCTGTCTACGCCATCGCCAACGGGCACGAATACCTGGGCATGGTGACGGGCACAGGGTGCTGCCTGGGTACCACCATCTCCGGCATGGTAGCTGCGGTCCCCGAGGACAAGCTGGCGGCCACAATCGCCGGCTTACTCTACTACGAAGTGGCAGCTGAGATCGCAGCTGAGCGGGCCGACGTGAAGGGTCCGGGAAGTTTTGTTCCGGCTTTCCTGGACGAGCTATACAAGATACGTGCGGACACTGTCAAGGGGGATATTGGATGGCTGAAGAGAGCGAAGATCACAGTGGTGTAGAGACCACTACAATTCTCTTCCGCCTACGGGCATGAAAATATAAAAGAGTGGTATATTTAGCCTTTGTCGGTAGAGCAAAACCGAACCATGTAGTGGTGAACCATAATAGAATCGCCGCCAGCCTGTGCTACACTATTTGCAGCAATGTAAACAATTCGGAGGGATAGGGGGAAAAAATTCTATCTACTAGAAATTCTCATCATATATGATAACTCGTACAGAAAGGAACCAAGATATGATCTGCTAGCTAAGGCTGTAACGGCCCCGGTCCGATAGCGGTGGCGGTGGTCGTGCCGAGCATCACCGGCAATTGTAGAGCCGGGACAATGGTCCGGCTATTTTGTGCGTATACAAGTACCTGAGCAGCATAAACCTCGCACGTAAGTACATAAGTTACCTGGCTATCCAAGGAGGGGATAGGGTGCAATGCAACGAACAAACGCCCCTCGTCCGCGCAACCCCGCATTCGCTGCCCCGCGGTCCGTGGGGTAGTACCGTCGTGGCCGTTTCCACTCTTCAGGGGGGGTGGTTCAGGTGTGCAACATCGACCTTGCGCGGAATTTGATAGTTTTTTTATTTTTATTTTTATGTAACTTTACTTAGATATTTGCATACGGAATCTCTATATGATCATCGTGAAACCCCCGAGGCTCTCCCTTCGTTGTTCCTACGGCTTCCCGCGTCGCAGAGCGTCACCTCGGTTCCTCTTCCCTCAGCGTTGCGCACGACTAGCATCAAACATGTCAGGGACTGTGCCCCAGCTCCGCCATCGTAAGTCTGTTTCGTCTTTGCCACTGGATTCAGAGAGTATAGTTGGTTCAAGTATTAATCAGAGATACAGAAAGGCCGGCTATCTTGTGAGCTTACGCGACATGGGGTCCGAGAGTCATGGCGAAGGAGGATGCATTCACTAACTGAACGGGGTGTACAGTGTTTGCGATCTTCAGGACAAGTTCCGCAATGCAATCTGGCAATTTGACAAGGTGTACGTGGTTCTTCCTTATAGAAGCATCTTGCGCAACGAATGGATCACGCGCATCATTTCTCTATATCTATAGACACTAATGCACTCATACACACCCATAGCGTGTTGACCACCCAGAAAGTCTTGCGCGCCGCGCAGATCCTCCAGATCCCAACCTATGTCACCACACAGAACCGAGCCAAGCTGGGCAACACGATTCCAGAGCTCGCGTCGCTGCTGAGCGGCAGCAACCTGGCCGCCGACGTCGACAAGACTTACTTCTCCATGTGGGTCCCTGACATCAGCAAACACTTCGACGGGGCGCCGCAGCCGTCCGAGGTCGTCATTGTCGGCATCGAGAGCCACATCTGCGTCACTCAGACCACGCTGGACCTCCTGGCCCGCGGCCACAAGGTCTACGTGCTGGCCGATGGCGTAAGCAGCTGCAACCGCGAGGAGGTGCCCATCGCGCTCGACCGCCTGCGCGCCGAGGGTGCCGTAGTCACTACCAGCGAAAGCTGGCTGTACGAATGTATGGGCGACGCCGGCATCGCCCAGTTCAAGGACGTTGCCAAGCTGGTTAAAGAGACGAGCAGTGACACCAAGACCGCCCTGGGCGCGCTGCTCAGCAAGATCTAAATCTATACGGACAGGTTCATGACTTGTTCCTAGAGAGGTTAACTCCAATTATAGGGAGAGAATTGGAGTGGCAGTGGGGGTTACCCAATAGATATGTGATCATTATGGTTTGTATCATTATCGTGATCGGCTGAGCTGAGCAGTCTTATGCAGTCCTATATATATACTCCTCCACCTCCTTGTATCTCTATTTTCCAGCTTGAGCCTGTTTTCTCGTATTAGTACAGAACATGCTACACCATCTCCTCGTCGTCACCGAGAGCCCAGAAACAATCATGATATTTTTATTTGCCTTCCCATTTCCCTTGTTGGAAAAAAGAAAAAAAAAAAAAAGAATCCACTTTTGTCTTTCGCAAGTGTGGAAATGAAATTATGCTCAACCGAGCAAGCCGCCAGGCGAGAACTCGAACAACTCTCGGGAGTGATCCCAGGTGTCGACGTTCAGCAAATCATCGTTCCAAATATCTTGCCAGCTCGCAGTAGAGGGCTCCATTGGCGTATCTGCGTCGTGCGCCGAGCCATTACTAGAAATCGGAGTCGGCTCTTGCGCAAAGTCGATCGTCACCGCTAAAGGTTGTGGGATCGCTTGGACAAAGGCTTTGAGGCCCTTAAGCATACTCGCCATCTTCTTGAAAGGATCCTCCTCGGTCCTGAAAGTTTCATGTTCATGACGTCGCATCTTGCGCCGCTCGCACAGAGTTTCCAGGTCGCGAATTTGAAGATTGAGCAGGTCGCCCAAGGCGAGATGCCGGCGGACGAACGCGAGGTCCCACCCAGGGGACTGTAGCGTCACTAACTTCAGCGACGTGATGAAGGCGAACATGAAGTCGTATGAAGATATGCAGAGGAATCTGGGCGTTTCGGTAACCAGGTTTGCGTACCGGATCGCCAAGAACGATTTAGTAGCCCGCAACAATGCCCAGAGCAGCTCGATTCGATCTGCAACCTGTAGCATCTCGTTGTCTTGTGGGCTGTCCTGCAGTGCCACTTCATAAAGCAGGACTTCGGCAATATGAACGTGACCCATGAGCCCATCTGAGGTGATCTAGATTAGCAAACAAACTTGCAATAACAAGGTAGCACGCATGATTGTTAACATACAGTTATCTCTTAGATATGGTGGCAAGGAAGCTTTGTAATCTTCCAGCTGTGTTTGAAAGCCTTTTACTGCCATCATCATTGGCAAGAAAGACAGCTGCGGATTTTCGAGACTTCGGTGGCTCGATGAGAATGTCAGAGATATCGATTGGGCGATTTTCTGTATCCGAACCATACGAACGAGCAATTCGTCTGTCGAATACTCGGCTTTCATTTCCACAACTTGACAAATACCTTCTAGATAGGGGATGTTCATTAGAGCATCCCGTCGTTTACTGGTAGTAAAGACACTGTGTTGGAGACTGATTAGCATTTTCTTTGCCCGTGCATTCTTTAAATCAAGTAGGATTTCTTACGCTGTGGTCAGGTAGTACGTGCCAGCAAAAGCTCTCATTTGCTCCAGATTCTCCGAAGTGGTCTCGAGTTGTCTTCCCTGCAGCTGACGTTCATCGAATCCTAAACTTAAGCAGAGCGATCTTGCAAGGCCTAAAAGGTTTGTGACCTGGAAGCTATTCAATCCGAAATGGAACCTACAATAAGTCAGTACAGTTACAGCCGTTTTCTGGTCATGTTTCGGTCTGCGTTAAATCATACCATCCGATGAACAGGAGAAGTCCCTGGAGCACGTCTAGGCTCTTGTGCGGCTTGACGAGAAGAGCTTCAGAAAGGTCTTTCAACAGGTCCCTACCCAGGCGCAATTGTCGATCGCCATCCAAAGAGCAGGCTTCAAGCATGGTTGCCTTCCAAGTAAATGGGCGCTCCAATCGTAACGTTTTTGCTGACATGTCCGGCGGGATTATAACAAAAGGGAAAAGTGGCATCATGTTCTCCCTAAATTCGGCGAGAAGCTGCACAGCTTCATCATCCTGTGGCCAGATACTCGCAGCACGGCTTCCACCCGGACCAGCGCCATCCAACATCGGTGGTGCCTCCTGAGTGGGTGTCAGCTAACTGCCCAGGTAAAATGGAAGATGAAACCATGAGAAAACCTACTGGCCATTCATTCCTCTCTGCAGTATCTCTGTTGGTTTCCGAATTTCTGTAAGTAGGGAATGCTCGCCCACCGTAGGCAAACATTTGGTTGCATCTCTGCTCTCCATTGCTAGAATCAAGGGGCTCAGCGTCCGGCGAGCGAAGTTGAGAGGTCAGATCATCTATCCTCTTTTCTAGTTGAGACACTCTTGTGGGCCTTTGCTCTTTCCGTCGCCGCGGCGGTGCTGGTGTTTGCTGCGAGCAAGGTTTTTGCAAACGATCACATCTACGCCACTTGGTCAGCTTCAGCAAGTCAAAAGGTTGAATCACACCACCAATCCACGCGATCCACAACATGGAGTTTCTGAAGCTATCTACAACCCTTTCGGAAAGAGGGTAGCAACAACAGCAGCAGCAGCAGCAACAACACCCATGTGCTTTAAAGAAGCGAAAATTAAAATGCAAATAGACTTGAAAATGAAATCTGCCGCAAGGGGAAAAGACAACTAAACTTACCTTTCACATTTGAGAGGATTGGAACAGGGGATACATCTCGCCTTGGCCTTTGCACAAGTAGTGCAAGCTCTGGGCCCAGTTTTCTGACTGCTCCGGTCTGCCATTTTGAGCGGTACCAAAATATTGGTTGTTGATTTTCACTCCGACGGAGTGAGATTTTAGAACCGGTATGTCGAGATTTCCAATAAATATATACGCGAAACTTATCTTGAGAAGAGTAGAAGGAAAAGAGAAGCACCAACTTACGTCCTCTGTGCGAGCATGACTACTCCGAACGGGCCCTGAAAAAGTTTCCGTCTCCAACGGAGTGCCGCGGCCCAATTTCACTCCGCTCCCGTCCTTGCCAAATTAGGAAATACAATGCTCGCCCAATCCGTATTACCTGGGTGACTCAGCGGCAACCTTGCGCTTCAGTTCGCAAGATATCGCATGGCCCATAGTTGCGAAGCACTATTGGTCATGTGACAGAAATTTATAATGCACGCACAGTTTTCCATCATGGGATTTTTCTTCGTACGAGTCAGCACAGACGTGACCACAAACGACCCAGAGTTGTCCAATATCCTTTTATATACTGAAGTGAAGCAAGCTATTTAAGTGTTTACAGGGTAGCTAAAGCTACTCTTGGTCCTTTGGGTAACCAACATCAGCGACAGGATTTTGCTATTAGCAGGACTTAAGTGAAGCTGCAGATTCTATAGTCTTGGGAAAAGATATTGACTGCCAAGATGATGAAAATGTTGCCACTCTATCTCTTTCCCCCGAAGGGTTTTGCAAAATTACCAGCAGCTGAACATCTCGGCTAGCCTAAGCTTACTCCTAGAAGCAGTTGGGGCATATATATAGAGTCACGTTTGTTTCTTCATCCTGAATCTCCTCTTCTTCAGGAAATGGCACTTACTATTTACCAAATACTGCAAAAACAGCGGAACAGAAAGTGACCAGACCTTTGTGAAAGCTCTGTGCACTGATATCCAAATCATATCAGTAGCAAAGGCTAGAGTTTGAATAATGCTAGGGGCTTATGAATAGTTGGTCCCCTATTTCGTAACATCTCTATATTCAAGCTGTTTTCGGGGGAGGGTTACCATGCCGAGCAACTTGTCCAAGCTCCACGACAAGGAGTTTCCGAGGTGTATCCTGCCTCATCCATTATGAAAACTTTTTAGCCAAGGTAGCCTCGCATGATGATAATGGTTGTCGCCCCCTCAACGTCCACTACCGAACAGCAACGCGTTCCGACGCGCTCCAAGAACCATTCACTTACACTTTTTCTGCAGCAATACTATGATCCTGTCAACCCATGAATATTATAACTTTCTGGCACTTCATGTTGAAAATATTTCTCACCATAACCACCCCACACATCAAAAATTCATCTCGTCCACCACAACTCTCTTGTTCAATCACCATTTCACACTGGTCACCAAAATTCGGTAGAATCCCCCCATTTCCCAACTCTGTTCTATTCAAAGAAAAGATTGGGTTTCAGGTAAGTTCACGACAGAATTCATCTTGTGTTCTCATCACTTCACTACTCGCTTCATCCCTACGATCCCACTGCAAGCGTTCCCTGGGAACATCTTCCCATTATCAGACCCCACCGCCTCATCTTTATCCCAGTCCATTAATTCCCAATCCATCTGATCTGCTCTATAGATCTGATGTGGCTGAAGCCCAGAAAGAACACTCACCAAAGTAATCATAGTTTTCTAACTGCGAAGTAGTGTCTGCTGGCAGAGATTCCTTCAAGATGCCAGACTACTTTGCCAACCAGGGCATTTTCATGCGCTCTTCTACGGATAAGAGCGGATCTGAGATCTTCAGTCATGATGATACCCTGAAGTCGGACACTGTTACTGCTCATGAGGTCATCCGTGAGGATATCCGCCAGGAACCTAGTGAGTTTTTGTTATCTCTAGCTGGTAATACATTCTAATATTCTCGCACCTAGAACGTACTCGAGCTTCCATGCTTATTGCCATCTTTCTTCTGTTTATTCTTATGGGTGTCAGTGTAGCCTGCGGTGTCTGCTACTTCAATCATATGCGTAAGTCCATCAAACATGAATCCAGAGAAATTTGGAGCGCCTACTTATGATTTAGGCACCCTCGATGATATTTCCTCCTGGGTCGATAATGGCAGAGTTGTTGCGGCCAGCGCTGCTTCCGACAATGGAGACATATTTAAGCGTCAGATTTACTCCTATGGTGTAATCCCTACTGTCAATATCACCCGTCCTATTTCTACAACGGATCTTGGCACGGGTTCGATCATTTCGACTATTAGATCGGCGCCAAGCAACACCAGTAGTGACACACTCATTGAAACTTTTACAGACACAGCACCCGGCCTCCCTCTTATCACGTCGACTGCAACTACAAGTGTTGGCTTTGGTACTGCATCGACGGTGACTTTGTATCTGTCTTCTCATGTTCAAACAAGTACCACTGTTGTAGTGGGTGCAACGATAACAAAGACAATAGTCATCGGCGAGACTGTCACAGCCACCATCAGTAATGTTAATTCGCTCAACAGTTCACAGGCAACCATCGAGAGTGCTACAAATACTATCGATACCATGGTCTCTAGTACCTCGATCGTTACACAAACCGCTATAGTCACAGTAGTGCCTGTTCCGTCAACCGTGACTGTGTCGCTGGCTACTTCAGTGACGACTCTCGAAACCGGAGCCGGCATTACAGGCACCTCTCCTAGCTGGACATCGGGCAGTAGCGGATGGAACTCAACTTCCGATATGTCTTTTGTTGGATCGATCACATTGGTATCGCTGAGCTCTGCTACTTCCATTTCCATCACGGATGGTATAGGTAGTACTACGGATACCATATGCCCAACTTCAACGAGTGTTACGGAGATCGTCGTGACCAGGTATGCCTATATGAACCGTTCATTCGATAAGTCTACCAACTAACTATAAAAACAGTAATGATGCTGTCACCAACCGCCTTAGCACTTTGAGCCCTGTACTGCCTTCCGGAACAACCCTCTATGCTGCCAATACAACAATGTCCACTGACCTGCTTCCCACGGGTTTCCAGACACAAATTACATCTACTGGCACAAGAACGGATGAGTTCAGCACTACCATTACGACTACAGTAACCCCCGCAAAGATTTCCGTGACCGATAATGTTACAGTCACCATTGTAACCGGTTCAGGCACGGGAAGCTATGCCGCACAAGCTGAAAAGACGCATACGCACACTCAAACAAAAAGTGGTACTGTAACGGTTATCGTCTCACAAATCTCAACGGCCTCTCATACCACAGAACGTTCATCGTCTGATAGCAACTGCTCTGGGGCCCCAGTGGTGACCGTTACGGAGACCATGGTTCAAACAATCACCGTTGGCACGGGATCCGACGGTGATTTCACGGCTAAGGCCATATCCTCCGCGTTGGAGAGCATGGGCTCGTTTTCGGCTCAGACGAATACCTCCTCGCCTCCTTCGAGCGTCCCTCTCATCTCAATCCTGCCAAACTCAACCTTTGTGCTTGCAGGTGCGCAGAACAGCGACTCACCCGCATCCACCCGGTGCGAAGGCACGACAGTAACTCGCGAGGTCACCTCCGTGCCTCACAGAAGCGCGGATTTAACATCTGATACCTCTACTTCCACATCTTCCCTGATGTTCCACACTATCTCTGATGTTGACAGTGGTCCTGTTCCATCTATCACTGTCACAATTGGCTTGTCCAACTCGTCCGCACCTATGACCCTGTCCATGCCCATGTCCATGCCCACAAACACGAGGCTAATCGGCACTGTGGTTCCAATTACTACCATCTACAGCACTTTTGTTGTACAGCTCAACGCCACAAGCACGGCTTCGACTGTGCCAGTCTCCGCTGGAACCAGAAACTCAGAGCCTCAGCTTTGGGGTGGTGGTGGTAGCAGTGGCTCCATGAGCTGTGCCGTCATGTTGGTGGCCGTCATCTCTCTTATTCTTGTTTAATACCAGCTTCTAGTGCTAGAGTAGGGGCTGCTTGTCCTAAAGGAATGTTATCATCGACGACTCTTTGGGATAAGTCGGATACTACTAGTATTGTTCGATCGCTGGATGCTGTCATTTTGGGCCAGTCTTTTGCCATGTGCATAGTAAACCTTCCCCTTCCCCCAACCCCCACCAAAAGGTACTGGCTACAAGAAGAAAATAGGAGCACATCGGTTACTTCTACGAAGGAAACGTAACCTTCATTGTAAGTTTTCCGGGTTTAGCATAGCCTATGATAGTCGCATGGGCCATAAGTCTTTGATGTCTTTACACTCAGCCTAGATAGCCTAGGATAAGAAGAAATTAATGGCCCAAAGGTCGATGCGTTCATCTATAAGAACGATATTTGTGAGTTTAGAAACCATGATAAGTCTACCGTCTCAAGTACCCCATGTGGGACCTCTCGATATCCCAACTCGGCGCTCAATGCCTGGCCCGTCACCTGTTCTCGACCTCCGGGGATAATCGTATTTAGCTATCTGTCACCTGGAAGGGCGACCAATTACCACGGTAGTATTGCATGATGTAGCTATGTTTTACGTTTCTTTGGCCATCTCTGCAACTGCATGGTGCAGGTTATTACATCAGCATGCATCTATGGACTGAACATAGTTGGTCTGCTGAATTCCTCAGCTGTCTGTGTCTGTTTGGATATAAAGATGTCGTCACAAAACATACAAAATTCAGATTTCTTGTCATACGGACAATGCTACAGATAGCTGTGTTCACAAGCCGCACATTGCGTTTTCTGAAACCGTGACTGTGACTACATAAGTACCTATTTGGGCAAGTGGATGTGACACCTCTGGCAACTGGCCAATCATAATAATAGTCGTCATTGCTTGTAAATATCACATGAGGACTGCTCTATCGATCTGCGGCTGATCACTTAGCTTGACAGCAACGACAGACACTGCTATGTTGGGAGGTGGGGGCTCTTGGGTGCGGCAATTTATTTATTGCGTATTGTTTAAAACAATGTAAATATATTGAAGACAAAAATAGGTATTCCAGAATATTCAATGACCAAAACGTGTCCTGATATCTCCACTATATCACGTGTCCAGCACAACGGCTCCAACATATCACCATGCTTCCCTTGTTACCGTTTACAATCTAGGGGGGCCGGAGGCTGCAGCATGTGTCAATGGGATATTCTGTGAATTCTTAGGTTGAGGGCTTTTACTTACGCTTAGGGCCTTTACCACCACCGGGGGGGCCGGATGCTGTGCTTCGTTAATAGTGATAACACATTTTGGAATCGGGGTCACTACTCACGCTTGGGACCCTTACCACCACCGGGAGGGCCAGATGCTGTGCTTTGTTAGTAGTGATGACAGATTTTGGAATTGGGATCTCTACTCACGCTTAGGGCCCTTTCCTCCCTTGCCCTTTCCACCAGGAGGGGGGGAAGGCTTGCCGCCAGGGGGCTTGCCACCAGGGGGAGAAGCTGTGTAAGGTATTAGCCTCTATCGACTTCACCGAAAGACTCAATCCACTTACGCTTGGGGCCACCAGGGCCACCAGGAGAAGGAGGGCCGCTGGGCTTGGGACCGCCGGGAGAAGGAGGGCCGCTAGGCTTGGGGTCCTCTACGGCACGTCGAACCGCGGGGGGGCCAGAGGCTACATGGGGACGTTAGAATTGATATCCCAAATCAGTAGAAAGGATCGTGGAAACTCACGCTTAGGTCCCTTACCACCGCTGGGGGGGCCAGAAGCTGCATATCGTGTCAATATTAACCGACAGATTCTTGGAACCTATTTTACTACTCACGCTTGGGGCCCTTACCACCGCCAGGTGGGCCAGATGCTATCTTGAATGTCAATATTGTCAACAGACTTTTGGAACAAGGGTCACTACTTACGCTTGGGACCCTTACCACCACCGGGGGGACCAGATGCTATGTTCCGTGTCAATAGAGACGACAAAATTTTGGAATCAAGGTTACCACTCACGCTTGGGGCCCTTTCCGCCAGGAGGGGGGGAAGGCTTACCACCGGGGGGCTTGCCGCCGGGGGGAGAAGCTATATAATATGTTAATCAAAATTCGACCGTGTATATGAGCTTAATCCACTTACGCTTGGGGCCACCGGGGCCACCGGGAGAAGGAGGGCCGCTGGGCTTGGGGTCCTCTACAGCACGGCGAAGCGCAGGAGGGCCAGAGGCTATACAGATATGTTAAGATTGAATTGACTAGCTCAAGTTGATCATGTCGACTCACGCTTAGGTCCCTTACCGCCACTGGGGGGGCCAGACGCTGTATTACATATTAATATTGCTATATTGTCGGAAATTAAGGTTATTGCTTACGCTTAGGGCCCTTGCCACCGCCAGGTGGGCCAGATGCTATCTTGAATGTCAATATTATCAACGGACTCTTGGAATCGAGGTCACTACTCACGCTTGGGACCCTTACCACCACCGGGGGGACCAGATGCTGTGTTCTGCGTCAATAAAGATAACAAAATTTTGGAATTAAGGTCACTACTCACGCTTGGGGCCTTTTCCACCAGGAGGGGGGGAAGGCTTACCACCGGGGGGCTTGCCGCCGGGGGGAGAAGCTATATAAATATGTTAACCTATTTTCGATGGCGTAGAAGAGCTCAATCTACATACGCTTGGGGCCACCAGGGCCGCTGGGCTTGGGGCCACCTGGAGAAGGAGGACCGCTTGGCTTGGGGTCCTCTACATTACGGCGGACTGCAGGAGGTCCGGAGGCTGAGTACAAATGTTAATACGAAAGTCCATCAAAATAAGTGTAAAGTAGACTAACGCTTGGGACCTTTGCCACCAGCAGGGGGTGTAGGCTTTCCACCGGGAGGAGATGCTTTGAAGAACGTTAGCCACACTCGGTCTACCTCAACATACCACACTATGCTTACGCTTCGGGCTTCCCTTGCCCTTACCCTTGCCCTTTCCCTTGCCCTTGCCACCGCCTGGAGGGCCAGACGGCTTAGGGTCTTCTACATCACGGGGCGGGTGGGGAGCGGGCGTAGGGCCGGAAGGAGGGCCACCGGGTGGTCCGGGAGGGTAGGGAGAGGGCGATGGGTGAGGCCAGTGGTGATGGTGGCTTGGTGAAGGCTTGCTTGGGGGGCCAGGAGGGCCGGGTGGGGCCGGCGTGGGAGCAGGGCCGCCAGGGGCACCAGGGGAGCCAGGAGCCTGGGCGACAGGCACGGCGCTGGCAAGGGCCGCGAGAGCGAGGGTCAGAAGAGCGAACTTCATGTTAGTGGTGTAAGCGACAGTATCCTTGGAAAAAGAGTGTAAGCGCAAGCGACCCGTGTGTAGAGACGGTTGAGAGGTTCGAGAGGCATTGGACAGAACACGGCCAACTGCTTATATATCACTGAAGCATCTCATATGTCCCCCTGTCTAAATAATCTGATGGCAACTAGTAATAGCATCATGAGTATAAATGCATAGAGAGGGCTAAGGAATCCAATTAGGCTGTCGATTGACAGCTGTCTTAGGCAGGAGAGGATCGAGACGCGTACGTGTCGCCACAGTTAGTGTGACTTCAATACCGATTAACGAGATCAACCCTTGCCTCAATTAACTTCCGGAAGCGTAGCTGGGCTCTCCGTCTGATGTTCGTTCCATACGTCTCCAGTAAATAAACAGTCGGGCAGACCTCATCCTGGTTAAGCAGCTCCAAGTGTAAATCACGGCACATGGATTGGGTATGGATCGACATTCACGGCGCAGTGATGTGCATCAACTGCATCTGACTACGCGCTGAAGATGCAAGGATATGATTGCGAGCACAGCTTGCTACAATGCATCATCAGTAGGCATACCCCGTGCTATACAGCACAGCAGAAAAGTGGTGTTAGCGGGGAACTGAGCTCAAGCGAAGCATCGCCTCCAAGCGAACTACCGAGCAAGTGGGCCATCATGCAAGATGATATGGCACTCAATCGTCGTGATTTATGGCGGACGCAGAGTAGCAGTGGCAGATATTGACCAACGTCAGCACAGGTATATCGGTGTAGCATATGACACGGAGTGGGACATAGAGATAGACTTGGGCTTCGCCATCCGAACCCGAAAACAAGGTTTAAGATATGGTTAAATGGTTCGAGAGATTAAGTTGTGGCCAAGAGTTTCACATTAAACCGCATACTATACACAAGAAGTCTTGTCAGCTTCCAGAAAAGCAGGACAACGCCGAATGACTGCAGCGAGGCGAACCGCCTGGCAGACAAAAGCACCGACAGGACCCCGGATTGTCCGCGCGCATGCACGAGGGCAAAGGCGAGGGGGCCGCAGACGAGAGGTCCGCAGGGGACTTGGAACGGGGTGCTGGGGAAGACAGCCAGCGCCGGCACTGGTGTGCTCACTATAGTGCGATGTCATAATCTTCCGGGATCGGCATTGGCTAGGAGGCGAGCGTTATACCTCGAATATAGAGCCCGGCCGGGTAGTTGGGGTTTTATAAGGAAGGAGGGCGATGGGAGCTTGGGCCACCTCATATGGACCTTTAGGAACACGGCTGGGGGTACGCGCTGCCGATCGCACGCGCCTTCTGCAAATGGCAAAGTCGCGTCACACGCCCTCGCCCACGCCCCCAGCGAAACACCAATCCCGTCCACATCGCCATCTTTAACCCGCCCATCCTTTTGTCTCTCCTCACTCATCCCATCCGGTATCCAGGGCATCCTCCTGCCGCCTTCTCGCCCGAACCCCCGTCCCGGCATTCCCTGAAGACGTTCGACTCACCCCATCCTGTCCTTCGACGGTGCGCAATCGCTCGATTGGATTGAAATCCCCCAAGTTGCGTCAGCCGCGAGCCGCCAATCAGCAACCACCCCCCCACTGTCGCGAGCTTTCACGTCACGTCCCTCGCAGCGGGGATCGCAGGTCTTTCCGGTCCAAACCAAGTGCAGCAGGGCAAGCAGGAACGACAATCCCAATTCAGATCTGAGAGAGCGCGCACGTGGCGCTCGCCCGGAGAATAAACTCCACAACTTCTCTGCTTTGGGCAAGGCGAACACCGTGTTGTATATCGGTGTGGTCTATCGCGTCGCCCCACGCCCATCTATTTGTCGCTTGCGCTGCTCCTTCCCACCCTCCTCTTCTCCACACCGTGAACCATGGCCCGAACGCGGGGCGAGGCCCCTAACGAAGACGACCAGGAAATGGCCGAGGAGGATCTGGTGTCTCTCCAGTTTAACGAACCCCTATCATGGCGCGCAGGCAAGCCCATTGCGACCGGTGAGCTGCTACGCCGTTTAGAGAAGCTATCCAAGGAGCTCGTCGACCTGGACCAGGAAACCGTAGACAAGGATTCACTTACCAAAGTTGCCAAGGAATTGGCATCACACAACTTGATAGCGCACAAGGAAGCAGGTGTCAAGGCATTTACTGCTTCTTGCCTGGTAGACATACTGAAGCTTTGCGCGCCAGATGCGCCATTCACACCAACCCAGCTTAAAGTGAGTGTACAGTGCATACAATCTCTCCCTAGACACTCTCCCCATATAGCTTTGTATAGCACTAGACTGGATCTGACATGCGTTATTCTCCTAGGACATATTCAGTCTCTTCGTCAAGATCATCCTGCCGGCTCTGTGGGACCCCACCAATGCCTATAATGCCCAGCACAAGTATGTCTTGACCTCGCTCGCTGAGGTAAAGAGTATCCTGCTCATCAATGAGCTTTCCAACGCTGAAGAGCTGCTTCTGGACCTCTTCTCTGCCTTTTTTGACGGCATATCCGGTACCTCTAAAGCCAGCTCCGGAGAGCAAGTTGCGAAAGATGTCGAATTTCATATGACCGACATTCTCGTCACACTGGTTGATGAGGGAGCAAGCTTACCACCTTCCGTTTTGGACGTTATCATGGCACAATTCCTCCGGGCTGCGCCGCCCGGAGGGTCTCGGAGCCGGGCCGACCTCAACGGCAGTCAGACCACTCTGCTACCCAAAGAGGAGCCGGAGGCTTATGTAATGGCCAAGACGGTTTGCAACACATGCCCCGAGAAGATGGCTCGTTATGTCAGCCAGTATTTCAGCGACGTCATCATGGACGTATCAGGAAAAACCAATCCCACAAATGGGAATCGAGATGGTGGTGATTCAGACGATGAAGAAGGCATCAATGGACCTTCCGAGTCGGATTTCAAAGAGCTGCGTAAAGCCCACCAGCTCCTCCGCGAGTTGTGGCGAGCTGCGCCTTCTGTGTTACAAAACGTCGTGCCGCAAGTAGATGCGGAGCTCTCAGCTGATAATGTCCAGCTGCGGCTTTTGGCCACTGAAACCCTGGGCGATATGATATCTGGCATTGGTGCTGCCGGCCCGCCGCCTCCCCCGGCCTTGGATCCAGTTGCATACCCTCCGGCCAAGCTAGGCGATGAAGCTTCCGATCGCTCGGAGGTTAGCATTCTTACTACTCCGATATCACCGCTCTCTTTCGCCCAGACACACTCGCAGGCTTTCCACAACTTTGTCAGCAGGCGCAATGATAAGTCGCCCCTGATTCGGGCGGCATGGACCACTGCAGTAGGCTATATTGTGTCAACGTCGGCGGGCGGGATCGGCCTGAGTCGTGAAGACGAGGCCTCCTTCATCAGTGGCCTCCGAGATAAACTCAATGATAGCGACGAGAAAGTGAGATTGGCAGCCGTTAAGGCCATCGAAGTTTTCAACTTCCGCGATGTTGTTACCAAGTTGGCTTTGAATGGCGGTGTCAACAAGGACGGGTCTATTCTTTCGACGCTTGCGGATCGTTGTCGTGATAAGAGGTCTCCAATTCGAGTTGAGGCAATGATCCTTTTGGGTAAATGGTGGGCGGTAGCTACTGGCGAGCTGGCGGCCGGCCATGAGGCAGTGACGTCGGCCTTGTCAGGTATTCCAACACGGATATTCAACACATTCTACGCCAATGACCTCGAATTGAATGTTCTTCTCGAGCGGGTTATCTTCGAATGCCTCATCCCTTTGCCGTTCCCTCCCCCGAAATCCAGCGGATCCAAGTCATCGAATGGAAATTCTCAGGCTATCGCACAAGACCCTGATAGAGTACGGGCCGAACGGATTCTTCTTCTCGTAAAGGGGCTTGATGATAAAGCCAAGCGAGCATTCTTTGCTCTCCAGACGAGGCAGCCCCAATTCTCACGTGTACTGGAGAATTTAGTCAAGCAATGTGAGGCATACAACGGTGCAGTCCCTGAGAAGAACAGCGAAGCGACGAAACAAAACCTGAAGAAGACCATACAGTATATCTCTACCTTCTTCCCGGATCCTGTTAAGGTAGAATCCGATCTGCACAACTTTGCTATGCTAAATGATCGCCGTTGTTATCATTTGATCAGATTTGTCGTCAGTCTTGAGAGCGACTTCAAGACGATGTACCGAGGCGTCAAGGAATTAAACAAACGAATCCAGGGAAGCTCGAAGCCGCATATTCTCGACACCTTGCTACCCCTCCTTTACCGTTCTGCGTATATTATGTTTAACAAGAGCCATTTGTCGACCTTCATCGAATGCTCAAAGAACGACAAGGACGGCCTTGGAGCCGCTGCACAGCAAGTCACAACTGAGATTTCCCAGAGCATACCTGACCTTTTTCGCACACACATCGGGCAGCTTTGTAAAGATCTCGTGGAAGCAGCACCATCTGCAACTAAGGAGAATGACTCTGGCGTGGTAGAGACACTGAAGGCCTGCTCGTCGTATTCGAAAAAATACCCCGCTGAGCTCCCTCAAGACAAGAAGTTCGCTCAGGCACTGATCAACTACGCCATTTTTGGCGAACCTGCGAAAGCGGCCAAGTACGCAGTAAACATTATGCTTGCTCGGAAAGATGAAAAGAGCTTAGTGAACGCCACGGAGCTTCTCCAAAAGATCATGAAGGAGTGGAAGTATGAGTCACCTAGTTTCTTAACTCGCTTGGCTGCCGTCAGTCAGCTTGAGCTATTGGCGTCATCTGTCACCGTTGACGCGAATGATGAGATTATCGACATGGCATTGAAGAATGTTCTGCAGAAGGTTCGCACTGAGGCGCAATCAACCGATCCAGAGTGGGTCGATGATACAGAGCTTGATCAGGAATGCCAGCTCAAGTGTTGGGCGCTCAAGCTGATTGTGAATCGACTTCGAGGAGCAAAGGATCCTGATGAGGTCAAGCAACTCACCCCAACCGTCTTCAAGCTACTCCGAACGCTCCTCAAGGAGCAAGGAGAATTGTGCAAGACCCAGGATACACCAAAACACCACAAGGCGCGTCTCCGAGCACTAGCTGGGCAACTGCTGCTCAAGCTTTGCACTCAAAAGCATTTCGAGGAGCTCTTCTCGCACCTTGACTTCAACCGACTAGCTCTACTGACGCAGGACTCGAGCGCACTTGTGCGACGCCAGTTCGTGGAGAAACTGCAGAAATACTTGGTCAACAATAAGCTTCCGGCTAGGTTCTACACGATAATATTCTTAACCGCCTTTGAGCCTGTCGCCGAGTTTCGCCAGCAGATCGAAACTTGGATTCGTTCGCGCGCTCGGTATTTCCGAGAGAACAAATCGCGTGTCATGGAAGCTAGCATGGGACGGCTGATTTCACTGCTTGCACACCATCCCGACTACAGTCCGGAGCCTGACGATCTGCTAGATCATGCTCGATATTTGGTGTATTACATCAGCAATGTGGCTACAGAAGAGAACTTCGGAATGATTTACAAGTATGCAGAGCGTGTCAAGCAAACTCGCGACGGATTGAATCCTACCCTAAGCGAAAACCTCTATGTACTGAGCGACCTGGCACAGACAGTCTTGAGGAAATGGCAAGAGCGAAAGAATTGGAGCTTCCAGGCCTACTCAGAAAAGCTTGGCCTGCCGAAGGGCTTGTACACCGCGCTTCCTAGTCATGATGTAGCGCAAGAAATCGCGGAAAAGCAGTATCTCCCCGAAGACTTGGATGAGCGTCTGGAAGACCTTTTAAGATCGGTGGACAAAAAGAAGGTAAGCCCAACTAGATGCACGAACCTTGACGAGTGAGTCTTTTCTGTACTGACATGAGTGGCTAGAAACGCAACCGTGCGGATGAACGTGCCGACGGAAACCCAGCTGTAAAGAAAACCAAAGTGGCGCAGCCAAAGTCGCAACCCAGGCCCAGGGCGGAAAAGCCAATCAAGGTTCCCAAGACAAAGAAGCCTGCCGTAAAGGCTAAAACGTCAAAGGCTAGAAAGTCTGCTACATCAGCTTCCCCTACTGTAGATGAGGGCGATCGACGACGAAGTGGACGTGCTAAGAAGAGCTCAACTTACATCGAACGAGACTCATCTGAGGATGATGAAGACATGTTAGACGGCGTCGCTAAATGGGATTATTACGACGGCGAGGGTAAGAGAATCGACAATGAGTCTGATGACAGTGATGAAGAGCAATCAGATGATGATGGAGCTGAAACTTCAAACGATGAGGCAGATGTTGAGGAAGCATCAGACAAGTCTGAGGAGGAGCAGGGGGAGGAGGAGGAGAAGGAGGAGGAAGAGGAAGAGGAGGAGCAAGCAGAACCTTCTCCTCCAAAACCTAGTGGCCGCAGAGGTAGGAAAGCTCCGCCGCCTCCTACCAAGACGAGAGCTGCAGCCACCAAGACTTCGGCTAAGCCGGCACCCAAGGGTCAGGCTGCTGCTTCCAGCAAATCGAAGTCTGAACCTTCTGCAAGTACGGGTCGGGCGACGAGGACAAGGAGGGCGGCTAACCACGATGAGAACGACTCCGACTAGTCGCAAGTTTAGCAGAAAGAGTTGGACACCCGGCATTCGTGGTCCTTGGATGCATGTGGCTCTGCATGGCTATATCAAGTCTGCTCTTCTTTTTCCATTAATAGTATGGGCAAACATCGTGATAGCTACAGGTCTAAGCTTAAGGCAGGATGGTGAGAGAGGGTCATTTTGGGGGAGGGCAATCTGAACTGAATTTTCGTTGCTCTCATCTTGGCGATGGGTTTCAAACCCGGAAAAAAAAAGTGTATTTTGTTCTATACCCTTGTTCGCATCTGTCCAGCTCTTGGTGATCTGGCAGTTTCTTTCATAGTGGTGTTTGTAAGCAAGAATTGATATAACTTGGAACATGACCACAAGAGTGGCAGATAGATTCTATCCATGGCTTTCTCTTCCTTAAGATACGAGGTCCAAGCGCACTGTATTGTTATCGGCGTTAAACAACGCAAGGATATAAACGGACTTTCTACCCGACAAGCCTAGGACATGATATGAATACGCGGGCTGATCTCTACTGATGAAGATGAAATCCGTGTTGCTTACACGAGGTGGTCGTTGAGACTCGGTTTCAAGCATATGGAAAATGATGCCTTGGCCTAGCGAATTACATTGTATGATAGAGTCACTCTTCGAGCTTTTAGTCGCCAAAACAATACCAAATTACAGTAGAAGGTTTTTCTTCCAAAAAAAAAAAATAGAATTCTTAAAAGGCTATATCCGGATATTATCCTATCCCCCACATGAATCCGAAAACGCCAAGTACGCCTGGGGTCAAGTTAGATAGGGGGGTTTGCAAAATAATCAGCTTAATTCAGTTTTATCGCTCCCCTCTTCTCTTTTACACTGCTCGTGCGTAGGCTTTGCTCGTCCGCTCAGCCCTTGCGCTGGCGCTCGTGCTCGCGCCTCTTGTAATTGTCGCGGATAGCAGGAGCTGCCTCTAGCAGATCCTCCTTGGTGACACGATCCTCGATGGACTCGAGCACGCTGTTGACGACGTTGAAGTGGTTGCCATTGTGCTTGTCGTCGCGGAAGCGATAGAATCGCCAGCGGCGCTGCTCGTCCTTGTACGCCTCGACGACGCGTTCGTCGAGGGGCTCGTTGAGCGCCTTGAGCTCCTCCCACTCGGACTCGGAGAGGTATAGCTCGCCAAAGGGGCGGTACTGGTCGCCGCCGTGCCATACCCACAGCTGCACGTGCGGAACGCTCTCGTAGTCCACATATGGCTCGGATATACCCTCGGCGCGGTCGGCGTCGTCGGGGGGCACGGTGGCGAAGTGCAGCTTCCATTGGAAGTCCACCGTATTCTCCTCGGCAGGCTTCCACTTGAGGATGTGCGGGTCGGTGCCGTGCTTGTACTCGGTGCGGATGCAGGTGAAGATGAGGCCGTCGTTGCCGTGCTTGAGGTTCTTGATGACCTGGTTGAAAACGGCGTCGACATGGTACGCAAACTGCATGTCCTTGTAGCTGAGTATGAATGGTTGGTACTTCTTCTCTTCAGGATACTTCTTGTACAGCGCTTTGTAAGGGTTCATTATATTTTCCTGGAAGTATCCGAAGCGCTTCTGCAGGCCACGGCCCATCAGGTTCTGACCATTCCAGGCGAGGCAGTCAAAGACGAGGTAGATGGGTTCCTGGCGTCCGTCCGGTAGTGTGTCCATGACCAGCTCGCCGTCGAGGAGCGTGCCCTGGTGGAAGGTCTCTTCTCCGCTAGCGGTAGGGAAATGGGCGCCCTTGATCCACCAGTAGTCATTCTTACGATCGATGAGGTAGTGCGACTCGCCGCCATTGCCGTCGTCGGTCAGGTAGAGGAGATAGCGTATGCCATCGGATTTCTCGCAGAGGTAATAGCTGTAGACCACAGTGTGCCATCGCGCCGGAAGGTTAGCATTTGCTTGGAAGTATAGGCGGCTCAAATACACGCCATTGCCACACATGCGATGAGCGACAGAAGCGGGGGAAGAGCGGCTTACTCTTCGCGGCGCAACTCGGCCAGGTGCTTCCTGGTGAAGCTGACTGGCTGGGCGCCGGGGAAGTTGGTGCTGTCTCTTTGCAGCAGCTGGGCGACCTCGCGCTGCATGTTGTGCAGCAGATCACCCTGGGCTTTAATGCCCGGGTGGTCAATCGCCCTTATCCGCGTCGCCCCATCCTCCATCGTGGGCTTGTTTCGTGCGAGGGCTCTTCCTGGTTGCTGAAGTGGAAAAGGTGCCGCCCCTGGGGTTTGGCGAGGACGCGAACCAAAATCGTTTGGGGATGCAATGAGGTCCCGGTCCAATGGGTTTCAAGGCGCGCCAGCGTTATCTTATCGTCCGTTCAGCGGGGAGATAGGTTTAATGGGCAAGAGCTCCCCAATCCGCTGATGGCATCCCATAACTAAGGCAACCAACCCTCTTAGTGCTTAAATTAATACATGACTGGGAAGCCTCCAGCACTCCGAATTCCCATATGCATGGGATGTATTAATATGTAACCTGTGCCAATTTATTAACCAAGCCGGTAGGCTCTTACAAATCGTTGTTTAGTCAAAAAAGCTGTGAGGGCGAGTGCGAAACACATTGTTATCCCAGGAGCTGTACATCAAGTAGATCTTGACTGCTATGCCTTTTCTTTCTTCGTCCTTCAGAAATATAACCAAAAAAAAAACAAAAACAAAAAATCGTAGTTCTTTATCAACGAGAAGCATAATGAGGGTGTGAATACTGCAGTTAAGCCTTCAAATATACGGTAACATCATATTGCATCCATTATTCTTAGTCTTGTGACTCGCTTCGGATGCCTGAGTTATCCACTTGAGCACTGGTTCTACTGCGGGGTCAAGTTGACCATAAAAGGCCGGGCTAAAAACCGACTCCTCGAGAGTTATTAACGACACTGCGACAATCCCTTGGGGACCTTTGGTTGTGTAAGTTTTCGTATAAGCTCACATTCTAATATCAGCAATATTTTCCCTTGTTCTGCTCCGCACTTTCCGCGGCGACTGAACCAGAGTCGTTGAGATTGCACAAGCCCAGAGACCAGGAGGGCTAATTATCAAGATACAAGATACATCGAGTCTTTCTCTCCACTCCACACCTCACAGGACCCCGGCTTACAGATATGGTAATTGGTGTACATACATGAGCCAGGCCACATGAAAGGTTTAGCTAATCATCATAAACCACCAGGCTCCATATGACCAAATCGTGCTCCTCGGAGACTCCCTCTTCGAATGGGCTGCACCGGTAGAGAACGGCTATTCGTTTCATGCAGCCCTCCAAGGTTGTGCGTATAGATCTGTGCCTATCTTGCCGTGAAGCCACTGTTGACAGGTTGCTTCTTTGTTATACGCCTTATAGTATGCCTCCGACGCCTAGATGTGGTGAATCGAGGTTTTGGTGGTTGGAACACCGAGAACGTACTGCGGTTCTTGCCCGACCTGTTCCCAGTGCATGAGCCACTGGAGAGTCACGGTCGAGTGAAATACCTGGTTGGTACCCATCATCGGAACGGTTTTTTCCACAAGAGAAAGAGCAGATGCCACTAACCTCCCTCCCAGCTTGTGCTGCTCGGCGCCAATGACGCCTGCCTGCCGCACGCTGACCCCCCGCAGGGCATCCCGCTGGATGAGTACGCGGCCAACCTGAAGAAGATCATCACGCACGACAACGTGGTGCGGCATAAGCCCCAGGTGTTGCTGATTACGCCCCCGCCGCTGGACGAGACCCGCATCTGGGAGTTCACCGATGAGCAGCCTGACGGCTCCCGGAAGCTCACCCGCACGGCGGCCAACAGCGCCGCGTACTCCGAGGCGGCCCGCCGCGTTGCCGCCGAGGTCCCGGGCACCCTACTGGTTGACCTTCAGAAGGGGCTCATGGACAAGGCGCTGGCCCTGACCCCGGACCTGTCCGAGAAGGACTACGACGAGAACGGGAAGCCGCTCCTGGGCTATCTTAAGGGCCGGAGGGGCGGCTTGGGAGAGCTGCTTCCAGATGGTCTGCATAGTAAGTGATTTTCTTTTCTTTTCTCTCTCCCTTTTGTTCCTCATCAAAATCAAGCGCAGTTGCAAACAAGTTGATTCGGCATGGTCGTTCTCCTCGCGTTGCATGCATATATGTATACATGTCTCTCACTGCCTAGATGTATTTTTGTGCATAGATCATGACAGTAAGGTCTCAGGATGCGGACTTTCCTCGTGCGGAGGCAAGCGTGTATTATTGATGTAGATTAGTTCTCCTACAATATTGATGTCAGTACTGACCTGTATTCCATAGTGAGTGCCACAGCGTACCGTGTGCTATATGATCTAGTCAAGCCTCATCTGGGACCTTTTATAGGCACCCCCTACGTGTTCCCGGATTGGAAAGATCTGGCAGCGGAGAGGAAGAACAATGGCGGCAAGCCAGGATTCGATACCTTTCAATAGATCTTGTTTTTTTGCCTGCAGATAAACAGATAAAGGATTACAGGGCGTTTAGACAGATTAGTCAACCGCTACAGACACTACAGACACTAAATATAGATATACACTTGGCTTGGTAGTTACAGAAAGGTCTCCAACCGGTGATAGGCCTATGATGATATCCCAGATCTATTGATCGATTACTCAGGAAAAGCTAACTGGTACGCAAACTAGGCAAGGGATATATCTTACACACGGCTATTTATCTAATTTCTTCAGTCTTCTTTAGTCTACAATTCTCACATTGAACGCTTCAAAGAAGCGCAGATTAGCAACTATTGATTATAACACGGCTTTAACTAAAATCGTTCCAGAAAATTCTGCACAGGTAAATTTCAAGATCCAGAACTTCATGGTGAGACCACAACCGTCGTGGACGGGTTGATGGAAACCTGAGGTATGGTTTTGGTGTTGCTGGCTGTCGAAACCACCACCGTCGTGGAGGGGTTAATGGAGATCCGAGGGATATTCGTGGTAATACTAGAACTCGTCGTGGGCGCCGCAGAAGATGGTTTTGGTACCGTTTCTGTGGAGCTTGTCAGAGGCGTGGAAGCTGGTGCTTCCGTTGCTGTAGATACTGAAGATGATTGCGGTGACGCCGTCGGCTGGACGGTGACAAATACGGTGGTTGTTGACGATGTCGTTGTGGCCTCAACCGTGGGCACTGGGCTAAGCACAATGAAAATCGTTGTCGTAGTTCCGTTCTCCGCGGGAGCTGTCACCACGGAAGTCGTTGTGACTGTGACGGTCGACGGCTCGCAGGTGGGGCCAGCGGCCGACGCATCGGAAGGAAGGCCTGAGGAAGTTGTGATGACGGAGCTGCTGCTACCACTGGTGTCTTCTGCAGCCACACTCTCCAGTATGAAACCTTGGCTGGCATCACTGTCATCGCAGTCTGCGACGCCCACATTATCCGCAAATGCCGTCAAACATGAGGTATCGTTGGTTTGGGGTGCGAGCGATAGTGAGCCTGTCTCTGACTGATCCATTAGGAACATATGGGTACTGGTAATACTCGCGCCTGCAGCGTATGGTTAGCGGTTATTTTAACGATATGCAATTTCGTAGGCATACCATCACCTGCGTTGGTACAGGATGAGAGATAGAGCGTGTTCTCGGAACTATCGGAGGCATCATAGGTCAAACAAGTTCGTGTCTGGTATCTGTTAGTCGACTGAGCTCCCAACCATTATGCTCCATCCTACTCACCTCGGCATTGGCAATCACTGTAACGGTACTTGGACTGCTGCTTGTATCTTCAGTAATTACAACCCACTGTTCACCAGCGGTGCTCTTGCAGTCTGTGAGTTGAACCGACTCCGCATTTGAAGCGTCGGACGTGGATGAGTCAACTGTCAAGCATCTCCCGTCAGATGTCTGTATTGTCTTGCAATGATTAGCGTCTATTTTTCCCCCAAAAAATATCAACGCACAGAGTAGGAATAATTACTAACCTTTATATTGGCGTTTGTGAATGAGTAGGTCGCCTGTTTGTGTGAAGTACGAAAACGCTGCCGCAGTCCATCCAGCAGATCGTGGTTGTTTCTGTTGCTGTTGTTGTCTGGGGAGTGGACTGGACCGGCCCGAGCGAGCGAGGCCAGCGCTGCTAAGAGGATAATATACTGTGAAATCATTGTCGTAGTTGAACTAGATCGGGGAGCACCGATCGCAATTAGGCGGAATAGAAAATAAATTTCGACCTATAAGTCACAAACTGAACGAATGTACGGAGAGGATTCCGGGAGTGGCTTTTGTCAAATTCATCCCGCTCAACAGGACTTCAGGGAGAAGGGAGCGTAAGAAAGAGAACGGACGAGAGAAGGAGAAACTCAGGAGCCCCAAAGCCAGAAACTTTCCAAACAACTAAAAGACATTTTCAATCCGTGTTGAAGCAATCCAAGCCCGATGTAAAGAGACTTGGCTCTGGGCGGCACTAGCCATGGGATCCCATGGGTGGGAGGGCAGCCGTTATTGCGGGGCGCCGGAAACCCCCCAGTTGTGCTAACGATTGGGCCCTCGTTTAGCTCTCATTGCCAGTGGGAACCCGCCCATTAAGCCCTTTCATTTACCTCAGGGTGTTTGGCCCTGGCATCGCCAAGCCGCCAGCACTTGGCGGCTCCTCTCTGAGCTCTCCACCGAATCGCGGTGGCCGTCTTTCGATACCAATACCAAATTGCAACTCTGCCTTTCCGCAGCCGCCATTGTTCTTAACTGGCTGTGGGAGTACGAGAATGAGGAGGGGGGGGGGGGGCAGACGTGATCTACCGGGACTGTCAGCGCTTATAGCTTGAAACAAAGTTGTTCGTCTCTGACCGCCAGCAAGAAGGCTTGGGCCTCCTCACCCACCGTGCGACCTCAAGCATTGGCCCCAATATCAGGCTCAAGCCGGGGAGTTGGGACACTACCAAGCCCTCTAGCGGCCTTCAGGTAAATACCCCCTTGTACTTGGCAGTGTCCAAAGTCATCCTAAAACCTAACATCTCGTTCTCGTTCATATATTGAATGCTCGGTCCGAGTCGGTCGCGTATCGAGCAGCGGATCTACTTCTTCATTTAACCGAATATTCACACTGGGTTTTTAATATCCATAAAGGAGACAGATGCACCAATTGTGTGAGATCCCTCAGAGGTCCCATAGTTATGCAAGACCAAAAGCCTCAGCTACTACTATATATATATATATATATATTTATTCATTCCTGATCCTGCCCCGAGCACTCTAACGTGGAAAGGGCAGGGAGGTCTGCGCATAATTATGTACAACAAATTTCACTGCTCTGGACACCACCAGAGATATGCGTGTGTGTATACAGGCAAAAAGAAGGTTAGTACTGCCATGACCACTCAAACTTAGGCCGCGGCGATAAGCTTGGGAATCACGTATTTGATGCCATCCCATATCTCGATACCGCTAGGCAGAATCTGGTTGGCCGGCAGGATGAAGGAAGTTCCACGCAGTTCGATCGCCCAAGCGTTGGTGACCTTGGTAGTGTCTGTCAGATAGTCGACACTCGTACCGGTGGCCTTTTGTGAAAGTTAGCTGTGAGTTTGAAACGATACTTCCATGCGTGGGATACTTGGGTGACAGCGGAAGGGGAAAACCGGGGGAAGGGAGAGGGAGGTTAATGGGTTCCTTACCTTGTACAAGGTCTCGCAAATGGGTCCAGCTGGGAAGGCGGTGCCATAGGGTACCTTGACGGCTGCAGACATTCCACTCGCGAGTGCTTGCTGGCTTGCGAGGTTGGACACTTGGACAGTGCAGGTGTATCCGTACGGGATCAAGATGACTTTGCTGTAGCTGTGGAAGTCAATGTACCACGCGATTCCGTGGTTGGCGGCAATCTCGTTCGAAAAAGCTGTGATGACTTTGCACTCGGGGGTATCGCAGGCAGCCTGACCCTTGTAGTCATCAGCAGAGGGCGTGGTCGAGGCACCGCCAGCGACGGCCCAGTGGTCGGGCCAGTTGCGGTTGATATCAGTGCCGACGGCAGCAATGCCAGTGCGAGGCTGGCGGTTCTTGCGCCACAGGCGCTCATTGGTCTGGGAGTAAGAGAAACCTGTTCCTCGTCGTCAGTTTTTTTTTTCGGTTTCATAGAGCTCGTTCTGGTATAATATACGAACCGTCAGGATTGATGATGGTAATAATGTAGAAGTCAAAGTTCTCCAGGAAAGTTTTGGTGGTGGCATCTGTCGTGTAGTTGGAAACAAGCGCATATGTGATGTACTCGGCAACCTGAGGGATTTTCAGCTTGGATAGGAGCTTAGGATTGCCAGAAAAGGGTATGCACTTACCATCGTTGCAATCCACTCGCGTGCGTGGACCGTAGCGTGGTAGTAGATGATGGGCTTGGAGTTCTTGCCACCGCTACCCCAGAGATGGATACCTGTGATGTTGCGGCCTTCATACGACTTTCCTGCCGAAAAGATCTCAGAGTTATCAGGGAAAGCAGCTTGGATGTCGCTCAGCCAGGTGAGGTGGTCTGCGTATGTGTGGTACGCATCAAACCACGTAGCACTGGGGAGAGCACCAGCAACCTCGGGACCTAGGAGTTCATAAGCAAAAGCCATTCATTCAATACAGACAGAAAGTCAAGCTGAAGGAGGATCAAAGGGCAGAAGCACTTACCCAAGTAGGGTTCAAAAGTCTCCTCAGCTATGGCGGCACCCAAATCATCATGGACAACCTCCGCGTCCATGTTCAGTGCCTCAAATGCGGCGAGCTCGTGCTCTGGAACCACAACGTCCAGATGGTTGCCATGGGAGCATGGTTGGACGGAGATGGTGTCGGTGAGCCCAGAAAGCTGGGTCTCAAGGACGTTCAGGCCTTCGGGAGCTTGGACGCGGAACATCTTGTAGCCATCGTAGTTAACCTTGCTGTCAGCCTGCGGAATCACCACCGCAGCGGCCAAGGAAGCGGCTGACAGGGCGACCTGAAGCAACTTCATGATGATATCTGGACGTTGAACCGAGAACCTTTGAAGGACAACTCGAAACCGGCAGTATAGTACAAAGGTGGGGAGGAGCAGCCTCTGTGTGGAGAAGATGCCTATCGGACGAGTCAAGATATAGCAACGGAGGGAGGGAGAGGGCAGGAGGGGAGGTTTTTTTTAGTCTCCCCTCGCAGACACTATGGTGAATGCAAAAGTCACGTCGTACCGTAGGCTCACTGCGAAATATGAGCATAACTTAAAGGACCTCCCATGGTTGTTTGCCCAATCGGGCAGGAACCAGGACTATACTGAACCTTGAATGGTTGCATCAACGGCAGGCCACCCACATGCCCAGGAGGTGCTAGCTAAAATAGAGGTCGCCTCATTGGCGAGTTTGCCCGAGGCCGATGCTAAGCTGATTTTACTCACAGAGCAATCTTCTTCTAGGTCGACAGCACGCAGAACCGCACTGCGCCTCCCAAGCTCCTAGCAGGAGCAACGGCAGCGGCGTACCAAGGGGGGCCTAGACGAGGTAGGTGGGCGCTCCCCATAGGCCTTGGCGCCGATCTGACTTCCTAATGCGGCAATTCCACAAAGCGGGTCGGGTTGTGGTGCATCCCTGCCCACATCAAACGTGAGATCTGGAACCCCTGGAGCCAGTGGGAGCGCAGCTCAGCACAATATCCAGTTTCCACTGTGAGATATACTCTCCGGCATTTGGATTAAGCTTAATCGGTATGGAGCTGCGCTCGCTGGTCGTCAGAATTAAGTCACCGAGGAAATACGACCCTGCCATGTCGCATCGGCGCCTCGTGCTGCCCAATTATCGCAATTCTGGAGAATAACATAATATACAACCCGTCCATCAACCAAACACCAAGCCTTGGTGATGGTGCGCAACCACAAGCTCTCGTACTGTGACTCGCTCAAGCGGACGCAAAAGACCGCGCTGTGTGCCGTTGTCCGCGTACCGTTTCATTCTTCCTCTCATTCTTCCTCCTTGTGTGAGAGCCAGTTAGGGAACCAAGGAAAAGCAGATCCGGACAACAGGCGTGGGCCCTGCTTTGCTTTGCAAACAATGCCCCTGTTGCAATAAGCTTTTATTCCATCTCGGGTGGCGCGATCTACTCCTTGCTCTCCTGTATTTCTTCAGTCCATCTGGCCTCGCCAAGACAAAGCTTATTATTTCTTGCTCATGCGACAATGTCATAGGACTAAATGTATAAATATAATGTTAGATGTGCTTGCAAGGGGAACACGAGTCTTGGCCTTAAGCTTCGAAAGTGCCACTGGACTTTTCCTCTTGGCTGCATTCTATATATATGTAACACAATTGCGTCCAAAAAAAAATGAAAAATAAAGAAAGGAATTGTACACCAGCCTTGCAGAGGTAAGTTTTGGTGTGCTGATTTGGTCGCAACTTTGGGTAGAAAATATAGCATATATGCTCTCAAGTAACTCTCTTGCCACAACTACCAAGCAATCTGCATAATAAATAATATCCAGTCAAATAAAGTGGACACTTAGAAACATACAATAAGCGTATGATGTAAAGGCTCACTCTAAGATGGAAGGAGTCTGCCATTACTATATCCGGGTCTACCAAAAGACTGAGCTTATTGAGCCTCCAATTTCTTACCGCCGTGGCCAACACTACAATGATCGAGCTTACGTTTACGAGAAGATGCCTGGCTGTCTCCAAAAGTGGCCGCTGCTTGGTTACCGTTACTTTCCTCTACGTTCGCAGAGTTCCCATCAGTTTGGCCGGCTGGGGTATCTGTAAGGCCGCCCTCCTGGTGCAAATCCTTGTTCCCCAGGGATTTCGCGGGCAGGCTGCGCCCTCCCACATCATTAATTCTGGGAGGTATATCGTCATCATCACACCATAAATCCACGTCCCCTCCTGCAAGCCAGTCTTCCACTATGTTAATTAGTTAGCGTAAGACCCTTTCAAGTGGAGATATAAACGGAACAAAAGCTTTTCACAAGCATGCTCAGTTTGAATGACAACAGCTTGGGAAACGGGCAATGACCAGCTCAGGACACCCAAAACTCACTTTTCTTATACATAGTAAACCATGACTGGTGGTTACGAGCAGTCGGAAGGTCTCCGGTGACAGAATATCCCAGAGTGCTTTGAGCTGCGCCGAGATACTTGTAACCATCGGGAAATTTGTCCAGAAGACTTTGAGCAAATACTGGCGCTCGGTTACCGTCCACAGGGATAACTTTGTCCTTTTCGTAAAACAACTTCACGTATTTGGCTTTCCAGGAAGTTGTATCATAAGCACCCTTGAGGCAAAAGAAGATGAAGCGACAGTCGCAATCCACGTCATATTCAGCGCCAGCAAGGGTTCCGGTTGTTGTTTCAGTAGGCTGAACCTTGAAGCGCTGAGTAATTGTAGCCTTCATCTTCCCTACAGCTCGATTGTTTGCCGCAGAATACTCTACAAGCGTGCCGCACTCGCGGTGCATGATGAAGTCACCTTTGTCCTTGCCCTTTTTGGAAATGTCGATGAAGTCGTCTATCGAACGGCCTTTACTCCAAGCTGACCATGCGGCGTTTTGTTAGTATCTGATCAAAAGCTGAAACCTTGAGGTTCTTTGTCCTTTCCAGACTTACTAGTCCACACAAATGCGTCTTTAGTAAAGAGGTCACGATAATTTTTCCACTCCGATGCATCTCGATATACAGGCCATCCTTTGCATAACTCCGATACTGCAAATCTATTCAGCAAGTCTTCAGTTGGGCCGTTGATGTGCGAGTACTGGCGTGTGTGAGCGTCTGCAGAGGTAGTCATGATGGTGCTTGGATTGGATATAATATATCGTGGTTCAATATTGACACTGGCTGGACAAAAGCCATGGGAATTTGTCTTCTTTATGATTCCCAATCACTGGCGAAATGCCGAGGTTTCAGACGAGAGAACAGGTATCTAGCCAAACACGACGGGGAAACTCTAACCGATAGAGGTTTTAACTGGATTCTTACCCGTGGCTGGCGATTTGTTTGTCTGCTGCATGATCTTTGTGAGGCAGAACATTCAATGCAAACAACAAATAAAATGGCGTTGGAGGGCAGCAACCGTCCACGGTGTCCCGCGAGAATGATTCGGTCAAGTAAAAAAGACAGATAATTGGCAGCTATGGCTAGAGGAAACGAATAATCCAAAGCGATATCTTTGATGTCAACAGGAAATCTTTCTAAGTAGCGGTAAGCGTATGTCTCTGAGTCGATCCAGCATAACAAATCACAGGCTTTGGTAGCCGCTCAAACCTCTACGGTTTGGTGCCGCTGCCCGCAATGCCCCTGAAAACTTTTGGAATACAAGGCTGCTAAACCGGGATAGTTCCCGGAACCACGAGATATTGAACTATTCGAACAGGTCGGTGTCCGCCTCTCGTGATGTGTCTTACTCTCATTGCACCTCAGACGGGAAGCTGCATGATATCGGTTGTGTCTAACCGTGGAGATTGTACGTCTATACATTTGCGTAGTTTCTGAGGTGTTTTGTGCTGTTTAACCCGGGATTAATCTCTGAAGATCCCTTATAATTAATCATATAGCTGAATTACCCCGAATTATCTTCCTCTTTTGTATGATTCGCGCAACCTAAGCATCATAAAGTTCTATATCGGAACTGAAAGCTCAAATGAGCACGGAAATCTGCATGTAGATACTGCTAACTGCTAGCTTAAACTCTTTTAGGGCTTGAAAGACAGTTCCCCCTTTTGCGAGAACAGTCTTTAAGATAGTTGATTGAGACAGCAGTTTCAGTCCATGTAAACATCCCGAAACCGTGTTAAACCAATCACAGGAGGGTTATAAAAGAATAGAAAATAAGCTTGGAGATGTACTACAATGGGTGGGTGTGCCCCCAGTCTTAGCCATATTGTACGATCAAGACATGCATCAGGTAGTTTTAGAACCCGTATTGCAAGATAGGGTTCGCTAGCTATCTAAGTATGTGACTGCGGAGTCCAGACATACGAGGGATTTAGCGAAGCGATTTAGGATATCATCCTCCTTACTACCAACAAACCTGTGTATAGTACTTCCTCAACGCTGGACAGAACCTTGTCGGTTCCCAACATGTCGTGTGCTTTATCGGTCGTAAAATAAACCCGGCTGGCTCAACCAAACGAGCTGACTCCATGATGAGCTCTATTACAGCATATAGTTACCTATGTATACTTTGTAGTCGTGATACGTGTTTAGTATGGTATTTTCAAAGTTGATATTATGCTCATGTACTGTTTACCTTTTACTTTTTCTTTCTTTCTTTTTTTTCTTTTTCTCCAAAGGACAAAATATCCTAATAGATAAGACTAATCACTACTCATTAGAGTACCAATGTAGTCAATACCTCAGAAATATAGAATTACCAAGCAAGTTAATGCATCAGTTGACTTGTAAGGGTTCTTCTTGTTGTCTTACGAGGTTCCGCCTCTCTGACAACCCACTAATGTTGGCTACTCTCCCGTAGCTGCAAAGCCACAATTTTAGCGGGTTGGGCATTAAGATCGATCTGCTTAGAAGAGTAAGAGGTTTTAACCCGCACAGATAGTGCAAGCCACCCAGCTTGCTAAGATCGAGCCGGCTCAACTACCATCCATTTCGATGGTGTAGTTGGCATTCGTGGGCTCGGGTAGGGTTGCGAAGCATGGGCATCCAGAGAGCACCCGTGCTAATTTCGGACGTTGAAATGACGTCAGGCAGACATCACAGCGCCCCGCACCACGAAGTCCGCATTGATAATTGCAGAGCCTACAAGATTGCGACAGTAATTAGATATATTGTACTCAAACAATCATTCAACTCTATTTAACAGTAGTAGATGGAGCATTTCAGGGTGTTAAGTTCTTGCTAAATAATATCCGGGTCCGCTTGATTTGAAAGTCAGAGACGAGCGGCGCCTTGGAATAATCTCAAGGATCAGACATGGGATAACCTTGCCGGGCTGGGCGGCAATATGGGGCTTCACAGATCATTTCGGGCAGTAAGACCAAAGAGGCACGCTGAGCACGTTGGTTGTTACGATTCAGGCAACCCGGGATCCCGGCCACTTCCAAAAGGGAGAGACATGGCCGTGGTGGCTTTTCTAATGTGGTGAAGTTTTCCTTGGAAATGTTGGAATCATGGTACTCACGCTGTTTCAAGAGGGGAGGTCTGGCCGCCAAAGATTGGACAACGCACCTCGCCTGCGGTACGTAAGCTGGTCCTAAGGCTCGCGTTATGCCCAAAGCAGTTCTCGGGATGCTGCACGTCAACAGTCAGGGCACATGGGTATGAGCTCAGCTTCACCATTTGGGGAAGCCCTATGACGAAATGTTAAAATCCCACACGCCGCCTCTTTCAGATCTAAATTGCGCCAGGCGGCCGGCTCAATTGGGCACATGTAAGCGTAACGATTGATGCTCTCTGCTCACAATCGGAGATTTCATTCGACAGCACCAGCCAAGGTTACAAAACTTTAAAAGCAAGGAAGTGGTGTAAACCGGTTATCAATGGGCAACACCAGCAGCATTGGTATTGTAAGTGACCACGCGTAATCACAGTTGAGTGAGAGCATTGCGTGTGTTTGTGGCTCTTGCTTGGAAACTGGTTCTTAGTCACTGTTGGCCTGCTGCCTGGGTCAAGCCGAGACCCGGCACTTTTTGAGCTTGCCCCAGTTTTTTAACTCATCACCATCTCGAGTAGTTCTGACTGATAACGAACCGTTTCGGTATTCACGTGAACATGCCATGACGAGCTGGCGCTCTTCGGGGACTGCATCGTATCTCGTCGTCGTTGTTTCATAGGAAAGAGACATGATGTTGTGTGACCAAATACTGGCTTGGATTGAGCTCACGGTGACAATATGATTCTTCCTCGCTCCACTGATTATTAGGCATAAAGTAGAAAGGAGCCATCCCCTGGCTTGTTGCGGTTGGGTGTGGCTTTTTTTTTTGTTTTTATTTTTCGACGATGGGCTCAACCCTGCAAATTGACGTGGCCGCCCAGGACACAGGGTATCCTGGCCAACATCAATTTCCCACAAGGCTTGAATGTCTTTACTGGTGACGATGACGTCCACCTGAATGTGACCCCCTGGCTTTTTACATAGCTTAAAAAAAAAAAAAAGTACAGTCTGTTTCCTCATTCACTCAAGTTAATATCTAGGATATGAATGACACAGTGATATTGGTAAGAGAAAGAAAAATCCGGACTGGTGCCTCTGAGCTTGTGGTGGCAGATCTGAGCGGTGAACTCGCAGGGGGGGTTTGATCTCTTTCTTTTCTTTTGCCTACTCGTAACAGAGTCTGCAAGGTCCGGAGATGCACGAAGTGCTCTCTGTTTGAAACTGACAGCGGGGGCCCACGCCGACCCACGCTGGTCATTCCCCAATTGGGGATGGCGGTGTCAAACCATAGTCATCATGAAGTTAGTTCATATGCTTTTTTGGCAACAAGAAGCTACATAGTAGTTCTGCATCGGCCGCACTGCTCAAGGGTGAGAGATGCCGAGAAAACCGCGCCGGACTGCCGACCGACTGTTCTATCCTCTTCCACACTCTTAATTGTACGGTTGTAGCGGAACGAGGGGGGCAAGGCCTCTTAGTTTGACGGGGATCCACTGCCATTCCCAAGCTTCGGCCGAAGGAACATATGGAGGAGCGTGAGCTAAGCACAGGCTTCGGGGTTTCAACAAGGAATACACGCTGACCATCCGGTGCTGCCGTGGTGAAAGGACTGCTCGCAGAGTTGCCGGGTTTCGCAGTCCCGGCCTTGCGCTAGCCTAGCTCGGAGCTGGCCTGGCCCCGCCCACCTAGAGAGAGCCCGCCAAGAAGCAGGGCAGGTCGTTTTGGTCAAAAAGCACTACATCATAGGTAGATCACCTGCAATCTACCCGTTTTCCCCAGAGTCGGTCGCACAACCAAACGCTGGCGATATTACAACCTTTCTTCTTCCGACCCTGATCCCTTCACGCTGCTTGCTTTCTCTCACTCGCGCCCCTCTCTTGTTCTGAACCCCCCATGCCATTGCAACAGCGTGTATCGACCCTCGTTGCTCATTGTTGCTGCTCGTAAGCCCTCTCTATTGCCATTGCGGGCCTCAAACCGCCGAGGTCTTGCTCCTTGGAACAGGCGCCGTCGCTTCGGCCACTCGAGAGTCCTTGCTTTCGCCCCGAGCAGTTTGGGCGCGGAGACAGCGAAATTTGAGACACGCCTACCAACCAGGAGCTTCCCTCTAATCAAGGTACATACACAACACCCAAAAAAAAGAAGTCCATTTTGGGTAGATGCAAACCTGTCGTGGACCAGACGGATTCTGTGTGTCGCTGAGTTAGCCCTTCCGCCCTGGTAACAAACCACCACATGTTATGAATCACATTTCTGTAGGTCTATCCCTTCCTTCTTTCTCTCTCTTTGTTCTCTTCTGTCCTCGTGCCCGCCTGGTCCGTACGTCTTGGTAGATCCCATTTACTCTGTCTGAATTACAATCTATGCACACCGTCTTATCCACCCGTTCATTCATTCTTCCATCTGCTCCTCCACCCCTACTCTTAAGCCTGCCTACTACTATATCCCGTGCCATTGCTGCCCGTCCCCACCGCACACCGGGTGCTTCCCTTCCCATGGCATGCCTCACATCCCTCGCCCTACCATTACTCTAGCCATCCCTCCCTTTCTCCACGTCTGCCAGCGCAGAGGGCCCCATATTGGTCTCCATGATTACTTGGGATCTTCACGCGAGGCATTGAGAACTCATATTGTTATTACCACGCTCACTTCATGCCCCCACTACACACTCGTTTAAACCTGTCACACCACCGAATATCTCTTCCGGTGGTTGTCGTTATTTGTTTCTTTAACCAGCCGTTCCGTCCAATCTTTCTGGCTGTATCCGACGCAGAGCCCTAACGTCTTTCACTATGTCAGATTCTGAGAATCTAGCACACAGTGATAGTTATTCATACCCCCTCGAGGGAAACGTCTACTACAGGCCAAGATTTAGAGATCCGGAGAACCGAGCTCCACGATTACCAACACCCTGCTTCCGTTCTCGACTGCGTCGGCCTCAATCTATTCACATCGTATCTTACCCGCCTGGCTATATTCCAAAAGAGCTAAGGCAGGAGGAGCAACCAAGAACCAGGAAACAACCACGAAGTCTCCCCCAAGGGAAGAGAAGAGAAGACCGTACGTCCAAACAGGCCAAGATCGAACCGGGTTCGTCCAGGCGTGTATTAGAGAGAGTCCTTGCGCCTATCAAGTCTCATCTCGGAGGCAAAGTCTCTTCAGACGTGCCAAAATACTCAGCGCCCCCAGGATCCTCCCGATCTAGTATCTCTAGCTGGCAAGGGACTACCCGACCTCAATCCTTGATCGCTGTGACGACGCAAGAAAGTGCGTTGTTGCAACTCCCACCCACATCCAGCATGGTCGATACTCGGCGAGCCTCGTTAATGGGCACAGCACTCCAGAATTCCCACAGAAATAGCATAATGTCGATGCGCCCTGTCAAGAGCATAAGCAGCAGCAACGTCACGGAAGTACCGAAGCCAGTTGCGTCAGGGTCTGGTGTCTCTTGCTCAATCGTTCTGGCCGAGCCCAACATTTTCCTGACCGGTTTTGACCACGACGGCCACGCACGCCATGAAACCTCAAATTCTACGGCCCTTATCCGGGGCAAGCTGTCACTTGATGTGACCAAGAACGTTAAGCTGAAGTCTATTACCTTGAAGCTATCCGGCAAAGCTCGGACAGAGTGGCCCGAAGGCATCCCACCGTTGAAGGTTGATGAGTACGAAGAGGACTCACTCCGGACCCAGGTGCTCACCTTCTTCCACGCGATGCATGAAACTTGGGAGACGGAGTATGGGAATCAGTGCAACTACAAGATCAGGCGCAATCAGGAGACATCTTCTCCAAGCCTGGCGTTGACGCCTCAGTCTCAGATACCGCTCGCACTTAAGAACCGCAGTGCAGCTAACATGACATCGAAGGAGTTGAAACGACTGTCTCTCCAGTCATATCAATCGCGCAGTTTTGGAAAAGGCGACTCGCCTAATGGCAATGCGGTGCAACTGAAGGGATATAAAGTTTTCTACCCAGGTGTTTACGAATACACTTTTGAGCTGCCCATTGACCACCATCAGCTGGAAACCACGAAGCTCCCTTTTGGATCGGTTAAATGGGAGCTTGAAACCATCGTGGAGCGTGCCGGGGCGTTCAAGCCTAATCTACATGGAACCAAGGAGGTTTGCATCGTCCGAGTGCCAGATCAGTTATCGTTGGAGATGACAGAGCCCATCTCTATTAGCAGACAGTGGGAGGATCAGCTGCACTACGACATTATGATATCGGGGAAGTCTTTCCCCATTGGAACCAAGATTCCGATTGCGTTCAAACTTACGCCTCTCGCCAAGGTTCAAGTACACAAATTGAAGGTTTTCGTCACAGAGTCCATCGAGTATTGGACAAACGACCGCCGAGTGACGCGCAAAGATCCTGGACGAAAGATTTTATTGCTAGAAAAGTCAGCTGGTAAACCTTTGGACAAGCAGTTCGAATCCTCGGACGTGCGAGTCTTGAGCGGTGGAGAGCTGTCGCCGCATGAACGGAGCCAAGCGAGGGCCTCTGCGGCACGACGCAGGAGCGTGGAGGCGTCACGAACCCACAGTACACCTGACCCGCTACCCGAACCCACCGATAATCTTTTGGGCGATCTGGACCTGGGCTTAGAGTCTTACTGGGGATCAACAGAGATGGAGATGAATGTCCAGATTCCGACGTGTGAGCAGATGGCCAAGGACAAGAGCATGCGTCTGCACCCAGACTGCAGCTGGAGAAATGTAAACGTTTACCACTGGATCAAGGTGAGTCACGCACGCTGTGCTCTTATCATTGCGAAGAGAATCTTGGAATGCTAACAATGCTTAGATTGTAATGAGGATATCTCGGCTCGATCCGGATGATCCGGCTGGCAAGCGTCGCCGCCACTTTGAGATCAGTATTGATTCGCCCTTTACTGTACTCAACTGCCGCTCGACCCAAGCCAATACAAGCCTACCTGAATATTCGGGCTCGGAACAACCGATGTACAGGCAACATTCAACGTGCGGCTGCCCTGATGCTGCGGTTCTTTCAACCACACCGTCACCATCTTCCAGTACGGGGACGATTCCCGGAGTAGACAACAACTCGGCTGATCGTGTCAGTCCACCACCACTCACGCGTCCACCTACAGCTCATATTGGTACGCAGGCACACGCTGGTGGAACTCAGCCGTTGCAGCGACCAATTCATCTCTTACGTCATCCTTCATTCAACCCTCCTGCGTTCGATGAGGACGAGGCTCCGCCCCCTCTTCCGACGCCGCCTCCCCGATACGATATAGTCGTTGGCACTCCTAGCGTGGATGGACTGGCTGACTATTTCGCCCGGCTTGCTGATTATGATGATGGTGACAGCGACAGCGGTGAAGATGAGTTGAATAACCCCAGTCGCATCTTGGAACGCACTGGGCGGGTTAATGTGGCCAATCCTCGCACTCCCGGTGGGCGGCTTGTACCAAGTCGGAGCATGGAGATTCCCAGGCCCCCTATGCCTATGAATCTGACGATGAGCGGTGCCTTGAACCAGCGCCGTGCTTAGAAGTCGCGATGCGGCATAGTGGGGTCAGTCAGGCGGTGGTGCACGTGTTTACCGACGAGCGAATGAGATCCGACCGAATTGGATAGGGCGGAGTTTTTTCTTTTGTTTTGTAAAAGGGGTCATACCAGCGGAGATACCATTTGGGTTTTTTTGGGGGGGTAGGGGGGCAGAAAATTATGATTTATTCTGGCTTGTGGGATGGGAGCACACAGGAGCTTTGGGTTGTTATTACTATTAATCCCTTTGCGTTTCCTGGTCTGATTTTCGGATATTTCTCGCCTAGACAGTTCAGCATGCAACGTCATCTCATGTTTACGCTTGGCGCTGGTTGGTAGCATAGTGTATCTTTATGGTCAAATCAACCTGTTTCGAGAAGACCCAAAAGAATGCCGAATTTCATTTGTTTCAGAGAATATGCCATTGTGTTGATACGTGCGACGTGACCAGCCGGCTATCTCTGCTTCTCAGGACCGTGACAACTACCTAAGTAATCATTTGGGTGGGATTACACCGAAGAGTGAACAGCAATGCTGTCCAACTTAGTCATCCCATCCATGCTAATCAGCAAAGAATTTTTGCTGGCATGTTCTGCTCCGAACCTGTGCGTGGATCTACAACGCTCCGGAGGCTTGCGCCGTAAGGAAAGCAAAACGTTTCGATCTGCTATTGAGTGGCGGGCCGACAAACCTGGAGAGGGGGACCATAGAAGACGTCGGGGTTGTCTCCCAAATGCAATAGTCCAGAAACTATAACCAGGTTCGAAGGCCGTGGCGCGGCGGTGCAGCGGAATGGTGAACTGGCGATGCCGCTGGCGACCCGAGATGGTAAAGTTGGGTACATGTATGCACGTAATGTAATACCAACGTGCTGCTGTATAAGCAGGCAAGCAGGCAAGCATGGGAAGACCGGCCAGCCTGGCGGGGTCTGCCCCACTCCGGGTGGTGGTTGAACGGAGGCTGAAGAGCCGCTTGCCGCATCGAGGTTCAATTGGACTGCGAGCTTTGACCACGAGAGCTCCCTCCGTGAGCCGTTCGGTACATATGTAGGTACCTGCATCCATACTGTACATACATACTTAACTTAGGCTAATTTACATAGTAACTATATCCTGTTTCTAAGCGAGGTGTACCTTTTCCCGTCTCTATCCTATCCTCTCCTCTCGTCTCCTCACGTCCCCTCACCCTTCAGCTGCAAGTTGCAACTCATGCCAACTTTATTACCACTTGCGTGGTTTACTAATTTGCCTGTCGCGACCGTCTCTAGTAGGGGAGAGTCCGTAATGGGGGGCCTTTTTATCCGCTTACCGGCAGAGACCGGGGTGCGCGCGCCATTCTTGTCTCCAGTTTATTGCCTCTGGGCCCGCGCTGAGAAATTGAATGCTTTTTGTGCCCTCATGCTCGCCCTCGTCTTGGTCAAGTCTCGTTTCATCCCTACGCCCGCAAAATGACCAGGCCGGTCCTCAGGGGGGTACGATGCTCCACCCCATCAGCCTGGCTCGCCTCTGCAGGACCCAAGCAGCCGCGCCGCTTCCCCATTGGAGCTCTCGCTCTTGCCAATGGGCCCCCCAAAGCGCGCTGTGGTTTGGTGTTTATTAGATCGGATGAACGGTAAGGTTATCAAGTAGGGTAATGGGGGGAGGGTTACATCCAAGGCCCTCGTCGCCCGTCACCCGAATGGCATGGCATAGCATGGCATGGCATGGTGGTGCCCTTTACCCTTTTGATTGTTCATTTGCACAGAGTAAGAAAAGTAGTATATACACGACATGTCCGGTTGCCGCCGTCCCAAGATGCCCGTCATTCCTCTGTCGCAAGTTGCTTCGATTCTTCACCGGTCTGGAACTGTGGTGGTCTTTCTGGAAAGCCCGTGAATATATCCTTCTACGCCCTCTAGGGAAAGAAAGGAAATCAAAAACAAAACATTGTATCAAACCAAAAGACAGTTTCGTCAACCCCACAAACCTACCTATAGTCCTTCATTATGCGTCATCAACTCTTCTCAGCAGCCGCCGCTCTCCTGGCCATCCCAGGTGCATCGGCGGTCCTCAACGAGCTCGCACAAGCGGCGGGAAAGGTGTACTTTGGCACGGCCACAGACAACCCGGAGCTGACTGATGCGGCCTACGTCGCCATCCTGGACGACACCACCGAATTCGGCCAGATCACACCCGGTAACGGACAAAAGTGGGAGTATATTGAGCCTACCGAGGGGGTCTTCAATTACACTCTGGGCGATCAAATTGTCGACCTGGCCGAGGCCAACGGGCAGATTCTGAGATGCCACACGTTAGTGTGGTATAGCCAGCTCCCTTCATGGGGTATGTACAACTCTCCCTCCTTCTAGACATTTTGATAATATCCTATTTTTATTTTTGTTTTACTTTCGAGGTCGTGAGCTAACAACAACCGTGTTAGTGAGCAGTGGAACGTGGACTGCGGCACAGCTGACTGCGGTCATCCAAACCCACATCGCCAACGAGGTCGGACACTACAAGGGCCAGTGCCGCTCCTGGGACGTCGTGAACGAGGCCATTGCCGACGATGGCACTTACCGAACCTCGGTGTTCTACAACGTCCTGAACACAACTTACTTCGGCATCGCCTTCCTCGCTGCCGCTGAGGCCGACCCGGACGCCCTGCTCTACTACAACGACTACAACATCGAGTACAGCGGTACCAAGCAGCAGAAGGCGCTCGAGGTCGTCAGCCTGATTAAGGCGGCGGGAGCGCGCATCGACGGTGTGGGCCTCCAGGGCCACTTCATCGTCGGCAGCACGCCGTCCGAGAGCGACATGGTCAACGTCATGAACGAGTACATCGCCGCCGGCGTCACCGAGGTCGCCTACACGGAGCTGGACATCCGCTTCACCAGCCTGCCCGCCTCCGACTCCGGCCTGGCCACCCAGGGAGCCGAGTACGCCGACGTCGTCAACGCCTGCCTCTCCGTCTCTGGGTGCGTGGGCATCACCATCTGGGACTTCACCGACAAGTACTCGTGGATCCCGTCCACCTTCTCCGGCCAGGGCGAGGCCTGCCTGTACGACGACAACCTGTCCAAGAAGCCGGCGTGGACCAGCGTGTCCTCCGCGCTCGCCGCCGCCGCCACCGGAGTCGCCACCACCACGTCCAAGAGCTCGACCACGCTGACCACCAGTGTCCGTTCCACCACCACCACCTCCACCACCAGCGGTACCGTCAAGACCACCTCCACCACCAGCAGCGCCACGTCCACGACGACCGGCGCTGCCCACTGGGGCCAGTGCGGTGGAATCGGCTGGACGGGTCCCACGACCTGCGTGAGCCCCTACACCTGCACCTACGAGAACGACTACTACTACCAATGCCTCTAAGAGAGAGGAAGAGTAGGAGCGGAACGTTGTCGAAGGCATCTGGAGGTTTTTTTTCTTTCTCTGCTTTGAAGCAAAACTCGGACGTCGCGAAGGGGCCAGTGTGTCGCACCAAGAAAGCAAAGTGTACTCCCTTTTGTCTCTGTCTACTTCTTTTGTATATAAATTATTTATTTATTTCCCGCCTTCTTTTCTCGGCTCCTTGAGTCGAATTGCATGGTGTGTAGCTGTAAAAAAGAATTCTAGAGGTTGACCAAAATCATAACGCAAACCAATGAAAGTTGGCTTCAAGTTGGTAATTGCGAAATGCAGAGAGACACGACTAACCTCGTTGCAGAAATGCCCGTCTTGTTTGTTTATTTTGCGTGTATCCAAGCAATAACTTTTTCGAGCCTACGCCTGAACCGGTACAACAACGTCTTTTACGCTCGACACGGCGGTAGTCTTCTTCTCCGCTTCTTGTACCACCACCGTCCCTGCCCGCGCGCTGGCATTTATCCTCCTCCACATGTCCTTACGCAGCTCGTGGCCCTGCATGAATCTGTCGAACCACGCCTGATCGAACGGGGGCAGCTTCCGCCCCGGTGTCCCGCTGCCCTCCTCCCCATCCGCCCCGGCCATCTCGCGCAGGCCGTTGAAGTACTCCTCAAAGTCCGGGTACACGAGCGCGAACTTTGGCCCGTCGCCGCGCGCCGCGATCCGCTCCTGCTCCCAGCGCAGCTGCTCCTCCAGGTCCGGGAGCCGGGCGCGCCCGGCGAGCACGCTGGCCGCCAGCACGGCCTGCCACTCGAAGATCTTGAAGGTCAGGCCGGCGTTGACGGCGCCCACGAACACCAGGCTCGGGTCCGGCCGGTACACGACGTGCTGGTACAGGTCCGGCACGCGATTGTTGCGCGTGGGCACGCCGGCGCCCGCCAGGAACGGCAGAGTCCACGAGAAGCCCGTGCCGAAGATGAGGTGATCGACCCCTCGAACAGAGGTTCCATCCGCAAAGTGCACGACGCGCCCGGCCACGTCGATGTGCGAGATGGTCGGCCGGCGGTCGATGCTGGGGTGCTGGAAAGCCTCATCGCCAAAGTAACCATTGAAATTACGGCCGGTGACGACGGCGTGGACGGGCGATAGTGCCGTCTGGGTGAGGTCCACGGCGATATCCGCGGCGGAAACAGAGGCCCCGACGACTACAACTCGCTGCATAGAGGTTTCCACCCAGTCGTCAGCATATCCCATGTTCATAAATACACACTCACATACACCTTGACACATTATTGCAACGGGACGCTTGCAACAGCAACTATAACAACGACGCATTGGTAAAGATGACGAACCTTGCCGCGGTAGTTATCCCGGCCGCGGAAGTGCTTGCTGTGTAGGACACTACCTGGGTACGCCTTTGCAAACTCTTCTAGGCCGGGGGTGGCCGGGATATACGGCACAGAGTAATGCCCCGTCGCGACGACGAGGCCGTCGAACCACTCGACCCACCAGTAGTCGTCAGCACCCTCGTCTCGCCTCAGCGTGACCTTCCACTCGTCGCCGACCTTCTCGGCCCGCTCCACTGTCGTGCTGTACGACACCAGGTCGGTGTACCCCCGGCGCTCGACCTGACTCTGGAGGTACTCCAGTATGACTGTCCAGTGCCGGAATGGGGTGTCCGGGCCGTGCACGCCGACGGACCACTCGCTGCGGACCGCGGGGATGGGCTCCTGGCTGAAGCTCATGGCGAGATCGTCTACGTTGGTCTCCAGGTACGGGTACACCGAGGACTCGCTGTACCGTACCTGCTGCTGCTGCTGCTGTTGCAGAGAACCCGAAGAAGAAGAAGTAGTGGTAGTAGTAGGAGCCTTGGGTACCCGGGCCGGCAGGGTCTCCGGGATGGCAAGCGGTGGATCTGCCGTCCGGGCCGCGAGAGCCGCAAAATCCGACAGCAGTGGCGGCTGGCTCCCTTCGCCGATCCTAGATCGAACGCAAAAGAACATCTTGCGCATCAGTCGCCGGTCACCACCCGGGATGGGGTGAAGGGATTTTTTTGGCAGAAAGAAAAAAAAAACTTGTTGCAAGTTACTTGAAAAACAAAAGAAAGAATTGACTCACCAACACCCGCCCGGCCCCTCTCGACGCTCAAAGACTCTGATCTGGTCGAATACTCGCTCCTGCGCCAGCGCGTCGATAGCGATAATGCCCGCTGGCCCGGCGCCAATCACCGCAACACGCTTCTTCTGAGTGCCCATGGTTTCGCATACAGCAGTCGAGGCGGCCGGTAGCAGAAATTGGATAGTAAGAGAGACAAAGAATATAGAGAGAGAAGAGTTTTAGGCACCAAGAGAATCCGCGTAGAGAAGGTCGGCTCTACGGCGATCCTCCGTGATGGATCGGAGCCGGAGAGGGTTCGTGACTGCGGAGTCACTCTTTGCCGTTTCTATTCCTCCCTTCAAAAAAAAAAAAAGGGTGTACAATTTACGCGCAAATTATCAACGTAAGTGAGTGATGAGGCAGACGGCTAGTGACAGATGAAGGGAATGAGCACTATGCTGAGGTGGGTACAAAAGCGACAGGACCAAAGGAGAATTCGCTACCAATTCTGGTCTGTCCTGAAAGCGGAAGTTTGCCATGGTCTTATCTAATACCCGCCGCTAAGCGCGCGATGGTGTGATTTATACTGACATAGCACCATTCGGACCAACGGCTTGAAGGAGTATTATAAGCTACCTGCGAGAGGGGTTAGGCAAATGAAAGAGGGGCGGCCCACGTTTGGAAGGGGGGAAATAAGTAACAATCTAAGCTCTCCCTTCTTGCATCCATGCACGCGTTACCTTGAGCGAAGTTTGCGCGCTCATGCTTTCCACATCTTAATGACAGGCAAAGCATAGTGCCATTGACAAAGTGGGACCAGTTCTAGTCAGGCAAAGGGGGACCGCTGGATTGGCTTTACACATGTACAAGTAGTATTTTGGCCGTGGCGCATGGCTTTCCACCTATAATTACTTGAGGGAAGAACTATGTTGTGCCAGACTGAGAAAACGCAAGCAGCTTTTCGTTTTTGGATGGGACCAACCTGCCTCAAGCAGGGCTTATTTAGGCTGTTGGTTCACCAAGGAAGCGTTGGTCGCCCTCCATATTCCTGGAAAGGCGAACTCCCCTGTTCTCCAGCTTAAAGGCTCGTTCTGTATTATTTCAGAGAGCAACAAATTATCGCAAACAATACCGGATATCAAATTTGCCCCGAGTCCTCCGGCGCCCCTTTTCGCGTAGTATCAAAGCGGACAAAATAACAAAAACGGTACAAACACACTGGTTAAACCTTACGCCTTGATTATGACAGACGCTAAAGCGAGGCTGATTGCTGGCCTCGCGTAGTTTGTTAGACTCCCAAGAATCTGAAGGTGTCTCCCGCAAGCTGACGGCGTCCTTTCCATGTTTTCAGAAGCGCCAGATGGTGATCCAGATGCCTCGTGAGATATGGAGGCCAACCAGAGCACCGTGTGTGAATGAATGCGGGGACTTCAACAGGCAGATTGCTAGAGCAGAGCGGAAAGGGGAAGCTTGGATGGTCTCTCTCGGCAGGACTTATTCCTACATGACCGCCTGTCCAAGCATCGAGCCTCCGTCCATCTCCATATTGTCCAGAGGTACTTCCATACCACCCCGAGAGTCCATTCCGGACATTCTCGAGTCTATATTCATCATCCCGCTGCTCCATGTCAACCAATCTTTTTTCCATGCTGTCTAGCCGCGCCTCAAGGCGGCCGAGCCCTTGGGACATATCGTGTCCTATACGGTCGAGCTTGTTCGTCAGGCTGCGGATGCTCTGGGCGAGTGGAGTATTCTCCTGTCCAGGAGGTGCTGCTGGAACCCTGGCCTCATGGTTGTGCCGACTATCCTGCACGGCAAACCGCCACTGGTTCTGAAGCGAAACCTCACAAACTGCCTTTGCACGCCACGGACAGTCGACCTTGCGCGTGCTGGGGTTCCTCTTCTTGGCTGTGCTGCTGTACTTCACTCCACCTCGGTCGCATACCAGATCGTATCGAGTGGGCTTGCCATCGCGATAGTTGCTCGCACGCAGCTTCACGACACCGTAACCCTGGTCCTTGGCAACTCGCTGGACAGCCGTGAGAAGATCTTCGAATGTGCGATAGATGCCTTCGGGGGGAGGGGCAAGAGCGCCAGGCTCGCCGGATGCCATTATCCGCGATGGTGTCGGGGTGGGCACAGGGACGGGCGTGTGTTGAACGCCGCTGTGCCCATTAACAGGGACGCCGGGTGTGCCATTTGTCAGTCCGCCGTGGCCCCCGACGGCCGCCGACTGCTGGAGGGGAGTTTGGAGCGAAATGGTGCCGGTATTGCTGGGGTTCTCTTGGGAAACAAGACACTCCGACGAAGCTTGAGGTGAAATTGAGGGTGTGAGCACGGCAGCAAAGTGCGCCGGCAGTGCAGGCGACAGCCTTGACGCGCTTGTGACGATGCTGTCAATTTGTTCTTCTGTTGCGGATGATCGCGGGGTACAGGGCCTTTTGGTGCTTTCCGGCGCGTGCTAGGAGCAGGCTTCTTTTGGTCGTGGGCGCCGTTGAGATTCCGGGGTTTCCCACTGTGGAAACGCTCAGGGAACGTGTTTACCAGGTGGTTTAGGAGACGGGATGGACTGTGAAGACCGTTAGGCTCCGGGGCGTCAATGAGGCACCAGCAAGTACAACGAACGTTCTCAACCGCTCTTCTCCCGGCGAACACAGCCCAATGGTATTCTCTGGCTAATTTAGAGATCACTCGCGACCCCTTCAAAGCGCGGCAAGACAGTTGAGAGCGTAGTCACCTGCGCTGAAGGAGATTGGGAAATCGCACGGCCGACACAGTTTCCGTCGGCAGTTTTAATAATCCACTACCGAATGGCGCTTTGCCTAATCCGGGTGGTCTCAGCGTCCGGCTCAGTGGGGGGTTTTGCCGCGTCTATGTCGTGTGTACCTAAAACCTGCATTACGTGCTAGCCCCGAAAGCGGCTTGACTTGTGCAAAGCGTGCAAGAGTGCGAGAGGTGCCGAGAGTGTGACAAAACCAACTTGCCTATTGAATCCTGACTGTCACCTCCTCACGGCCAGTCAAGAGTTTTGTTGTGGTGGTTAAGCGCTGCAATCATATCAATCACTATGTCGTAAGAAGACTTAACCTTTTCTTTCGCTGTTCTGGTCCTTCCTGGTCACCCCGCATCGATCACATTAAACGAAATGACTACAAACCTACCCGCCTCCAATGGCAACTCTGAAGCGCACGCGCTCAATGCCGATGACGCATGGACGGAGGAACAGATAGAGGAGGCTCTGAGTAGGCTCAAGTTGTTACACATCAAGGTAGATGCCAAATCTAGCACGATTCGTATATGTGTATCCATTTGCGTGCGATTCGCTAATGCGTCGGCACTGCTATAGAGTCGTGAACTTCGAACCATAGTCCCACGGATGCTTGAGCCTTTGGCCACGAAGCACACAAGCCGTACGTGAAGTCAGCAGATATATGTGTACCGAGCAAAAATCTAAGTATAGTATAGCCCAGGACGTGCTCCGGTCGTTCCAGGCCGCAGTTACCAACGCTTCCACCGAACTATCCGACTTCCGAGCTCTTTATACGAGCGAAGAGAGTAAGAAAGTGCTAGAGCAGGCAAAAAAGAGTCGGGAAGCAGATCCGAAGGGCATCAAGCCATGGCGAGCACGCGACCACCCCGACTGGCTAGATATAGAAGATGCGAATTCAGGTTAAATCGGCAAATTATTACCAACCACTCTGGCGTAGTTTGATGCTAGTGATGAGTTTGGAAGCATTGCCCAGTCAAGGGCAGGCACGAAACCTGAAGATCTTTAGAATGGCCGGCACTACAAGGCACGACGTTACCCGCTGAGAAACGATATAATCTAGCATACTTCGAGGTATTTACACGGTGCCAAGCTACCCGCCTTGTCATGATATATCCTTGGAAACGGCGTAAATGTTGTGGTATTAGAGGGCGGGGTAGGATTCGCCGCTACCATACAGGAGAAGCGACACACGTGATAAGGAAACTCGAGAAGCCTTATAAGTCATTCGAGCCTTGAAGACACAATCTACGTATATCTGTTTTAACCGTTGCCCGATAAAGCGAGTTGCTCGTGAGTCAGAACAATAAGAACGGGTACAGTGAGCACAGGCAGCTGAGTTCGCGAGGCGTGCAGCTGGAGATCGGGTCTGGCCGGCTGGCTGGCACGTGTCAACTCAAATATTTGATCCCATGTACTGTCCCTTGCTCAGTCCATCAATATATCAATAATATAGGAAAATGACTCACTAATCTCAGCTCATTTCCACTTAAATATAATTTTTCCTGAACTCCCAGTAATTTTGAAGGAAACTTGTTCTATGTCGAGTGCTAGGCGCTGGTAAAAGAGAGGCAGCAATTTTTGAGAGTACTTGCTAAGCCCCAAGGTAGGGAAATCACAGCGCCCACTGCCCCACCAAAATTCACCAAAATTTCGAAATCTTCCTCTAACCCCTCCCCCAGTTGAGAATTCGCGACTTGGTCTTGGGAACAAAAAAATCCACGGTGGAAGCAGCACGTTTGTTGACTCGCCGTCTTTCCCTCATACACCAGTACTGATCGACGCCTGTTCGCTCCCTAGCCGTCGTATCCAACATTTATTTTGAAACCGAGAAGTACCGCCAACATGTCTCGATTTTTCACTGGTGGCGACAGCTCCAGCGAGAGCAGCTCCGACGAGGAGGAGCTTTACTCCGAAGAGGAGGAGGAAGACCAGGAAGAAAAGGAAGAGGATGATGACGAGGAAGACTCTGACGAGGAAGAAGACGATGATGACGATGACTCCGATTCCGACTCCGACGATTCTGAGAGCGGCAAGAAGCTTGGTGCTGCCCGTTTCTTGCGTGGCGAGTCCTCCGAAAGCGAGGACAGCGGCGACGAGAGAGTCAAGACGGTCAAGAGTGCCAAGGACAAGAAGTTTCAAGAGCTTGAGGCTATCATCAAGGCTATCGAGAACGGCGAGAAGATCAACGATTGGGGTCTGATTTCCGCTGGTAAATTACCCTGTCTCCTACCTTCTTCTCAACCCTACATATATGTATCCCGTCAGGAAGGCTTGCAACTAACGTGACATTCTTTGTTCAGAGTTTGACAAGCTGAACCGACATGCAACCAAGATCGCCGACGGCAGCAAGGCTCCTAAGGTCTACATCAAGGCACTTGTGGAGTTGGAAGACTTCATGAATGAGACCATCTCGAAGCAGAAAGTCACCCCCAAGAAGATGAATGCTACCAATGCCCGTGGTCTTAATGCCGTCAAGCAAAAGGTTAAGAAGGTCACCAAGGACTACCAAGCCCAGGTAGATGCTTTCAAGGCCGACGAAGATGAGTTCATGAAGTCCGACGACGAGGAGGCGCCTGCTCCCAAAGCGAAGAAGGTCAAGGCGGTCGACTTCGCGGACCAGCTTGGTGAGGATGATGAGGGCTTCTCTACCGTTGGCAAGGGTGGCAGGGCTCTTCAGTTCACCCCTGAGAGCATCTTCAAGCATCTTCGAAGCATCATGGAGTCGAGAGGAAAGAAGAACACAGATCGCGTGGAGCAGATCAAGATCATGGAGAAGCTTCTTGAGGTTGCAGTGACCCCATACCAGCAGATTAGACTTATTCTCACCCTTGTTTCTGCAAGGTTCGACCTCGGCACTGGAGGTGCTACCTCCATGCCCTTGGACCAGTGGAAAGCCGCTGAGAAGGATCTCGCAACCCTGTTTGACGTTCTCCAGAACAACAAGGATCACATCGTCTACGAGGGTGCCGAGGAGTGGGAGGACGACGAGAAGCCGCCAACCCTCTTAGAGGGCGAGAAGTACATTAAGGTCCCCGGAAGCGTTGTATCGTATGTCGAGCGTCTTGATGATGAGCTCACTCGCTCCCTGCAGAGCATTGATCCTCACACTTCCGAGTACATCGAGCGGTTGACCGATGAGGGCTCTCTGTACAATGTTATCTTCCGTGGCCTGCTTTACTACGAGGAGCTGCAGAAGGACGCTTCGCTCGAGATTCCCCAGGACAGCGTGAACCGCATTGTCATGCGAAGGCTAGAGCACGTGTACTTCAAGCCTGCTCAGGTTGTCAAGATTCTTGAGGAGAACGCATGGAAGACGGTACCGGCAGGATCCACGTCGGCCATCACACCAAAGACTGATGCTGTCGATGCTACCAACCTTCTCAACACCCTGTGCAACTATCTGTTCGCCAACAGCGAGGGGATCATCCGCGCCCGCGCCATGCTCTGCCAGATTTACTTCTTGGCTCTGCATGATGAGTACTACAAGGCCCGCGACATGATGCTCATGTCGCATCTTCAGGAGACCATCAACAGCTTCGATGTCCTGACCCAGATCCTGTACAACAGGACATTAGTCCAGGTTGGTCTCTGTGCCTTCCGAAAGGGCCTGGTCTACGATGCCCAGAACACTCTCCAAGAAATCTGCGGCAGCGGTCGGCAAAAGGAGCTTTTGGCTCAAGGTGTTATGATCCAGCGATACGCCCAGGTCTCCCCCGACCAGGAGAGACTTGAGAAGCAGAGACAACTTCCTTTCCACATGCACATCAATCTCGAGCTTCTGGAGTGTGTCTACCTCACCTGCAGTATGCTTTTGGAGATCCCCCTGCTGGCACAAACTGGCTCATCGCCTGATATCAAGAAGCGAGTCATCAGCAAGACCTACCGCCGCATGCTTGAGTACCACGAGCGCCAGATCTTCACTGGACCCCCTGAGAACACCCGTGACCACGTCATGCAAGCATCGAGGGCCTTGGCTGCTGGTGAGTGGAAGAAGGCGACCAGCTTCATCCACAGCATTAAGATCTGGGACTTGATGCCGGATACCGAGGGTATCAAGACCATGCTCTCCAAGCAGATCCAGGAAGAGGGTCTCCGCACCTACCTCTTCACCTACGCACCCTTCTACGACACCCTGGCGGTCTCTACCTTGTCTTCGATGTTCGAGCTGGAGGACCGCAAGGTCTCTGCTATCGTCAGCAAGATGATCAGCCACGAGGAGCTTGCTGCCGCCCTCGACCAGGTCACCTCTACTGTCATCTTCCGCAAGGGAGTCGAGCTTTCGCGCCTGCAGAGCCTGGCGCTCACTCTTTCAGACAAGGCCGCTGCGCTTATCGAGACCAACGAGAGGACGCTCGAGCAACGCACTCAAGGCACAGCCAATGCGTTCGATCGCAGGGGCCAGAACCAGCGCGGAGGACAAAGGACGGGCGGCCCGAGGGCTGGCAGAGGTGGTGCAAGGACAGGTGGTACAGGCCAGAGACAAGCCGGAGGCACACAATTTACGGGAGGCGCGCTCGGTGCTGCGGTACGAGGCTAAAGGGAGAAAAGCACTCTGGGTCTTTCATTTGTTATGTACGTAATGCATCGGGGAGTAGGCTTATCACTTTCACGAAAACCTCATGGGTGTCCTGTCGGGTCTTGTCTGGCTGGGACGGATGATCAGAAATAGAGAGCAACTTTCGTTCTTTTTCCGAACCTTCTAGACTTTGACAACTGCATTGTTGGGGCTCTTGTTTGCTCCCCTTGGCCTGAGGTTGCGTTGCCTCGGTGCCACATTGGCCTTGCGGGTCTTGTGTGATTCGCCTTCAGATTATACATCCTGCATTCAACGTGGACTGGGAAAGAGCAATAGAAAGGAAAAGAAAAGAAAAGCGAATAACGACTGACTAAGTCCCCTAAGCTACCGTGCTGATATTATATGACTACCTAAGCACATACCCTGCCTCCCTTACGTATGTGGTGTAGTACACAGTAGACGTAGATACCTAGGTAGATCGTCAGGTACGAGGGTGGGTGGTGGACCTGACAAATACCCGCGCGGGTCGACCAACAAGTTAGCGCATCCTCCAAGAAAACCCTAGGGCGAATAAGAATTTGATCGCGCGCCGGGCTGAGAAACGCACATATAAAGTGCCTCTTGTAGTTAACAGTTGAACTTACGTACGTAGAGCCCGCCCATGGGCCATGGGCTGATGGGTGGCGTCTGGCTGGGCTGGTTGGTCGCCGAAGTGTCCAGGTCCACTACCCACGCCCCACCAGCGCCCGCCAGCTTTGCCTCCTCCAGTGGCCTGGTTTTGATTTGAAAGAGCTGACTTATCCAGATAACCGGACTCTCGGACTCCGGGACTATACAATTGGTGTTTTTTTTATGGTTTCTCCCTCCATCTAACTCTGCTGTCCCTGATTCTCGTTCTTTTCCTATTAAAACCTCGGCATGGCACGGGAGAATATGGAAGTGCAACTCATCCGACCTGAAGCGTCTGTTTCCTGAGCTCTGTATCGGTTACTTCCTTCATATGCTGGCCTTCCGGCAACTGCCCCGCATCCTTGCAGTAAGGAACTTGCGATATTACCTGCATCCAATTTCAGTATCCTCCGCCAGCTCTTGTCCAAGAGGAGGAGCTTCGTCGCGAACGTCGATCCGGACTATGTCTGCATCATCCTCGGCAGCGGCCGCCGGCCCAGACCCGGCAGCGGTCAAGACACCCTCAGACTGTCCCAAGTCGAGCGCCGCGCCCGGATCGCCTGAAGAACCCGCGAAGGAGGAGGTGAAGCTGCCACCCTTGACGCCCACCGAGTTCCGGCAGTATAACCACATGGCGGAGCACATGGACATGTTTCACAACCACTTCCGGCAGACGTGGAACCTGCTCTGGAGCGCCTGTGAGAACAATAGGCGGCCGGCCGGCATGTCGCTCAAGGCCTTCATCAACGCGGGCTTGCAGTTCGTGCAGCACCTGACGATGCACCACAACATCGAGGAGGCGCACATCTTCCCCGTGCTGGCGCGCAAGATGCCCGAGTTCAAGGCGGGCAGGGGCAACGGCGCGGCCGAGCTGCTGCGTCAGCACCGCGAGATCCACAAGGGTATGGACTTGCTCGAAGCCTACCTCAGCAGCTGCCGCAGCGGCGAGTGCGAGCTCGAGCTCGCCGTGCTCAAGACCAAGATGGAGTCCTGGGGCACCGTGCTGTGGGCCCACCTAGACCAGGAGGTGAAGACCCTCGGCGCCGAGAACATGCGCAAGTACTGGACCGTCGAGGAGATGCGGAGGATGCCCATGTGATCCCATACGCATCAGCGCCTTATAAGTTTGCGGTTACAGTGAGTGTCACGGGCGAAGCTCCCCTTTGGATAGCTGTGAGAAGTTGGGCGGGAGCATGAGATGGCCAATTCTGTAGTATTGACGTGAATGTGGTGGGAGGAGCTGTGTCTTCTCTCTTGGATAAGTCCTAGATTGGACTATTGAATGATTCGTCCACGAAGAGGGTTCTTCTTAGAACATTTTCGTGAATCTTGGTTAAACAACTACTGTTGATATCCCCATGAAGGGGGGTAATAACCCACCCATTTTGGAAATACCGCTAGATATGATATATACACTCAATATGGTTTCAAAATCAAGCATTCGGGAATGGCACCACATGCAAATTTGTGTACTTCACCTTCGTTACTTCACCAATCCTCATCATTAGCTTCGTTGTCCCTGCTCAGGATCAATTCCTTGATTAGTCCATTAGTTTCTATGATTGCAGAAGCTCCATCACAACAGCAGTTTAAAGCCTGTAACATCACGTGCAGGAAACGATTCATGAGGATGTGGTTAATATTTGTTTTTAAATAATTATTTTACCCACCCAGCTAAGGATAAAAACTTCATGCAAAATTGATACGTGCTTCTACTTTTGATTCATGAGCTAGGTGAAATCTCTTGGCATATACAAGACTTTGCGTATTCAAGCAATCGACTATTTATCGTTCCTGTATTTGTGTAGATTGACCTGTCATAACCCAGCTGTCTACAGCGCTGAATCTTACTCATATTTACATAAGAAATATAGGGACCAACCCAATGTATCAGTTGCATCTATCACCCCCCCAAAAAAAATTTTGGAACCCTCCCATACAAAACGCTGAACTTAGTAAATCACAAGTGGGAGGTGGATCATCGCTTGATAATTAGTAGCCTTGTTTCTTGTTAACTTTGTTGACAAACTCCTTCTTCCCTTCGCTTAGCTTCTGCAGATTAAGCTCAAGGATCTCATAGACACGCTTGCTGTACTCATTGGAATTGCCGCTAACGTGCGGTGTGATGATAGTGTTGGGCTTGCTCCAGAGAGGATGCCCTTCCGGCAAGGGCTCGGGGTCTGTGACGTCCAGGGCGGCGCCACGGATGAGACCCTCGTCCAGAGCTTCGATCAAGGCGTCAGTGTCCACGATGGGCCCGCGGGCGATGTTGGAGAGGAAGGTCTTCTTCTTGGAGAGAAGCTGAAACTGTGTGCGGGAGATGAGGCCCTGTGTGCTCGGCGTCAACGGGACGGCGACCACCAGCAGATCCAAATCGGAAGACAAGAACTCCTCGAACTGATTGTCAGCATCGGAGAGCCACTTGGATGGGAATATGCCATCAGGGTCACCGGTGCCGGGCACGATGTATCCGGTGTCCCTGCGTGAAGCTTGCGTCGTGCGACGACCATTTGTGTATGCAATCACATCCATCCCCAGGGCCTTCGCGACTCTTGCAACTTGACGTCCAATGCTACCATACCCAAGGATTCCTCTGAGATTTCGGCCAAGTTAGCTTCCGCAATAAACAGGACGCAGAGATTCGGTAATACGCGAACTCACACTCTTGCTCCAACACCGTCCTGCACAGTGCCACTTCGTTCCCACTTTCCCTTCTTCTGGTTATCCAGATAGTATGGTACTACACATTCATGTTAGTATAGTTTCAACCATGTCTTCCGCACCATTGGAGAGTCCAAGAAGGGGAGGGCCAAAAAAAACAAAAAAAAACCCCTTACGGTGATGCTGGCTGGCCAAGAACGTAGTTACCACCCACTCAGCAATCTGCGGACTGTCATGGTTTCCTGTTAGCATTCTAGAAAGCAAGCGCCTCTCTGTTCGCTCCAAGTTTAAAAACTCACCCGTGAACTCCATTGGCAGTGGAAAATTCCACGTCCGTATCCTTGAATAGGGGGCTGTCCAGGAGGTAATTCGCGCCGGCGCTCTGCAGTTGCACAAGCTGCAGCTTAGGCGCCTCCTCGGGCTTTGGGGTCAGCGGGCCAGTGAGCAGTACAGTGGCGTCGGACCAATCGATGTCGAGCCGCGCGGCGGTGGTCACGGCGCCGAAGGGGTTCCGCTGGTAGTACTTGACGTCCAACCCCGGGTACTGCTTCTTGACCTTATCCAGCCATGCCGGCGCCGGCTCCTGGACGGCGATGATGATTAGCTGGTGGCCGGCCAGGGTGGGATTTGCATCGCCGGTCCACCAGCTGCCTAGAGCCCATTGGAGCGCCATCGCTACAGATTTTCTCTTCGTTGAGTATTGTGGTGGGGAGGGGTAGGTAAGGAAAGACTGAGGCCGGCTCTGTTATCGCGGGAGTTCAATGGCTTCTCCGGCGGCGTTGGAAACAAAAGCCAAGAGGGTTTGTCGTTCTCGTTCGTGCTGGATGATTGCTAATCATTTAAAGGGCTCCGTCTCCCATATATGTTATCGGGAGGGGGGCCGCTTCTGGCGGCGCTTTGCCCCACACCTATTGGTAGGCAATCGCGAGCTTTTGGCCATACTCAACTAGGGAACCGCCCCCCTCTGGAGTAATCATGTCATTCGCTGCACAATTGAGCTCATACCTGTCCACTGCCAGCGCCGCTCCTCGGGGCCCGTCGTCCCCTCTTGAATAGGTCGCTGTTCCTGCTGCAATGAGCCAGTTACATGCAAACAAAGTGAACATCCCGGATGTATAGCCGAGAGGCTCTCATCGCCGCTGCGGGTTGACTACCTAGTTGCATTGGGATATTGCCGAAAGCAGCATAGGTTGCGCCTGACATGTTTCACAATGGCACGAGCCTTTTATAGTATAGACGTTGGTTGTATAGTACGCTCTGCTGTGTAAATCTCAATGTAAAGCCACAGCGCCATGGTGTCCTACGCAGAGCGATGCAGTGGATCAATTATTATACTTAGGGTATTTATTGTGTTTCTTTTTCTTTTGGCGACATCGGGAGAAGCTTAAGCCACATAGTTAGCAACAGGATGAATTTGTTCTGCTACAAAGAGTAGCGCATGTTGGCGTGATGCCACGACAGATCACGTCATCCTATTTTCTTTTCGTTTCTCTGTTGGACTCTAGACTTTTGGGGCATGGGTTAACGTTTCCATTGTTCTAACAAAAGCCCTACGAGTTCCTTTCTCCTCTAAGGGTCGATTACCAATGGTTCTAGCTTTAAATTGCTTGTACGATACTATCCTCGCAAGCTCAGGAAGATTATCTTTCCCACGAATGCAAACACCATTGCTAGCCTTTCCTATTGCCCCTCTGCAAATGAAAGCTGGAGTTATCTTACAAACTCTTGATTCACAAACCAGTGTATATTGATTCTGTCGTGGTGTCGTTGGCCATTCGCCAAGAGCTAGGACGAACAATCACAGCAGCCAGGTAAATGAGAAGAACCTAGGAGAGCATTGAGGTGCTGTGTCCGTTGCATCCGCATAACTTGTGCAAGTTCTTCTATCAGCGGACACGGCGCCTTGTTTCCAGACGCCAGGGACAAGATTGAAACAGCCGGTACGGATGGTTTGGGGTTAGTAATTAAAGAGACTGTTGAATGAGACCGCGAAAAGAATAAGAGCAAGGCTTCATCCCATTGAAAGATCTATAAGAACCGTATGCTGTAGTATTTTAATACATTTATCTGCAGTTTAACAATCGCCCATATCTACTCACTGTGGCTATATCTTGAATGACAAAATCTGAAGACACAGCTTAGCGACCTACCCCGTGAGCAAATCCTTTACTTCCTGATGAGCAGAACGATCCATGCTGCAATCCGGTACCCGACGACAATCGCCATCATAATGCCCACGTTCCTTCCCATATGCCCGGTTTGGTACCCGTACTGATCCAGAACGCCTTGGCCCCGGATCAAGCATTGGTCTGCCAACGAGGTTTCGTACATGCAATAGCAGCCACCGCCCACAATCGGTGCGCACTCGTAGACCCGTTCAGAAAACTCGTTGACCATCATCCCCTCGAAAACCCACTTTTGGTAGTTCCAGTAGTGGAACACATACTTGTAGAAAACGTTCAGCTTGGTCGGAGACACCAGGAATCCGCCTACGCTCATCCACAGGCCATTCGCAAAGGCTACCAGGGCCAGAGAGATGACGAACGACGGAAACAGCGAGGTGAAGAATACAACAAGGGATTCGGCTGCCAGTAGGTCGAGGAATAGCCACATGAGGTAAGTGAAGAAAGCGGCAGCATCGGGGCGGAAGTTAGACAGCCAATAAGAAATAACCGAGAATAGCAGCGATATTATGACTACATACCAGAGCGGAGTTTGTAATTAGCGCGTGTTAGGATAAGTTTCGCAAAGCGTATCGAAAAAAGGCGTTACGGGTGTAAATAAGAGAAGGCTTACATAGGTAAGGGATGCCAATAAGAAAGTTTGAGATGATCAATTCCGTGGCGCCGTAGAGACCGTTGTGGTGCTCCTTAACGTACTGCAGGCGATCCTCGAGGAAGGCGGGCACATAAGCAACGGCCATGAAAGACATGAAGGCGGATCCGAAGAACTGCACAAAGAGAAATGAGCCACGACTTTGATTAGCGATGCGCCTACTCTTGGAATTTGGAAAAGGATTCTTACAATGCCGTTCGTGATGGGTATGATAGACGACTGCTCGGTACTAAGCCGCAGCCAAACCGTGCCCATCATCACAGCAAGCCCGAAATACATAGCGATCCGGATACCGTAGGCTACTACGTCGCGGTAGCTCTTGACGAATGAGCGATGGAGCAATGTAAGCGTCACGCTTAACGCTCCAGGCTTCCGGTATGCGCCGAGCATCAACTGCTGTGGATTGTCGGAGCCCTCTTTCTCCACAGCTCTGGCGATTCTGGACCGAACATCGCAACACTGTTCTGACCTCTCCCAGGCGTCTTGCAGGTGGTCGAGCTGCTGCTGTGCTGCGGTTCGATCTAACGCAAAATCGGTGTTGATGAGCTCCAGCAGGAACTCGGCCGGGTTGGTTTGTAAAGGGATCACCAGGTCATGCCTGGCATAGTAACTTGATACTTCACTAACGGGTCCGAAGTAAAGGGGCTTACCACCAGACAGAAGCAAGAGCTTGTCAAAGAGGTTGAAGGTGGAAGTCGAAGGTTGGTGGATGCTCAAAATGACTATGAGGTTGTTCCTCTTGGCAACGCCTTTGAGATAGTTGACAACCTCCCAACTGGCACTGGAGTCGAGCCCACTCGTTGGCTCATCTAGGAAGAGGACCTTGGGGCTTGTAATCAGTTGGCTTGCCACGCCAACACGACGCTTCTGCCCACCACTGATTCCCTTGCGAATAGGCGTACCGATGAGGGTGCTGGCTTGGTCATGTAGACCGAACGCCTCAATGAGGCTATCTATGCGGGCAGCACGTTGCTTCGCGGAAAGGGAGCTATGGAGCGATGTTCAGCAAGTGACATGGTACCGCAAAGAAGTGGTAGGTACCTGGAACTAGTAGATAATCGCGAAGAAAAGTCCAATGTTTCTCGTACAGTGAGCGATCCTATAAGAGCATCCTCTTGCTCAACAAAGCAGCTTATCTCCCGAAAGGAAGACAAGGCAACAGGAGACCCATTGACGTGGAGCTCACTTGCGACACTTTGCGCATGTGACTCTCGCCGTGCAAGAATATTCAACAGCGTAGTCTTGCCACATCCCGACGGGCCCATCAACGCGCATATTTCACCTATTTTCCAATAAGTATGATGATAGTTGGCATCCAAGAGACTGACAAATCTTTTTTTAAAAGATACGCACCTGCCTCAACAAGCCCTTCGACATTATCGACAATTTTCCGCAAAGATTTAGTCTTTCGATCTTTGACAGTAACCGTGACCCCTTGCCAGGATATGTTTTTGACAGTCGTGTTCAAGAGATGACCTTCATCGAAGCCACTTTCAAGGTCGACCTCGCGATGTTGACCTTTTGCATCGTGTAGTGTGGCTGCAGGTGTTTTATTTGCATCCATTCTAATTGAGATAAATACCAGGATATTAGTTCAAGTGAGACTCTGGCAGATTTATTTTTTAATCCCCTCAGATATGAATTGGCTCTGGAGAATGGAAAGATAAATATCATTTAGCATACACGGGTGGAATTTAGCTCTGTGACTGAAGTCAATAATCGGCGACCATAAAAAAACAAGAGTATTCTCTCACATCCACCCCATTCAGTAACATCGTTGCCAAGAACCAGGGAGCCTCAGCCCATTCTTGCACGGCAGCAAATAGAACCGTTTTCGCGATACATGCCGGCTGTGATTAATTGGATCAGATGTCGCCAAAAAAGACCGAGACCTGCAGCCCGAGACATGTACCAGCGCCGAGTTAAGGGCAGATGGTTTTACGTGTCGGTCTCAGTCGCCGACTACTGGGATTTAAGAGTAGCTGAAAGTGGATAATTTGAAAGTCCCGGCCCCCATCCTCCCCCCTGGTTTCCCCCCCCCCTCCAAGTCACAACCGCAGTGCCCGGGCGGTTCGGCGACGTTGACCTTTTTTTATGTCAGCACGTGGCTGGCTGGGCTCTCGGGCTGACCTGAGGAAGAATGGACCGCCGCAGCAGAGTGAGCTGTTATTACTGTAGCATCTATTTCACCCCGGACGCAGTAAGCGGGCAAGAGAAACCAAGACCCACTTTGGGTGGACCATTCGGTGACCATACTTCGTTCCCAAGGTTCATCAATCTCGTTGCGCCCCACACAAACGCCCGAGCCCGAGCCTTCGGCGAAGCCACACGGCTTCCAATTTCAGTAGTCGGGGATCTCGCCTAGTTGCCGGAAGTGGATTTTGTGATCTTCGGCGTTCTGTATGACTACATAGGTACTCTGAAACCCCGACTTTCTTGCTCAGCTCGTGGCCAGTTGGGAAAGGCACGCCTTTCCAACCCCCAGTGTCTACGTTTTCTCGGCCTTGAGCTGTAGTCGACAAGATGGCCCGGCCTCATTCATCGTCAAATGTGATCCTTCAATATGTAATCGACACCGTGAGGACTGAAGCTGCCTTGCATGAGGATAGAATTTTTACGAGGGAAAAGAAAATGATACATTCATCCATCCTGTGTCTGCGGTCATACTCTCCAAGCGTTTTGCTGGGAATACGTTTGATATTCATAAATTATCAAGTATCAATAAAACTTTGCTGAGAACCTCCTGACATTCAGCGGTAGCGCAGAGCTGGAAGGTTGTACCGAGACCAACAAAAAATTTAAAATCACTCTATGGTTGAAGCATGGTATTGATTTCACTCATAATATTCTCGTCCTGGGCCATGCTGCTGATTATCTCCTCCTGCGAAAACCCCACCCAGAACGAAGCGTTGTGCTGTTGAGCAGCCTTCTTAGCTCGGTAAATTTCCTGTGCCACCCCTTTGACTTGGCCGGATGCCCTTGCTGCGGCTGACCATACAGTGCTCAGCTTATTTAATGCGCCGATGTTGAGACGAATCTGCTGGCGGAGGTCGTCGTCATCCTGTACAAACCAAAGAGCCCACTTGCTCAGGTGGACGATAGAGGATAGAGTAAGCACGCAGGTGAAGAAGTGCGTGTGGCAGGTGATTGGCACGGCGTATGTCACCATTTTGCTAATTTCCGAAGCCGCTGTCACTGTGTGTCTCGTATGCGTATTGAATGTTTCGCCGCTTCGAACGAGTTGGTAGGGCGCGCAGGCAGTTACCTCACGGGCCGGGGATGTGTCCAGCTGTGACTGAGGCTGATGAAGCATTATAGAAACGCTAGTAGATGCAAATAGTCAGCGAGGAAGAGAGAGACCTAAATTTTAACCGGGAAGTGCTACATACGCATGATTTATCATGTGAGCTTGGAACATCATCTCGTCAAGCTGGCAGTCTTGTGTCAAGCAGTCCCTTTTGGAATCTGGAAGGTGCATTCTCCAGTTTGATAACAATGATTCGATCCGATCAACATTTTGGTCACCCGGGAAGACTGCCTGAGGCAGCCGCATCGTGCGCCCAAGAATCCGGATCGAGGCAATTCGATAAGCAAAGGAAGAAAACAGCTTTTTCTCCTCGACAAATATCTCGTCGTCGAGGTCTTCTAGATAGAGAGGTTGTGGAATGTTCTGCTAGAAGTCAGCAAATGAATTTGCTAGCTGCATTAGTGTGACAACTCACGCCCGCAAGATACTGATGCTCCTCACAAGGCAGCCCAACGTCTGCTACAATGTCAAAAAGCAAGAAATTTGTGTGTCGGTGAACTCCAGCTACCATGCCATCCACAACGAACAAATCCCACCAGGTCCGCCTCCAGCTTTCTTCAAGTACAGGGTCATTCTGCCCGTGCGCGGTGGCATAAGTTCGTTGGTAGAGACCGATTTCTATGGCGGTTCGTTCTACGTTGGCTAGAATCTCTCGGGCTTTTTCCTGCTGGCAGTTTCCGTCTAAGCAGATCAGCAGGATGAGCATTGCTTGAACCAAAAACCCGTCTTTGGTGGCGTCCTCGGCGTGTACAAGTCGCATGGCCTCATCATAGAAGGTTGCCCGGAGCGGGCCGACCTCGAAGTACAGAGATCCGGCCAAACGCATGGCCGCGAACAAAGGCTCCAGGTTGACTTCTGCACCCATCCGTAGAAGGTGCTCCTTGGGTAGCACAGATGGGTGACCAGGGAAGAAGTGGAAATAAAACGAGTCTATGCATTTTTCTGGAATCGTCTGAGTAGGCTTGTGGTAGCTAGCCCCTATCAAGGCGTCTCCGGATCCATCGAGTCGCGAGCGATGGTACAGTGAAGGCGGGCCAGGAATGACATGCGCGCCCAAAGCTGGCAACGAGGCGGTTGGAATCGCTAAGCTAGGGCTGAATGAGGCGGCACTTGGTATTATCATCGTCGTCGACGTGGAGGCCCCCAGCAGCATTGGGCAACTGTCACTTCCTGCTGAGCTGGGCGACTCTGACGCATGCCGTTTATTGGGGTTCTGAGACGCGTTTTTCCTGGGCCCTTTGTAACCACGCCGTGAAGCTACATATTGGCAAAGGGAGTCGCTATTTTTGCACCGGGTGCATGGGTTCGCACCATCACACTTGAGATGTTTGGAGCGCTTTCCGGCAGAGCGGCCCGAGTTAGCGCAATTTCTTCAGTATACTTTGCAAGTGACGCTTGAAGTTGAAGATTGTGACCTACACAAGCCAAGCAAGCCGCCGGGACTGCTGCAGTCGATGTTGACGGCGCTGTCAGTGGTTGGCCGCGAAAATGATCCTGAGATGGTGCTTCTGCACTGGTAGTGCTATCCTGGCCCGGAGTGAGGCCCGTTGGGGATACGCTCGGCGATGACCTGGTTGCGTTAGGCGACGAATCCATCAGAGTCTAGTCGTCGGGTGTGTACTGTTAGGAATCACGAAACTCAATACTCCGTCTTCTTTGCTGCTAATGGTCATGGTAGATAGATAGTGTAACGGCGAAACAATTACAGTACGACCCCAACGGATTGTGCGACTAATAAATATGATCACCAGCCAAAGAGGCTTAACTTGCAGAAGGGACGGTGGGGTCTCGGGTCGATAGGTTATTGTAACTTTTGCTAACCAGCAACAGGGGGTGCCTTGGTGCCCCGCCAGTCCAGTGGTGGGCGAAAGCACTTTATTAAGCCTGCCTATGCCTACAGACGGAAAGATCCGCAGGTACTTGGGTGGGAGGAGGGTGGGCCTGCATGCATATACGTATAGGTATGTATTGTTATCGACGGCCAATGCTATTTTTGGTCTTAGGAAAAGTAATGGTCAGGATGTATGAGGACAGGTAAGAGAATTTTTTTTTAAAAAAAAAAAATAATTTGTATATGATTTGCAATGCAGCTTCGTGAAGTGAACGATGCAGCTAACACGATGGGATGGGTTCACAAGGTTTCCTAGAGGCACCATTAGCATACGCTAGCCAAAAGTGTATACTTTGGTCAGCTGAGAGAGAATCCGGCGATGCTTCTACGAAATCTTATGCCGTTTATTTTTAATCAAGCCTGTTCAATGTTTTCTGGCTTCTGTGGCAACTCAAGCAGAAGAGCACTGTTGAGCAGTTGTGGCTGGTTATCAAATGAGGACCCCAAAACCTTGTTGGTGTGCATGGGAGATTTTGTCAGGCGGCTCAGAGTCCCAAGCGAAGCACGATAGCCATTAAGAGAGCTTCAATGTCCTTCTCTGTGTGCGTATCCATGCAGGGGTATATGTCGTACACGGAATACTTAACCAATCTTTGCTTTCCGTGTCGAGTCTACACTCACCCATCATTGGACGAATAAGGAGCCATTTAGGCGTTAAGTCAAAGTGTCTCCAACTGATGTTCAGATTGCACACCACAAATATCAGAGGCGTTTACAGGCCACTCTCCCATTCGGCAAGAATTTGCAATGCACCAATTTCTGCCGCAGATCATGATTCCATTACGATCCACGTGAGAACTGTGAAGTGTCCCACACTCCCCTCCCCCCAAATAAGGGGAGATCGTATTCCGCCGTTTACATCAAGTGTGAGGTCGTCCCATATTTTGTACCCAACCCAGGTTGCGTTCAAGGCCAAAGGACAACCAACTCTTCTACTTTTAGAAATGGATGCCGGTGAACTTCAAGCTGTACATTACACCCAATTTTTCTCAACCTCCCCGATATCTTCTCCTGTGATACGAAATCGCGAGCCAGGGGCTCCTGGGCAACTGGTGCAAAACCTAATGCAGACCGAAGCCTTCGCTGCATCTAGACCTTTGTGCAACGGTGTTTTGCGGGTTATTCCAATGGGTCAATCGTACTGTTCGGCGGAGAACCGAGAAGACGGCTTGATTTCCCGACGCGCTCCAGAACCGTGGCAGATGGGAGATGGTCAGTCCAGTGAAGCTTAGAATCCACAGGTAGGTAGAGCATTCGGTTTTTGCGTCCAGCCGTAACACCGGCCAGGCTGGCTTTCTCTCATTTCATTAGAAGCTCCAAAATTATGGGTGTAAGTTTATAGCCAAGTGACGATGATAACAGAGCCCACTGACTAGTGATGACTACGTTCCTTTGATTTATGCACGGAGCAAGCTGGCTATCAATATTGCACAGCCGCTGTGTTCTAGGAATCGTTAACGTGGAATTTATTAATTTATACAAATTTTTTTTTTTTTTTTAGCTCCTAGACCGCTGGCTTGCGGGAGGCCAAGTGCATTAGGCTACAACAAAAGCAAAAACACAGATTCCTCGGGCGGTCGTCATTTCTTTTGTTTCGTTTTCTCTCTCTCTCTATCTCCCTCGGAAATGACAAGTGCCGCCAGGTACAGGGGGTGAACGCCAGCCATTGCATACGTACACGGATGGTGTGGTACAAGAATGTCGTGCCCATCAATTCATCGACAACATGGTTGGACATAGAGATCTTACCAAGTGCCGAGAGAGTAGGACTTCTTGTCGTTCGCGGAGAAGGGCGAGCACATGAAATATTCGAGACATGGAAGTTCTGAGGAACCAGAATGGGCCGTCAGTGGCCTTGGAGCTTAGGCCTGGCGGCAAATCTCGATGCAAGGCGTGCGGGAAACTCACGGTCTCGTGCGGCGCGACCAAGAAAAAGCAAAGGGAAAAATAAAGGCAACCAATATCAATGCTCACATCTAGATTCCAGTCCAATTAAATGGGAGCTTTACTAGCACCGGGGAGCACCGGAGAGGGCCTCGCCGTTGTCCATGTCCGCTGCCTGCCACTGAGTAAAGTTGAACTTTTGCACTGATTCGATCATCCAATACGGACCGCGGGAGTCGACTGGAAGCTTGAGCTCAAGTGGAACGACCGGGGAGGTACAGTATGTTCAAGTGACGTCCTTATCGATAGGAACAGTTGCGCTGTGCCCACATCCAAGGATTGATGCAAGCAGCTAATAACTTTTTAGTTCAAAGCTGCAACTCTGGTACATTTGATCCGGGTCCCGCTTGCGCGATGGTGATGTCATATGCTACGCTCCACCAGGAGTTACAAGCTTCTGCCCCTAGCAAAGCGTCAACCATACTCTGACACCAGCTCTTACTATTCGCGGACATATCAACGGTAGAGGGGAACCTGACTAAATTTTGCCCATCTCCCGAAAGACGTTTACGTCAAGCATTTTGCAGCATGACTTACAAGTTTGCGAGGTGATGACCCGCAAATACTTCGCCTGCCGTGCCCTGCGTGCCCTGCGTGCCCTGCCTTACCTACGCGCCTCCACTGGCCGCAAAACGTCCTGATATTCGTCCCCTTTCTGTTTTAATTCACATTTTAGGCTACGGTTCAACGGACTGTACTGGCTTCTCGGTTTGCAAAATTAGCATCTAATCTCCCACACTCTTCCTGCATATTCGAACCGCCGCAACCCACCGGCTCATCACAGACCAGGAGCAGCTCTACGGAGGGCATCGTAGAGGGGTCGAAATGGCTAGACCTGTCGAACTCGATAAGCCATCGTCAAGTCCCATTCAACAAGACTCTTCTGACGACGAACTACGACTTCATGAAACAGAGTCTGCGACACGTCGAACAGCCGTCCTGCGCGATGCGGACGGCTCCATTGCATATCCAGCTTATATTCCGCCTCAAGTCCACTCACCACAATCGCCCATATCACCAAAAAGCACCGAGACAGTTTCCGCAACCACGAAAAAGGACTCAGAAGCTCGACACAGTGACCCCGAGACAGTTGGCAAAACAAAAGACTCCGAGAACACCTATTCCAGCGAAAGACCTACAATAGAAAGCCAGATCAAGCACCTCACTGAAGTACCTCAGCAAAATACCCGTCGGGTGTCTATAGTACCCCAGGTACATCGAGCGAGAACCAATGGATCTCTAGGAGGTGGAGCGACGTGGCAACAGCACTACGATGTATCAGATGAATCGTCCAGCTCATCATCTGATGATGAAGAAGACGAGGAGTTAAGTGCTGGAGGACGTTCCACCGATGGTGTACCTGCACACTCAACAAGGGCCAGGAGCAGCGGTCTGTATCGACGATTCGACATATCCAATGAGAATTACGAAACTAGGGGCAAAGTTTCGAAGAGGGACGGGCGTCTCAACATTACTGTCAATGACACAAGCAACACGGGGTATTTAGCCAAGGCGCTCGGGTCGGCGGTGAAGAGAGTCGTTCCTGCATCAAAAAAGACAAGTGAAGAGGTGGTACAAACTGAGCGACCTACGCCGTCGAGGTTCTCCTCGTCCACGACTGCTGCGTCGGACAAAGGAAGACGGCCGAGGTTGAACATCGTCATCATGGTCATCGGTTCTCGGGGTGACGCGCAGCCTTTTTTAAAGATCGGAAAGGTCCTTAAAGAGAAGTATGGGCATCGTGTGCGTATCGCAACGCATCCGGCATTTCGAGACTTTGTTGAAAAGGACACTGGCCTAGAGTTCTTTTCTGTAGGTGGCGATCCGTCTGAGCTGATGGCTTTCATGGTGAAGAACCCAGGGATGATACCGAAGCTGGAAACGGTTACCTCTGGAGACATTGGGCGTCGCCGTGCGGCCATGGCGGAAATGTTCGAGGGGTTTTGGCGGGCATGTATCAATGCAACAGACAACGAGATGGACACCCACAATCTGAAGATGATGGGGGAGAAGACACCTTTCATCGCCGACGTCATCATTGCCAATCCACCCAGCTTTGCCCACGTTCACTGTGCTGAGGCCTTAGGCATCCCACTTCACCTGATGTTCACTTTTCCATATACACCGACGCAAGCCTTTCCGCACCCGCTGGCCACCATCAAAAAGTCCAATGTCGATCCTGGTTACACAAACTTCATGTCATATCCTCTCGTCGAAATGATGGTTTGGCAGGGTCTGGGCGACTTAGTGAACGACTTCAGAGTCAAAACTTTGCACCTAGACCCAGTTTCGACGCTATGGGCCCCTGGATCGACATACCGTCTACATGTTCCATTCACGTACTTGTGGAGTCCTAGCATCGTACCCAAGCCTGAGGACTGGGGTGAGCAGATTGACATATCTGGATTTGTCTTTCTTGATTTGGCTTCCACTTTCCAACCTCCGCAAGAGCTTGTCAACTTCTTGGACAGTGGCGAGCCACCGATCTACATTGGATTCGGCTCCATTGTGGTTGATGATGCCGACAAATTCACGGAGATGATTTTTGACGGCGTGAAAAGGGCAGGTGTACGGGCACTGGTATCGAAGGGCTGGGGCGGCCTTGGCCAAGACAATGTCCCGGAGAACATCTTCATGCTAGAAAATACACCCCACGACTGGCTCTTCCCTAAGGTACGGGCTTGTGTCATACATGGTGGTGCTGGCACCACTGCAATAGCACTCAAGTGCGGCAAACCGACCATGATAGTTCCTTTCTTTGGCGATCAGCACTTTTGGGGTACTATGGTTTCCAACTCAGGGGCAGGACCTGAGGTTGTTCCATACAAGAAGCTGGACGCTAAAAAACTAGCGGAAGGAATAAAGTACTGCCTTTCTTCGGAGGCTCTTGAGGCGGCACAAAAAATTGCCAAAGATATTGAGATCGAGGGTGACGGCGCTGATAATGCAATCAGATCGTTCCATCGACATTTAGCTTTAAGTGGGGAGAACTCAATGCGTTGTTCACTTCTACCTGATCGCGTCGCTGTCTGGAGAGTTAAATCTACAAGTTTAAAGCTTAGTGCACTCGCCGCCGATATTCTCGTTGAGAAAGGCTACCTCTCTTGGCGCCGGTTGCGCTTGCTCCGACATAAGGAATGGAACGACTTTGAAGGTCCTGGAGAGCCTATCACTGGGCTGGCTGGGACTCTTATGGGAACTGTTGGCGAGTTTTTCGCTGGCTTTGGCAGTGTGCCGTACCGTTTGGCCAAGACGTCCAAGAAACGTGAGCAGCGCAAGAAGAAAAAGGAGGTGCGCCGAAGGCAGAAACTGCAGCAGAGGCAGAACATGCTGAAACAAAGGCAGTCAACCTCGGGTGGCACTGGAGGATATCCGTTTCCAAAAACAAATATCGAAACTAAGGATCAGCAACCGGATATGGATATTCGTCGCCCACCTATCACTGCGCAGAACACAGGGGCTTCTCTTACAACTGTACCGACCACGAATACCACGAATACCACGACTCCGGGCTTGAATAATGCGGCTGAAGAATATGTAAACGAGGTGTCCGAAGGTATTGGGCAGTCCGGCCGTGCTCTCGCTCGTGCTCCCCTGGACTGGTCTCTAGCTGTGGCTCAAGGATTTCATAACGCACCGCGACTATACGGCGATGACACTGTAAGGCGGCCTATTCGAGTCACCGGCATTCGCTCTGGACTCCGCGCAGCGGGATCCGAGTTCGCTCTCGGGATATACGACGCATTCACCGGTGTTGTCCGGCTTCCTGTAAAAGGAGCTAAAGAAGCAGGCATCCGCGGTGCCGTGTCAGGTGTTGGTATGGGAATGGGTGGGCTCGTTCTCAAGAATATCGCTGCTATCATCTCCCCTTTCGGCTACACAATGAAAGGTATCTCTAAGCAGTTCGAACGTGGAGGGCAGCCTGGCAGATATATTCGCCGGGCTCGGATTGTGCAAGCACAGCGTGAGATGAAAGCATTTTCGGAAGACGAGAAAAAAGCAGTCTGCCTAGAGGTTTACAAGGTGAGTGATGACATATTCATTACGGTATAACACATGTCAGCCAGGTCCGAAACGTCTTAAGCTTCCGCTTCTGGTTAACATAATCATCCCCTACTCATCCTTCGGACCCCAAGTCTCTGAAACTTGCTGACAACGATGCAGGGATGGGATATAATGCGCCAACTTGGAGAGGCTTCCATGAAAGAGTACCGAAAACGAGGGCTAGTACGCCGTATTGTTAGACCGAAACTTGATACAAATTCCAAGAAAGGAAAGGAGCTTGGAAAGTATAGCAAGGGCAAAGCGTTCGAAAGCGTCGAAACCGCGGAAAGGGCCATTGCCTCTATTAAGAAGGGCGAGGACATCGATGTTGCGCTCGGTAAGAATAGAAAAAGTCTAGACACTCGACGGAGTGAGCAACAGCAGCCTTTGCATATGCCCGCTGATACAGAGGAGGCTGCGGAAGCCGATGACGAAGCTAAGAAGAATGCCGTTAAGGCCGTGGAGGAAGATGTTCAAGCTGATAACCTGCCCCCTAAGAGGTTGGATACTCCCCCTCTGAGAGCTAACAGTGACTCCTGAGCTACATTTCAATTTTCTCGTGGGGCGTAAGTCAAGGAAATAATGGGCTTCAAAATCCAGCAGCGAGGACTGTACTATATTGTTACATTGCGATACTCCTGTCCTTTATAATTCTTTTATAATTCTTTGATAAGCCTTCATGCATGGATTTTAGCGAGCATAGATGGAAAACAGATGGAGTCGTGGGCTGTTTGGCAGCGTGGCGAAGGCCAAAGGCTGTTTAATTTCATTCTATTCACCTTTATTCTTTAATCTCACTGTTGCACGATGGGTTGGTCATTGGTTCTTTCGCTGTACATGCAACATCGTGTCAACGGGTGGTGATAACATGGGACAAGAAGAAAACCCTTTACATGTGTATCTACATTATGATACACCATTGTATTATACATAGAACGTGACAAACATAGCGCGCCGAAATTCCACAGCCTGAAAAGACAAGAGAAGAAACACGAATCTCTGTGGGAGAATTGGAATCACTCGGTAGCTGACGATACATGCCAGGCGGTCATCACTTCGATCATTGCGCGAGACACAACTTCAAGCTCTCAAACTTAGGCTACTCTCAGAGATGTGAAAGTATTAACGGGGAGGTTTCCTTGACACTCCAGAAAGCAAAATCCAGACACCTGGTAGGACTGGTGATGACATCAGCATTATATTCAGAGCCACAGGTTCATGTCGTGTACTAATCCGTCGGATGTTGCCCGTTTTCCTTGTCGGTTTCCATCTCATGCCCCCACTCTCTACAAGCCAAATTAACCGTCCGAAGATATTCATACTGGTACGCTTTTCAGCCTGTCAATCAGTATGTCCAAGTCCATTTTGGCGTGGCCGTCGAGATCACCAGACGCCAGCAGCTTTTCAGCACTCTCAATCAGTGGCTCGGAAAATCGCTGCTCCACCGAGGCACCCATTGCAGCAGGCACGAGGTCTTTGAAGCCTGAAAACAGGAAAAAGGCAAAGTTTGCCACCTGCAACAAGAACAAGCTGTTCTGTGTCCAGTAATCGAACAACTCATCGTCTCCCATGGACTTTAGAGGGAGCATGTCAGGGAATATCAGATATTGCAGACGATCCATTATGTCCGGAGTAGAGAATTGATTCGTGACACCGTTCTTCTTGGCTTCAATCAGCTCTTCCTTCAGCCATGTCACGGCGCAGGCCTTGAGCGAGGCGAATACGCAGTTTTCCAGCAGGTCCTCGAGTATTTCGAAGCGGCTCTGGTCATCGGAATCCGAATGCAGTATAACGCCCGCGAATGCTGTTGCTGCATTTCTCACATGGATATCCGGATGGAAGACTGCAATCAAGGTGAGACGATGGTGATATGCCATAATGTTCGGCGCTGCTCCCTCTGTAATCAAATCTCGGTGATACAGGCCTAGTCCGATGGTGAGCAACGCATCGGCGATTCCAGGGTTTCTTTCGATTTCGTCCTGAGCCGCAGCGCCGGAGAAACGCTCAAGAAGTGTGAGGTGGTCCGGAAAGATGTGAATCCCTGGTTCGGGATTGTTTGCTCCGAAAACATCTGTCGAGAATATCCCGTACGCGACCAAGCAAACGGCTCCTCCGGGGGATAAACGAATGTCATCAGCAGAGTTAAAGTCGTCAAACGCCGCTAACGGGTCGAACCCAGTGGCACCTTCGTAAATGCTCTTTACAAATGACGGTAAGCCCTGATTCAATCCAAGATCTTGGGATAGCGCCTGCATAAGTCAGTATCTAAGTCTTGAACTGAAGCTGAGAGGGAGCAAAATGAAAACAGAGCGCCTCAGTCTCTAGACACTTACCACAAGTTGGCCGATTACAGCATCCCTCTGCTCTAAGGCTGGCTCGTCGCTATAAGACTGTGTGATCGTCTTCTTCCCCGGGACGTTCTTCTCCGGGTATTGGCGCTCCAAAAGTCTGGGCGACCACTGCATCTCGTTCTGGTTGACATATCTCTGCACTACGCACGTGATGAAGCACTGGAGTAATCTCTCTTGCAGCTTCTCTTCGGTGGGATCTTCTTGCTCCGCTTCTGGGTCAGGGGCATTTTTAGAATTGTCCCCGTCCTGATCCGGATCGGCAACATTGATGCTCGACTTCCTCTTAGGAAGGGGTGGTCTCTTGCTGCCGGATAAGGAGCGCACGAGATTGATGACGGATGCCGTCATCTCCGGTGTGGGTTGGTATGCCTCATACACCTTCACTAGAGACGAGCCCAAGAATCTTGAGGGATACTTGGTCTTGATACGCCGGTGGAGAATCGCAAGCATGCCAAGTAGAATGATGAACTTCTCGGGTACGTTCTCAGGTGTGCTCGGAGCATCTCCCTGTGCTAGCAATGCGGTCTCATCCTGGTTGTCACCCACCAGGCTCTCCAAGGCTTCCATCACCTTGATGATGACCTCACGCGGGTTACCCAAGCGGGCAACGGTCTCTAAACATGTTTCCGAGCCCGGAATCACAAGAAGCATCTGCACCAAGTCCCAACCTATATCTTGGGTAAGCTGGGCATCCTGCTCCAAGACCCCGTTCAAGGTAGGAAGGACGTCGGGCGAGGTAACATGATACTGCAAGATGGTCAAGTAGGTGAAGCGGTCCTCCTTGGCGCCATCCTTGATGGCGGTGATCGATTCTGATAGCTCCGGCATTGGATGGATTTTCGACACGACCGAACGGATGTCAACTAGCAAGATCGATTCATCCAAAGGGCGAGAGGACGTCTGAAATCAGTGGACTACTCAGGATTGTCCTGCTTGCTTGGCCACACACACACAGACACACACACACACACAGCATGAACCGGGTCAGGCTGGCGGGGCTCGGTGCTAAAAGTGACGTTACTGAGGGGCAGCCCAAGCAAACTGCGCCTCACCCCACTTAAAGATTAGGGGGAAAAACCAAGGAACTGCAAGTGAATGGTCTGCTAACTACTTATTCCATTTCTAGAAGTAAGCCGGGGCTAGCTTTCTTCTAATAACGAACTGTTTGGAGGTACCTTTACTGGGTCTTGGGGGGTCTTGATCCAAATGCTACGGATAACTATTAAACAACAGAACTATCGATGGCCGGATTTCCTTTTCTGGCGTGGAACAATAGCTTGTTTCTAGTAGCAATCCCCTGCTCCACTCCTGCTTCTAAATACTGCCCATCGCAAAACTTCACACGTGGGTGTTAATATTGGAAACAAAATGTAACTAGATTCTGTGCATCAAACTTAATTGTGGCGTGGGTATTTTGTACCCAACTGCTTCAGGGAGAAGTACCCAACGTTGATTGGCGCAAGCGAACGAAAACCAAACACCAAGGCGGCTGCCCCAGATGGTGGTTCAATGGGCTCACGTCCAGACTTACATCTATCTATCTATAAGCCTGGAGAGATTGTGTCGCCTGCCGCTCGGGCTTGTAAACAGTTATGCGCAGCACTATAACGATGATGATGAAGTTCTCAAACATACCTAGCCAGCATCAAAACGGATCTGGCCGTATGTAGTTAGTTTATTGGCCTACCAAGAGAATCCAGACTGTCTAAATGGACGACGAATTAGATACTGTTGGTGAAACTAAGACACCTGGAGACTTCTGCTCCAGCTCAGAAATTGCGCTCGAAGATCCTCCAAGAGTTTTACAGGCATGTCCGGCGTGGCCTTAATGTAATGTTCCTTTTCCCTTACCCATATCTTGAAAAGTCTCCTTGCATCTTCTAATTGCGTTCTAGACGGTTTTGTGCATCGGGAAAGTCCGACACCATTCTCGCCGTTGTCTCCTATCCTCGCTCTGAGGTGTAAAGGACCAGGACCTCGAGATGGGCTGTCAAGTTACAGGTTGAACCTGGTCCTCTTCTTCTCCATCTTTGCCTTCCATTCCCACTGAACGGCATCATCTCCTTCGCTGCCTGCACGGCCAATGCCTTTATCTATGCGCCGGAGCTTAAGAGTCTGAATGTTTTCATTAGCAACAGAGTTACTGAGATTGAAACACAAAGGGAAGCACTTACAAATCTTGGGCCAAGCTCCTGGATTGGTGCTCTGATCTCCTCCACACCTTTCAGCTCCTTTCCATCAGCACCCACGACACTCTTTTCCGTCGCTTTCTTCTCTCTGAACATATACCTGTGGCGTCTCACGAATATGTAATCTCTCTGGTTGTGAAACGTGACCACTTGTCTTCCCTCAAACTCGGGCCGACGCGGGAAAAGGTTGAGGAATAGCCTCGCGGTAAGCACACCTAGTGGTGTCGTGAAATTGTTGAGGAGCAGTTCTGGGTAGTGGTTGGTCGGGTTACCGTGACCTGGCAGCTTCTTGACATCTAGCCAATTACTGATGCTGAAGTGAAAGGTTGGGCCGGAAGGCAGGTGAACGACATCAAGGCCTATGGGACGTTTTTGGTCCTCGCGAAGAATCATAACAGTCGTGTAATCCCGGTTGTAGGCAAACTTGCTGATTTCTCTGACGCTATATTTGTGCGCATAGTGATGACCAGACCGCGGTATGTACGTGCTGTTGGGAAAGAGCGAGCAGATTTTGTGCGCTTCCTCATGGAGGGTCGAGTTTAGAGAGGTAGTCAGCAGGACCTTGGGTTCTGGGGGCACATCGTCGGAGAAGAGAGTCGGAAATCGTGCGATGAGCGACTCCGGGGTGAGGTCCAGATTGGTGCTCGTGGTAGATGGTGCTAAGCTGTCATCTCGCATGGCTCTCCTCGCTCTTGCTTGGGCGGCCGCCTCAGTATCCGGCTCGTCGTTGTCGTCCTCCTCGTCTGAATCCAGCATACTATCTTGGTCATCATCCTCCCCATCGCCGTCTTCCAGCGGCTCAGTTTCTGCGGCGAGTTCCTCAGCTTCCTGCTGGGCCATGCGCCTCTTCTTGAGCAGCTGTTCCATGTTGACGCTCGAGTAGAGGCTGTCATCGTCAACGTCATCATAGACTCGTTTGCGGTCGATTGTGAGCGGTTGGTTTTTCTCAAGACGTCTCCTCCTGAGCTCCGGATCGGCGGCCTCCTCCTTCTTCCGCCTGAAGCGAGATTCTCTCCTGTCTTTTTCCTGATCTCTTTTCTGCTGGACATACAAAGCCTTACGCCGCAGCTTATTGCCTGTCCTCTCGGACAAGCTGGCGGTGGACTTTGACGAGCCCATCTTCACCGGACGAAGGGAGTGCACAGTGTTTCGGGATAGGATACGGCGCGAGGAAAAACGTGATTGGGAGCCAATTGAGAGATTTGGAAGGGATTCAGTCGCTATCTAGCAGACCAGATTGCAAGTATTATTCTAAGTAAAAGTTTATCCTCAAATGGATTTTATTCACTTCTGAACCAGCCAGCGACGGGCCAGTCCAAAAAAAAAAAAAGTTTAGCTCGCCAGAATGCGAATTTTAGTGGCAGGGGTCCCCAGCAGCAGCGATAACGCCCGATAACAGGCCCTCAGGCACGCTCCGCAGATGGCTACATACTGGAGCTGGATGGTGGGGTGTCCGTCTTTTCCTCCTGCTGTCTTTTTAAATTGCAGCATGGAGGGGTCGGTTTTGTTTCGGCGCAACGAGCTTCCGTCTTCCAGTCACAGCTCCTCAAACCGGCCCACTAGCTGAGTCAATGGGCCAGGTCGAGCCCCGTATTGGTAGGTGCCGGCAATCCAGAGGAGAAAAAAAAAAGCATAGCAGGTGCAGTCTTGCCCAAGTCGAAGCGACCAGAAACTGCACGCGCAATTGGGGGATCACTTTGTGTGGAGTGCACACCTTAGTGACTTGATTAACTGACTCATCGAGCCAAACCAAACCGCATTTTAATCGACTTTCCTCTAGCTCTGTGTGGATGCGGGCCCCTCATATACCCCCCAACCCATTCATTAGTGGTGTAAACAATATTTTCGTCAAGCCGCACAGATTCGCTGCAGCCAGCACCACATTGTTTCACCGTCGAAACTTTGCAGTCTCTGCTCCTGTCTACCGATATATCGTTCACGGTTCTTCAAAATCCAAAGAGCCGCCCGCGAAAATGACGACGTCCGCGACGACCTTGAAGGGTCAACCCCTCGACCGCCCCGCCCTGGACTCGATGCTCCGTCGGCGCCTGTTCTACACTCCCGCTTTCGAGATCTATGGCGGCGTGGCTGGACTTTACGACTACGGCCCCCCTGGCTGCAGTCTGCAGGCAAACATTGTCGATACCTGGCGGAAGCACTTCATCCTCGAGGAGGATATGCTGGAGGTCGATTGCAGTGTTCTTACCCCGCATGAGGTCCTCAAGACCAGTGGCCATGTCGACAAGTTTGCAGACTGGATGTGCAAGGATCCCAAGAACGGCGAGATTCTGCGCGCTGATCACTTCGTCGAGGAGGTCCTGGAGAACCGCCTGAAGGGCGACAAGGAGGCACGAGGCCAGAAGGTCGAGGACAAAGAGGAGGATCCCAAAAAGAAGAAGCGCAAGGCCAAGGGTGGCATTGAGGCTATCAAGCTGGATGATGCGGTCGTTCAAGAGTACGAGGAGATCCTGGCCAAAATTGACAACTACAACGGCCAGGAGCTTGGCGAGCTCATCACCAAGTACGACCTTAAGAACCCGGCCACTGGCGTCCAGCCCTCACCCCCGGTCGCTTTCAACCTCATGTTCCAGACTGCCATTGGCCCAAGCAGCAACTCGCCTGGCTATCTCAGACCTGAGACTGCCCAGGGCCAGTTCCTAAACTTTGCCAAATTGCTTGAATACAACCAGCAGCAGATGCCATTTGCCTCGGCCTCGATCGGCCGATCCTACCGCAATGAGATCTCGCCGCGGGCTGGCCTGCTGCGTGTGCGTGAGTTCCTGATGGCTGAGATCGAACACTTCGTTGATCCTAAGGGTGGCAAGAAGCACCCTCGCTTTGAGGAGGTGAAGGATATCGAGCTAGTTCTGCTTAACCGACACACACAGCTCTCTGGCAAGACCGATGTCGAGAAGGTTTCCATTGGCAAAGCTGTAGCCAACGGAACCGTTGACAACGAGACGCTGGGTTACTTCCTCGCCCGAATTCACTTATTCTTGAAGAAGATTGGTGTCGACCAGAACAAGATCCGCTTCCGACAGCACATGGCCAACGAGATGGCGCATTATGCTGCTGATTGCTGGGATGCCGAGCTCCTGACTTCCTACGGCTGGGTCGAGTGTGTAGGCTGCGCTGATCGTTCGGCTTACGATCTCAGCGTGCACGCCAAGAAGACCAATGCTCCCCTCATTGTCCGTGAGCGTCTTCCCGAGCCTATCACCATTGAGGAGTATCAGGTTGAGTTCGACAAGAAGAAGTTTGGCCCGCACTTCAAAAAGGACGGCAAGACCGTAGAGGCTGCGCTACTAGCTACCTCCCAGGAGAAGAGAGAAGAGCTCTCTAAGGCTCTAGAATCGAGCGACTCGATAACTATCGACGTCCCCGAGGTTGCTGGCGGCAAGGCGGTTGTGCCCAAAGAGCTTGTTACAATTGCCAAGCGCAAGCGTACAGAGAACGTTCGCGAGTACACTCCTAATGTCATCGAGCCCTCTTTTGGTATCGGCAGAATTCTTTACTCTCTGCTCGAGCACAGCTACTGGACTCGTGGCAGCGAGGGCGGTGATGAGGCTCGTGGTGTAAGTTATTTCTTTCTTCTTTCTGCCCTCCTAAACCCGCCACATGCTCTCGAAGCTAACATACAACTAACTAGGTTCTATCCTTCCCTCCTACTGTCGCTCCGACGAAGGTTTTGATTGTGCCACTCTCTAGCAATGAGGCATTCAAGCCTTTCGTCTACAAGCTGTCTCAGAAGCTTCGCAAGGCCGGTATCTCCAGCCGCATTGACGACTCCTCGGCAACAATTGGCAAGCGTTACAGTCGAAACGACGAGCTCGGCACGCCTCTGGGTATAACTATCGACTTCCAGACCGTCAAAGACCAGACCATTACCCTTAGAGACCGTGACACCACAAAGCAGGTCCGTGCAGATGAGGACAAAATCATCGAGGCTATCCAGTCTATGGTAGATGGCAGCAAATCATGGAAGGATATTGAGGCTGAGCTACCGGCATTTGAAGGCCAGGATGCCGAGATTCCCATCCGTGAATAGATGGTGTGACATGAGTGGGGAGGCAGGGTCGCCAGGGACAAAACCCCCCGAAAGAGGGTTCTCTAGAATGTCGTTAGAAGACGGAAGAAGAAAGACAAGAAGGGGGAAAAACATCTTGGGCCATATAGAAAAGAACCCGCCCCGAGGCCTCCAAAAGAGTTTCACCTCAACTCCTTGTGTTTATTGATATAACTAGCCTTTATTACTGAAGGAAAGCCTCCCGACATCCCCGTCGTTCTGAACGCTTGTTTGGGTAAACTCGGAAAATTTGCTAGCCAGTGACCAGTAGATCGATGCCCTCTGGTGCTGTTAAAGCGCTAACGCCGAAATGTTCTAGAAGCCCGCTCGCCCGCCGGGTCGTCTGCAGCTTCGCGAGCCCTAAGCCTAGAGAAGGGCAGCAAGAGCCTGCGGCTCAATCAGAAACCGCAGAGTTGCGCATCCGGGCGAAGCATGCAAAGCTCACTTTTCCTTTTTCCGACGATTACAGTGCAGTATTCGCACGAGAAAGCTAATGCACGCCGAGCCCTGACCCCAGTAACCGCCCGGATGTACACGGTGTGTCACCCCCGACCAGGGGGGTTCGGAATCTGTGACGAGATCCGCACATTGGAAACAAATGCAACCTCCAGCTCTCGAAGGGATAGACGTCACTTGAGGGAGGGCGAGGCCGCAACGTTGGACCGTACGGCCTCAGGAGGTCTGATCTTTTGCATTTCACGAGTGATGCTGAGCTTCGCTAATGACATCAAGGTCGTATCGCTCCAGTAGATGCACTATGCTTACTGCTTTACATGAAACACCATCAGGAAGGTGAGCAAAAGATCCATCTTGTGAGGTGAACTGAGAAACACCGCTCCGTAAATCTTGAGCGGCTTCCCACATCCAAGACCGGGTAATAAACTTGTACGATACACGTGTCTGTTCTGTGAGTGATGAGAGTGAGCCGGGCGCAGCGTAGTGGAATGTCGGATTCCTGGTGTCAGGAATGAGGTTCCGGTCGCTTTAGAAACACTGGATAGGGGTCCGGAGCAAAATAATTATCCAATAATTCCATACTCCCAAAATTGATATCTCAACCTCTGTGCCTTCAGCTATGCTTGGGAGCCACGCTGTCACAAGGAGTTGTTATGTATTACACCTCGGTGGAGGACCAAGGCTATGTTCCAAGGTTGTAGGTAACATGTTGATATCCTAGTGTCAAACTAGCATTTGAAGTTACACCCAGGCACGAGAACTAGGGGCGGTTTCCGCTGTCAGCGTAGGGGGTTAAAGAACCCTGTAGCCAATTGCATGCGGCATTCTCGCCAGTGCGAGACACATAGTTGGGTCGGGATGACCCTCCTATTGCCACCCGGAAGGCGGTTGCGCATTGTGATTGTTAGGGGACGGCCAGAAACGGGGGTGGTAGTTGAATGCAGACACTGGCCGCATTGATGAAAACTTGGAACGCTTCCTATCACACCAGGTGCATACAAAGGTGCGCATGTACCTGGAGCCAAGTCTGGCGTCAATGCTAAAAAGCTGCTCTCGTGGGTGCCCTACCGCCGACCCGCTACCAGCAATGGGATCCCATAGACGGGATTTCCCCTTCCCCTCCATGGCCGCGGAGGGGCAGCTTGCCCGAAGGCTGGGATTGATGCTCCCCCACCCTCTCCATTGTAGTACGTACATGGTTCAGCGGCTAGCCGACCCTTGTAATAAGATGGTTGACCTGCACTAACTGGCTAGTTAGTGAGTTGATCTCCCTCGTGCGTGCCTAATCTATGCCAATCACTCGTGCGCGCACAAGCCGCCAACTTCGCATAGCCATTCCATCGAGGAGCTCAACTTTTCTTTCTGCTTGCAAAACCCATTTGCACTGCTGCAACAGAGTAGACGTGAACCTCTAGGTGCGCGCCACTTGTTCACGCCTTTACCAGGGTAATTTTTTTTTGGGGTTCCCCTGCCCCTTACTGCTGCTCCTCACTTCATCTATCCCTCACAAAGGCTCAGGCGCCGTTGCGATCTCTCCCAACGCCGATCGTCAAGCTACCCACTCCCACGAGACCCCTTCCAGCCGAACAAACAAACCCATGGTAAATTTCCCCGCTGTCGCGACCGTTCGCACTGAAGCAAACTGGCGTGTACCCTGCCGATACTACGGCTCATCCTAGTCCGACAATTGATTGCAAGCACGACTTGTTGCCACCGTCCAACACGCTCGGAGAGTTAATTCAGACTTGTTCACTTTGTTCGTTTTTATCCGTCCTCGTCGACCGTGAACAAGAGCAGACACAACAAGGCATCCGACATTCACAAGCTAGCGCGGCCAACTGGGGATGTGAGTTGTCTCTGCCTCTCGGCTTCTCATAACATTTTGTGAACCTGAACTAACCTCAGGTGGTGCACTAGCGGGCTTTGGTGGGATAACCTAGCGAACCACCATCAGCATTAAGAGTCCGTTCGCACTCGCAACTGGGCGCTTCACACTCCATACGGCCCCGAGAGTGAAACACGTCTGCCGAAATTCTAGTGGTAATCATAAAAGATAGTTACGATGGCTCAGAATAGGTATGTTTCTCAGTAACAAATATTCGCACTCTCCATTCTGCGCCTTTTGCCCCTTTCATTCCTGCTTTGCCATCCCCCTTTGGCTCTTGTAGACGCTCCCACACGCGTCATCCAATATTCACTGTATCTCAAATCATACATCAATTAGCCAACCCCTTACAAGGTGGCGGCGGGGCACATTGGGAGAAAGAGAGTTTCTGGCCCACTTTTGGCCTTCCTATTGCAGGCCGTCAAGGGGTTCCTACCATAGCCTGGCTCCTCAGCACCGATCGCTTAGATACTCTGCCCTCAATCCTACTTCACTAGTGACCCTCTGCACGTTTCATGCCTTGCTCAGAGAACGTCCTGGCTGGGTTGCGACAATAAATACTGACCATGGCGAACAATAATAGTACTTACTCGTCCGGTCAGTTCATGAATCCTGGCCCGGCTCCGCGACCCCCTACAGACCGACCTCGCCTCAACCTGACGCCCAGCACCAACCTGCCCGGCAGCATGGCCAACATGACGATATCGCCCATAACCCGCACAGCCACGTCCACATACACTGGGTCCACCATATCGTTACCGCTGGCTCGCGAGAGATCCAACCAGACCGATGGCATGGGAGGCGTCGCCGTCATCAAGGAGGGTTGGGCACAGGTTAAGGAGAGCAGGAACTTTATCCAACCCTGGAAACAAAAATTCCTCATCTTGCGCAAGGAGGCGCTTGATTTTCACAAGACAGAGGGAGGAAAGGTCTCCTACACGCTCTATCTGAAGGATGTTGTCGGTGTCGGCAGAGTTGAGGCTGCCGGTACCATTTTCGAGATCAAGAGGCAGGTTAGCGGGCAATCGAATAGCCCCGGCGATGATGATGGCTCGATAAGAACGCTGCAGATCAAGACTAAGAGCGACGACGACCTCTACGATTGGATTGACATGCTTTACGGACGATGTCCAACCATGGGTGGCGTGAGCAACCCCACCAATTTCTCTCACGCTGTGCATGTCGGCTTCGATCCCCAAACGGGTCAGTTCGTGGGGCTCCCGCCGGAGTGGTCCAAGCTGCTCAACTCGTCTGCCATCACCAAAGAGGATTACGAGCGTAACCCCCAGGCTGTATTTGAGGTACTGGACTTCTACTCGGACCTCACGAAGCGGGCAGAGAACCCTGCGCAGTACTCCAGCCTCACCCCAACTCCCCCCGCCAGCAGCCAAGGAAACAAGCAACTCGGCTATGGTGTGGGCGCTTCGGTGGCACCGCCCCGTCCGATGCCACCATCTCAGGCGCAGCGCAACAACAGCTTTCCTATCAACCCAAACCAGTCCATGGCTAATGCTAGTCGCCCAACTGCCAATGAGAACTCGCAACAACGCCAGCAGATGCAAGCTATGGCATCTAAGTATGTAACTCCGGATGCATCCCGTGACGAGCGACAGAAGCAGCTTGAACTTCAACGACAGCGGGAGATGGAGGACCGTCGGGAGATGGACGAGTATAATGCGTCTATCCCCAAGAACAAGATTCCTATGGCACAGCAGGAGGTCGGAGGATACGGAGGCGGCAGCGCACCTCAAGATCGATACAATCCGACCCGTGCGGCTCCTCCTGCGCCGAAGCCCCTTGCTGGACTGCCTCAGTCCAACCTTCGCGCGCAGCGGCCCGCACCTCCGGCTCCGGGCTCTGCATCGGCGGGAACCAGACCTCCACTTACCACGCAGCAAAGCTCTTCCAGCCAGCAGCGTATTCCCACGCGAAATGACCAGCCAAGTTCTGGTTCGTCTGCTCCGCGCTACCCTAACGGCACCAACGGCTCATCTCAGCCTCGCTCGAACGGTCAGCAGCAACAGCAACAGCAAGCACAGGCCTCACGATTGCCTGCACCCGTTAAGCCTCTGAACGTTCCGGCCAAGCCACTTCCCCAGCAGCAGCAGCAGCAGCAGAGTGCTGGTGTCAAGGCAGCAGAGGCAGCTTTGACTGCCAAGCCTTCCGCATCTGAGCGGAAGCAGGATGTCCGGATGTCGACAATGTCCGAGAAGGAGGTGATGCAAAAGCTGATCGAAGTAGTTTCCAAGGATGATCCGAACTTGTCCTACTCGAAGCAGAAGAAGATTGGACAAGGTGCATCTGGCTCCGTCTATGTTGCAAAGGTCAAGGAGGGTGCCGTTTCTAGAGTAGCCAATGATGTGCTTGCTGCTCAGGGACCGAGGGCACAGGTTGCCATTAAGCAGATGGACCTCGCACACCAGCCTCGCAAGGAGCTTATTGTCAACGAGATTATGGTCATGAAGGACAGCAAGCACCGGAACATTGTTAACTTCCTTGACGCCTTCCTGCGCAACAACAACTCGGAGCTCTGGGTCGTCATGGAGTATATGGAGGGAGGTGCTTTGACTGATGTCATTGACAACAATCCTGTCATCACTGAGGAGCAAATCTCAACTATTTGTCTCGAGGTATGTGATCCATCTTTTCTTCACGAGTAGGATGGTTTTGAGGGGCGATTCTTACTGACAAACTTACCACTTAGACCTGTCGCGGACTGCAACATCTTCACTCCCAGCAGATCATCCACCGTGATATCAAGAGCGACAACGTCCTCCTAGACGCCCGCGGTAGCGTAAAAATCAGTAAGTCGACTAGTCTCTGAAATGTCCTGGCATCTCTGAATTGCTTTGCTAACACACGAGTTTAGCCGATTTTGGCTTCTGCGCCAAGCTCACTGAGACCAAGTCGAAGCGCGCTACCATGGTTGGTACGCCGTACTGGATGGCCCCTGAAGTAGTCAAACAGAAGGAATATGGCCCCAAGGTCGACATTTGGTCGCTTGGTATTATGGCCATCGAAATGATTGAGTCTGAACCTCCTTACCTGAACGAAGAACCGCTCAAGGCGTTGTACCTGATCGCCACCAACGGAACCCCCCGCCTGAAGAAACCTGAGAAGCTCAGCAAGGAGCTCAAGGCATTTTTGTCAGTCTGTCTCTGTGTCGATGTCAAGAGCCGTGCATCCTCGGACGAGCTCTTGCAGCATGATTTCCTCAAGCACGGCTGCCCCGTCGCTAGCCTCTCCGAGCTTCTCGGCTTCCGCAAGCACGGCAAATAAGAGTATTCCAGCACACTGCCCTCTAGATCTCTTGGGCTTCTCCTCTACCTCTTCCAGACTTTATAGCGGATAACCTTGGTTGGCCTGCCGTTGAATCGCATTTCCCCACGAGTAAATTGACTGAAAGGAGTTCGGAGTTTTGTATGGGTTGTGAAGTAATTTGCATTGGAAACGGAGCGATGGAAAGTTGTCATGGAACCTAGAGGGCTGTACTCCTGCCAAGAACTCCGAGCGCCGTTGACCACAGAAGCACTATTGGTAGAAGAACGGAAGCTGGATCAGGTGGCAAGAGGTGTGGCAGAAACAACAGCAATGCTACCGAATAAAGAAAAAGAAAAAAAAACAGCATGTGGCGGATGATAACCAAGGGTATCACGGGCTGTTTGCATATGAGTCCTGTGACCTGATCTATGAGCCTTGCAAACATTGAGGCATGAAGATGATGCATGAGACGATAACCATGGGGCGGGGGGAGAGAGGAGGAAGAGACTTCTAGCGTTAGGTTCCCGGACAAACGTGGTTGGCAGCCTCAGAGTAGACGGTTCTCGCATAGCTAAAAAAGAAAGTATACCACATCCTACTTGGTAGTGTACTCTGAAATTGGCATTTGATAAATGATCGACCTTCTCCGGCCCGAAGGTGATGTCTCTTGAAGGAAGCATACCTAATTAAGGTCGTTCTGACAGCTGTTTAAATGTTGAAAATAAATAACATTATGTCACATAGACCTTAGTCCAGCGGAGGGGATTATTACAAAATAAGAAAATTAACATAGGAAGGGATACAGAGGGTGGCAAAGGCCGCCAATAGCGATACGTCAATTTCATGCCTGGCAATATCTACACAAGTATGCAGCATACGTCTATTTGCGTGTCCAGGTGAATAGCCGCATGTACCTGCTCGGGATGAATGATGCATGCCGAGTTGGAAGACCCCCAAAACGGAAATTGGCCTGGGATGAACCCGGAATCGATTAGAGTTGTGGAAAGGTGGAGACCGGGCGGCAAGGCTCACAGATCTAGCGGGTGACACGGATGCCGTGACTGCGCCAATGACCATTTCCCCAGTCCTTACTGGGCAGTGTTTCACGCAACTTCTCGGACCCTCACGTGGATCTCTTGCCAACCACGCCGACGACCACAGCAACATTATCCAGAGAGTTGGCTGCTCTCGTAATCAGCAGGCAAACTACCCCATCTTCCAAAAGCAGCACTTCACCCTCCACCCATCTGCTTGGTGTTTTGCCCTATCGCCAATGTGCTCGTAGCTCGTCGAACTGAGCCCTCCCCAGGCCGTTCACGTTTCGTGCACCCGCGCCCATTGTTCGTGATGGATCGCCTTCGATCATACTTCCGGAGGAAGGAGCAGGGGCAGGAATACGCTCCCCTCAACGAGGCTGAGGAGCCCCTGTTCGGCGACAGCCCTTCTGCGAGAGAGAGCAGAGAGCACCAGGTGCCTTTTTCCTGGATCGAGTATGGCATCTTCGCACTGCTCGGCGTGGCCATGCTATGGGCCTGGTGAGTACCTAAGAAGACCTGTCCATTTCATAGTTAACCACAGAATGAGGGACTAACCTACGTTTGCTTTTTCTCTCCCTGTTACAGGAATATGTTCCTCGCTGCTGCACCCTATTTTCAAACTCGCTTCGCTACCGACGAATGGCTTCTCCAAAACTTCCAGTCCTTCATCATATCGGTCTCAACGGTGACGAATCTTGGAGCGATGCTCATCTTAACCAATATACAGTACTCAGCCTCGTACCCGTTCCGAATTAACCTCGCCATGTACATTGACGTCGCTGTGTTCGCACTGCTGGCTCTCTCTACCGTTGCCTTTCTAGATGCAACTCCCGGACAATACCTGGTGTTCCTCTTGCTTACGGTTGCTGGAACAGCCTATGCTGCTGGCCTAATGCAGAATGGCGCCTTTGCGTTTGCTGCGAGCTTCGGGAGGCCAGAGTACATGCAAGCCATCATGGCTGGTCAGGGAGTCGCTGGTGTTCTACCCTCAGTGGCTCAGATCATATCGGTGTTAGTCGCGCCTCCTACAGGACCACCGAAGCCGGAGGAGGGTGATACCGGAAACAGCTCCAGCAAAGCAGCATTCATTTACTTCCTCACTGCTGTTATTATCTTCGTTGTTACCATCGCAGCTTTCATTCCACTGGTGCGACGACACAAGCAGATTGTCGAAAGCCGCATGGTCGAGAACATGGCAGCATCATTCAACAGCATTGAAGAGGCAGAGCGCGCTACACGCAAAGTAGTCACCATGAAGACGCTGTTCAAGAAGTTACACTGGCTCGCCGCGGCGGTCTTCATGTGCTTCGCGGTAGCCATGTTCTTCCCGGTTTTCACGCCCAAAATCTTATCCGTCCACCCGCCAGACGCGAACAGCCCCCTTCTCCAACCAGCGGCATTCATCCCCTTGGGCTTCTTTTTCTGGAATTTGGGCGACCTGGGCGGCCGGTCAGGCGCACTGATCCTGTCATTACGACAACGTCCAGGCCTCCTCTTTATCATCAGCATTGCCCGCATCCTCTTCTTACCGCTGTACGCGCTGTGTAACATCCACGGCAAGGGTGCAATTATCAACAGCGATGTCTTCTACTTACTGTTTGTACAGTTTCCGTTTGGCCTGACCGGAGGGTGGCTAGGATCTAACTGTATGATGGCTGCGGGAGAGTGGGTTGACGAAGGGGAGCGCGAGGCCAGCGGTGGTTTCATGGGGCTGTGCCTGGTAGCTGGATTGACGTTTGGCAGCTTGCTGAGCTTTACGGCGGCCGGGATATAAAGATCATTTTACATTTTGTGCATAGACCTGGGCGTTTGGACCAGGTTCGGCGTTTTGGGCCAGGGGTTGACTAGCATATACAAAGGATACTTACGTCAGAGAACATCAGGATCGGTCGGGTTAAATAGACAGTATAAACACAATTTTCGTTGGTTGGTTTTCTACTCTTTTTATTTTTATTTTTACTTTTTTCCCAAGCTGCCTCCTCTCGATGGTAAGTTAGTCATTCCGTGATGTGAACTGCCACCAAAAATTGAAGAGATGATATTGAACCCCTTGGGAAGTCTTCTGATATCGTTTACATGGTACAAGAAGCTCTCAAAAGACCTATCCAGGTGGATGCGTGAATAAGCACCGTCTCTCAGATGTGGCCCGGAAAATCATAAACCTCTTCGTTGCTTTTATTTTAATCTTCGTTCGATGAGGGTATGCACCTACTGGACTTCCCCAGACAAAAAGCTCAGACCAGACCAGACGTCTTTGGTTGTTAACCAGTATTTGCATGGTTCACCGAGTGGAGAACACGTACATAGTACTTTCGAAAACGTTGCTAGCTGGCTAAAAAAGAAACCCCCCCATGCATAAGTGTAACGCACTGATGCAGATAATTCGGTTATAGGCTGAGCTAAGGCACCCTCAGCGGATTGATGTGCATATACTCTGCATATGAGGGGCACTGGGGATATCCATTGGTCGCCAGTTTCAAGCAAGAGAAGGGGCTTTTTTCAGTCCCTTTGTTATGAATTCGAGGATTAATGACATGATTCGCTGGCAAAGTCAGTTGGGCCTCCGGGGGTGATTTTTTTTTTCTGGACGGCACATCCTAGCCAGATGTCAGTCAGGCTTGTTAATTTTTTTTTTGTGCGTGGCGGCTACGATTTCTACTTTACGCTAGGCGGCATGGCGGCTTCGCCTGATCAACTTCTTCTAAGGAAGACTAAAATCTAAATGGCTCGCCTGCAAGTGCAGTTCCAACATTCATGGAGCCCAAACTGCAGGAGGAGGAGAATCACAGTTACGATTGCTTGGCTCACGAACAGACCATCCGCGCTTGTTACATCGGAGCCTCTGCCTCTCCTCTCCTCTTCCGCGTCCCCATCTAAACTGGCATCGTCGTCGGCTGCTCTTTTATCTGTCCCTCTCGGGCCTTCTGTGCTGGGACGAAGTGCTGGGTCAAACAGGTTTCCGCTTTGAAGTGTGGGGCCCCCCAGCTTATTGTGTGTCACTATATAGGGTGATCACGTTTGTTTGCGCTGCGCCCTGCTCACGCGATAATTATCATCTTTCCCCGGCGGGGTGGTTTGGGTTGTTTTCCCTTTGTTGTGTAGGCAAAAAGGCCCCTTTCCAGACGACAAGAGCCTGCTGAGGGCAGACATTCAATCTCGAGAGCACTGTAGTTCAGCTGCACTCTGTCTTCGCCCTAGAGCTTGGCTCTTTGAAGAGCTCAGGGTGGCTTGCATCTGACGAAGTCAGCACTTGACTTCTTGTAGTCCTGAATACTCATTCTTCTTCCCTTTTTTTTTTTTTGTTCTTCTTCTTTCCTTTTCGCTCTTCTGATTTCCATACGATCTTTCATAATACTGTCTCTTCTGCTCATCACGGGAGTTGTCGTCCATTTGGAGTTCCGTTTCTAGAGCGTTGGAATGTCTACACATCCTAATAATACAGCCTCGGTCCTGGGCATGGAAGACTTATTCAAAAGATTGTGCCATGGCCAAGTTAAGCCGGACGGAAGTATGGGACACTATCAGGCGGAGCTAGAGAAATGGCTTCGAGATAATGGCAAGTACACATACGTTGCCGAGGGGAGAGCCAACGCTGTCTTCAGGATTGACTATCCTGCTCCTTCAGCTGTTAACGACAGCCTTGGGAACAAGTATCCACTGGCGGGTTGGCTCATCCGAGTGTCTATTCAGAGAAGAGGGGCGAAGCCTTACGATTATGAACGACTGAATAGGTACTGGAGTGATGTGGTCGAGCCTGCTGTCGGCTCCCAGCACCTCGTCCCTCAGCTACTGATCCATATCGACTCCGCTCAGGCGACGCTCTTGAATGACGAACGCCAGCGACGTAGCACGAAGAAAGAGGATGGAGACATCAGCATAGCTCCCGGCCACGCCATGCTGATTCAGGATATGAGCCCATTACCCTCCAGAAATCAGATCGGGTTTGAGTTCAAACCCAAATGGCTTGCCCAGTCTCCCTTGGCGCCTGCGGATGCCGTCCGTTGTCGTACCTGCGCGCGGGAGGCTTACCGCAACAGCCAACTTGTCAAGGAAGGCAAGGATGTTAAACTACCGGTTTGCCCTCTCGGTCTTATTCACCCAGATGACGGCGTCTTACTCGGAACGATTAAACTTCTCACACCCAGCTGGTGTGAAACCGATCAGGCTAGGCTAAAAGATGCTTTCAATCAAACACAGATCCTCCACAAGATCAGGCGCATACAGGTCGATGGTGACCATGAGGATCACATGTTTACGAACCCGCAGGACCAGTCCTTCGGCCTGTCTATGACCCTGCGGGATTGCACTGTCTTCGTCAGGATGCTTAGAGAACCTAGCGACACAGAGGTAGAAATCAAACTGGCTGATGTCGATGAGAAGAACTGGGAGTCAAAGCAAGAGTATTGGCAGAAGTCTCAAAAGAAGCTCGTCGATGGTGGATTCTATAGTGGGACAGAGTACCCGGGCATCAAGACAAACTGCCTTCTTTCCCTAGAGAATTGAAGGGGCGGAGGGCCGCGCTGCGTATCTAGGTAGAGCATGCGGATCTTGACATGAAAAACGATAGGGTATGGCTTCATGGGAAAGATTACGAGGTTACGACGGAAACAAGGAGGGAGTGATACATGCTGAGAATCATTAGCGAAAGGTATGACGGGTTATGAACTGGTATCAGGCTTACAAAAGCAAGGTGGAGGGTTCGTCGGTAAAGAGCTTCGATCGCAAGATCACCCAAGGAAAGGGTAGAAGAAAGACGGGGGAGGAAGATATATACTCCCCGCTTGAGCATAATCTAATGTCTTATCTGGGCTGCACATTCTCCAGGTAGATGAGTATGGCTTCTGTGAGCCCTGAATTTGACTGAGCGCAATGCGATGCTGCCAGTCGCTGCCAGTATCAGGTCCTTTCAATTCTCCCGCTTTAGCAACGCTAGGCGGAAGAGAAGATAGTTGCCTCAGAAGGTGACGTCCGTATTCACACGGAGTATCCCAAGGCTGAGCCAGCAGGACGATACAATACAGTGCCTGGCTGTGGTTGGTTGTCATTTCAAAAGAGGATGTTGAATTTATGTTTGATTAAGCTTTCCGCTTCTGGCCATGCAGACAAACACCACCCAGTCACAGGGCGAACCATAAGACTAAAAAGCAAGCAACCCCACGAAAGGTCAGTGCGGCAATGCAGCTTTGCTATAGCACACCTGGGCAGTACTCCGGACAAAGAAAGCCGCCCAATGACAAGTCTGTCCTCGCGACTATTAAACTATCGCGTTGACGACCCCACAACGCGTGAGGAAAGGAAATATTAGCTACGCCAGCCAAGTAAATGCAGTCCATGTCTAGCGGCCGCCGGGCCATCACGAGCAGACCCTAGAGACCCGCACCAGATGAGGAGACAGCCTCACCAGAGAGAGCTGCATGGCTTAGCGGTGCAGACTGTGACCCGCGACCACGCAACGTGATACCAAAACGGAGCATGAGGCACTGCCCACCCCCTTTTGTCCGGCACGCTGGGCAGACAGTCAGTCGACTGCTCCAGTGTGGATGACGAGACCATCAAACCACCCAGGTGCTGGGTCGGGTGATGGGCGCGGGGTCCAGCAGCCTAAAACAGACATGCCCAGTGCAGGTCAGTAAATGGATTTCCTCTGGTTGGAGCAACCCTTTCCTCCCTACCCGGTCCCCCGCGTTCTTTTTTTTTCTTCCTTTCCGGCAGTGACAGGTCGGACAAAGCCGGGGAATGCGACGGTGGCCCCAAACCCAGAAAATGCCAGAGCTCGCGTGATGAGGAGAGCCACCTCGGCGGCCGTGAGGAGAAGCTGGAGGACTAGATCCGCACTAGCTCGCTTTCGGCGCGGTATTTTCTCCACCCTGCTCCAATCAGAGCTGGCGCTGGTGCTGCACCACGGAGAAAGAAAAAAAAGAAAAAAAAACCCTGAGGGAACCAGGCGAAGGCGCAGGCACAGGCAAAAGGGGAGAGTGAGCGAAGGGAGAAGAGAAAAGAAAAATTCCGACTCTAGGGACTGGAGATATGGGACGTGCGTCCACCCAAGGAACTTTTAGCTGGGGGCTACCACAGTCAGCCCGAGCTCCCCGTCTCTCCCGGTGCATAACATTTTTATTACCTGCTTTGCTTGCCCATAGCGTCATTATCTTACTGGAGAACTAGTGCCTGCTTCCCCTTCCATTCCCGACCCAGGCGAAAAAATAAACCAAGCTTCAGCACATTCCGACCTATGTTCCTATGTCATCCTTTTAACTACACCACACTCGCACACTCGCACACACCACTCTATAGCAGATCCAAAGCCGGTGCATTTGTTCTTTGCGAATCATCGAAGCTTGTTATTCAAACTTTTTTTTGTTCTTTCTCTTTTCCCCTTGGGAGGTCCGGTTGTCAGATTATTTACAAAGTATCGTGACATCCCTGCTGTCGGCTTTAGATTTTTTTTCCCTCGTTTCTCCAAGCGTTCTATAACAGCAGGCCCCTTAAGAGTCGGCAATCCAAATCGATAGTTCTCGGGCTTCCATCGCCACCTACCTCCCCCAGAGTATTTGCTACGATGCGCATATAACAGCCAATTCAACATGGCCTTCAACTTTAACTGGTCGCCTCTGACGGCCGACGCCTCGTTCTACCAACGAGCGCGCGACCTGCTGACGACGGCCCTCAATAAGAACCCCAAGCCGCCCATCATCGTCGATGATATCCTCGTTACCGAGTTCAACCTAGGTTCGGTCCCCCCCGAGCTTGAAATCCTCGAGATCGGCGACCTGGCAGAGGATCGCTTCCGTGGTATCTTCAAGATGTCCTACTCAGGCGATGCATACTTGACGCTGAGGACGAGGGTGCAGGTACGTTGGAGCTGCGGTTTATACTCTCTACTACACGGAGCGCAAATCATATTGCCACGCTTTTCATTTTCACTTTCCCTCGCCAAGAACGGAGAGATCAGTCAAATTATTTCAATGCTCTCGACAGGTCTTGACAGACGAGACCCCGTATCATCTGGTTGGATGTGAAGCTCCAATTGGGCGAGACAACCCAAGTAGAGCAAGCGCTCTAAACCTCTACGCATCGATGGCCAATTCCCTCCACACTCTTGAGATACCTTGAGTCATCCCGTCCCCCTCCCCCTCGGCATTATTTTGATAATGTTTAAAATATCCGTGGAGCCTCGTGTTTTTCTTTTGCCGCGGTTGTGGATCTTCGCATGAACATTCAATTTGAAGATACAGGGGTTCGCGTCCACATACCGCTTCACCTTACCTTCCCCCCCCATTTGCGCGTGTTGCATAAACAGCAACTAACAAAACAACAAACTAGGCAAACCCGTTAAACACGTACTTGTCAGCCAAGCCGTCCTTTACGTCACCGCAACCGCTGGCTGCAGCTGCCGGACTGACGATACCTCTATCTATTACGTTATCAGAGATCAAGCTGTCTGGCTTCGTGATTCTGGTCTTTTCCAAGCAGAAGGGACTGACTCTGGTGTTCCGAAATGATCCTCTCGAGTCTATCAAGGTCTCGTCGACCTTTGACTCGATTCAGTTTGTGCGGGACTATCTGCAGAGGACCATCGAGGGTCAACTACGGAATCTCATGATGGATGAGCTCCCTGCCATCATTCACAAGCTCTCACTACGGTTGTGGTGTCCCGATCAACTGCCGCGAGAAGACACCGAGCCGTCTAAGGAAACTGCCGAAGATGAGGTGGCCATCGACCCTTTTGCTGCCCCACCCCTAGATGCTGTCGATGCCAGCGGACACGTCCTCGATGCCACTGAATTATCATCAATATCTCTCCATGGAGGGTCTGAGATGCATTCTCTCTTTTCGCAGAAGAACCTGTTAAAGCTAGCCGCTCTCAACGAGTCGCACCGAACACTGTCACTTTTCACCCCAGGTATTCAGAATGTTATGTTCCGGGCTTGGGCGGGTCCGATGGAACGACTGGACGGAGGACGATCATCACCTCTGGCAACCCCAAGTCTCACGCGGACGAATTCTGTTCTCAACAACTCTACGACCTACACTTTTACCGACACAGGCAGTGTAGATAACGGGTCTATCGCATCACGGCCATCGTTGGTTAGCCTGAATTCAGCCACGATGGGGCTGACTCTCGGGGCCGGCCGCCACCAACGAATGTCGCGAAAGAAGAAGACGCGTGTGGTCAACCTACGCCGTTCCAAAGCAGAGGCTGCGAGCGAGACGACTAGTGAGATGGGCGATTTGGCGTCAGAAACGAATTCGGTTGCTGGTCCCAGCTCCGAGCCACTGATGCCAGCTTCGATCCCAGAGGAACCGGAAGACGGGACTCTTCGCCCTCCCATTAATTCCATCAGCAAGGTTCGATTCAGGACGGGGAACGAGAAGGAGATGCCAGCTCGGACTCCTTTGGATATGGATATTTACACGAATCCTAGACGAAACCTTGAGCAACCGGTCGTGTCTCAAGAGAATGCTATTGCTTATCCAACGGCCCAGCACGAGAAGGCCATGATGGTTGTAGCAGAGGCTCCTAAGAGCTTCTTCAACCTGAACCGAGAGAGATCCAACGAAGGGTCTGATACCTCTTCCGTCATCATGGAACAGGCCTGGATCTCAAAGATGGCGGGAGAGATCGCCCGCCGGGTGTATGATGAGAAGCAACGGAACGGCGGTTTGTTCGCTGACGAGATGCCACCACCAGCATACGAAGCCGCACAATAGATGTACAAACAAAACTCCACTCATTCCCAAGTCTGAGAAGTCTATTTTCCTTTTTTTTTTTTTTTTTTTTTTTTTTTTTATCTCTTCCTTTTGTGGAAACAGACATTTTTAGTCTGGTATGGCGTTTGCGGTCAAGGGTTCGGATATCCGAAGGTTCAGATATCCCAAATGTTTAATGTGTACTCGCAAGGCGTTCCGGGGCACATTTGGGACATACAAAAAGACAGGGGGGAAGAAAGCGTCTGTTATTTTTTCATGGAGGGTACAATTGGGTTTGGATTCCGTGATGACCAATATTACGGAACTAGGAACTCGGCACATACACACAAAGACATGAGGTATCTCTTGTCGACACACTCTCTTGGGAAAGTCCAGCTTACATCTCCTTTGTTTTTTTATCCGTCTCGACTTGCTCCCTTAGAGGGACGAAGAAGAGAGAGTGGAAGGTGAAAGAGAGAAAGAGGGCGAAAGATAGAGTAGCGGGCCTGCTGATGTATAACCACCACGGATGGGAAGTTTTGCTTGGGAGCACAAGGAAGAAACGGAAAGACAGAAATTTTTAGTCTGCCACAATGCGCAGCGCCTCTCGCGGATGACTGGAATTCACCCGGCGATTTGATAACACATTCGCGACCCAACATGGGTTTGCGATAAACGTTGTTACACCTATCGAATACACAATTGAATTATGTTCGATCAGAATTGTTATTATGCTAAGTTGCCGTGTCTAAATGTACCTCTTGTCTGTAGTGTGGCATTTGGCAATAGCTTACTTCAAGCTCGCTAATAATTAACACATCTACTCGAACTCTTGCTCTAGCCACGCACACAGTTATGCCTTTATGATCATCCGTATCTTCTTGTCCCCGAGGCTGCACCTGCGGTGGCGAGCCAAATGTTTTGTGTGTCGCATAATCTCCAAGCTCCACCATTTCGCATGGCTCAGCGTTGCCAGAAGGACGGCGTAGTAATTCGTCGAGGCTGGGGTGGGATCGCATTAGCAAATTTAGCTTTGTGGTATCTATATCGCCTGCTCTCTATGTCCCAGAGAGAGAGAGAGAGAGAGAACTCACACCTGACACACAAGTTATGTGCTTGTCCTTGCCTCCATGGAAAGCAAACAAACAACTCTTTGCGTGGCCTTCAAAATGGCAGAGGCATCTGTGTGGGAAGGGTAAGGCCGCAATGGGCGTTTTTCCTGGAACACCGCTTGATCCGGGGAGTGAGAACCCTCGTCGCCGCAGGATTGCACTTCACGCGCCCATTTTCGTGGCTTGCCCTTTCCCCCACCCACCTGGACGTTGGCGCGCTTCACCTTCTCTTATTCTCTGGTTCAGGCCGAGCTGGAGCTCTCTTCGCCTGGCTGTGGGCGATGAGGTTGGGGTGTTAAGCTTGTTCCTCTTCCGCCTCTGACGCCACTCCTTCGTCCTCCGCCCCCTTTCCCTCTTGTTCCCCTTCGACCCGCGCCCCTCGCGATCACCCTACCTGACGGACGGTTACTCTTCTGGATAGTGCCGCGTGCCTCCTACGCCGCAGCACTGTTGGCCGCCTTCAGCGCGGCGAGCTCCTTCTCCTTCTCCTTGTAGCTCTTGTCCAGCTCGGCGATCATGGTGGTCACCTTGTCGCTGGCGTCCTTGAGCTTCTTGAGCTCGACCTGCTCCGTCTCGCGGCTGAAGGGCTGACCGGGCCGGTTGGTCAGGGGGATCATGGCGCTGCGCTCCTTGACGTCGCCGTCCTGAGCGGCAGTCGTGCCTGCCGCTGCCGCGGCGCTCTTACCCTTGCCCTTGCCCTTGCCCCCAGTCGTGGCCGGCGCGCCCTTGTCGCGGGCGCCCGAGGTCAAGACCTTGTAGAACTCCTCGTAGGGCTCGTTGAACAGCTGCTCCTCGTAGGTCCAGGCGAGGATCTCGCCATTGCTGTTGTTGCGCATGGCCTCGCGCTCCTCCTCGGTGCGGCCGTAAGGGTGCAGGCGCAGGTGGTGGTAGAGCGTCTGGGGCTTCTCGCCGCTCTTGGAGTCGTAGTAGAGCTTGATGGTGATCTCGAACTCGCCCCAGCCCGTCTCGTGGACGACGAAGCCCGACTCGCGCTTGCCGGCGGGCTTGGACTCGTTCTCCTTGGCGACCTGCTCGGCGTCGAGAGTGCGCAGGTGGTTGGGGATGGACTCGTGCAGCTTGAACTGGACGCGGCGTAGCCAGTAGAAGATATCGACGTCCTCGACGCCGCGCACGAAGACAGTCCACGAGTGGGTGTGGTCCGGCGGCACGTGGGGTGGGCGCGGGTTTGTAGTGTCGTTGAAGGGTCGCGCAGTGGTGCCGTAGATGAAAGGCCGGTGTATTTGCACGCCCTTGACGCGCTTCCCTGCGTTTGTTGGCGCCATCAGGGAGAGTCAATGGCGAGTCGTGGACGTGTGGGTTTTCTCGGTGGCCGACTAGTGAGTGAGTCGCAAGCGTTCTCGGTCAGCTGCTATGCGGTTGGTGTGCAGAGAGAGGAAGAAAGTTATGTATCCGCGATGGAGAGATTGGTGGAAGGGGGGAAAAGAAAAATTGGGGGTCAGCCTTGTGAAGCTTTTGGAGATCCAAGGGTGCGAGTGGTGGGGCATTTTTCTGGATCTTCCAGCCAGCACCCGAAGCTTCAAGCGGCCAATCAGATGCGCTGCTGAAGCTACCTAGCTTCGAAATTTTGGACAATAGCTCCCTCAGCCTCGCTCATGCGCCGATGATGACATGACTTAAATTGGAGCTTGTTGGGATTGTGTAAGTGAATCTCTGGCAGTGAAATTGTTACGCCGACCGTGCCGAGAACTCATTGTGAAGCAACCCGGGAGAGCTTCTTTAATCAGGACTTGTCGTGCTAGCTTTGATCAAACCAATTGGTAGCAGACAGAGACGCTTGGAAAGCACTTCCTTCACCTGGGCCGATGCTGTCCCACTCTCTCTGCCTTTGACATTGAGCTACACCTTTGACACCACCAGAGGCAACCCCTACCGTGACCATGGCCGCCCCAGCGAAGCGCATCATTGTCTGTGGAGGAAACGGATTTGTAGGATCCAGAGTCTGCAAATATGCAGTAGCACGAGGCTGGGATGTCATGTCCATAAGGTACATCCCCCACTGCGCATCACCCGTTGAAACCTAAGAACCTGCCAGGCTAACGCAATATCTCTACACCACGCTCAGCCGCTCCGGTGAACCAAAATGGGAGACTGTGACGGAGTCCTCCACACCGCCGTCCTGGGCGCACCGGGTCACCTGGGAGCGCGCCAACCTGTTGCGCCCTGAGACCTACGTGTCTCTGCTCAAGGGCGCTGACGCAGTCGTCCACAGTATGGGCATCCTCCTCGAGGCCGACTACAAGGGCGTGCTGCGGGGCCAGGAGTCGCCCATCGCGGGCCTGCAGCGCGCCTTCTCGCAGTCCGGGCCCCCTCCCGCAGCCGCGCGCGAGCAGCTCACCTACGAGACCATGAACCGCGACAGCGCCATTGCGCTGGCCAAGGCGGCGGCCCCTTCGGCGAGCACCTTCGTATACCTCTCGGCAGCGGGCGGCGCTCCCGTGCTGCCGTCGCGATACCTCTCCACCAAGCGCGAGGCCGAGTCCACCATCGCCTCGCTATTCCCGGGCCTGCGCGGCATCTTTATCCGCGCGCCCTTCATGTATGATAGCTCGCGGCCGCTGACGATGCCCCTGGCCGCCCTCACCGGCGCGGGGGCTCTTTTCAACCGCGCCACCGGCGGGATTCTCGACTCCTTCATGGGCGCCGGCGGCGCCAAGCCGCTCAAGGTCGATGTCGTGGCTGAGTCCATTGTTGAGGCCATCGAGGATGAGACCGTGCGCGGGCCTGTTGAAGTCAAACAGATCGAGGAGCTTGCTGAAAAGGCCTGGAGAAAAGGTATGCTGTAGAGGCTGCTGCACGAGAAGCCGAAAGGTCAAATTATCCAAAAAAATAAAAATAAAAAAAAATAAAAAAATTAAAGTGACATTGGAAAGGAGGAATATCTTGAGCCGGTCAGCACGACGCGGATGAGCAATCGACATTGTATTACAACACTTTTTTTCCATGAACCATTTCATGGCATAGGAAGATGTGCCAACAAATATCACTTGTACATAATAAAACCTTTTGGGGGCACGAAAAATACATTATTGGCAGAGCAAAGACATTGGACAGCACGAGTAAGATCATCGAAACCGGTGTTACGAGGTCATGAATTCGGAAGAGATATATGGCAACAAGTGCATACCGTTATTCACCGCGGTGTTGAAAGTCGGAGCTGATTTGCAAGTCTATTATTTCTCCTAATGATCATTAAAGATTTTGTTTCTCTACCTAGATCATAGTACCACGCTCGAAGCTGTCCCTTATCTCCGCCGTGTACTTGTTGTAGAAGCGATCCAACTTTTGGTTGAACTGCTTATTCTTTTCGTTGATGTAGGTGACGTCGCCGTCATCACCATTGGCAGCCATCCTCTCCCTCCTCTTTCGTAAGCGATTCTCTTCTGCCTTTCTCATGTCACTAACAAGTCTATCCACTGCTGCCTTGTCGGGCTTGTTCTCGGCGAAGCCAGTCGAGTCCGCTGTGCTGTAAAAGCTACCATCCTTATCCACCGCAATCAGTTCGCCATCTTCCGTCTCAACAATATCCAAACCGCCCGACGCGGCAGCCTTTTCGATGGCAGCCATCTTATCGCGCTCGTATTTGGCAAGATCTGGCGCATCCATGCTGCGCAGCTGTCGTTTGTATGTCTTGTTTCCCTCGATGCGGTAGTCTTGAAAAGCGGTGTTATCGCGTGCAGCCGCCTTCTTCTTGAGCCGCTTGTCCCAGCGCTCTGACTCTTCGACCGTCCAGTCCCACGCTCGCTTGCGCTCAAAATCCTCACCAGCCTCCTCGGTCTCGGCCTTGAGAAGCTTGTGCGCTGCGATGTCGCGCCGCCGTTGCAGAGCAGTTAGCGCAGACGGGTCTGAGGCAAGGCGCTGCGACTCCTTCGTGGCTTCGGCGAGGTTTTGAGATGACGACTTCTTGGCGCGAGCCTGGAGAGCGCGAAACCGCGCAAGGCGGTCTGCTGTAGCGTCAGGCCCGGAATTTGGGGGGGCTGACGTGGACGAGGTTCCCGCTACCTCTGCAGCATCCTGCTCCGTGTCGTCCGCAGATGTAGCCGGAGCATCTGTTGGCTCTGCTGTTTTCTTTGGCTCTGCTGGTTCTGTTGGTTCTTCTGTCTCTGTTGGCTGTGCAAGTTCTGATGGCGGCGATGTCTCCTCGACTGTCTCGCCTGTCACGACAGGTTTGGCAGATTTTGCCGTCTTTCTCTTCTTCGCTGGTGGCATTTTTTATTTGTTTTCCTTGCTTCTCGGGTTTGGTGTATCGGATTAGGGTAATTTCTGTGTTATTGAATGTCGGTAGCACAATCACAGCGCGTCGAGGTAAATGGTTAGGCAGATGCAGAGGGACCGGAAATTGATGTCATATGCAGGCTTGATGTGAGGTGATGCGATGGCTAGCCAGATGAAATGGAATGTTTGGTCGGAATATCCTGCTGCCGAAGCCCCACCGAGTATCTATGCTGGTGCTGTCAATTAGCGTCCTCCGCCCCCCAAGCAGAACCTGGTAGCGCTAATGCCACCTCAGCTCAAGCTCAGCTCAAGCCCTGCCCCATTTCAGAAATTCAGAACGCAGCATTATAATCATTTGGGATGCGCAGGACAGGAATAACCCAAGATATCGTGAGAGTTCTTGTGGTCCTCACATGACTCAGAGAGACGCTGGTATCATAGTTCACTGGTGTAACTTGATGAGTGAATTCGGTGCCGTCGCATCTTCCTGTTGTTCGACCCGGCATCCTCTTTTCCCAGCCGCTTATTGCAGTAGCCTTTGCTTAACGGCAGTGATGGGATGTGGTAGGTACTGGATTTCCAATTCAAGATCGTCAGATATTGTTCGATACTATCGCTCGAGCTGATCTTACCTACTCTAAGATATCTGTAATACAGTAAAAAGGGACGTCATCCGGTACAGGTGAGATAATCTGGATGTAATCGTACCCCCAGGATCGGAGTGGTCCTCGTCGCGATGAAAATATATACTCAAGGAGAATACCAACTTTTTTGCTATGCTTGTTAATGAAACAACTCTGCACATCAAACCCTGACATCACAACTTTTCCAAACAAAACTTTTATAATGTATATTAAAAAAATTTTCAGTTGTCTAGGTATGATACAATAAAATGTAAGGATACCAACTTGGCACTCAAGGGTAATAAGCTGTCCCACTGACACAATTAAAATTCCTGCCAACAACAGGAATCAAGGGCCCTGAGCGGGTCCGTAACTAAATCCCGGGCGGGATCTCCCCAATATGTACCGCCAGTCACTCTAGCGCGGCGGTCAATCTGGGGAAGTCTGGGGGTGCCATCGCGAAAAGTCCCACTTTGGGCTCCGCTTTCCCCAAATCTATGGCTACTTTGTCTCAACCGTTTGACGCGACCGTTGAAAGTATCCTGAGACAGGCGGGCTCTAGGCTCGTTGTAATGGCTCTTGTCTCATCGAGTGGACAATCTTATTGTGCACATATGCATAACGCTACTCCGCCTATTCGTACCATTCCAACCCGGTCGCTCGCCAAGTCCGAGTTCCGCTCCTGAAAATGCTGAGACAGCGCGGCTGGTGGTTGCTGTGCCGGCGGCAAAGACCACTGAATAATGCATGGCTAGTTCGAGTGCAGACGTTCAGTATCGCCCAATTAATAAGACATCGCGACCCAAACGGCATTCGGCCCTGGCCAAAACACCCGAAAGTTCGACCCAATGGCCACCAATTCATTGCATCTTCGTTGCTGCTCGATTTCGACGCTGAGCCCAATAAGTACGTGAGACCATTTGACCCAGCTATCGATGGAGAACCTGAGCGGCCAACAGCAACCCGCATCCAAGCTCGTGCTGATGTAAAAGCTGGTGTGAATCAGTTCGAGACAGAGTTCGCGAGAGACGAAGAGAACTTTCGGAAGGTGACAGAAAACCCCCTAAGTATTTGGCGGATCAACAGTCTGGACATATTATCGAAAGTCTTGAAGGCCCCGTGGGATCCGCAGAGGTTCACTGCCATCTCCAAACGAGATCGTGTCCTGCCGGCGACGATTTCAGCTCAGAACTCGGCGGATTTTACTCCTTCGCTCTTGGACTGGAACGCAATCCCTCGAGACGTTCTACAAGACACTTCACGAGCCATTCCTTACATTTTGCGCCGTCAGGAGGTTGCATCTTCCAACTCGCTACTCCGAGAGGATCTCAAGTTCCTCGTAGAAACGGTTCACGATTGCAGCAATCTCAGTGAGCTTAGCAGGCTCATCCAACAAATCTTCACGACCCCTGACGGTTCTAAGCTCGTATCACGACTCAGTGGGACTATTGGGATGACATGTAACAGGATAATCAGCACTCTCGGATCCGAACTGGCGACAGACGGCCTCGCCTTTCTCGACGACTTGTATGTCCGCCTTGCATCCCGTGGCCAAGAAGTAGATTCAAATTTTAAACTAGCCGCATTAGCTCTCTCCGTACGTCATTCGGCGTTCTGCGCTGCTCAGAAATATTGGCCAACGAATGAATTTTTGTTGTTAATATGGATGAACAACAACGCATGATCCTTACAGAGACAGCGGAACGCGTCCTATGGTCTTTACAGCGTGATAATGCAGATGGCCGGCACGAAGAGGTGAATTCCGAACCTGCCCAGCGTCGGGTTGCTATTCTCAATTTCGTGACCGGTCAGAGCCCAGGTGGTGGGCCTAGCTCTCACTCACTCTATAGCCTATGTGCTGAGATACCCCAAGACCAACTCTTACTAAGGCACTGAACCATATTCTAGGCGAGGTCGGAGCCATTAGGGCACTATGGCATTTCGCCAGGAGCCTGCGCAGAGGCAATACACTGAACAAAAATGCTTTCTGCGACGTGGGCTTTGTTGCTGCTTTCGAGCGCCTAAGGCTCAATTGTAGCAGCAGCAATAGATCAATACTGGGCTCCATATATACTGCTGGTAACCTTGAAGATGATCTCCAGCTTAACAAATCGGATATCATGAGTAAGGCGGCATGGACATTGAAGTCGAATCCAGCAGCTTCAACTGAAACAGCAGCCCAAAGACATCCGTACTATCAAATGAAGGATAATCCGGTGCTACCTGGCACCCTTTATACTGGTCCTAACGAAATGAACATCCATCCTGATATCCGTCAAATAATTGTCAAAGGTTTCCAGAAAGAAAGCATGCAGGAAGCCATCAAGCTGTGGTGGGAGGTTTTGCTACATAGATAAGCTAGATACGGGACATGACATCGTTGGGGAGGAGATGGACCGCGCCACTTGGAAGGGGCTGTGGCGGCTGCAATGCGGCACCATGAGCAGGCCAAGACGCTACACGACGTATGTAAGTCGGATAGAACGGGTAGAGAATATAAGATCTCCGATGAATGTCTTGGGCCTATCTCTCGGGTCCCAAGACGACAATACAGGAGATGAGAACATGCCCCATTCTCAGCCCTACGTCCATGCAACTTAATCTCGCTTCGGCGTGGGTGTTCTCGCAGATCTGCAAGGTATCGGACAATTAGGCTATCTGGTCGTTTGGAAAAAGTGCCGGTTACCTCCCAATGACAACGTGCTCAGCCCCATCCTGAGTTTACTCTTGTCCATGCGCTGATTGGCTGGTTGAGTTGCATCTCGCGATGAAACTTGAAAGGGTCTGCAAGATGATTCGTTCCAACCTCTGTAGCTTCTGCAAGCCCAGCCAAACTAAAAAGGTGGACACAGAACTCCAGTACTGTCATCCGGGCTGATCTAGACTCTTCACCTCCGCTCCTGCGCCTGTAAGAATCCTTTGTGTAATGCAGCCACGGCGAGTCTGCGGTCTTGTACCAATCAGGGCTTTGGTAGCGCATCCACAAAAAGGCAAAACTGCTCCATAGAGGCATGACACGAGGGGCCATGACGGCTGAGCCAGGATGGAGATGATGCTGCTACGCGGGCGCCACCAAGGATGAAGCCAGCAGGAATCCCCCTCAACAAAAACTCACGTAGGACATCCCATATCGGCCGCTTAGGCATGATAGGCTATGGCGCGAACCCGCGAACACTACCTGGCAGTCAGCCAAGATACATAAACTTTCGACCATTGGGTTATGGGTAGTTCCGGTGCTGTGAAGCTGGACGGGTGCCTGGACATTGCTCGCCCACGTTGAACTGGTCGTTCTTTCTTTTCTTACCCAACTCTCTGGTCCAGTTACCGCCCAGGCTGCTGATTCTGTTTCTGATTCGATTCATTTTTATTTTTAACTGTTTTATCATTTTCCCTTTGGTCCTCGGACTTCTGTAAGCTCTCCATTGGAACGCTCGGTGCTCTTTGTGGGCGTAGGAGCCAGCCGCCCACCGCATCGACTTCATGTTGCTGTCGGATGCGTAGGGCTATGACAAAACTCCAGCAACCGCTTCCGTGATGATGCCGTCTCCCCTGCTGGGCGGGAAGCAATCGCCCCGTCGATCTTCCGAATTGGGGCGAGGCTTCAAAGCCATGGCACGAAGCTCTCACCCTCGACTGCTCCCCCGACCAAGTCTCTTGCTTTGCGTTGTATTGTACTTCACAGTGATTGCCTACGCACAAAGGGACCCGGTAGCAAACTTCTGCAGAAGATTTGGTCATCAGACAGCACTTGTCGACCGCAAAATATATATTGATGGCGGCTTCATTAACTACAACCCCTTGTCAAGCAATCCCACAAACTACACAAGTATGAGACAACCCACAGCTTCACATGGATTGCACTTGAGTAGATTGGACAAAACTGACGAGCATTTTGTAAAACTTCCAGATACCTTCTTATCATATCAAGACCTTGACGTAAATGGTGCTGGGAATATGCCCCAATTGTATGCGAATCTTTCGAAAAATGCAACTATCCCGAGTGTCAATGGCGGCATACTTTGGGCCGACGATGTGAACAAGAAGTTCTATCTCTTTGGGGGCGAGTACTACCAGACGCCACCTATTGACCTATCACTGTACACATACGACGTTATCAATGACTTCTGGGAAGCACCCTTGGATACGCCCCAGAGTATCAGTGGAGTCAGCTACGGGGCTGGGCTTTCGGTGTCGGAGAAGGGGGAAGCATACTACTACGGTGGATGGTTAAGCAACAACTCCGTGCCTGGGTGGGCTGGATCTAAGAGAGCGACCAATGGACTTGTAAAGTATGTCATGGACACAAATTCTTGGACGAACATCACGGGTCCCGATTCGATTGGAAGAGCTGAGGGCGTCATGGTTTATATACCAGCTAGCGACGCGGGTATGTTGATTTATTTTGGGGGTATCCAGGACTACGGAAACGGAACAGTCGTTGGCCAACCCATGGACCAGATCTTTATCTTCGACATGCTTAGTACGAGATGGTACCAGCAGGAGGCTTCGGGAGATGTCCCGGGTATGCGAGGTCGCTTCTGCGCCGGGGCGACGTGGTCGGAGGATCAATCAAGCTATAATGTGTAAGTGGTAGACTTTAGATTGCTTGTGATGAAGGTTTAGAATCGCTACTGAACTATTTGTCGCAGGTACCTATATGGAGGCGCTGGAATGGCCCCAAACACTGCCGGCTGGGATGATGTTTACATACTCTCGATGCCCTCCTTCACGTGGATCAAGATGTATCCTTCCAACAGCACCCAGCAGCAGTATCCCCACAATACTCTCACCTGCAATGTAATAGACCGCGCTCAGATGATTGTCATAGGAGGCACCTTTCCCCTTGACGACACCACTTGTGATGCTCCAGACCAATATGGGTCCCACGGATTGGATTTGGGGGAGCAGAATCCCGATGGAGTTCCGGTTGGTTACACCCGTCCCCTCCTTGTCCCTCTGAACAGCGACGTTCGCATTTATTTATTCATCATATCTTCTGCAAGTGACTGGCCCAGTAATTTTGCTAATAGCTAGGCCGCAGTGGTATGTCTATCGTTCTAACTTGACGGCCTACGAAGTACCATCGCTCATTACATCCGTGATCGGCGGCAATGCTCAGGGGTCAGCCACGCAGACCTCCCCTACCGAAGGCTTCGACTCGCCCGATCTCAAGATCCTCATGTCGCGCAAGTACACCGCCCCAGTACGTCAGCCCACACGCGACGTGTCAGCATCTGGCAAGCCTTCACCGGCGCGTCCCCTGTCTACCGGCGCCATAGTTGGTATCGCCGTTGGCGGCGCCGTGGTGCTCATCGCACTGCTCGCCGGATGCTGGCTCTGCATCCGGAGGCAGCGCCGCCGCGAGAAGCAGGAGAGGGGCTACGGCTACGGCAGGGCCTCAGGTGGCGGAGGCGGCAGCAGCAACGGCGGTGGGGGCGGCCGGCGGGGGCACCCGCGCAACGGGTCCTACAACCATAGCAGCGGGTCCATCGGGCCCGGGGGGCCGTGGTCACCGGGGAGCTCTCACCACACGCCCGTGGGGCCATACCCGTCGCACTCGCCGTTCCTGCCGCACGCAGCGATCCCGCGGTTCCCCGTGGAGATGCCGGGCAACGAGACTAGCGCCGATGAGTACCCGACCTCGCTGCACAGTCCCGCACGCAGCGCCAGTGTGGGCCACCACTACCATCACCGCGCGGAGAGTGGCGGAGGCGGCAGTCCCGGGGTCATGACAATGATGCCGGCGCCATTAAGTCTGTCACATGAGCAAAAATACGACGTGGACGGCGCGGCCGACGGCGGTGGCTCGTGGCCGGGTATCGTCGAGGCGCGCTATTTGCGCGCCGGGTTCCCTCCTTCAGAGCTGGATACCGAGCGCTCCCGGGTGGTGGAAATACGGGGAGAGAGCCCGAGGCGGGATCAGCACTACCGCCGGTAAGACCATAGGAGACGGGATGGGGAACACAAAAGGGGGGGAGAGGGGCACATGGACGTTTAGAAGGGAAGTGGGCTGCGGGCCAGTCAGCTCTGCTATGGAACTCAACGCCAGGAGAATTTCTGGTTTCGATTTCTTGATAAAAAAGGGGCAAGTAATGCAGGCAACGAAAAAGGAAGAGGCGGAACCTGAACGTTTTCATGCTACGAAGCCTGGGAATCTATGACGCACTACGATCTATACCCCAGCTAACGCAACATCCAGTTGATGTTTATTTTCCTTTTTATAACAATTAGTATCACAGCCTTTATCCCAGTGTATCGAAAGTAATCTCTAACATTGTTTCAAGTCATTATGCTCTTTGGCCGGTCTTCTTTTTTTCTTCTCGCCCACTGCATGGATAACAAAACTCTGTGTCCCCATAACATTCGGTAGAGATATGGATAAAAAGTTATTTGGAACTTGGATGTCAACCGATCTAATGATCTCATGGTAGAGGAAGTCTGCTAGCTTCGATCTTCTGAACCAATGGCTACCAATGGCTTTTCCGTACGGGCAGTTGAGGTCTATCAATAGCGGTGAGTAGCTTTGTTGGTGTTCACTCGATGGCGCTGGCCAAGGATGCCAATGAGCAATCGAGCATCTCTTATTGTACTTGAGTGTGAAAACAAACCAGCCCCATCCAGGGATAACGAGAGCCCAGGCGGATTCTTAGTCGCTTGTGTGTAAAATATCCCACGAACTGGGGCCATATCAACATAAGGTTGGGAGAATGGTTGTGCAAATTGAGCTTAGAACTAATCAATGCTCTTGGTCTTCATCCTTCACCGACTCTTGGTTGAAACACACAAAAAAGGGCTACAGCACAGATGGTTTTCTGGTAAGACATTTGCGAGCCAGTCCCTTACTTCCTTTGCACGGGACACTACGCCTACATGTGACTTACTAGATCGGAGTGCGCTTCACCATGTTGATATTACGTGCCATGTGCTCATTATGGGTTGACCCCGAAAAATCGTGAGAATGAAACAGGGGGGAAGTAGCGTGGTGCTTGTTCGAGCGAGCACCTAGGAACAATCACGTCAGCCATGGGCAAGTTTTGCGGTGTAGCTCACTATTGTTTACAAGGGCGGGCTAGTCTTGAGAGCGAGACATTCTAATGCCATCGTTGCTGGGGTATTTGACGTCAAGGGCGAGAACAATGGTTCGACAACCAAGAGACCTCTTGGACCGGACTTGCCCCAGTGATTTTGTCCTTGCGGGCATCCCGCACAGCTACATTTTAGGTGTCATGTCATTTGCGAGCTGCTCAGCTCTCAATCTCACCATTTGAACTGGAAGATGTTAAGGGAAACGGGATCATGCGTGCGCTTTGATGGAAGTAAGCAAAGTCCGAAAATAGCGAGTGGCAGGGGCTCAAAGACACATTTGCTCTTGGTGGGTGGTGATGATGATGGATGATGGCCATCTTAGGGAATATCGTATACTCGATTGTGAATGGATTAACTTAGTTGACGAGTCAGCGATGTCATGATATTCCCCGAGTTTAGGGCAGCCACTCCTACCCGATTGGGGAGATCTGCGATAAACACGTGGTCACGCGCCCATCGTTCTCGAACACGCCAAAGGGATGGGAGTGATGGGAGGCTCTTCTGAACGAAGCTCTTGTCGATCCCGTTTCTCCTTCATGTGGGTGGGGGGAAAGAAGAGGCGGCAATGTCTTAAATCTGTCGAGATGTACACCACAAGGATGTGTACATTGCCGTTTGTCCATCACTGACCAGGGGCGCACTACACCGAGTCTCTACACTGGGGTTGCACAACAGCATAGAACCCCCAATGTGTGTGGTATGGGAATAGCGAACCTCTCCCACCGGTGCACCCCCAAATCTGCATCTGTACCCAAAAGAAGTAGACCCGATAATGGGGGTCTTTTTGCAACAAAATCTGATATCAATCGATCTGTGCATCAGTCGGCCACTCCACTAGGTGCAACACGCGACTCTCGGACGACCATGGGTCGCCAGTTGAGGGTTGTAACCAGTCCGAGAGAGTTCTTATCGCCAACTACATACATAGTATGCAAGCACACAGCTAGTTCACGGGGCTCCACGCCAGTCTGCTGCCGCCAGCAGCTAATATTTTAGAACACTTGATTTGCAGGCCGATGCCCGAGGGATTCCAACGGCCTGGAATTGTGACAAAAGTGATTGTAGATGCTCATTGGCTCAATTGCTTACTCCCCCCTCTAAACGAGGGGTTCCAAGGTTCCCTCTGCTGCTGCCCGGGAGGAGGGGGTGGGGGGGTTGATCATCTGCCAGGCAGTTCTGCGATAACCAACCGCTTATCTTGAGCGAGACGGAGTTCTGTGCAGTCTGCACCGCAGGAATCGAGCCGTTTCAAAGCGCATGTTGATCTGCACTGCACCTAACGGCTGCATGCTCCTTTGCTGCACCCAAGCGTGGTAGTACTCAATCGAGTATCTCCTCGACGTTGAGTATTGCTCCGCATTTTCCTGGAGGATACCTTGTTTTGAAGGTTACTTCACATCTGCCAATGCCTCCTGCCGTCACTCGCTCCACAACTTAGCTGGGTCGAATAGGCGCTGACGATATACCGGCTAAATGCTGGCGAGAGCCCGTCAGCCTCGGTACCCTTTCGCCGAAAGAGATCCCGGTTGATAGATAATGCCTGTGATAAGCTTTATTTACAGTATGGCTCCTCCCTAGAACGGATTGCGGCTGATAGGCGGGGCTTGAGACCAGCAGTCTAGTGGCTAGATTCCATCTCTGTCACCTGTACGTAGCAGGAGCCGAATAATTTACGGCGGACCGTGTTGGGGGCCACCGGTTGCGTTCTAGCTAGCCGATTGGCAATAAGAAAAGATAAAAAAATTAAATTCATCCTATCTAAGCCAAAGGGGAATCAAAGGCGAGCCCAGAATGGTCGGATTGGGCGATTCGAACCCCATGCCCCATAACCTTGGATCCGAGCTGATGGACGAATGTCAGATGCTGATTGGTCTATTCCCGATGATACTAATACTTCAGTCTAAGATCCTATTGCAACTGATAACAAGAAAATACTTGCACGCCCCCGAAAAAATTTATTCACGAGGAGGGTGGGCATGGGGGTACCTGCAGGAGTACGGGTGTAGATGAGGCGAATGATGTGCGTTCGTATAATAGGCCTCTTATGCCAAACCCTGCAACTCATATACGATTACTCCCACGGTCCTGGAGCAGCTTCTATCCATTAAGCGAGGAAGGTTTTCTCGTTGCAATTCTTATCTGCAGCAAAATATTTATTACAGTACTGTAGATAATTATCACCCGGGATGCACCCGGGATAGTGACCCTTGCTCTTCGAGATAGGATTGGAAACCCCGATGCTTTCCGCTCAGATATAGCTATCAGACAGTGAGGTGACTACCTAATCAAGATTTTCGTTTGGCCCACGGGAAAATTTGAGCACAGGGGGTTGCAAAATAAATATGGACACTTTCGTGGAGACAGTTTGGTCTGCCGTCTGCCATCTGCCCTATGTATAGAGTAATAATGGGTTGATGGAAATGACCAGGAGATAGCTACGGTCTTTGTGCTGTGGTGGTGAAGGCCGGTGGATAAGCGCTGGGCAGCCAGAGATTCCACTTCCCAGGCTGGGCCGGATTGGAAACTTAGTACATCCTGTGCTGTACCTAGGTTGCCATACCCACTCTTTCCGCTTATGCTGGAGGCATTCCTTACCAGGTACTGCCTGGAACCTTGAGGGGTTGTGGCGAAACGTAGAAGAATCTGCTCGGCCGGACTGCTTAGTTCGTTGCGGTTGAGTAGCAGAGGTTACCTGAGGTTGAGTCGCTGTCGCACGGTTGTGTCGAAAATCAGTATCCCGAGCTGCACATCCAATAAAGGCCGGTGAACCCCAAAGCACATGTAACGCAGCAGGTTGACCAGAACATATCCGGTCACAAGAACCACAACGATAATGCACACAGCTTACTTAGGTAAGGGGCACAGTTAGAAGTTCGGTATAAACCCGGGAAGATAATGGATGCATAGTGATGCAGAGCGACCCTGCCGGAGCGGAGAAGTTTCTCGAGGCCCCCACCACTGATTTTGTCTGAGAAAGTACCCAAGGCTATCCATGAAGACTGGCCTCACCTCACAGCTGCAGTGTCAACACCGGTGAACTCGACGTGCAGCGAAACTTCGGCGGCCGAGTACGCCGACACTTGACTAGCTAATGTATCTCAGTCAATCAGGAGGGTATACAATACCATACTGCCTAATTCCAAGCCCGATAGTTGGTCAATCCGATCTCCGTGTGAAAGGCTTCTTATCAGACTAAACAAGGCACTTCGGGAAAAATGTACTATGTATGTGCACAAAACCCCTGCGTGGAACACAGGGTTGCATCACATACATATATAGCTCCCCCGCCGTATCGACCTATGCATTTGTTGATAGACTATGCACCGGAGAGTAGGATAATCCCCCCACTCAGGGATGCCTGTCAATTAGGAGGCACGCATGGGGGTCACTCCCGGTACAGATCATAAGCCTTGCCGATGAATGGCGTCTTGTTCAATCACACACTGAGTGAAAGAATAAACCCGAAAAGGGTAAGAAAATAGAGCGAGAAGAGCTACACAGTCACACGGAGGACACTGACGCTGGGTGACTAGTCAGATTCGTAGGACCAACTTGACCAAGGGCGAACGGGGCGGAATTAGCAAAGATGGTGTGATCGCTAGCCTTTGCTAATTTTGCCAGACGGGTTCGTGGGGGAGATTTGCTCGGTAAATCATTTTGAAACTAAACCGTACCTATCCAGGTTTCGCAAGCACGAACTCCACAACGGAAAAGGTTCAGGCTGGGGTAACGAACCAAGTGGGAGGATCCGGCTTCTCAAAACCAGGCATTGCTTGAGGCTTTCGGAAATCGGGGCTAGGGAACATATTACCCAGTACCTTAAGCAGCTGGCGTGCAGTGGAGCGGGTAAGGCAAAGGGGGCAGTCTAAAAGTGAAATTCTCTCGACGGGACCCGCAGTGTAGCAGGGTGATCGACCATCCAGGCTCCGATCCCCAGAGACGTGCTCGTCACCAGTGGATGAGGTGAGCCGATAAAATTTTGCATGGTCGAGCGCTACAGGTCGCGGGTCAAAAAAAGAACAGGAACTGAGCTTTTCGGCACTTACAACGGCGCTTTTAAGGAGCCGCACGAAGATTTCCCCCCTAACCTTTCATCCGTGCCTCATTATAGGCAGGGATAGGGCGATAGAAAAACTTTTTTTCCCCGTGGTCCTGCTCCAAGGAGATGACAGTGAGGTTCAGCTGTGGTTGATTCCACAAAGCTCATTTGCTAAACCTCCTCTCTCCACTGCTCATAGTACTATGCTGACACTTACGTGACTGGGGCACCTTGGCAGTTTTGACAGAGAGGACCAGGAGGGACTCACATTTTCCCTAACGGCCCTCTCAATGGTCAGTTCTTGCGGTCAGGGCGCATGCAGGGCTTGGGGTTCGATCGCTAAAACGGTGGTCCAAATTGGTGAGAATTCATTTTTCACATAGGGCAGGTAGCTTATGAATGGAGGTACAACTGAACGAAATTTTTTTTCTCGTGTTGGGGGAGGGGCTCTCGAAGTCAATTGGCATCGGGATTCTGCGACTACGTGAAAGATACATTGGGTGTCTAAGGGCGTGACGCATTGTTGGAAGATTTAGAGGGTGTTTAAAACAACATTTGTTCCTTTATCCATCCCATATTATTAACTATTCAAGAGTGTTTAATAAAAGCAATTTGAATATACGTCGTGCTTAATTCCTCTTACCTAAACCCTGTCTGCATCAAGTATTGCTCCATCTGTCGCGAGGTGACACAAGTATTGCACAACATCTCGAACGCCACTAGACGAATACCTTTGTGGTCACCTCATCAGTGCTTATCAAGTAACTAACTCACCTTGGCCACTACCTCAGGGCTTGGTTTAGTTACAAAACGTGCGCCCAACTCGAGGAACCCGGGGTTTACCAAGCGCGGGTCACGAGAACCCTCCCTCCCTCTCTGGAAGTACTTAATTTAGCCTTACAAAATTCCTTCCTTGCAAGACAGACACAACTCATTTTTTTTCTTCAATAAGAACCTGTCTACCTCGCTCGAAAAACCCCTCCCTCTCCAGCTCTTCGCCCTTTTGCTTCGTGAGGTTATTCGTGCTGAGACATACGTGACTGAAACGCCATTGGCCAAGAGCTCACTCGTCTCCGTCCATATCTCCGCTTTCGGCTTTAAATCTGCTCAAGGAGTAGGTACCTCTGTGGCCTTGGAAGAGTCACTGGTGCGGTGGATCGGAAAACCCATCATCGTGCAGAGCAAGGGCCCCATCGACCAAGGAAAAAGGTACGTACGTGTGTGGTGTGAACTATGGGAATATATCACCCGCGAGCTCCTCCTCCCTCGTCTCTTTCTGTTCTCCGCACTCCTTTCGCGGTCCCAACAGCTTCAGTTTGTTTCTTCCACGTCTTGCACTTCCCTCGATTACCGTGTGTCAAGTCATAATTGCATTTAGCGAACTTGCCTCCTTCTGTCCAATCTCCGTTAACTCAACTGCCCAAGACTTAGCCTTATCGCCTGTGGACTATTTTCCCACGACCCAGTGCACTAGGGCCTGATAACGACTAACAAGCGTAAAGTACGACACTACCATCCCCCCCGTTCAAAGAGCGACGATTCAGCAAGAAAACCGTTTTATGTCCCGTTCATTTTGTTCGCGCATTTCAAACTTTGCAATCAGCCGGTACCGAAATTTACAGAGCAAAACTCCCATCGAGGTTTGTTACCAAGCACCAACAAGCGCAACGGTAGAAATCACCATCCACGTAAAGGCGACAACTGATCAGCATCGATTTCGTCATCTTCATTGACTTGCTACATTCCAAGATAAGAACACTCTCGGGAACATAGAGCAGTCTATTTACTCGGAGAAGGCATCATCCGTACAACACGACGGAATCTTCGCAGCTTTGTGAACACTGCCAGGAAACTCAAACTTCATAACCGTGCAGTTAACCAGTTATTATACTGTACAAAACCGGATCTCAATCCCGAAGAAAACCAGAAGGTCACTGCACACGCATACATAAGCTTGCACACACAACAAGGGGAAAGAGGGAAATTGCGTTGGCTTGCATATTCGCCACCTGGGCCTTATATTCATTCCCTCTTGAAAATACCTTTTTTTTTTTTCTCTTTCAGCTCACCAGAAGTCTCGCGAGATATCTTCGCTTTGCCCATTGTGGCCTCGCCTTCGTACGTGGAGCAACGCCCGCTATTCGAGTCCACCCCGCTCTCGCCAAGCTGCTGGAAGGACCCTGACAGCAACCCCTTTGACCAACCACCAGCAAGGTTCGCACCAGGGGACTACGCTCCTGGAGCCAATCGCACTGAGTTTCAATGCACCACCACCGCCGAAAGTCCGGACATGGCTCAACCAATACGTCTATGACTGATGTCCGTAAGGCTGCCACAGTCTCGGATGTCTCACGTCCTCGGAGGCCGCAGGTGCTGTCCAGAAGGCAGACGCCGCAAACGGTTCAGAAATTGGGCAAGAACCCCAGAGACCGTGAGCGCGAGTGGGAAGAGGAGCGCGGATGGGAAGAGGAACGGGAAAGTTTTCCTCAGTATTGGTACGTATTCCGCGTATTCACATTCGACGCATGTGCTTGCCTTTTGCTTTCGCAGTGTCTCCATTCGATATTTGATCACTTGCGCCATTCTTGGCGAGCCGTTGCTCTGGTTCAGGCAACGGATCAGTATTTGCTTCTTTCTTCCTCCTGCAAAAGTGGCGTGCTTCTAGTTCGTTCCACACGCATGTCTGGTGCGCTGCATCGTCACCTGATGAGCAAGTCAGCCATGGCTGAGAGTGGCTTGTGCATCGTGGCATTATGCCAATGAGATTTCAAGCTGTTGTTCCTGCATCGCGCCTCAGTTACCTCAGAATAACTTACTGACAGTATGTGGCCTAATATAGCATGACTTGTGAAAAGCAGTTCTTCCCTCAGGACGAACGCTTTGTGTACTGCTCTGAGACGTAAGCTAGCCAGCCACCCCTCTCACCCCCTTAATGTTTTGGGGACCAATCAAACAGTCAAGTCACTAACAAACAAATCCAGATGTCGCAAACATGACCAGTCTTCGAGCTCATCAGGCGTATCAGCATACCCCCCTTCAAGGTTTAGCCATGACAGCACTGCGGGCAGCTACCCTTTCTATTCGGCAGGCAATCCAGAGCCCCGCGACATCATCCCACGGGCCTCACCGTCTCGTCCCAGCTCAACTTACTTTTCACCACCGACCACACCCACCAATAGTCAATATACCAGTGCTGTGTCGGCACTGAGGTCACTAACAATTCGCCCTCCCAGCCCACCGTCGCCGACAATGGCCAACGCTGGAATCTGGCCATTTGCGCGGACTGCAACGACTAGCCCAAGCACTTCTTACACGAAGTCGTCTACCTACTTTTCCTCGACATATGACACTGGCTACGGCGCATCTGGTTACATCTACGGCTACCCTACTGCTGGAGCTGTGTCAGACCGGCCATTACCATCCAGGAAGCCAGGGAGCTATGCACGGCCGAAGAGTATCGAGCTGGTCACGCCCATGGTTAGCCGCTGAAGTCAAAAGAGGTTGCAGCGGACGCCAAAAGTCACGAGCCGCTTGGTTTAACTACATTGGTGTTTTGTTTTTTTGGGCTCACGAACGTGTCGCCCCACAGTCCAGACCTAAAGAGAAAAGCCCCGCGTGGGGTTGGCATTGGACATTACAATCAATATGTGTGTTCAAGCTATCCTATCGCATGAATAAACGTGGGGGAAGCCAAACCAGGGGATGGATTTCGCAATAGCGGCTTACGTGCTTCCCCGCAAACCCCACGCCCGGAATGCCAAAAGCGTCTTGCAGAGCCATTCTCTTACAGCAAGCACTTCACTAGCTTCCAAAAGTACAATCTATATATTTCTGCAAATGGGCGGTCAGTCGCTTGCTCAGAAATGGAACGGCTAGCAGGGGCAACCTTGCAGATTGCGAGTCCACGCACTGGCGTTCCGTCAGCTATTAACTCTACACATCATGCCGTTATCCGGGGTATCCGGAACAGTCGTCATTGCACAGATGACGAGATCACAGCTTTATCGTTTAAATCAAGAGGATCGACTAGGTTAATGGGTTAGGATTACTGTTTGGCAGGGTGCATATCTGGAGCGATACCGGCGCATCATCATGGCTGTTTACACAGCTTTGTGCATTTTTGTTTAATGTTGTCATTAACTGGGTTATAATTCTGCTTGGCATTTTCGGGAAATGGTATACCACATTGCGCATTGGTGCGGCACAGATTTTTTTTGCATTGCATAATCGAGCATACATTTTGCTATCGATTCAGGTGCAGGGACTTTATACTTTCATGTTAGCTTCCAATAGGGATCTTTACTCAAATGAACAATTAGATATTGAAAGGCATATCTCAAATGGCTAGCAAGTCTAGTTCTTCATGTGTATTCCCCGCTTCAGTTCTGGCTAGCCAAGCTTCTACGGATTGATTTATATCTGCCTTCTGGGTAGTAAATACTATGTTACCACGGCCACGATGCCCAGAGTACTAGGGCCGGATATTAATTTATGTTACATCACCTTTTGTCTGCTTACACTCATCGTCCAATAGATCATCCCTTCAGTGCGTGATGGCAGTTACACCTAAGTCTTCGGCAATTAGAAGGGCCTCGCTGTTCAAGCCCTCTTTAATTTGAAACCTCACGATGAGAGTTGATGCGAAAACCGCCGCAAGCCATTGGCGTAGCTTGCGAATTTGCAAGATTACCTCAGTTACCTACCTGACTTATATAGGAATATTAGCTCGCTTTCTCAGTTGGATTATAAGTGGAAATGGTGCCGGGACGGAACAGAGACTTACGATTGAAGTAATGCACAACGGCTAGACCATGTGATGGTCCTTTATAATCTTGTTGCGATCAATATAGGGAAGAATCTTCCTTTCATTTCATTTGTAAGTATTGTCTTCCACTGCGCCGTAACGGCTGGCCACTACATTGTATCTATTGGACGGCCCGTTCTAAGAATAACAGCAAAGCAGACGTTTGCCACCCATCCTCTCCCTGTGTAAAAGCAGAGAATTTATGTAATCAGCTTCTCATTCATTTGATCTGTATGGACCAGAAGTTTTCCTGGAGAAGAACAATAATTACGCTAAATAGATGGTGTATCCGAAATCAAGCATGATATTTAAGTGTGTTATCGGTGAACATAAACTATTCAACTTTGCAGCTGTGGCGCGCTGGATTGTGGCGGTGCCGCTACATCATATCCGCTTTATTCGGCGCCAGTAACCGCTTAAGAAAAAAGGTTCCCCATCCAAACGCGACCGAAAGTTCAACCAGACGCGTGAGGTTGCTGAAGTTTCGACATGCCACAGCATCACACATTCCGTTCGTTGTACATCTGAGTTGAGAGCATGCATTCCCATGGTATCTTAATTAGATGTCAAAACTAGTCCGCAGCCGACTCCAGGCGTCTCAGCAACGAGCGCACGAAGATGGCCGCTGAAGGGGAGGAAGAGCGCATGTCGTTGGAGGCTGGGGAAGAACACATGCATGATGACTCTAGCTCGAGCTCTGAGAATGGATATTCAAGCGCAGAAGAGGAAGAAGCACCGCAGATAGAATGGCTCGCGACGACCCGTGAGAAGCGGTCGACGGCTGGAAACCGTATGAAATCCATGCTTGCTGCCGAAGAACCCGATGATGAGCTGGAATTGCTATTTGCTGAAGATGGGGAAGATGCTGGGTTCACAGATGTTGAGTCTGATGCTTCGGATGTACAGATGGACTCATCGTCGGATGACGAAGACGACCAAGGGAACGCTGACGAAGAGGAAGGTGAGCGCGAACTAGAGAAGCAAGCCCGCGAACGCCGGCAAGCTGCAAGGAAACGCAAAGCTCAAGAGGCCATTCCAATCAAGTTCCGAAAGAAAGTCAAGACCAACTCCGCCGCCACCGCCGCCATCACAACCCCCGATACTGCATCTACTGAACCTGCGCCACGACCTAAAAAGAAATCGGAGAGGGCAAGTTGGTTGCCCTCGCCTGCAGATGCACCGACGCGAGCCTCGAAGCGTGAGACGACAATGCTAAGCAAAGAGCAACTACATCAGCAGATGGTGGAGCGGGAAGCTAAGCGACTGAAGCAGATTGAGGCTATGGAACGCAAAGCGAAGAAGATGGAGGCTCTGAAGAAGCCGCCTATGACACAGGCGGAACGGCTCGCGGAGGCTGCCATCGTGGAAAAGCGGAATGCGAAGAGCTTAAACCGGTGGGAAGAAGCAGAAAAGCAGCGGGAGGAAGAGCGTCGCGCAAAACTCGCCGCCTTGAACAACAGGCAGCTGAGTGGTCCTGTGGTCACCTTCTGGAGTGGAATGGGAGAGTGGGTGGATGGCAAACTGAAACATGTTGGCAAGATTGTCATTATTGAAGAGAAGCCCGTTAAAAAACGTGCCTCGACAATAGGAACGGGAAAATCTCCAGATGGTGTCAAAGACAACAACGACGGCGAAAAGCACGAAATGAACAGCGGTGCGCTACCTGAGACTTCTGAAGTAAAGGGAGAAAATGGTGCAAAGCCTGATTCAATTGAAACTGCTGACAAACAGAACTCGGAAAAGCAATCTGGCGTTTCCGCTACGAATACTTCATCAGATGTCGTCATGGAGAATGGAGAAGATTCTCCACATGTAGCAAAAGCAGGAGAAGCCACTGCTAACCCTGATGTCCAGCCAAAGTCTGACGATTCACAACAATCGCATGAAGCTGGCCCAGCGCTACAGCAATCCAAAAACCTGCCTCCTTCACCACCACAGCTGAAAGCATCGACTGTGGATAAAGGCACCATCTCAGACGCAAAAACTCCAGATACAGCACAGCCCGGTGATCCGATGGAGATAGTGGAGCCTGAGAATGACAAACCTGCGGCAGCAAATAATCAAATAGGCGGGGAGCTCTCGTTGAGCAATCCGTCCGCGACAATAGCTTCTGCAGAAACAATACCAATGTCAATAAAGTCACCAGAAACAAAACCAACAATAGCCAAATTACCAGAGGGGCAGCCAGCAGAGCCTCAACTAGCAGAGCCTCAACTAGCAGAGGTCAAACCAAAAGAGGCAGAACCTGAAGTGGTTTCGCAAGGTGAAATACGACCAATAATCGAAGCTACCGAGTTGAAGTCGGCAGAGGATGAAGCAGAAAAGCCTGATCATCCACCAGTCGCCCCTGCTGTTATCCAGTCCATGGGCACTGAACCGACAGATGATACCTCTGGAGAAGTTGAAACCGAAGCGACCAAACTTGGCCAGGTTGAGCCTGAAAAGAGCGGTTCCGAAGAGTTTCACCCCATGGAGGTTGAGCTCACAGCAGCAAAATCCGGGGACATCAAACCTGTAGCACCCAACTCTGCAGAGACGAAAGCTTCTGAGTTGAGGTCGCTAGATCTCCCGCACCCACCCAACTCTGGTTTATACACTACAAGTATGTTTGCGCCAAAACAACAATCGCAGATCATGAAACCTCCAGAAATGCGGCTGCCTCCCAACAGCTATTTAGCACCACCTCCTGGAGCCACCCAGAGCGGACTTTCCATGCCTATGCTGGGATATTCCCCAGCTGCTGCCAATACATCGAACGTTCTGGCACCGCCCAATGGAGTACAAAGACAGTCGCCTCTATCGATGCCGCAGACTAATCCTCGCCTGCCCCCTATTCCTTCATCGACCCCAGCGCCGCCGCCGCCATCACGTCTTCCTCCACCTGCGTCTGCGGCTCCTACAAAGGCGCCTAACCCTCAACCCTCATACAAACAAAAGCCCCAGACAACAAACCTGAATACGAAACCAACTCCAGTTCAACCACAGCTGACACCTTCCAAGTCTGGTCAGCAGCCTACCCACTCGTCTCAAAAACGAGCGAGTCAAAAATCTACTCAATCTACCAAGAAGCCCTTAGAAAATCTAAAATCAACGCATGCCAACGTGAGTAAGAAGCAGAACAGTGCTCCCGATCTGCCACCGTCACCTCGCCCCTCCCCTCCCCCCAACGGCAAAGCAACCCGCAATTGCATCATACTCCAGAATTTCGACGAGAACGCCATCAAGGAGAAACCGGTTCAGCAACATATTTTATTCGGAAAAGAAATGGGCAAGCTTGGCAGTAAGTCGTGTCCAAACACACCAGCATGAATAATGGTCGCAGAGCAGTAGACTAACTGAATTCAGAACCCGCACCGGCTCCTAGGTGCATTATCACAAATCGCCCGGCGAGGTACAAAGATCCCAAGACTGGCCTGCCATTTTATGATTGCAATGCGTATAAGGAGATTCAAAAGCTGCAGCGAGGAGACTACAGGTGGAGTCAAGTTGTTGGAGCTTGGGTTGGTACTGCCTCACTGGCAGCTCAGGGAGTTCCAGCTCGGTTCTTGGATCCGAATGCGCCGCCTCCTGCGAAGCCCAAAGAAGTCAGGTTAGAGCCCAGCTCAAAAGACAACCCGGTGACTCGTACTACGACAAGTACAACGTCAGCACCAACTGGGACAAACCAGGTGGCCGCTACAGGTGAATCCTCAACGGGACCACAGAAGCCTGCCCAGCCTGCCCAGCCTACACAGCCTGTCAAGGCTGTTGTATTAAACCCTCCAACGATAACATCTCCGGCCACAAAACCGCTGGATGCGGTCAAGGTCGACCCCACGGCACCTGTACAAATAGCTAAACCCCAACCGATTGCGGAGGCGACCGTATCAACGCAGGTAGACGCAGCCCCAACCAGCAAGCCAGAACCCAACAGTGCTCTGACTGCTGCAACAACTTCTGCGACAACTCCTGCAACAGCTCTTGTAACGGCTCCTCCGACGGCTCCTGCATTGACAGTGGAATCAGCCCCTCCGCTTGATATACTCGCTCCGCCCGGTCAATAGCCTTAATATAATAATCAAGCTCGTGCCCAGGTCGGGATGCACTGTGCAATATGTAGAGTAATGGTTACGACAAATCAGATAGGGTGTATGATAAATGATAATGATTAGGACACACAAGTCATGTCCTGTGAAACTATTGGTATTTAAAGATACTGCAAGGTGATATGCCCTTGGACTCCCAAATCCCCAGAACTCCAATGCAAATGCAAAATCATGTGAAGTGTCGATCGTCCATTAGTTTTTTCTCTTCTTTAGCCTGTCCGACCGTTTAGCAAAGACAATCTTGGAAGGCTTCTTCCGCTTCTCGATGCGCTTCTTATGGCTACGGTTGCTCTCCGTAGGCTTGGCGGTGTCAACATCCATTGCGGCTGTGAAAGATAAAAACATCTGTTAGATCGGGTACGTTCCCATGTACGGGGTTGCTAGGGAACCCCTTTTCGACATGTTGGCTTGAGTACTCACCATCCTCATTGGTCACCACCTCGTCAACTTTGGAGTTGTCTTCCTCGTCGTCAATAATTTTCATCTCCTCCGACTCGGGCTTGGGCGGCTTCGGTTGCGCAGCCAGCTCGAGCAGTTTGGACGAAAGGCGCTCGATACGCGCAGCCTCCACGGGTCCAAAAACCTTGGCCTTGAGGCGCTGGTTGTTGGTTTTCCTCGTGCTAGCTCTGGAACTCTTGGCCATTGTAGTAGCTTTCTGTATAACTGCTGTTCAATTCGTAGGATTGGGTCGGTGGAAGTCGATGTCTGCGCGTAATAGGATCCCAGTTATTAAACCAAACGAAGAGACTACAAAAAAAAAAACCAGTTGCGATTAACAGTTTTTTTGGTGGGGCAGTCAGTACAAGGCGGGCGGTGAATTGACTAAGTTAACTTAGCTGCCAAACGTTCCGCTATCAATCAGAAAAATTGTATATGCGATAACGCCGGGCGCTAAGAAAAGCCAAAGTGGCAGGCGGTGAAGGTTTTCCACATTGATTTGTACACTGGAGAGACGACAACCGGGGCGAATGGATGACAAGGCTCTACGGATTTGGCCCCAGTGCTCCAACGGTCCTTGCGTGATAGACTGCCATATCTTGCCCTCTAGGTAGAGGATCCCAGTCTCGGCATCTAAGCGGAAACCAACTTTCTCATCGCCGGCCCTTGCCGTTACACTCCCCGAACTCACGGAGCCAGTTCAGCGTATCGTGAACACAGGCTGAGCTAGCTCACGGTTCTCAAGACTTCCATCTGCGACTGCCTCCCCCCGCCGTTACTGCCTGCTCTTCCAGTTGCACGCGCGCGACAGGGTCTCTCTTTGTCCGCGTTGAGCGCCCTTTCCTCATGCGGCGCCCAAAATCACTGTGTGACTGCCTGGCTGGACGGTAGTAGTACGCGTCGTGGTTGCAGCAGCAACAGTAGCACCAGACCACCTATTTGCCTGCGAGAAGGGAGAAAAAATGGCGTCAACAGCTATTGCGCCCCGCGAAATCCATTCGCTTGAATCGATCTTGGGCGCACTCCTCAACAAGCAACTGCAGAACATCTGCCAGCTCAATGGCCTCAAGACGAGTGGGATCAAGGCCGAGTTACAGAAGCGCATTGGTAATGGTAGGCATACTTCTTCTTCCCTCGAGGGTCACTCTTAGTCTTCAAGGCGGATAGATGGTCTTCGTGTATATATCTTCACCTGATGCGTACATCGTTACCATGCTGGAGTCTTTTCCCATGCTGCAGACACCCTCACCCTTCCTCATGTCATTCACTCGGTTATATCACGTCTCGTCTGCTACTTTTTCCTTTCCGTTTTTTTTGGGTTTCTTTTCTTTTCCCTTTTTCTTTTGCCCCTTCATTTGGTTTATGTATACCGTCCTGAACTAACACTTCTCTTTCTTCTCCCGAGCAGCATTGCGCGAGAACGCCCAGAAAGACCCTGCAACCTACAAACATATCAAGGAGTCAATACATAGCGTCATGGCGGGCTCAGGTCGTGGCGCCAATGGCGCTGCTACCTCGGCAGGTGGCAGCTATGGGCGAACGGCTTACAACTCTGGTCAAGGCATTCCTCACATGGCCCCCGGAACACACATATCATCAACTACTTTTGGCCAGAACGGCTTCGGGTATGGCACTGGTCAAAGTCGTAGCGGATACGGGGGAGGAAGCGCATCGGCTGCTACGCCACAGAGACCAAGTACGGTGACGCCCTTTCGTCAAATACTTCATGCGTCAGGTCTAACTCCACGCGCAGCACTTCAATTCAAACCCAGTCCATTCTATAAGATCGAATCCATCATTGGAGACGTTCGGACTTGCGAGGGTAGGTTATTCAATCACACATAGAGCATCTCAGGGAGGGCCTGCTTCCGGGACCGTTGAGTTTATCAGTATGGACAACTGCATTCTCGAATGCAGCAGTAGGCTTAATTGCCTATGATTCCGGTTAGATGTCTTATGTTTCTGAAAACCTTGACTGACCTTTGTCTTTCACTAGTGATGGCGCAGCACCGTAACTCAATAACAATTCTACTGCGGATGTCCGATGAGCCCAGTGTTAAACGCTGTGTGGATGACAAATCTCTCCGTGTCATGGTCTTTTGTGCCGGTGATGACACCGGAGTACAAGATATTGCTTTTCCACACCAGTCGGAGCTCAAAATCAATTGTGGAGAGATAAAAGCCAACCTCCGAGGTCTTAAAGGCAAACCTGGATCTACACGACCGGTAGACATCACGGATTCCTTGAGACTCGACAAAACCATATATGTGAACACTATTGAGTTCACCTACGCATTAACTAATAAGGTGAAGTCCGGCCAAGATCCTGCAAGCCAAGTGAGCGATGTTCTTTTATGAAGCCAAGTGGTCCTCCCCGCTCACATGTTGCCATTATTTTCGTGGTGTTCACACTTATATATACCTCTTGCCCCTTGAGCGCTTTGAGAACCAAATGCTAACTCTCCACAGAAATTCTTCCTTGCCCTCTGTATATGCAAGACGATCCCAGTAGATGAGTTGGTTGGCAAAATTAAAGGAAGAAAGATACCAAAGGCGTCTGTTATTCGTGAGCTCACCAAAGCCGCTCATGATCCTGATGTCGTAGCTACATCGCAAGTCTTATCTCTCAAGTGTCCCTTAAGCTATACGAGGCTCAGGACGCCATGTCGATCCACCTCCTGCAGTCACATCCAGTGTTTTGATGCAGAGATGTATCTCCAGCTACAACAACAGGGCCCGCAGTGGATTTGTCCCGTTTGCAATAAATCTGCGACGTTTGACAGCCTTGCAATTGACGAGTATGTCAAAGAAATCTTGGACAACACTTCGTCATCTATTGAGCAAGTCACCATTGAACCGGATGGCCAGTGGAGGACTGACGCAGCCACTGAACCGGAACCGAAGCGACCCAGGTATTCGGGAGTGGCCGCCACCGCCAGCCTCTTGGACGATGACGACGACGATGATATCGTAGCTCTCGATGATTTCAGTGGAGGAAGCACACAAGTTACACAAACTCCCAATCGGTCCGTCATGGGCACGCCAGCTTCGACATCTGGCAATGGCACGAGGTTATACTCAAACCCGCCTGGGTCAAATCCCAGGAAGCGGCCGGCCGAGGTCATCGATCTGACCTTGAGCGACGATGACGATGATCCGCCCGTTACCAAAACGCCGAAGCGCCAAAATATCGGGCTAAGCCCATCCCCAGGGTTCCAATTCCCTTATTGAAGTTGATGATGAGTGATGCCACGTGGTGAAAGGAAAGAGTCTTTGCATAAAATACGGCGTTGGTGGCGTTTTATGTGTTATTCTCGAGGGGAAGGGGAAGAGCGAGCACTGGATCATATCATCCAACTCTGCCAATGATATATGAATGGAACTTGGAAATCTCTCGTTTCTTGTGTCTTGAGTAGGCTTTGAAGGTCTACATCTTCCTTTGTCCGTCCGGTCGGGTTTATTTCCAATTGCTGAGCTGGGAGGAGCCGCTAGAGTTTTCAAAAAGAAGCAATGGTGCTTCGATTGCCTTGCATGTTTATCCCAATAATTAGAAATTGGTAGCCAAGGTGAAGCCATACCTTAGTTCAGCAGTCTGTAAAGATGGTGTAGTATAACAAAACCGCCGTGCAAAGGCGATGGAGGGTGGAATGAGAACCACCTCACCTCGACATGGAGTATTCAACCGAGTACCACGATTCTACTAGCTAAGGTCTATCGGAATTGCTTACTGTCTTCTTGCCTTCGGCATCAATGCATCCGTCACATTACACACATTGCAGCCTCCTAGAGGATATTCTCAACGAGACATGAATACGGGACATCGGTATCTGCGCGTGCTCCAACATGATCGAGTGTTGTGCATCAGAGATCAACCCTTCTCTGGCCAGGTGATTTGCATCGCCAGCGTAATACCAGGGGCCATGCCGGACTCCATCCTACGTACCTAAGTTAGGTAGTTATTGGAAACTTGTTATCCCGAGACAACTCCCCTTCCCCCACTAAAAGTTGACCTTAGCTAGTGAGAACGTATCTAGCGATTCTAGCCAATCACCCAACGACCCCTGGACCTGACATGGCCTGAGCTTTAGCAAGCCAACTCTTTGGTGAACTCCATATCACAGGGGAATGTCACCTCACATTAAACCACTAAGCTGCAGCGGCGCACTCGGGCCTATAATTAAACTCACCACACACCAACCCACCCAGAGAGATCGAGTTGCCTGTGAGGCCTGGAAACGAATACTCAGATCAAATTGAATGACGCAGGACTACAACACCCTAACCCGTTCCTCCTGCACACCACTTAATCGAGCTTAAAGTCAACGGCCGGCGGCAACGATACCAGCAACACCAGAAATCTGCCGTACCACCGGAGGGTCTTGTCGCGTGGCAAGCGCACTTTCTCACCGCGCGCAAACACCAGATGCCCTGTCTAGTGCGATATCAAGTAAAAGAGGCCGTCCGGCTGTTTGTTTCTTGTTCACCACGGTACGATCGTCGAGACGAAGCGAGTCGCAAGCTTTAGATAGACACGAAATAGAAGTAGAGAAAGGGCGAGGGAAAGAGCACGCACAGGAGAACAGACATGTCGTTCGAACAACCTTTACCGCCTTTCAATGCCTCAGACCCCAACGCCGCCTTCCTCAACTCGTCATGCCTGGACTTCCTCCTCATAGAGCTCGTGCCCATGTCCTACCGGCTTGCGCACGAGCTGGACAGTAGCGATGACGAGCTGACGGCGTCTGGTGCGAAAGCCGCAGCCGGAGCAACCACACCTTCAACGTCTGTTACGGCGGCAACGACGAAAACCACGGGAGGGACGCCGGCGGCCGGGCAGGCAGGTGGCGCTGGCGGTTCGGGCGCTGCGGGGAGGAAGCTCGACGACGAGGAAGAGCGCGATGCCGTCTTCTATCGCCTCGAGATGCTGGGGTATCGGGTCGGCTTAGGCCTGGTTGAGAGGTAAAGTCTTTGCCCCCCCTCACAAATAAAAGACAGTACACTAACGCAAAAGCCGCTCTTGTACGGCGCGCGCAACCCTGACAGATTCTCCCGCGACAGACCACGCTTCAATGATACTTTGGACGTGATAAAGTTCCTATGCAAAGACCTCTGGACCCTCGTGTTCCGGAAGCAAGTCGACAATCTCAAGACTAACCACCGCGGCGTCTACGTTCTCACCGACAACGTCTTCCGACCGCTCTCGCGAATGAGTACCGATGCGGGAGGCCAAGCTGTCGCAAGGGCGCAACCTGTAAGCACCTTTTTTTCTTCTTGAAGAGTCCCCCATCCCCTTTAAGGTAGTTCGTATGTGTGGTTACCCCACTCATTCCTCGTCGAAGAAGGCGGAATGCTCGTGGTTTTCAATTTTGGCTGACATTGGGGGGGGGGGGGAAATTGGCAGTTTCTCTGGTTCCCTTGCGGCATAGTTCGCGGTGCTCTAGCCGCACTGGGCATCAACGCCACAGTGCAGGCAGAGACGAGTGAGCTACCGGGTGCCGTGTTCCAGATAAAGACGATACCGTCCAAGTCGTGATGCAGGTAGACGGACGGCTCTTGTCGGTATCAAGGCAGGAAATTGTTGATATTATTATTTATAAAAAAAAACCCTGGAAAGAAAGAAAGACCAAGGTAATCTGGGCTATATGATGAAGAAGGACGATGGGATGGAAACCCAGGAGGCAGGAATCAAAACATGGGATTAGCTTGATAATAATTCATTACCGCGAGAAGAGAAGCACAGTGAACCAAGGCAGAGATGGAGCAAGCATCTAGAGGGAGTATAAGGCGTTCTTGGGCGTTTGATGTATGGTATCTAACAGGATTGCTCTCTGCATTTTCCCTGGTTGAAATACTTTATTCCCACTTTCGGCACACGAACTTTCCCTCATGTCCCAGTGCGTCCCATATAATATCATCTATATCACAACATCCGTACACGTTCCAAGCCAAGTAGGACAACAATTAAGACCTCACCCTCCCATCCACAGCATACAGCTACGGGTCAATTTAATTCGGGATTCCAGGATTGTCGAAACGCAGCCAGTGGTTTTGATCGTCGGGTTGGAGAAGAAGGAGGAGGAAGTTGGCGAGGGTAACCAGTCGATAAGGGGGGGTGGAGAGGTTGGCGGGTCACATCGTATGTAGTGGAGAAGAGGGGACAACACTTCACAGCCTATGGGAGAATGTATCACATCAGCTACTGAATACTTGATGGCCGCCCAAGATCTCTGCCTTGGTGGCTTTCCTCCCTTGTGTTTCTCTACACACCACGCGCCCTTGTTTCTTTACTTAGGTAACCTTGAGATGTATCCCATGAGTTCCCGCCAAGAAATAAGCGAAAATAGAGGCGCTAACGTCCACGTGCATCACTCTCAAGACACGCGGTCTGATCGGGTTCAGAAGGGGGTAGATTTACTTTTGGGGAGGGTTGTGGGCAAAGTTGACGCCCTTCTCAATGTTGCCCTTCAGGCCCTTGATAGCAGCGTCCAGGAGGGTCTTCTCCTTGTCCGTGATGGAGCCAAGGATGTCAGTGGCCTTCTCGGCACCGTTAGGCTAGAGCAGCAGTTAGCGAATAGTAGCACTACCGGTTAATCCTCAGTAGGTACTTACTCCAAGCTCAATGGGGACGGAGAAGAAGTCGACACCAGTCTTCTCAGCAATCTCCTTACCGCCGGGAACACCGGGCAGGTAGACGTAGCTGGGTTCGACGAGACCCTTCTCGCCCTTGACGGCCTTGAGGACCTTCTCGGCGAAGCTACACAGCGAGACAACCAGCAGTTAGACATATTGACAGCTATCAAGAAATCGGTTGATTGCTCAATCATAGGCACTACTCACCGGTAGCCAGCGAAAGCCATGGACAAGGTGGCGGAACCAGCGCCATCCTTGGCCTTGACTACCTCATCGCCACCAAACTGAACACGGTTGACGAGAGCGTCGTACTTGTCATTAGGGATGGAAACGCTGGGCTCGACCTGGCTGAACAAGGGGACAATGGTCTCTCCCGAGTGTCCACCAATGACAGGGACGGTAAGCTCAGATCCGGTGGTCTTGCCAGCGATCTCAGCAACAAAGGTCTCAGCACGGACAATATCAAGAGTAGTGACACCGAAGAGTCTCTGAGGGTTGAAGACGCCCTTGGCCTTGAGGACCTCGGCGGCAATGGGAACAGTAGAGTTGACGGGGTTGGAGATAACCAGGATGAAGGCGTTGGGAGCCACCTCAGCGGCGATCTCGATCAAACCCTTGACAATACCGGCATTGATGTTGAACAGATCATCACGGGTCATACCAGGCTTGCCTGCAAATGTTCTGTTAGTCAAACACGTCGGAATTGATAATAGGAGCGTGAACCTGCGTACGGGGAATGCCGGCCGGGATGACAATGATGTCGGCATCCTTGAAGGCCTTCTTGCCGCCATCTTCCTTGGGAAGGTAGCCTGTTACTTTCTGTTTGCAAACAGGCAGGGTCAGCTATTTGAAATGTTTGGGCTTTAGAAAGTGGAGGGGGTGGGGGCAAGGGAGTTTGGCCAGAAAGAACGGGCCACTGCAGACTTACAGCAGTGGAAGAGATGTGGGACAGGTCAGTGGCAACACCGGGAGTGTTGACGACATCGTAAAGCGCAAGCTCATCGACGAGGGGAGAGAGCTTCAGGAGGAGCGACAAGGGCTATTTTGGGAGGTATAGATCATATGTCAGTCAAATTTCCTTTTGGTTGGGACAACCCCACCAGCTTCGCAAAGTTGCCCGAGCTCTTGAGATGGGTGAGCTTGTCACGAACCTGGCCAATGCCACCCGAGGCTCCAGCGACGACTGGGCGATTGTTAGCACGCTTGTCAACTGTGAAAGAAACCTGGGGTTGATCGTGCAAGACATACCTGCTTTGACCATGTTGGCTGGTGATTAGGATTGCTTTTGCTTGTTGGGTCGAGGTGAGGTGGGGTGTTCAGATGTGTGTTTGTCTGTAGAGCGGGGTTAGACAGAAACACTCTGGACGTCAAGAGCAGATGTGGGAAGCGTGAAGGTGGAAGAGGACGCTCAAAGAAGGAAGAGAAAGAAGGGGGGAACGGAGAGGACAGGAGGGAAGAAGACTCGACCAACCTCTGAGACTTATATTCACCTGCGTTCGGAAGAGTGGGATTTTTGTGTTTTTTTTTTCTCGTCTGTCAAACGGACAAATGGCGGGGCAAGTGAATAATAAGAAGACTGCAGTGCAGGAGCTTTGGCGGGGGGAGAGATGGCGATGTCTGGGCCAAGGACCGCATGGGTGAGCTCAGAGCTACCAAGAACGGGCTTAGTTTCAAGCTAGCGACATACCGGCCGGGCCTATGGGGACCTCCCATCTCAAACAGGTGCCAATTCACCACCTGCTACCGCTGGACCTACCCCGCGCATCACCTCACTGATGGTGTGGTGCTAGGCATTCGCTAGACAAGACCAACGGATTGCTCCCACGCTCTCTTTTGGGTTGCCCCCCCTGGCCATCCTCTCCACTCGAGGCGCTGCATAGTCCAGTCGCATGTACCTCACTACCTATACCCGCATGGATTGTACATACCGGTGTACGTAGGAATCGAGTCAACAGTCTCTCATTAATGTGGCACCAGAAACACCCCCCAAGAGAATTAGGGGGGGCTACTTTCGCCGAGGGTCACCCGGGGAGATACAGGCACCTCCGTACGTGCATACAACAATAGACATCAAGACCGATGGACTTGACGGCTTTTGTTTTCGCATTTCAATTGTCATGATACCTCGAGCAACTGAGGGAGATACAAAGAGAGGAAACGCCCTGTCCCCCCCTGCCCTCTAACCACAACCCGTTAGGAGCCACGTGAAATTCCCGGCCGAACAAGAGGTTTGCCGACCATCGCCGAGTGCTACTGGCGTTTCCGAGGCATATGCCACTTACTTTCACGACTTCTCACCCGTGTTTCGGGCGAGTTCGGGCTACCGAATGCTGTCTTCACGCTTCGTTCCCGAACTTATCCACTATTAGTTCTCGTGGACCGCCTTTCCGTTATTATTATTATTGTTATTATCATCGGCATATCGTGTAGGCTTCTGATATTGATGGGCAATCGTTCCCCTGTTCCTCGCTCGGTTGCTGGTAACAAGTTCACATGCGGGAGTTCTCGGCCACAAAGCAGGTGACCATGACGCAATTCTCACTCAGCATGCGTGGCCACTCTCTATTCCTGCTCGAGACCCATCTGAGAGCTCAGTTGGGAAAGCTGGAGCTGATAGATGGTGTGACGTGATCATACACAAATACATGGCACAAGAAATATAGGAACCAGTTACCTTGATGGCCGTTTCAAATCCAACCCACATCTGCCAGTGGCCGAACAGGTTGCCGTCACTACTTATTAAATCTTCCCGGAGGGGCCCAGCTAGCGACTGAGGGTTGGATGTACAGAACGAGGCATCTCTTCGGTGATGGTTGATTTGATTATATTGGCGTAGCTGCTCAATGGCCTCTTTCCGAGGACCTACGTAGCTAGCTGGAGAAAAAACACCCGCCCTATTTTTCGCCAACCTAATCCCATCTCACTCCTAACCTAACATACCCTATCCGTAAATAGTAGTTCAGGGGTTTACGACTCGCCAGCAGCAGCCTTCTTGGCCTTGTTGCCTCTGGGCTTCTTGACGGGGTCCTCCTTGACGGGCAGCTGGGATCGGCGGATGGCAGAGACACGCTGGACGGCGGCCTCACGGAGATCGGAACGGTAGCCGGACTTAGCAGCGGTGTTGGCAACAGCCTTGTAGCTCCTGTAGAGAGAGAAGATGACCCATTTAGCAATCTACCTTTGAAGGGCCGGTCCCACAAGCCCAGAGACGACATGTTTAAAAACATGAAGGATAGGTAACTCACTTGCGCGCGGACTTGCCGCCGTGGAAGGTGGTCTCGACGGAGCTGGAAGCGGGCTTCTGGGCAGCGCTGGCCTTCTTGGTGACGACCTTGACACCTCCCTTCTCGTTGGGGACAACACCGATGGCCTGGATGGAACAAAGTCGTTCGTAAATATAACTAATTCTCGCTATCCCCAAGCTTGGAAATTGGCAATGGGTGGGTTCTTCATACCTTGTCGTTGACGAAACCAGCGTGCTGAGAGTTTCGGGTACTGTTAGCTAAATCTGTGACGGCAGGTTCCTTTTTTCTTCCTGTGTTCCTTCTCAAAGGCGGGTGTACTCACCTTGCGCGAGTGCTTGTTGACCAAGTTCAGGGGGTCGCGGGAGAACTGGACACCGCCGCTAGTCTTGCGCTTGACGAGGTAGGCATTGTTGGAGCCTGGGAAACAAGTTGTCAGTCAACATTTGCCATCGTTTACTGTTGCGTCCTCCCACGGTCGACGCTCGATTCCGCTGCGTTCAAAATTGATTTCCGAGTGGGCGAGCAAGACGAAAAAATAGACTGTCAGAAAAACTTACGGACAATCTCCCAGATGAGATCCGCCGAAACCTGAGAAGAAGCCATTGTGAGATATGTGTTCTGTGGTGATATTCGAGTGGAAATTGAAGCTGGGCTCGTCGAGATATTTCGTCCTCAAAACTGTATATGGAAGAATACACACAGCTTGATTTCTGCCTTTGCGATCTGTGGGAGTCCCTAAGCCCAATATGGTCTAGTGAAACTCTACGTTCTACCCTGTTGCTCTCCATGTGGCGCAACCCTCAGCGCATTTGTGTTTTTACCAGCCCAGGCATGCGCGCCATCACCAGCCACATTTCCTACTTTCCACCCGCCTTGCCTGCCTACCCTGCCTCGTATCACTATGCGAGACCCACTGAGCTGAGCCCGCGCGTCGTCACCGGGTGTCTCGTTGATTCATGCGCTGGGTAGCCACAGTAGGAAGTTCTGTCCATCGTGAGAATTTCCTCCAACCCGCATCCTTGGGAGGGATAATAACCTATCCCAAGCTAAGCATCATCATCAGCTTTGGCCTTCAATGGCCTGATTGCGACTCTTTCCCCCAGTTGCGACGGCACATCTGCAATCCTTTTTTTTTTATAACTTCTTGCCTATTTCCCTTCGTTCTCTTTGTCTTACTACAACCACCCATAGTCTTCTTAGTGGTATCTAATCGGGACGACTCTTCGCCATCGCTTCCGACCTCTCCGTAACCAGTCCAATACGGCGCCATCCCGAACATCCAAAACTTGGAGCTCTCCTTTTGTCAAGTTTTGTTTTCTTGTCGAACCATATATTCAAAGCCAAGGAAACAAATAATAAGAGAAGAGAACCATGGCTTACCTGCTCTACTCCCTCACCCTCTTCGTCCTCGTCCTGGGCACCGCCCTCTACTTCTTCCGCGCCCGCTGGCTGCCCTACCTCCCCAACCTGTCCAGCTCGGGGTCCTACCTGTACTCGCGGCTGCCCACCACCTTCACGGGCGACATCGAGGCCGGCCTCTCGAGCAGCACCTTCGACCTGACCGGCAACGTCGAGTCGGGCGATGGCCGCGCGGGGCTTGACGACGTCGCCAAGGCCGAGGTCCTCAAGATCATGAAGAAGCGCCGCCTGCCGTTCGACGAGGCCCGCCGCGTGTACATGGAGCAGCGCTTCTCCGCCAACGGCATAGGCGCCGACGGGCGCCCACGCGACCCCAAGTTCGTGAGCTTCTCTTGAGAAAGCCGGGATGATATCACTTCTCCCGGGGTGAGGCAGGGGGGACTGGGGGAATATATCGAAAGCATGGGCAGGGAATGGGTACACATTGCCCTGTTGGATCGGAGTTATTTGGGATGTGATAAAGCAGAGCCACCAGGGGTTTTTTATTTGAGGCGTGCTGCAGGCTAGGTGTTCGGTTAGGTTTGTTTGCCTTCATACTACTTCATTGGTAGGTTATTCAGCGGTCTGTCACCCCGACATGTGTTTTTTTTTTCTTCCGATATCAATTCCATTTGTGCTATTGGCGTTCAGCGATAGTGGAATCTCTTCCTTGGAAATATCTCTGAGAATATTTACTCCTACGGTTTTGTTTCTTAGTTTCCTTTGTTCCGTTCTGGTTCCGGTTTTTGACGGGAAGGTTCGTAATCGCAGCCTAGCTATCTGGAATTAAGAATTTCTAACTGGAAACACCTACTAGTCTGTTCATTCGCAGCAGCAGGTTTACGTGTATGGGGCCCCATCCCTATAGAAACCATGGTGACATGAGTATATTTGCTGAATAACTTTCTTTCCGACTTTATACAAGACTTGGACGTCAGACTATCGAGACATAAGTTAGACGCTAACTAACATAGAATTGATGTGTGTGTCTGAATTAAATATCTATAGTTAGTGGTTCCTCATAACGGGTTATTAAAAGATGTACGCGGTCGTCCGACATCATCTCGCAAGTACAGATCCAAACGTATGGCTGCCTGCTTCTCCTGTGAAATTCTAGGTAGTGTAGCGAATAGATATAACAATAGGTCCCCTGACCATTAAAATGCATCATCGAAAACAGTCATGTCCCCGGAACGCCAATTAACCCCCGACTTGGCCGACTTTTCTTTCCAATATGTACAACATCATCATTCCGCTGCAGTTTCAGAGATCTGCTTGCGCGTGGTCCAGAGTCGCCGTGCGAACCAACGGTCCCTCGGCAACTCAGATGTTCTTCTTGGTATCTACAGCGCCGTATGTGCGATCATCAACGCCCTCGACTTCCTCGATCAATTTCTCCATCTCCTCGACCTGCGCCTGGATCATGGCGTCACTCTTCTTCTCAGACTTGATAAACATCTCGCGGCTTGGCCTGCGGTAGCTACCTCCCAGACGATCCCAAATAGTGGTATATTGACCGTAGTTGTAGTTGAAATACAGGTGGTGGTAGGTGTGGCAGGCAGCGCCATTAATGATGGCGCTATTGACCGCATATTCGCCATCGTGAATCACGACAGTCCAGAGGTTGATGAAGACGAATAACAGGACGTATACCACCTTCTGGAGCGGGAAAATGAAAGGGAAGACGTGGTAAGGTAGAGACTGGGCAAAGCCATCGACAGGGTGGAAGGCGTGCGAGGCGTATGGGGTCGGCATGATCCACTTGTGATGAGGCTTGTGAAGGGTCTTGTAGACCAAGGGGTGATGAAGTCCACGGTGAACCCAGTAGATGGCAAAATCTGTGCAAAGAAGGAACAACGGGAACTGGAAAAAATCGTACCACCGCCCAGGACCGTCGGCACTGGTGTCGTAAAGTTTAGAGTAGCCCTGAAGCTCAGCAATGACGAAGGGAACCGTCATGACTGCCATCCACGGCAAAGCAACATTTGCTTGCTTGATTTCCATGGAGATCTGGTTCTTGAGGTATTTGGGGTGATTCTTGGTTTCCATGTCGAAGATGAACATATAAGACAGGGAAGCACAGATGAAGTACACGAGAGCACCAAAGATCCTGCGAGAAAACAAATGGTACCTGATTAGCGCGCCGGGATTTTACCATGGTCGTGAGGGAGATGTGAGATATCATCATAGATACTCCATCTCCAGTCCTGCTGTTGTGTGAGGCAGGGGCACTTACCATAGAATGAAGAAGATGTTGACAGCTTGTCTGTACATATTGTCTCGAGTCCATTCGCTCAAGTACGCAGCTTCGCCTGGGGTGATGCTAAAATACTTGGTTGATGGAACATACTGCCATGATGTGAAGACTTGCTCTGACCCGTTCGTTGGGTTGGGAAATTCGTACGGCGCGGGCTTTGCTGGCAGCAGCCATGCCCACATGTAATCGCCGATAAAAGTATCGTAAATCTCGTTAACTATATCCATGATGACGAATTGAAGCTGTGTGCGGCCAGAAAATGGTGGAAGACAAGGCAAAAAAGTAGACAAGAGCCGGAAACTCGAGCACAGTAGTAGTAGTTCCGGTCCTGTGAGTTATCAATGACCAACGACAGGGCCAAAGCAGACACAGGCGGGCGTGTAAGTCGGGCTCCTATGCAATCTCGCGAGCTCGGGTTGCTTAGTGGAGTAGGGTGTGATGGGGGGGCCGCTAAACACGCCAGATCTTCATGCAGACAGAGCCAATCGGGTAATGCAATTCCAAGTGGCTATCTCGCGCAGACGCTGGGAAGTTCCTGAACCTTAAAACCGGGGATTTTCTTGAGAGGATCAAAGAAAAAGAAAATCATTAAAATCTCGAACTGCTGCACCGGCGAGAAGACGGACAGGACCACAGCTATTTCCAGACACTAGAGATAAGACGGGAGGGAAAACGAGGTGTAAGGGTCATAATCAGACTGCAGTACGAACTGAAGCGACGGCGCTTGCTTTTTGTTTCTCTCTGGGATCTACATAGTACATAGTAGGGGTAGTTCTGCCTTTTGCAGGGTGTTCTAATAAACGAAAACACCCCTGGCAGCAATTAACGGAGTTACCCAGAACAACGCAATTGTCGAACCATCGGCCCACAATCCCCGTAGTCCCAACGACTGACATCAGGTCACACCTCATCTAGAATGCGATCTCCATTAATAAGTGTGGAGTGCGATGTTAGTGATTGGCGAAAAAAAAAATTACTATCGAAAGCTTTGCGGTGCATATTCGTTCCAGTCAAGAGAACCTTAGAGAAAGACGGTATAACCCAGATTTGCGGACAATCGTCGACACAGACCTATTAGCTGTTGCGGCTGGATGATGCCAATCAATCTGTCGACTGCTTAGAGCAGATCGAGACTTGTGATTCGCTCACGTCTCCGTACCACTGGTCCTCGAGAGCAAGCACCGGACCCGGGAATCCAAAGTTTTGGTGGCGCATTGCTACCCTTCCCGTACCGCAAATAATACGGCCACCCGTGAGCTATACGTTCATCAGATCGATTGCGCTAAGAACAACCCGAGCTTTCGGGTTCAATAACCCGACTGGGCGAGTCCGAGCTGTTCGCTTCCTACCAAAGGCAATGTAGGGAAAAAGACCTGAAAAATTATGTGTATATGGTTAAAAAAGCAATAATAAGAGAGACATAAGTGCTTGTACCGATATAACTCTCATGGTGGCCTTACTTGGCTTAAAGGTCAAAATTGTAGAAACCAGAGTCTGGACCTGTTCAACTCGATGTGCTCGCATTGCTCGGGTTATCCTAAGCAAAATGCTCGGGGGAATAACCCGAATTACTCGCGTTGGCATCAGTTGCCCCACTTCCGTAGGCTGAGGCACGACATCTGTTTCTCGTCAATCTGTGTTGAAATGAAACCCTACGAAATTCGATTGTTGGAAATCAAGGTTTTGCCGATGACTATGCCGGAGCCAATTAAACACCGGAGTGATCGGATGTTGCAGTGTCCATGATCGCTCGCGTATTGGGAACATACGTTCAACTTGTTGAGATTCCCTCAGGGGAAGAGGGAATGTACGACGCAACTAATCGATGAAAATATTTCGCACATGTAGTTAACCCTTTTCTTTCCGAATCTGCTGCCCCGCCATTTTGTAGTTCCCCTTTACCATAAGTTGACAAGATCTGATAAGACTTTGGCCCAGCTTGGATCAAAGCTTTGTCGTGCCAGGCTCCATGTCCATCCCCGATACTTTGGTAAGTGAGATAGATCTACTGCGTCTATGTTTACGTAGTTAATAGCCGCCTCTTGACGGAGCGCGTTGGGGAGGCACCTTCTCCTTTTGATCACCATAAAGCAGCGCTACACCCAAACCTCGCGAGATGGGCAGTGTTATGTTAATGAAGTGGTACGCGATTCTAGGTCCTATTCCGTCTCAAGACTAGTCTAGGCCGTCCTATGCAGAATTGAAAGCTAATTTAATACAAGACCGCTCCCCGAGTATAGCGGGACGCTTGAGCTACAATATAATGAACTAACGGTCGAGCAGAATAAAATGTATATATGAAGAGAGCAGGGACAGGATACACTTGCTTCAAAGTGTGACAATGCGAGGCTCTGCTTTTGGCGTACGCTATTGTCATGGTGACCAGACGAAGATGTTGACTCTTTCGCCATGAGTTATCGGGTGAGTTGCATCTCCCAACAGCTCGCCTCTTGAGCATCAACGCCGTGCTTGCGTGCAGACAACCTTCCAGGTGGAATCATTCGTCCCAATCCACGTGACGGCTTCCATATGGGTCTTCGCCGTTCCGTCCGTTCAGTGCTCAGGTTCATCGGGTCCTTGAGCGACACCGTGCTCAACTGCCCAGGTACGAATGCTCTCAAAATTTCGGCACACATGCGGTGTAGTGTAATCCGGCCACGGGTCGTTGTCTCCAAATGGAAAGCGGAACGCAAACACGTTCACGTCACCTTGGCACATGATAAACTGCCTGAGGGCGTCAATGCAGTGGTCTATGTGGTTGTGCAGGTCATGCGGCTCAGCTGCTGTGTCGCCTCCCATCGGCGCGTAGTGCGACTTGTAGTTGTTCTGTCGCATAAGATTCAGGCAGTGTAGTTGGTGGAACACTTCAATGGCAACGCGGAAGCCACGTTTGCCCGTTGCGGGATCAGTGATCTCAAGAGCACCCTCCGGGTCCAGGCCAATTTTAATCATTTCCTCGCGGGAGATCATCGTGTCGGGTACTATAACGTATGTCAGCCGGTTCAGCATCCTAGTGGAGTGTCTTCACTACTGGGTATCCCAACGTACTGCCGTCAGTGATGTATCTCCACATGTCGTCGACATCATTGCCGGCGCCAATAAAGGGGCCTACGGGCTCTGGCGGAAGGTCGAAATGCTGGATCTCATATTTGATCGAGCCCAGTGCAGGTGCTGTGGCCATTTCTTAGTTCAAACAAGATACCACTGTGAGGAAGCCAGTCGTGTGAGCTTACAGTATGTCAAGGGTAATTCGCCCCCCGAGTGCCTGGCTGATTTTACACAAAACGACAATGCAAAGAAGGTCATGGACAACGACAGCAAGACAGCGTGCCCTATCCACGGCCAGTACGGGCTCAGCCGGTCGAGTCTCTCCAGGAGCGACGGCCTTTTAGACACCCACGGCAGCTTCTCATCCTCGCCATGGCCGCCAGTGAGCGGCTCTTCCTCCTCAAGAGGAACTTGTCGGTAGTGCTTCGACATTCTAGAAACGAAACAAAAGAAAATTAAGAGAGAACAGGCACTCCAGGTGCGGCTATGGGAAAAGGGAGATAACGAACAGATTGCAAAGTACAGGAAGAGAATAACAGAAAGGAGAAACCATCCGCAGAGATTACCTTCAGGAGAAAGCCAATTGACAATGCGAGGCGCGCAGGGGCGCCACGACTCCTGTTAGGGGGCCCAAACCGCTGGCTGGGCGCATTGAAAAACTGCAATGATGCAACAGTACGGGGTGAAGTCCAACCTCAAACCAAGCTGAGACAGCAAATCCCCCAGGCGCCAACGTCTCTGGACACTGTGCTGTGCATGTGGGGCTCAAGGAACACGGACCACAGCTTTTTTTTCCTCTATTAACTGATCCTAGTCAATCCACAGCATAGCGATGGGTTGCCCCACCGGGTCTTTAAGCCGAATCAATAAAACGAGTTCAACGGCGAGTGCATGCAAACATTTGAGTATAGGCATATACAACAATACGCGTATCAAGTACGAGGTCCCATGTGAGTAGTATGAGATGCGTATTCAAAGTCGAACTGCGCCTCGACATGTTTTGGTGAGAGCGCCGCACGATACTCGATTGAGAAAGCTGGTCGTTCGGGAACAGACCCTGTCCCCGACCAAAGACAAGCCTGATCTAAGTTACAGTAACTATAAGGTGGAGTAATAATAATGGCCACCAATGTCACCATAGTACTGTAGCAAATTGGCGATAGCTTGATAGAAGACAGTAGTTTGCGCCAAGCTTTATTGTTTGAACCTTTCCGACGATGGCCAAGGCGATAATTTTACTATTAATCCCTCAGCGCACATGAATACTACAGTAGGATTACCCCGTTGTACTATGTAGGATATATGGCACAGTCCAACCCCTGGCCAATCCGCGTTTCAACATGGGTTCGAGACATCAGGCCCTGGCTTACTACTCCTTTCTTCCTCCCCGCTTTCCAGAACGCCCAATGCTGCCATTCAGTAACTAGTTCCAGAAACAGCAGCGGCATGCTTACCGCTGGGTGCAGTGAAGCTACGCAAATGCCGGACTTGTCGGCGAATAATGTCGGCACTACCGATAACCAAGCATGCCGATCACACATTCAGAAACATCATTCCCCAGAATTATAGCGCAGATCTAGCTCTGAGCCTCCAGACCTGAGGAGGCTATTGAGACTTGGCTCCGTCGCAGCTTTACCTTATCCATGTGTGAAACTGTCATGTGCTGTGTTAAGGGCGGCAGCTGAGCCAGTCACCAGCGCAATGAGCATCATCGTCACAAGGCTGGAGGAGCACCAGGCTGTTGATTCCCCCACAATTCTTGGGAATATGATCATTCTGAATGGTCAACCAGACTGAGAATTTTCGAAAACGGAATGTGAACCTTGCATTTGGGCAACGGGAAACCCACGATCCGATCTCAGAGTTGCCAAGACATGAATTGTCGTAAACTTAGAATAAACATGGTCTATCAAGTTTGGGATTCATCCGAAATGGAGTATTGACATCCAAATGGCAGGCTTGGCCATGACATCGAGTGGAGTATAAATCTCTCAAACCTTCTCGTTCGATCATCAGATTCTTGGTGCTTGGCTATTCCTCTATCCATTGGTTTGATACCGTTTACTTCTCTTCAATTGCATATACCTTTATTGCATTTTTTCAGTTCTTTTCTGCTGCCGGTCAGTAATTCTATAATTCAGCCAATATGCGTACCTTTTCCCTCGTCCAAGTGGCCATCTCTGGTCTCCTCGCCACTTCCGCTGCCAATGCCTTCGAGCTGGGTAGCTCCTACGGCGTTTCCCGCCGCCATGTTGTATGTTCTCCCTCCTAACAACCCTCCTTTTTTACCACAAGCATGACTTACGATATGCTAGGGCGCTGTTCTTGCTCTCGCCGTTCCGGTTTTCGGTGCTCCCATTGTCGATGTGAGGGAGCCGCACCACAATGGCCAGACTACCGGTGGCAAGAAGGCGGGTGTCGCTGCGGCTTGCGCCGGCGTCAAGCGAGATCCTCACGTAAGTAGCTGTACTGTGCCCAGATCATGCATTCTTTACTAACTGGTCGAAACAGCACAATGGCCAGACGACCGGTGGCAACGGTAACAATGCGGCTGCCGCAGCTGCTTGTGCTGCTGCTGAGGCAGCCGCCGCCGCCGGCGCCAAGCGTGAAGAGATTGAATTGGCCGAGCGTGACGAGATCGAGTTGGCCGAGCGTGACGAGATCGAGTTGGCCGAGCGTGACGAGATCGAGTTGGCCGAACGTGACGAGATCGAGTTGGCCGAACGTGACGAGATCGAGTTGGCCGAGCGTGCTCCTCACGTAAGTAGCACGCGCTAAGTAAGGCAAACACGGCATGGATGATGTGGCTAACCATGGAAATAGCACAATGGTCAGACGCAGACGAATGGTGGTGCCGCCGCTGCCACCGCTGCAGAGCAGGCCGCTGCTGCGAAGAAAGCCGCCGCTGCTAAGGCCGCCGCCGCAAAGGCTGCCGCCTGCGCTGCCGCCAATGCTAAGCGTCACGTAAGTTTGAAGATGTATTTGCCATATTTCCAAATGGCTAGCTGACCATGATGATTACAGCACAACGGACAAACACAAACACAAGGTGCCGCCGCCGCCGCTTGCCAGTAAAAACCTCCTCGCCGGGGAACAAGCAGGTGGACGGAAGCATCTCTGTAAGAGGAATAAGGCAGCTTGCCGCGGCTAGAGTCCTGCTAGCCACGAATGACTTGCTTGCTCCCCGCCCCCTTGCGGCAAACCTCGAACTCTAGCTAGAGTACCACGTGAATGGGGGACAGCCGTGAAATATGGAACCGGGGCTTGCTACAAGGTGCCAGTAATGCAGAGATACACATAGTGCTATAATTATAAGAAAAGAAATCTGAAAATGGTGGATAATAACTCGTGACGCTCTACGATGAATGTTCTTCCTATTGCGAGCTGCCTTGAGACTGTAGAAGACTGTAGACTCCATTCATAATAGTGCGGAGGGAAACTTTAATCTATGTAAATGGAATAAAAACAAAAATAAATTCGAAAGAAAAAAGAATAAGCGAAATGTGGAGATTTATACATACTCCAAATATGAATACTGTGAGTAAATGTGCTCAAACTACCTTGCAGGTGTTTTCACATGGGTTGCACGAAATTTCTAGACCAATGATGAGGGATGCAAGATAACACTACAAGGAGTGACTACCTAGGTATATATTCATTCATGAGTATATCCTCTCATATAACTTATCCATACAATGGGATAGTCATAATCCCCCCCTCCCCCCCAAGAAAAAAAAGCAAGTGGGAATTCTCATCAGAGCAACTGGGTTCCCGTTCCCGAATGTTTAATCCTCTGGGGGAAACTTTCTGTTACTTTGATCAGACTGCACAATGCTGATACACAATGGGTGTTGAAAATACTTGGACAATCCCTAGTTTTCTCTTTTCAGCCCTTCGAAAAGATGCATCGTCCCATATTTGAATTTTAGCTTAATTTGAGACATAACATCTAGGCTATGAACCAAAAGCCCCTAAATAAAGTTGCCATGGCAGTCACGTGTTAATCGCAAACCCAAGACACTAGAGTTAGTAAACGGGTTGATACAACTACTAATTATGGGTTTTGAAGCCTCTATTGCGACTTTGGTAAATCGCACTTTTCGTGTCAGGCGACTTATTCGCTACCTCCTAGGTTCAGGAAAATATATATACGTGCTAACCTGTGGAGAAGACTATTATTTCGGTTTCTTGGGAATTCCGTTGCGCGGGAGTTGATCAATGATGATGGGGTCTAGCCCGTCAGGCAACCATTCGCAATGTCGTGCGTGCACCACTCCACACTTCAGTAGCCCCGAGACATTTTATCCGCAGTAAGCTGGCCAGAAAATACCGTGGTGCTCCCGACCTACCCAGAGAAAGATGGCTGTGTGGGGGCCGAACCAAGGCGGGACACGTTTACTCCCCAGCTAAACTTGGAATACTGGACGACGACTCTTGAACATCAATTTAGATTTCTATGGAGGCTGCTTAAAGAGCAAGGCGGGAAGGGGGAAAAACAAATACTGCTGTACGAGTAAGGTTTAGAGCCCGATTTGGAACTATAGCTTAAGGGTGAAAATTAAGATGTCCAAAATCCAGTGCGCCATACTAGGAGGTCTCATCATCGGGATACGAGTCATTTGAGGAGATAGCTTTGAGATCTCACCCTTTTCCACCCTTTTTCCCTGACGGGTAACTATTGGGGAATTACAGATTAAGTACCAAGGCGCGTTTAGTCGGGGCTAAAGCTACGCCTGGTGCTTAATAAGGAGATAAGTAAACCCCGAAAGGCCACTAAACTCCCGAAGTCTCGTCTGCCAGCGGGAGGCCAAGGGGGAGCTAGAAGGATCGGGGTGGCGGGTGTCCAGACCACTCTCGGAATACGTATTGGCCAAAATCAGGAATCCCTGTGCCGGAAACAAAATAGGGACTTTAGATTCTCGAAAGAAGTGCCAGAACCAGGCTGAAGTTGGTCCTAAGTCGCTGGTTTTTCTTTTTGTCTCCATACTGGAAACCTTTCCAATCTGCCGTCACGATTACTGAGAATTATCATCTGCAACAATCCCTTTTTTTTCCCCCCTCATCGCCGGCTGCCATTTTTCGTGCCATGTCCGTCACACGCAGTCCAAAGCTCTGCGCGTGATCCCGTGCCGATAGGAGAAACAAAAAGCAATTAGAGGTAGCGAGCGGGATCCCACTTGGGAAGACTCCCCGAGTTGCAGATTTTAGCTCGTCAGCAAGGTTGCAGCACTTGATCTAATCCCCGACCTACTGTTTTACCTGCCGGGTAGGTAGTTAATAATTAATTCACTAGTAGACGTGCACACAAACGTGCACGCTATTCCCCTCTGTCTCTTTCGGCTAACGAGTATGGGACCCGCTTGAGGACTTTCTCCTTGCTTCAAGATGCAATGTCATCATGTTCGGCTGCCGTATGCATCGAAGACGGGAAAGGGGCCCAATTGGAGAGATTATTGACACCACGACAGGATCCTTCTATTCAAAGACTTGCAACCGAGCAGCGGAAATTTTTCATTTGCTTTCGTTACGCCTCTTGCTGTCTTGATACGGTGTCAACGCGATGCATTTTATTCGTCCACCGCAACGGCAATGTCCAGCGGGTTTGATGGATGGATTGTGTACAGCACCCCCCCACGCGCAATATAAGAGTTCTCGACATCAAATTTAGCACAGCTCGTCTCAACACCACTCAGGCGATGCAATGCTTGATCCATTGGAAATTTAGATGCACTGTCTTTGATGACTTCGGCTTTCCAGTCGAAGAAAAGAGGCGCCAGCCTGTCTACATCCGTAGTGACTATGTCGTATTTGCTGCATACTTAACCCCGTGTACGAAGGTACATATGTATAATAACTCGTTTTCCCTATGTAGTTGCCGATTTGACATGTGCTCCTACAGACGCACCTTGGACGTGCATCGGCTTTCCGGGTTCGCAGAGAAAATCGCCCAAAGACACCCCCTCCCTAATCTGCCAACTAGGCAGTCATCATTACGAAGGAATTTGCGAGGCAAATACGTTGCTGCGGGGAGCTGCATGGTGCCTTAGCCTCTGATGCAAGGAAGTCCGAAATACCTCGACGCACACATAGTGGATGAGTCCTGGTCATGCTAGGTACAGGCGTGAGGTGTGGGGCTGTATGTGTGTATGTAGTCTGCTCCGCATGTCGTGGCGGGCATGGGATATGGATGTATGTCAGTAACTCTCTTCCTATCTACTGCCAGGGTGGTATTGGGGGAGGCTGCGATACGGGGTGGTGTGCAGGAGGTATTCGGATAGGCGAGCGAGATGAAATATGATCAGAGAAAGGTAAATCATTGGCTGGTCGTTGTTTTTTTTCTCCTTGCCTGAGGAGTCAATGGCTGATGACCGGATATGAGAGGGGCGCCTGGAGAGGGAACCTCAAGAGACTGTGCATCCATAGTGGCAGAATTGCCCAGTTTGGTGGCCATTTTTTTTCTGGTCCATTCACGCCCGCGAATAAGCCACCAGGTCTATGTCGAAAAATCAACACTGCAAGACTACACCCATCCATGTTGACACATGTGTGCACGCCAAGGATATAACTAAATATTATCACAAGTATCTGGCTCAGTAGGTACTTGAAGCACCTTGGGGATTTTGACTTAATAGAGACTGGCGGATGGAGATGAGATGGCAAGAACAGAACAAAGAGCACGCAGCTTCGCCTAGACCTGGTCGCCTCGTGAGAACCTGCAATACAGCACGTCCTATTCATTCGATGTTGCAAGTATGGGAAGTAAGTTACGTACCTCGTGCAAGCGATTCAAGCAGTAACCCGAGCCAACCCGTAGTGGGATGCCGGCATCGAAGGCCCTTTTGGGGGGAAATAATGGTTCTTTGTGCTTGCACCCCCCTGGGGCTGCCGTAGGGACCCTACCTGATTTCTACCAAGCCGGGCGTCCCCCCTTCCCCCATTCGCACACCTGGAGGCGTATAGGTGGTTACCCTAGTAGCACCACCATCGGCCTAGTTGACACAAAGTACCGCAGTACCTGCCTGGGCCACCTCCAGTGCAAGTGCGGTGCGGTGCAGGGCACCCTAACCCACGCCCCAAGTGGAGCTCATCTGCATGAGCTGTCGGTTACGCTCCCCATAATAGCATGATGGACGCCGGACCAAACGCCATCCAGTCATTGGCCCCCCCTGCTAGAACCCATGCAGGCGCCGTGGGGCGGGCGTGGGCCTTTAGTGTTGCATGGATGGGCCGGAGCAGTGCAAACCAAACCAAACCGAAATGCACAGACGCATATCCATTCGCTTGCCTTTCCAGCCCAGTGCAAGGGTAAAACTCCTCTTCCTCTGCCGTGCGTCCCCATCACTTGTTTTTCCCACGATTCCACCTTTCTCTCATCATCCAACGTTCCGTCGCGAGTCCATCTCAGCTTCGCTCAACCCATCCCGCCCATCAGCTCGCGACCGCCTTGGTTCCCCAACGCCGGTCCGATCCACCGGCTCCCTCATTCCAGAGCCTCAACTCAACATGCCCACGGCCCGACTGAGGCGCCTCTGACAACTCTGACTACAGCCTGATCGCGACGTGTCCGGCTCATCGCCAACCCCTCCGGCAAGCTTCATCGAGTCTTGCCTGCTTGAGCGAGACCCCTCGAAACCCCAATAGCCAAGGAGGAGAGGTCATTCATTACGCTAGCGACGCGCAATTGATAAAAACTTCACTTTTTTCCCACCCCACCGGCCGCTCTCTGCAAGATTACCGCTTTTGCTGTCGGGGAGAATCTCCAGCCAGCACAAAGTCTTCACCCCGGTCAACTTTTTTTATTATAAATTCGCTGCCGCATCGCAAACCGCAGCTCTCAGCCTATCGCGGCATCACTGGCAGCAGATCGAATCTATTTGTCGAACCCGTTTCCTACGATCGGACGGGTTTTCTTCTTGGAGCAATTGATTACCAGCCACCGCTGCCTTAATCCCATCTCTTGTTGTCATCATGTCCATGTACCCGCAACACCGGGGCATGCCCCAGAATACCAGCCGCCTGAATGAGCTGCTAGACCAGATTCGACAAGAATTCGACAATCAGGTTCGACTCAATGAAGGCTATGAGCAGCAGAGTAAGTTGCCATCGAGACAAAAAAAAAAAAACAAAAAAAAAAAAACAAGCAGGCGCGCCTTTTGAAGCTATGCGACATAGGACACGCATTCGCTCATCGTGCAATAAAATGTATCTATACTAACTAACCCGTCGCGTACAGTTCAGCAGCAAGTCCAGGAAGCTCAAATTGTCCGCGAAAAGGTCTACCAGCTCGAACAGACGCATATGACCTTGAAGGCCAAGTACGTAATAGATACTCACCTTATCCTTGCGCTGCATCGCAGGCGAGCAACCCACTAATCCGACCCCATTGAAAACAGATATGAGGAGGAGTTGCTGCTGCTACGCCGCCAGCTCGAGGCCGCCCGTGGTGGTGCGCCTCAGCCTGGGATGCCTGGTCCTCCCCAGCACGGCCCCTCCAATGTCCCCCCTCCGTCGATCGGCATGGGCAACAACCTGTTCCAGGGAATCATGACTGGACAGGGTGGCCAGGCTGGCCTCCCACCGCAGCCGCCGCCGCAGGAGCAGGGTCCTGGACCACAGCATCAAATGCCGCAGCCGCCACCTGGCCTTCAAGGCCCGCCTCCTCCCCCACCGCCCCCGTCTCAGCAGCCCCCATTCCAGCAGCCGTACCAGCAGGGGCCGGCCCCTAATGGATTTCCCGGCCAGCCTCCTCAGAGCACTGCTTCTCCCGGCCCCGGCAGCAAGCGTGGTATCGGCAGACCTCCGACCGGCCCCGCTACTCCGCAGATCAACACCCCGATGCCCTACCCGGGCCCTGGTGCATCTCCTCAGGTCCACAACCAACCTACTCCGGATCACCGCGGCCCGATGCCTCCTCACCCGGGCCCCGTCGCCATGATCAACAATGCCTTGGGTGACTTGGATCCCGATAGGCTCCCGGCTCACTCGAAGAAGACGCGCGACGACTGGTTTGTCATCTTCAACCAGCACGTGCCCCGTGTCTTGGATGTCGACCTGGTCCACACTCTTGCCCATGAGAGCGTCGTCTGCTGCGTTCGCTTCAGCCATGATGGCAAGTATGTTGCAACCGGTTGCAATCGATCTGCTCAGATCTATGATGTCAGCACCGGCGAAAAGGTTTGCGTGCTGCAAGATGAGAATGTGGAGCTCACGGGCGACCTGTATATCCGCAGCGTCTGCTTCAGCCCTGATGGCAAGTACCTGGCCACAGGTGCCGAGGACAAGTTGATCCGAGTGTGGGATATCCAGAGCAGGACTATCCGGAACACCTTCTCTGGCCACGAGCAAGATATTTACTCTCTCGACTTTGCTCGTGATGGTCGTATCATTGCTTCTGGCAGTGGCGACCGCACCGTGCGCCTGTGGGATATTGAGACCGGCAGCGCCATGATGACTTTCACTATCGAGGATGGCGTTACTACGGTCGCCATCTCCCCCGACACCAAGTACGTCGCAGCCGGATCCCTCGACAAGAGCGTCCGCGTCTGGGATATTAATGCAGGATACCTGCTGGAGAGACTGGAGGGTCCGGACGGCCACAAGGATAGCGTCTACTCTGTGGCGTTCTCTCCCAACGGCCGCGACCTTGTCAGTGGCAGTCTGGATAAGACGATCAAGATGTGGGAGCTCTCAGCACCCAGGGGAATGAACAACACAGCACCCAAGGGTGGCAGATGCGTCCGGACCTTTGAGGGCCACAGGGTAAGTTTTTGGCATTCTTGGCAAATTAGTTGCGCAACGAGTAGGGTCTTGCTGACAATTATGATGATTTGTAGGACTTCGTTCTATCAGTGGCTCTTACGCCTGACAACAACTGGGTCCTGTCTGGATCTAAGGATCGTGGCGTGCAGTTCTGGGACCCGCGCACCGGACACACGCAGCTCATGCTGCAGGGACACAAGAACTCAGTTATCTCGGTGGCCCCAAGCCCTACTGGTGGCTACTTCGCCACTGGTTCCGGTGATATGAGAGCTCGCATCTGGTCCTACAGACCAGTGAACTAGGACAACGTATGAATATTTTGGTTTGGAATGGGCGAAAGTGATACCAGGCTTTGAGATTCGACAAACTTTTTGGTCAAGTGATAACTCTGTGCGTACCTAGGCGAGGTGGGGGAAGGAGGCAAAGCATGTATTTTTCTGCCGGATGATCGCAGCTAGAAAAGAAACTTTATTTTTTTGATTTATTTTCCAATAGGATCAGGGAAACAATGTGCAAGGTTAGGAAGAAACTGGAGACTGCTTTGAACGGACAATCGTGTTGGTTTCTGTTGTGGCGGTAGCGTGTACGCATAATACGCTCGCAAAAAGCTATCATGACCGATTGATTGACTGGCAAGGTGGGGGCGCAAAAGGAGCGAGGGAGGAGGTATCGCATAAAAAGCGTCGCCGGGTTCACCTGTCTGTTGTTGGCGGCCAGCTTACCTAGGTAGTTATTAATGTACTCTCCAATTTGAACTGCTTCATCCCAGCCATTCCTTGTCTATTAGAGTAAAACGGAAGTCTCGATAATGGGGCGATACTTTCCTACCACAACAAGCAAAGCGCGGCAAGAAGGAGGGAGAATCAGGTCGGTTAACAAAATACATGACTGCCCAGAATGTGCAACTCTATTAGGATGAGAAGGTATGGTGTAGGCTGCTAGAATAATGAACTGAAGAGGCTGTCAAACTCGTCACCCTTTTTGCTCTTCTTCTTTTTCTTCTTGTCATTCTTGCCTTTATCCTCCTTCAGCTTCTTCTTCCCTGTCGACTCTTTCTCCGGGAATGCGGCCGTCGTAGCCCCTCCTGATGGTCCCCTTGTTGGAGCATCCTGGTTGATGTTGTCCTTTTTTTTTCGTTTTACTGGAGGAGAAGTGGAGGGTTGTGATACATTGGCCTTGGTGGCAGCGAGCTCCTCTCTGGACACGGCCTGACCTGCATCATCGTCAAGAAATTCACCGGTCACATCACCGGATCCAAGTGCCTCTTTTACCGTTTGGGATGTGGTGAATTCTCTGGCAGGCATAGCAGGGAGTTTTGCGGTCATCGTCATAGCTGCTGATGTTACAGTCGCTGCAGCCTTCACTTCCGCCTCTCCAACCATGAGCACACAAGCAGCCTGAATCTGCGCCAGCACTCCCATCAACACGATCCCCAGCGTCGCAAACTGGTTATCTGCCGATAACTGCGAGAAGGCCCTGCGGAGCGCACACGAGATGGTTTTCGTTAGTTCCTTTCCCTCTAGGATTCGTTAAAGCCCACTGGCTCCAAATCTTTTTAGTGGAAAAAAAAATAAGAACCTACACGTAGCATCCAGGCACCAGCACATCTCTCATCCAGGCCGCACGCTGTGCGGACGGCGGCGGCGCGTGCTCCCGCTGCTGCTGGTCCCCCTCCGTCCTCTTCCGCTTCTTGCCCGCCCTGGCATGCGCGCGGCGCTGATCCTCGAGCAGCTCGGCAGCCAGCTTCTCCAGGTTCCGGCGTAGCATGCCGAAGGAGCCCCACCAGCGCGACCCGCGGTGCTGGTTCTTGTTGCGGTGGTTGAAGCCCGCCAGGATGGGCTGCAGTGGCTGCACGAGAGCGAGGGCGGCTTCTTGGGTTGTCATGGTAGCGGCTTCCGCGGCTTCCGCGGCGCTGAAGGAGCCGGTAGCCATTTACATTGTCTTTTTAGATTTAATTTTGTCAGTGACCTTTTATCCCTTCCGTTCAGGAGTTGTTTTGTGGTCGTCACAATCCGTGTAGTACGTGCAGAGAAACAAGCGAACCGCTAGATTTGTAGAAGTTATGAGAGCCAAAGTTGTAAAAATTTAGTTCCACTTTTCAACTTGCGACCATCCAATGGTAGGTCAGGGATAGCCTATTTTTTGGGTCCAAGTTCTCCAATGGTATACGATGCCTTTGACGACACTGCTTTCAGTTGGGTGTTACCTTATCAAGAGTCAAAGCTGTTGTAATGGAATGGCTACATAGGTACATTGTCATCGACGCTCTCTCTAGTATTGTAGATTGGCTGCAAACATTTAAAGAAAATTGTGATTCGGAACTCCATGTGCACCTTACTTACAGCTTATCGGTGATGATCTGTCTTGCCATCAAATCTGACAAACAAGAAGATAATTTTGGCTGATCTAAATTGACTTGGACTATATCTATCAAGAAATGCAGCATTTGGTTGCGCTTCCTTGGCTATATATATGAAGATCTTCTCATCCGGTGCCGGCGGAAGGTCCTCGATTCCTGATCGACATCATATCGCTCATACAAGCTCCATCTGGACCTTTACTAGACTGGCCAAGTGTTTTTAGAGGTCATGAACGTGTCGTCAGAACTCCCCTATGTACTATCGTCAACGGCAAGGTTGCCCACCTCATTAATCGTTGTAGCCACGCACAGAAGCCAATCCCATTGGGCGCCCCCGACTCTTCTCGTGGATATCGGCCTATCAAGGGACCAATAAAAATCATAACCCGTGGTCGTTCATTCATCTCATCAGGTTTCCTGCTGCCAGTCAGATACAGAGCATGCTAGGCTAGGCTATTGCGCTACCTCGGTGTCTTCCGATGAGCCTGCTCTGAACCACTGCCCCATTCAAAAGTGCCTTCTTCTAGGCTTGTACTATCCGAGAACCAGGTCCAGCCACTCTCCACCGTGTCCAAGGTCGTCCGGTTCTGCTGCAAATGAGCCTTGTCCATTGCTTGTGGTACCACCAGCTCGACGCCTCTGCAGTGGAATGGTATGGAACGCCGCGTGATTGTCGTCCTCCTTGCATGGGATCGAGCATCTCCAGTCCGACTCTTGCTACCGCGAGTCGTGCCGTCCTGGAGAATCTTGAACAGTGGACGTAGTGTGGCCACGGAGGAGGCGATGAGGCCCACGCCGTTTTCTACAGTGCTCCAGATCATGAAGTCGGTAAAAACATAGAGGCCATCGGTCGAGTGAGTGAGCTGCCACACGTAGGGAAGGCGCATCAGTGTTGCCGCAGAGGCTCTGTAGTCGTGCTGTCATTAGCTTGTTGTTCAACATACTGCCATGCGAGCATCGGTGTGTTGCCACAAGCGAAGCTCAGATAGAAGAGAACTTACAGAATGCCCAGGGCTAGAACGCCGGCGATGGAGCACTTTGCCTTCGTCCCCAGGTGCAGATTCCAGACCAGGGCTATTGGGAGCAGTCCCAGGGTCCAGTCCGTTACCGCGTTCACCGCTGTCGCAGCATATGTTGATCCGGTCGCCAGCGCAATGCTGACACAAGTTCCCTGCATCTTGGTGTCGGTGAAGCGAAGCCAGAAGTAGGTTATCGGACGACACTGCAAGATGGCGATGAGCAGGTAAAAAATGTTAAACAGGATGACCACCGCGAGGACAGCCCATATCACAGCCCTTTGCCACTTGTGTGAACAAATCCGCAGCAGGAATAAGCCCACAGTAAACTTGACGAATATTGATGTAAAAATGTACGCGATTTCTCCAATCCACCGTAACTAGGCACACAACCATCGCGTCAGCATACACATCTCCCTACCTAGGGGTCCGTCTGACTATGTGCGAAAAGTGGTACATACTTCGAAAGATATCGGAATATACTCTGTGGGTACATCTGTTATGTGCTTTCCTGCGCCATATCGCACACTCTCAAAGACGCAAGCACAGTAGAAGGCGAAAAAGCCCTGTTCGAGGCAATGAGACTATTGTTAGTAACCGAGGTTCTCCACAGCGAGACATGAAGAACAGCAGCAGAGATACATACCAGCGTCGCCAGGGCCATCCAATCCTCCCAGCGAAATACGTGAAGTAGACGAACCCTAACATAGCATCGCAAAGCTACCGTCACAGCTGAGACGGCCAATAGTGCCACGGCCACACCGAAAATCACCGGACCACGATCGTCGGTATCCATAACTTAGTTTTTTGATGAGATCTACAATGCGAGCGATAGGGCGAGATTGCCGTTGACTCTTCTGCCCTCTCCGGCACCCCTGAATTTGGGAAGATGAAGTCGCATCGACGAGACCAGAATACGACCACGGCAGAGCGTTGACAGCTCCAAGGGGTGGGGGGAGAGTTAGGGCTTTAAAGATAATATAGTCAAGAACCCCTCCGCTCGACAATCTACTATGGATCCCGAGCATAACACCCTGTCATATCCAGGGTCGGCGGGCCTGAGTGTTCTATCGGCAGTAGAACTCCCAAACAAGCGCACAAGGCCGACCTGTCCCTCAGGCGGTAGTTCATCGCCACATGTTCTGCCGATAGCAGGGCACACTCTATAATCCCCCCTCCCCCCCACGCTCACGTGCTAAGTAAGGACAGCGATCTCTGCGCCGTAACCTGTTCCCTGCACGGCCGAGACGACCATTGCGCATCCAGGGGCCCGGCCGCATAGACCAGTCGAGGCCGTCTCCGGCCGTCCCCCTTCTCCGCACATCCGACAACGCGCGCACTTGGGTTCAACACGATCAACGGTCGGATCTCCAATCTTGCATGAGCCTAACTGCAAAGACAACACTAGACGTAAAAGTCAAGTTGCATAGCGGATAACCATCGGTTAGAGAGCATCAGCAAGATACGGTTAGGCATGACCCTTGGGGCTCTGCTTTTTCGCTTGCTTAGCGATCTCACATGCCCGCATGCCACCTATTCCTCTCTGCGCCGCATGGCATTGGCGCGCACGCACTGCCGGAGACCAGGGTACGAAAACGGCAGTCAAGAGCCGAGGCGGCGATTATGCGATACGGATGCCGCCAAATCACCCACTTGCGCAATCACTACTGTACCTACTGGTATTATTAGTGGTTTTAATTCGCATGATAACACCTCCCCATCCTTTGTGTATCTTCTTTTATATTACAACATGATATTGCAGCTAGAACAGACGACCCATAGGTCCAAGCACGCTCGGAAACGACCATGGTCCTGAGCGTTGCTCCCAAGCAGCTCGAGTTCTCATATGCGTGGCAGGGGCGTTTGGAGAGGTGTATAATGGTACAAAGTTATCAGCTGAACCTAGATTACGTGCCGAGCTGATTGCTCTTCACGCATTTTGAAAATGGATTGCTTCTGTGCATGCTTGAGGACTTATCCACTTCCTGCTGCACTTATCTATGGTTCCTATCACATAAATACATTGCGTGTTCCTCTCTCGCAAGGATGCACGTGTCCACATAAAATTTCGAAAAGAGAAGAAAGATGGAAAAGGAAAGCCCTCCCCAAAGCCCAACCTGCTGGGCCTGTACTGTCGAAAATAGCACGAGCAAGACTTGCTGCAATAAACTCGGAAGTGCACAGTGATTTCCAGGTGCACAACCTCTATCCAAAGGCTGAAGCAAGAGGTTGATGTATACACATATGTATTACTCTTCTCATGAATTTATCAAGTGATTGTGTGATAGATGCCCGCTCCAAGATTGTGCAGCAGTGGAAATTTAAAGTGAGTGGGTCGATTGTCGCATCCATGCTCGCACAGGGCCGGAGACCGAGTGACATCGTTCCTCCTTCCACCTTGAGGTAATGAAGGAGTATTGGTTCATGTTGTCTGTTTTGGGTGGTGGGAGGTCAATCCTAAGTGAGCAAATGCCAAGGGATTTCTACCAGGCTACAAGAAACATGTTATCACAGCCACCATGGCCAACGGTGTTACATCTTAAGAATGGCAAACGCTTCCTGCTATATCATTAACGTTAGGTACCTCGGCGCACGAAACAATGAACCGAGCCATAAACGGATCACCGTCAAAGCTGGTTGGCTGCCACACACAAAATGTAACGTGCAAACTTTAATAACAACGCCACTTATAGACACCGAGCGTTGAAACTCAACGAACGTTCTTGAAAGGAAACCAATGATATTATACAATTCACAACGCGAGACAAAATATCATGCGTCGACTCTCCTCCGCATTGCATCCTGCATTCGTACCGTTGAATCCTTTGTCCTTCTTAACCACTGTCTGTCAAATTTCAAGCTCGACCGAGAGATCTGTTGCGGTAGGGTACAATCAGCACCATGAGTTCTATGACGATATTTGGCATGACAATTATTGACACATACTGAGTGGCGGCCATGAAGCTATTAAGAATGAGGGCCAATCTGGCAACCTTATGTGGACAGCTTCGGTCCAGAGATGGGGGGGAGGGAAGTGGTTTTAAAGGTTTCTCTCTGTCCATTGTGCTAGAAAAGTAAAAAGCCAGGGGATCAATAACCCCAATGTAGAGTTAGTGCCGAATATTTGATCAGTGCTCGAGCAGCACGTAGCGTGTCGGCGTCGAGGCTCCCAAATTTAGAAGCGCCTGGTCGATTTCATCCGATGTATTCTGGCACTAGAGCCACCGATTGGATGGGTGACGTGCAACTTTGCTGGTCGACAAAGATGAAAACCATAGGAGAAATGCATATTCGTACAGCGTCGTCTACTCTTCAAGACGGACTGCGTAGAAGGCACCCCAGGGGGTTAGGTACCAACGGCATGGCAATCTGTCAATGGTGAATCGGGATCGCTTGGTCCAGTTATTATCAAGCTCGCGACATAGATACATGCGCGAAGGATCATCATCGGCAGGCTTGATATCCTGAGGCTCCAAGAGGTTGCCCTTGTGCATAGACTCCAGCAACTCGTGCATTGTCTCAGACGAAGTCTTGCCAATGCCCATGATGTCCGGGGGAATCATGTCCACGGGGAACGCGCTAGGAGCACCATTGCCTGGGGCAATCGGACCTTGGAAGCCGCCCATGATAGGACCCTGGAAGCCCTGGCTAGGTATGGCTGCAGCCATAACTTGAGGACCGATGCCTTGGTGGTAGACAGGCATAGACTGGGCGCCCGGAAATGGCTGCTGAAGACCCATGACGGGCATAGCCATAGGGGCCGGTGCGACCTGATAGAACGATTGGTTAGTGTCTAGAACGAAATATTGTGGAAGTGGCAATAACAACAAAGAGGAATTGAAGAAATGTGGTTAATGAATTTTGTGACTTGTACGAGCAACATCAGCAACGTTGTATAGAACCTCGACAGGCGGCAACATTATCAATTGTTCCTTTCCACAAAAGAGAGCACGCATTGAGAGGAGGGCGTATGTCCGGGGAAACATTGAGAACCCAAACAAAGGACTTGCATTCATGGTGCAGGAACAAGGCTGCTGCTGCTGCATCGGAAAAGGATTCTGGAAAGGTTGTTGTTGATGAACAAAACAAACCTGCTGTTGTGCAAAAGGTGCGGCAGGGTAGGGATAAGCATAAGGCAACGCTGGCTGCCAAGGCATACCCTGAACTCCGTTGCCTACAGCTTGGAACCCATTATCAAATCGAGGGTTGTAGACGTGAGGGATGGGGCCATAGGTGGTGTCGGGAACGGGCGGTTGGAAATGCTGGCCCGTATTGGGCATAAAACCGTTGCCGTAGTCATCCATTATGGAATTGTAGTTGCTTACAGAGTAGTAGTAATGATGGGGAGAAGAAGTGGAGGGGTTCAAAGATATCAGAGCTGCGGGGAGGCGATGTGTGGATGTGGGTGGGAGGAAGTTGGGGTTGACGTAACGGGTGAAGTGGGCACCAGGAAGGGTTGTCGTGTTGTTGTGTGGGTTGCAAACGCCCGAAGGGAAACAATGGGGGAAGCGGCTTGATCCAGCTGTGTGGTGGAATTGAGGAGACTGGCCATTAATCGGGTTGAATTCGTTGACTGGGTAGTTGTTGGCGCCATGGATATTTGAGCGGTTTGCCTCGTGCTGAAAAGCAGCACCACCGGGGGTCTGCTGGTCAGGATCACTCGCCGTCCCGGCCACTGGATTCACTACAGTAGGTGTGCACCTGCTCGGTTGCCGTACTGGAATCTCGTCTTTCTCATCCAAGATGGTTACCTTCTTGCCCTTTTTCGTGGCAGGCTTGGCTGGTTGATCCATGTCGGTGACGATCGAGGAGATTTAAGCCGCGGGAATTCTGCTAACGTCCTGTAGAGGGCAACGCACAACCGCAAAGAAGCTCCGATTGCTCTTTTCTGTATGGATGGAACCGAGAGTGACTCTCCTGGATACGATTGGAGGGGGAAATTCATGGGCATAGGCCAGCAGCCGACCTAGAGGCTTTGGGAAAGGTCGTTTGAGAGGAAAATAGAAAGGATAATTTGCAAGCATGGATCATACATTCACCCATTTGAGCAATCAAGATTGCGCTAACATGTTGAGCAGGATATAGTAAGTGAGAACTCACGATATTAGGAGGACGTGATGTCCAACTCTGGCCATTCCACGCGTACGGGACCATCTGGCGGCCACGAACCGACTGGTCCTCTTCAAGGATGATATCTTGCACTGGCCAGCAAGGGAAGCACATTTTCTCCTTAGTCTATCTTGCTGTATGTGTTAATGTCTTGGAAGAATGAAGGTTAGCTGGGACTCTATCTCGAATTTGGATGTATCGGTAGTCGGGATTTGGATTTGGCATGGATAGTGGAAGCCGTGACCGCATGCCGCGTTCAGTTAAGAATTGAACATACATGGGTGCCGAGAGAGAGCATAGCTGGAAATCGCTATATTCACTACTGACGTAGACTAGAGTAGCCACTTCCGTCAAGCTGGGCGTTGGATTGAAGCGACATGACCTGTTACAGAAACTTTTATTCCTACCTTTGTCTCTAACCGCGACGTGTCCAGCATCCAAATGTGACCATGGCAACCAAATTTTCCTATTGTTAGGACACTCGTTTATGGAGGGTACATTCTGACAACATTGAGAGCATATAAAAGCAAACCTATGCTATTGTTTCCCAAGCCTGAATCACCGTAAGAAAACTCCGTAATTGGCCAAGTCCAGCTTTAGGGATTACCTAGCTCAAGTGTTCCGGCAATCTTAGAAAAATTCGGTGATGCGATAGTAATCCTGTCTTCTTATCACACATAAAATCATGGCTGAGAATCAGTGTCACATTCCGAAGCGTTCCCATGTTCAATGGAGGACAATAGCTTGTCTGTGAACAAAAGACGGGCTTCTTCGAGAAGATGAGTCTGCGATGTGTGAGCAGTGGACTTGAACTGAACGGGTTTTCTAATGCTGTATACCTTGATAAACACCAGACGTAAATTATCATCTTTAAGCTCATCCAGCAGCCGATGGAAGTCTTCACCGCTGTCTAGCGATTGCCACAAGCCATCCTTGAGCTTTTGTGTAGAGTCATAATTCAAAAACATTTTGTAAGACCAGGAACAGGGCTTAATCTCCGCGAGTTCATCTTCACGCCTCCAGGCGTCTGCCCACTCTTGGAGTGTCTCATCACCTGTATCCTTTGATGGTGTGAGCCTGCCGATTGAGTCGTGGAGCCTCTAGCTCGATACTGCCGGGCTTTGAGGTTCTGCGATGGATTGAAGCCACATCGTGAAGTCTGCTACGGTGGTCGGAGCATTACCAACATGTCTTTCAAATGTGATGTCACCTTTCCAGTTCATTCTCAACATAATAATTTTTATCTCGGGATGTTCTCGATTCGCTTCAGCCAAGCCGGGTGGTATTGGTTCGTCGTCTAGCTGTAAATGATATCTTGCCAGAAGCTGAATCTGTTAAATGCTACTGTTAGGAATATGATTCGTAGCAATTAAGATCTTGGGTCTATGCGATGAATACCTTGTCAAGATGCGACATCTGAGCCTGGGACTTCATTCCAAACAGATTGATAAGACCGTACATCTCAATCTGCTCATCTAACAAGGGATACATGGCAAGAACTATGGAGGGGTTTCTTGTCATAAAATTGCCTAAGTCTTCCTTGTGCTTCCTCAAGTTGATATTAGCCGGGAGGGAGTCGTCGAAGGTGATACGGAGGTAGGACTTCGAATGCTTCATGGACAGGTGCATTGTATTCTCTCCCTGGGCTGGCGCCCCTCGGACAGCTAGGTGACAACTTGAATCGATCATCTCCTGCAGTGTTACAAGAGTTCCGTTTGAGCGCCAAGTTGCGACCCAGTAGGCCACAAGAGCTTTCATTAATCTCTCTGGTGTGGCAACCATGGCGTTTTACAATATTGGCTGATAGGCGAGGGAGGACTTCCCCAAAACTCACTCCATTTGTCAGTATACTTCTCGTGTGTATAAGATAAATACTGGAGGTAGAAGTGTTCGCTAGAGAAACCAACGGGTGAAGTGTGCGGACGAAGAATACCCACAGTCCTCAAAAAATGTTGCGTGATTGAGGTCAAGGGAATGACGGCAACAAACTACGCAATAGACGGCTGGAAGACTGGTGCCGAAATGTACACTAGGCGACAATCACAACGAATATTTCAAATGTATTCAGCAGAAGGTCGATGCACAGAAAGATTGAGCCACGTCTGTCTCGGGTTGTTCGTGAAAAGTCAATTGCCATCCCAGTGCTTAACTAGAACGCCTTCCCATCCGCATCCACAGCGGAATGCATTCTAATGCGCTTGACCGTCTATTATACACACATACGTCCAGCCAGAGGAGAGATGATCCATCGCTATGCGACCAATCCTAAGGAGGCACGTGCTCAGACAAAAATTGGATAATTACATCAGTTGACAGGCCTGAGATTTGCTTGGCTCGGGCCCAATATTGTACACAGCACTCCCGGCTGCTAAGGGAGTGCCGGCATACTTGTTTAATTTTTTTGATTTTCCAAGAGTTTCCTAGATCGCTAGAGTAGACTCTTTCTAATATTTAAAGCCTGCGTTCGTGCTCGGAGGGCCCCGACAGGAATACCTGTCTCGTAACCTGATGACACATTAGCTTTCTCTGCTTCGAGGGTTCGATTCTTGCGATATTGGAACTTACAGCCCATGCACCAGCAATCGAGGCAACAACACCGCCGGAAATCAACATGGGGCGCACACCCCTGGTACTCTTGAAGACCATACCACTCAGTCCGCCAGCCAGAATGGTGTTCGCCGCATCGTGCTTGCCCCTGAAGTATCCGATGCTGGAGTTAATTAGGTTGTAGGTAATTGCAACAACGCCAGCCGAGTTACCGAGGAAGGGTCCGCGACGGGTAACAGCGTTGAGGACTGAGTTGAGGCGCAGCTTCGGGGGCTGCCCAGCCGACCTCCTTAATCCCTCCTGCAAGCCCCAGGCGCCTCCCAAGGATAATGCAGACAAGTATGTGATACCGGTGCCGTAGCAAAGGTCGTCACTGAAGCCACGGGACGGAATGACCGACTGCGAGCCCGGCAGGTCAGAGAGTGCCGAGTCTTCAAGGCTGAGGTATTCTAAGGTGTCCCTGTTAAGGCCCGCCAGAGGGTGGAGCTGGGAAGGGTCGGCGAAGGCGGAGCTCTTCAAGAATGAGTCGACACCCTGAGCCTCGGAGGGATCGAAGGGAGCAGGTTTAAATGTGTCGGTTGGGGTTTGCGTTGGCTCCGGCGCTGTGTTGGATGTCGAAGACTGTGACTGCTGCGCCGACGAGGACTTGCGTCCTGTGAGCGCCTCCCAGATGCTCGACATCGCCGTCTAGGTAGAATTACAAGAGCAAAAGAATAACAATAAGAAAAGAGAAATTTGTGGGCAACCGGCCGGCAAAGGATGCTGTTCTCTGCGTAGCCGTTGAGATAGAATGCTGCGTACGTGTTAGGGAATGTCCGCAGCACCAAGCACTGGGCTAGAAAAACGTGCGAAGCTCCCAGAGTCGAGATCAAAAAAATTCGGACCGCGATTAAGTCAGATGGCCCGTGCAGGACCAGCCGGGGGTGGACGTCTAAGTTGGTTACGCAGAGCTGGCTCGTTGGGTATGGACCGGGATTCCCATTGGCAGGCGCCCTGACGGGGGTAGCGGGCTTTTTTTTTTTTTTTTTGTTCCCTACACAGGATTCTCTTCTCGAACCAAAGGCAAGAAATTTCTCAGGAATGGGCTTAACCGCTACTAGCGCCATCACCTAAATTACTAAGAAAATGATGTACCTTCATACTACCTTGGTTTTTGAAGTGGTTAGTCTTGCTTTGGCAACTGGTCATGAGTATTTGCCGGTCCGTCTGGTTAAGGCTTGAAAACCCGTTTGCATCTATTAAATAAGGGTACCTCACTTCTAAACAGATATAATCGGCTATTTTTCATGTGCTCCTATACACTTGCATGTACAGGTCGACTTTCTATTGCCGCCGACTAGCTGCCTGATGCTGCAGGCGGTTTAAATCATATAGCAGTTCAGAGGGACATCCCATGTACATCCCACTGTCCAACCGTCTGGTGTGAAGGCTACTCTGCGTTTATACCTACGCACACAGCTGCAGATAGAAAAACATACATATGAGATGTTTAAACGCGGATGACAAAAAAAAAGAACGATATAGCTATCCTCTCCGACTACGCAAAAGCTTTCATGGCTTCCTCAGATAGTCGAAAACTCTATCCCGAGCTGGGACACACCTCGTTCAACCCGAAGAATGCTGTTCTCTGGATAGAACAGAAGCAGGCTTCGTTGCAAGACTTGTAGGTTTCCTGTAGTCCATTATCACAGACCACTGGTGAACCTTCTGCTTATCAGACGTACCAGGTATGCCCATGACATCTTCCAGGAGCTGCTCCAGAGCGCGGCGAGGCCCAAGCAGTCCTCGGGAAATGCCTGCACCAAGCTTTGCGGCTTTGTTGAGCAGTGTAGCAGGTCACAATGTGCTGCTCTGAGCGCCTATGCCTTCTCTCAGCGGACTGCTATCAGCCTTTTCAACTTCTATCTGGAGTGGAACGAACGCGATTCTCATCGCTCCATGCGTCTTGTTCTTGACTTTCTCAATTTCTATGTGGAGAAGAACCCAGACCGTAAGACAGCTGCAACAATCAAGGAGAGGTTTCTGAAAGAGGTAGTCTCCATCATCACTTTACAGTCAACCAAACCGTCTATCAAGTCTGCTATCACGGCCTTGGACCATTTTCTAACTAAAAAACTGCTCTACCTGTCTGATGCTCTAGATATGTATCGCCAGGTACACAGCATCCCAGAGACCGAGCCTCTTAGCTGGGATGCTTTCATTTCCAAGCTGTTTACTTGGATGGATATTCAATATATATGTCCTATAGCTGGAAAGTTACTTGTGACAATATTCATAAAACCCTGGTACCCTAACCAGGATGTCAAGTTCTCACCTGAGTCTTGGCAGAGGTTTCTCTTTTCTGCCTTGAACGCGAACATAGAGCTTCTTGATTCCGTCAAGATATACATACTTATACCCCTATTCCAAGCGGATAGAGATCGATCGCTAGAATATCTAAACCACCTCTTTAATCTACAGGGCATAACAAAGGACAAGCAGATTTTAGATCTTGATTCCATGATTTGGCTCGCCACGTTAGAAGCAGGGAAGAAGGTGGGATGTGTGGATGAGCCCGATAGTCGTAAGTATTATCACGTTATCATGGATGGTCATTTTAGTTTTGCTAACAATTTGCAAGACACTAGCAGTGATGAACAAGACGACCACCCCGCTTCGTATGTCCGACAGGATGTTCTTGAGGATATCTTGTGTCATACTTCATATGAAGCTCGATCTTCGGCTGTTTCTATCTTGGTAGCCTCTCCATCCTCTACTAAGCCTTATACTGCCCAGACTCTTGGTTTATTACAAAAGCATCTCCCAGCTTTTCACGCTGACACAGACGCACGGTTTCGGTACGATGTCCTGGGCCATTCCCGAAATATGATTGCGAGAATTCTTGGCTCTACCATTGCTCTTCAACGGGATATCGAGCGGAAGTCCAAAAAGGCAAAGGCGGACTCTGCAAAAGACCAAGAGTCCATCACAAAATTGAAGAGCACATTGTACTACCACGAAGAGTTCACTGAGTGGTATGTTCAATTCCTGAAACGAGAGCTGGTCCCAACTGCCTCGTATCAGCGTCACATCACATCTCTTAGAGCGATGGAGTTTGTTCTTAAGTCAGGTCTTCTGGATAACGTCCAGAGCGACAAGAAGAAACTCAGGCCTTATACTACACTCATTGATACTGTATGGGTGCGTTCTGTGCTGGACCTTATCATGGATCCCTTTGACGATGTTAGGGAGACGGCTGCCTCGCTGTTGAAACTTCTTCTCTTGGCCGACACTAATCACCCATCGTCCCCAATTCTCTCTGGGCTCTCAAATCCTATGCTAAATGAGCTTCGGGAGTTTTGTACCAGAGCGAGCAATCTTGCAAGCAAGACCTCGCGTGCTGATCACTCAGATGGTGTAGCAAGGTCCTACGAAGCTCTATCCCATTGGACCAGCTCAAGAAACGAGAAGCTATGCATTCCTAAAAAAGTTTTAGAGGAACTTGAACTGAAGCTCTCTGCAGCAGAAAATGACCTAGCATCAGCAGTCCTCGACGCTCCTATTCATGGGAGTTTCGCCTCTCTTCGGTATGCGACTGTGTAGACAAAGAGCCTTACAAAATCTTTTTGACAGAATCTAACTTAACTTGTTATAGGCATGTTTGGGACGCTCTTTCAAGTGATAGATATACGGTTGAAGAGCTCGATGTGCTCAGTAATATTCGAAGTCGAGCCATCGCTTGCTGCGACAGAATATGGAGGGTTGTCAGGCACGTTCTGTGCGACGATTCCCCTGAGGGACATTTACCTGAAGATTTGGACGAGACAGAAGGTCTTGACACTAAAGATGTGTTGAGCTACAGCTTTCGTGCGATTCATGAATCGAGGTGTGTACAAATTCCCTTTCTTACCTCCATGAGAAAGTTGTAACTAACCAATAACAGCAAGCTGCTCCAGAATATTGCGAGCAATGCTAGAATCAGCGGGACAGACCAACTTCGTTTGCCACTCGATGCTTTTGATACAATTGGCAACTTGACTTTTGCTCAGCTCTCAAATCTTCGTCATCGTGGTGCCTTCACATCAGTATCCCAAACTTTTACCAGCTGCTGTCAGCTATCTAAGTACTTTCCAAGGTCGTCCACTGATGCTGAGCACTTTTTGAACAAGTGGTATAAAGTAGGAAGCCCGAAAACTCTAGAATTTGGATTAGTAGAGTACGCTAACAGAAACCAGGGCGCCCTGAATTGCATTTACACCCAAGCATCAACAACGCGACGATCAGCAGGTATTCCAGCACTGATCGTTGGGATCCTATCAGCAAATGCCGATGAGCCATCATTTGAGACTGTTCTTCAGAATTTACAAGCGATTGGCCGCCAACCGGCTCATATATCGGAAACGGATGGCTCTAACCTACCACAGGTCCATGCACTTAACTGTATCAAGGATATCTTTAAGAGTTCTTACCTGAGCAAGAGGGCAGACCTATACCTGACAGACTGTTTGGAGTTAGCAGCCAGTAGCCTGAAATCTGAAGTGTAAGTCTCAAGTATATATACCCTTTCTGCTGGTTAAATGAACACTAATGAAGTTATTTAGCTGGGCTATTCGCAACTGTGGTCTTCTACTCTTGCGAAGTCTCATGGATAATCTATTCGGCACAAATGAGAGTAAAACCTCTATGGAGGCCGGTTGGGACGGCAAGACCACAAAAATCGCATGGCACAAGTACACATCTCTTCCTGCCTTGTTGGTGAATTTGCTCAGCATGGGCCGCTCGTCTATCGAAGCCTCCTCGGAAGCGCAGGTGATGACGGCGGAATCAGTATTCCCTGCACTAGACATAATACGACGTGCCGGACCCCCTGAAAATGTTAAAGATATTCTGTACGACATGGTATATTGGTACATAGGGAGCCATATCTGGCATGTGCGAGAAATGGCAGCTCGGACGCTCTGTTCCTTTTTACTCGGCGAAGACTGGTTCAAATCCATGCAAAAGCTGCTCAGAGAGTCATCCGTTTCAGCAAATAAAGTCCATGGAGCTCTCTTAACATTCAAATTTCTCCTAGAGAGGCTTTCAGACGTCGAACCTGATAAATTATTCAGTAAGTCCCCCATTAATTTTGGGTTTTCCCCATACTGAAAAGAAAACACTGACCAAGCCACGCAGAACACTACCCTGATGACCTGGCTGGTCTTTTGGACGAAGTCATTCAGGCAGACGGAAGCATCCGAACTTCTCTGGAGGCACGAGCGGTTCTCTTCGAGATCATAGGATTTCTCATCTCCCTCCCGGATCGAGAGCGTAGCAATGAAAACAACACCTCTCGCCAGGTCTCGCCGATTCACTTGAAGAACTTAGAAGGCGTTTTTTTGGCTTCGTTCAAGCGATACCCATCTTCAGCATTGATGGAGTCTAAGAAAGCAGAGAGTGCTTGTCTTTACGCTCTGCAAGCATCATCTTCTCGGTCATCAACACTGAACGAATATATCCACTCTTTAGTGTCAAAGGATGTTAATGTAACCTGCGATGCCCTCGAAGCTTTGCTAGTAGATGCTGAAAGCGGAGTATCATTGCATAGTTTGGCAGTAGCATCACAGATCGTACGTGCTTGCATGGTAGTTATTCTTGAGATGCAAAACCCAGAGCCTCGCAGGTTGGCTGTTGAGATCATCGCCATACATCTAGAAAGGGTGTTATCTACCGACGGCCCTAAAGAGATTCCGCCCCTTGAAGAGCTTCAAATAGTATGGTCCGATCTGAATTCTAAAGCTTTGAACCCAGGGTTAGCAGATGCAGTCCTCAGAGCTAGTGGCTGCATCCTAGCAACGATTGTTTCAGCAACTAAGGCGTCTTTAGACCCGACCACGGAGCAATGGCTTCGCTCCTGGGGAGTCATGATGAGCAACGCCGGTTTCGATGATAATGTAAGTGATCACACGAGCCTTTTCTAGATTTCTTACGAGAGTATCGCATAAAACTAACTAGAAAATAAGGGGTTCGACACTCGTATGGCGGCTGCACTCGCGATCCGGTCCTTTACGACCCACGTCGCCATCAACACTACACTCCCTTGCCACATCCCTTGGCTCTTGGCTTTGTATGATGCTCTGAACGACGACGACGACGAGATCCGGGACGTGGCAGCCGCCGCCGCTTTTCCCCTGCTCGGCAAGTCACTTATTTCCTTCGAAGCCGCTATGCGGCTCCTGTCCTGGCTGACTCAGCATTACGGACACCTGGATGAGTTCCGCCAGCACGTTGCCCACCGCATGGTGGTCGGACGCGCCGCCGCCGGCGTGGCAGTGGTGAGCGACCCGTGGGTTTCCCCGGAGACTCAACTCACCGAGGCGTTGTGCTTCGATGATTCGCTGTTCGTCATCGAGGAGCAAAACCTCTACATCGACGAGGTGCGCGAAGCGCAACGCTGGATGCGCGTGCTCATCGGCTGCGGCGGCGCTGCCGCCGCCGCCACAGCCGCCGCGCCCGATGCCCTGGTCTCTTGGACGGCATCCGGACTTCGGACACTAACCGAGCTCGCCGCGTCCGATGACGGCGTGCTGGGGTGGTCCTCCAAGCCCGAGGTTTTCGCTATCTGCTCGCGCATAGTCATCAGCGGGGCGGCTCTGGCCAAGCACCACTTGGTCGTCAAGGAGGAGTTGCAGAGGTTCTTGGACCAGGGTAAACAGACGAGGCTTCATGGTTTGTTGATTGCCATGTGTGCTAGCTAGGTTCCCTTCCTATTTACATATATTGACTGTTTCGATTCCTCGTAAATTTACTTTTTGACGGAGTGTGTCTTATATGTACAATCCCATCGCGTTAGTACCAGAGATGGTCTTCTCAGCAAAAAAAAAAAAAAAAAAACCGCATCAGTGTCCCAACTTGTTGCGAAATATCGAGAAGAACCCAATTGGACTCCCCTTAGCCACACATATCTGTCATTATGCATAGTAAAAACCATCATCGACCCTTAGATTATCCTATCCCCTAGAAATCTCCATCCTCAAATCTTTCAGCAGCTGCGGATCAGACTGACGTCCTAGCCGGGCTACGAGCACTGTATTCTGTGCTTGTAGGTCCCCGACCTGCTCCTTTAGAATCTCCATTTGCTTCAGCGCAACGTCACGTTCGGTCTTGACCTTCTCGAGCTCCATTGCTAAGTTGGTTTTTTCCTCGCGCTCAATGGCCTTGCGCTTCCTCTCCTCGGCCTTCCTCGTCTCCTGTAGCCTCTTGTCCTCTAACCGCTTGAGCTCACGTCGGTACTTCTCCTCTTGTTTAGCTATTTCGCGCTCGTGCTTGTCGCGAATCTTGGCGATGGCCGCCTGGTCACGTTGGGCGTCCTGATCCTTGCGCGAGAGGGCGCGTTCCTGCGCTCGTTGTGTCTTCTCCGCCAGCTTGCGCTGACGCTCCTCGAGCTTCCGGAGGTCCTTTTCGTGTTGTATGGAATAGGTAGTGGACTTCGCCATGGCTGACATATCGGAGGAGTGCACGGACTGGGTCTCACCATTGAGCGTGTGGGCTTCAGTGCTTCCCGCCATGCTTACTTTTGAGCCCTCTTCATCATGGTCGGAGGCGAAGCTGTGGAAGCTGTGTTCCGAAGCGGAATCATCGTCGTCCTCAGAATGCTGTGTTGCGGACATGTCAGAGTCCGTGGCAACACTAAGTGCTGCCCCAAAAGGGTTTGGAAGCCGTGAAGCGGCCGCACCCAGGGCTCCAGCAATCATTCCGTAGAAGCCGCTCGGCCTGACCTCAGCTTCGTCATCCGTTTCCCAATTCTTTGCGGCCTGCTTCGGGATAGGTTCGTCAGCCGGGTCGATGAGAAGGTTCGAGGTAGGGTCTGCCGGCCCTATCTTTTGCTGTGTTTCATCACTTTCAATTTGTGTGGCGCCCTGCTTCAATATTGAATGGACGGCGTCTGCTTCTACAAATTCATGCATCTTCTTCTTGGAGATCCACTTCATGAACTTGTCCGCATCGCTGGCAATGCCGGCAGGGGTTCCCTTTTCGACCATGAAGCGTGGTACGCTACCACCGGGATCGCTTCGCGTCACCATCAACCACTCTACGATAGTTTCACATTGCTCATCTGCTTCATCGTTCTGGTCTGTACCTGCAAATGTTATAGTCCTGCCACGTTTTCGCCCGTCTGATTCTCCTGCATCAGATGCTGAACTAGCGAGGGCAGCGTTGCGTGCTGCTCGAGTTGCCGCTTCTTTGCTGATGGCCTCCGTTACACTGCGTCGAGCTTCGGCAGAGTCCTCATTTCCAACGTCGATGGAGGAACGGGTTCTTCGCAAGGGTCTTTCAACCTTGATTTCGCGAATAAACTCCACAGACTCATATTGACCTCTGATGTACCCGTCGCGTGGAGGGCATTCGGGGTGCACACATGGCTTGGAGATAAGCATGAAGTATCTCGGCTTGCCCTTGAAACCCTCCTGTATTGGATTATCAATGGCAGAATCTGAGCTGAGCAACAGGGTAATGAAATCCCGTGGTGTTGTGGGACCCGGAAACTGTGCAGAAAGTTGGTAGACTGTACGAACAAGCACTTGTTAGCACCGACTTAATTTGATTGCACCACGCATCAAGGATCTCATACCTTCGACCTTGCCACAGCCGTCTACGACTGTATTTTCGACGCGCTTGTCCGCACCGATGCCGCGGATCTTGCCATCTCCAGGCTTCCCTTGCACTTGCAGGCTCTCTGCAAACTCAGTCTCCATGCCGAGTTTCCACTTCTCAAACGTGAGGCCCTCGTGGACGCTGCGTCGCGCAAACCACGCTCCCTTCCGGTCCTTGGACGCTAGCTTGTACACATTAATCCCCAACGGGTTGTCGCGCGGGTTCACCTGAACTTCTTTCCATTCATTTCGCAGCCGTTCCGCCCGTTCCGAGGATTGGGGTGCGCGAGCAGGCAGTTTGGTGGCAGAAGGGTCCGTCACGGCCCGGGGCCGTCGCCCTGGATTGGGCTGCAGTGAGGCTTTGGTATTCAGCGAGAGGGGAATAGAATCGATGAGGCATTGTGCATCCATGAAGATGTCGGTCAAGAAGGGCTTGAGCTTGGCCTGGTCGATGGTGCTCCAATCGATGGGCGCCAAGGCCGTGAAGGCTTCATGAGGATTTGCCATGGCGCTCGCGTGCCCAGCTAGAGCGATGTAATATTCTCTTCGATGAGTTCCAGCGATTTCGCTATGTGACGGCGTGCATAGCAGGGCGGTAAGGGCCCAACAAAGTATGTTTCAATTGGCTTTGTAGGCAGAAAGCCACAGGAGGTCTACGTGCGGCAGTAATCCACACGCGATTAGTGAGCTCCCAGTCAATGGGAGGGGTAAAGCTGTTGAGCAAATCCGGAGAGCTTCAAGGCCCATTACGATGCAGAACTGGATTAAAAGAAGCTTCTGAAGGAAGTGTAATACCAGAAAAGTGTCAAGAGGAAAAGTCGCATATGTCACCGCCAGCCTGCTGCGAATTGCTTGGTGGTTCTTCTTGGTTATCGCATCGTTCTGATAACCTGCGCGAGTGGTTGAGAGCAGGTGACGTCAAACATCCCCGCGATAGCCTAGGCTTAGCGGCAGGCCAGCATCTTTACTGGTGCGTAACGTCGACGATCTGGGGTTGCTCAGTGCGGAGCCTTTCTCCCGGCCATGCTAGCTTGAAATGGTTGTCTGTTTGAAGGTCTCAGATATTTTCGAAGTGATGACTTCATGACAGGATCAGGCACAAGGGGCTCATCCTCATTGCCTCTCAGCAAGAATTGCCCCCGGAAAATCAGGTTAATTAGATGTTGCGCAAAGGGTCAGATTGACCATGGCAAAGCACCGTCAACTGGACTATCTGGATGGTGTCAATAGGAGGCCTATCAACAGTGTTTGCACCTGTGTATAAGCTCACGAACTTTATATTAGCTCTTTCCTCATGATAATCCACCCATATTCGGCTGCCTATGCACTGTTGCTCTGCTACAAGATGTACTCAGCTTCGCCAGTGGCTCAATGATTGGGAACAAGAGCTCAGCGATGCATTTCTTCATGCTAAGTAGTAGCGTGTACATTTCCTAGGTACTCAATTGGGTAGCTGCTGGATGCGAGTGAGGTCAATGGGGGATGAGACACCTTTACCACCCACATGGGCAATCGAAATCTACCATATTGATCTTGACATACTCTATCCGCTTCGTTGACCAAACTTATAGCACCATAAACACTGCCCTGCAGATGAAACTATTTCCGAAAGCACGGACTAGGACGCACGCAGCTATAGATTGCATTTATTATATGCATTCGTCACAAAATAGAAACGGTTACATAGAATTAAACTTTCACTGATTTATTATACAGTCATAAAATATGATGCCTATTATTTTAAGTTGCTGCGTGCAGTAAGTACGTACACAGTATATGCATAGATTTCTAACCGTTGTGAAAGATGTCTCGAATCACGGTACGCTTCTACTAATCGGCAAAAGCTCGGGAGTGGCAGCCGATGGTGGGGCTTGACATCACTTGTGAAATTCCATATTGCCCCTCCAAAATCTTGTCTCACGGAGCTGGGCTGTGTCGAAATTTACAAAACCCAACCCGGACGGCGACATCGCAGAGCCGGGCAGGAGCACAAAGGACCTTGACAATAGAGAATAATCCAGAACCGCCAAAATGTCGACAACGGTGGACAAGGTACGCCCGCCCCGAGGTGTGCATCGTTTTAGATTGAGCGCGTGCTAACTATCTCCAAACAGATCAAGGAGATCGAGGCCGAAGTAAGTGGAACCGGCCACCGGACTGGAGCGCGCAGTAAGGACGACTAACATCCTTGATTATTAGATGGCCCGGACTCAAAAGAACAAGGCAACGTCGTTCCATCTGGGTCAGCTCAAGGCGAAGCTTGCAAAGCTCAAGCGGGAGCTGCTGACCCCTTCTTCTGGAGGAGGTGGTGGCGGTGCAGGTTTCGATGTTGCTCGAACTGGTGTTGCCAGTATTGGCTTCATTGGCTTCCCTTCCGTAGGAAAGAGTACGCTCATGAGCAAACTGACCGGCCAGCACTCCGAAGCAGCGGCCTACGAGTTCACCACCTTGACATCGGTGCCAGGTCAAGTTACTTACAACGGTATGGCATATATTCAAATGTTTTGAACCGCAGGATCTGTACGCCTTTCTACAAGTTTGATATCTGATGGAAAATATGCAGGGGCTCCGCTACAAATTATCGATCTTCCAGGTATCATCGAGGGCGCCAAAGACGGTCGAGGACGAGGTCGTCAGGTTATTGCTGTCGCGAAGACGTGCCATCTCATATTCATCGTGCTTGATGTCAACAAGCCGCTCACAGATAAGAGGGTGATAGAGAACGAGCTGGAGGGGTTCGGAATCCGTATCAACAAGGAGCCACCAAACATTACCTTCAAGAAGAAAGACAAGGGAGGATTGAATATCACCAGCACCGTACCGCTATCCCATATCGACCACGATGAGATCAAGGCTGTCATGAACGAGTACCGCATCAACTCCGCTGACATTGCCATCCGTTGTGATGCAACCGTGGACGACCTCATTGACGTTTTGGAAGCCAGGAGCCGCAGTTACATTCCGGTCATTTACGTGCTGAACAAGATCGATGCGATCAGTATCGAAGAGTTGGATCTCTTATACAGGATTCCCAATGCAGTCCCGATTAGCTCTGAGCACGGCTGGAATATCGATGAGCTGATGGAAGCAATGTATGTTACACATTTGCGAATTAAATCGCAAGGGTTCTTGCTCCTCCTGACTATGGCTGACACGCGATGGATGTACAGGTGGGATAAGCTCAAACTAGTACGAGTCTACACAAAGCCCAAGGGGAAGATGCCAGATTATTCAGCGCCTGTGGTGTTGCGGTCTACACGCTGTACTGTGGAAGATTTTGTAAGTAATGTTTGCGCAACACCCAGCGCCTTCGGAATTGCTGACCTTGCTAACCGCGACTGCCCCAATAGTGCAATGCAATCCATCGTACAATTGTCGAACAATTTAAGCAGGCTATTGTCTACGGCAAATCCGTCAAGCATCAGCCTCAGCGTGTGGGTCTTAACCACGAGTTGGCGGATGAAGACATTGGTAGGTCTATTGACTCTGGGCTCTGCCCCGAAACTCTTACCCCGGTAGGCTGGTGTCGCTAATATGTGCCAACCTTCTAATAGTGACGATCATCAAAAGATGATTGTTGGACAATATACCAAATTGCATACTGCGCTTCGCAATTGCAAAACAAGCACGCGGCTCAGCAACATGACATCACTGAATCCAGCGGCAAGAATAGACCTTCCTGGGGTATGTGTACGTGTATGTTTGTTTATGTACGTATACGACATTTATACGGCCATCGGGATGCCCAACCGTATCTGGAGGGATTACCGCCCAAAGGCTCGCCATGGAGTAAATTATTGAGCCCCCCTCCGGATCATCAAGTTAAGAGGACAAGGCTGGCGGATGGCTGCATTAATGCAAAATTGCCAGCGGTGAAGGAGCCGATCGGATACAGGCGAGCCAGTTGCATGGAGCACAGGAAGGGGCATGTTTGCGGGGAGCGTGAACGAAAGGATACTTTACATGCGTACCGGTGAGGGGTCAGCATGTTCACCATCTTTGGAGAGGTTAGAAAGCTTCCGTTGGTCGATGGAACAAGGATAAGATAGTCTCCGGGCGGTCTTTCCCAAGAAAGAAAAAAATACCAAGAAGCTATTCTATTTGGCAATGTTTCTTATCTTTTCTTGTTTCGAGTATAGCTCCGGGTACAAGAGTTGGATCCGGGGTATAGCGTTTGCGCCAAAATGATGGCAGATTGAATATGGCAAGAGGATGCGGCGAGGGAGCGCGCATTCGGGGGTGGGTGGTAGCGGATGTAGCAGCCAGAACAGCCACACGTTCCCCAGGTGCAACCGGAACAAGGACTACAGCAGAAGCGAATCCTAGAGGGCTGCAATCAGATGCATAAACGAGGCCACATCCTATGCGGCCACGATTCCGGCAACAACGTAGAGATGCAGGAGGGCAGCATGAGAAGAAAGCTCAGATGGGGTTGAGAACCAGGGGGTGGGGGAAAGCTGCTACATTTGGGTTGTGCTAGCGCTCTCTTGCGCGTGCTCTCTACTTCCTCCCCCCCCCCCCCCCCCCTTCCCCCCTGCACTGGCTTCAACTTTTCAAGTATTTTTTTTCTCCTGTTAACACCCCCGGCTCAATTTATCGTCTCCGTTATGCGCTTAAAATCGTAAAACTATCGAGGTATACAACGTGAGTACGGTGGGTACCGCTCAGCATGTAACGCGTAATACCGTTCGAGATGCCTAAACCTCCAACACAGTTGACTAGGTAATTACATAGACAGGAGGAATGGTCGACTACTGATTAAGTTACACAGTACAGTAGTACTTTCAGTACCTTCAGCTTAGAGACGAAGGCGAAATGAAAAAGCCTCTTACCAGCACTCGCAGATCTTCGGTTTGTTTTTCCAATTTTTATTATTATTGTGCTTTCTTATTCAACCTTATTTTCTTTTCTTTTTTCCCCCGTCCCTTGGCTAGTTAGCGTGTGGTCTTATCCTTGGTTGCACTACATCCATCGGGTAGTTTTTGGCTCTCCACCTTGTTCACACGGCCATCCACCATTCAAGGAGCTTGGAAGCCCCACCATCTCTCACCTGCCCAACGTTCGGATTTGGTGGATTCGCGTCCGACCTTTCACGATCCTCGATTTGCCGCCCGATGAGCACCCCAATCTACGGGCCCTCCCCCCTGTGGCATGTGGGAGTCCTCAAGTGAAATTTTATTTATTTATTGTCCTACTCCAAGAATCTGACTGTGCAAGGTATTCCGAAATTGGGTTTAGTAGATTCTTTTCCGCATAGTGGCAGGCAGGATATGCGGTGTAATTGCCCTGTGTTATCTCCGCCCAGGCAGTTTAGCCCCGATCAGCAGGCGTTGCAGTGGCTGTCTTTCTGCGGCCCCATTCCGCTTGACCTCTCCAATCGTGTATCGGGTGATAGCTGATGGCGGTTGAAGCCATTGGGCCTTAATCCAATATTGCATCGGTCACGTATGCACTACGCGGCGCGGGAGCTTCAGCATTGGCCTGGTACGGGTCGATGTAAGTACAAACTGCCTTTTACTTCAACATGGGGCCTTGGAAAACCACATTGCGCGATAACCTACACAGGTTTCGGCCGGGCGCTTCGAGGATTTATCCCTTCACTGCAAGCAGATCATGGATCAACTGATGGCAAGGGTCCCCAAATGTCCCCTCCCTCCAGGCGCGTGGGCAGTAGGGGAGACAGAGACATACAATGTCCGTGACCATGTACATAACGTACATACATACGGTACCAAAAAGCAATAACCGCTACTTTACAAGACCCCCCTGCCCCTGGTCGTCGCCAGCCTCAAGAAACGAGCACAGACGATTCACACCTTTTGACCGTTAATGAGCCTGGGTCTCCGCCTACCTAGCTAGTTCCTTGGAGATCACACCCCACCCCCTACCCTGCCCGGAGCCACTCGCCGAAGGGAATTCGGGGTGGAGATATGCCAATCATTCTGCCGTCAATAGTCCTTCTGGTCATGATAGACAAGTCAATGCCGTTCATGTTGCTCAAATGGATCACATCTGTATATGCAGGCATCACTTGCCGAACGAATACTAGAGATATACCGAATTCATCTTGATGCACGAAGGTCGGTGACCGAATGTAGCGCATGAGATAAAAGCGCTCAAAAGTTTGCGTCTCTTCTCGCTCTGAATAATTGGCGCCCGCAATTTTTCGCCTCGGTGTGGTTCGATCGTCTCTCCACAATAGTCCTAGTATAATGGACGACTGGAATCAGTGCATATAAGCAGCAAACGCAATTGGTGGTGTAAGGCACCGAACTCCGCCTTGAATAGGAAGTATTGCCGCGTTTTCTACCTACCCAAAGGTGATAAGGAGGACCAGACATAGTGCGGAAGATTAAGAAGTAAGCCTCACATTTAGCACTTGTCGGATGAGTATGTTCTGCCAAATAGTTCGGGTTGGCCCTCAAACTCGAAACGGGGGCGGCACCTACTGGGATATTTTGTTTGGCCCAGCTTAAGCTATCGAATAATGTGGCATCGATAGCCAAGGGTAACACCAGAGCCAGCCAACAGGAACCAGGCCCGGCAAGCGGGATGAAGCATCGCTTGGACCTCGACGGAGTTCTCGGCCCAATGGGCTTCGAACCAAATATCTCTTCAGACCCAGACCGACGTTGCGGCCCAATGGTAATCCTCGTGCAAAGGCAGATTCTGCTGCTACCTTTGAGGACAATCTAGGGTTGGTGTAAAACAGGTCTCCCTGGACCCAGACATTGTTGGTTTCCGGCCTACTTTGACGTACTTCATCATGCAACAGGGCTGTAGTTATGGCGTTGCAGAAACGAAGCCTGCGGCGGACCCGTAGGATGAAGAAGATGGTCCGAAGGCGAGAGGGCCGGCCCTTCCCTTTAGCTCGATCTTACATTGGACGTTGGTGCAAGGTGTAGGGAATGGGTCAGCGGGTCACAATATGCCATCCTACAAGGTTAGTGCTGAGGCGATCGTCCCAAAGCCGGAGGATGAGTTCCCTGGATAGGCTTTCCCGTGACAATATGCAAGGATCTGATATTATAACAACGGAGAAACCTTTTTTTTGAAGCGCGCAAACAGGATCCAGGCTAGGTTGCCTTCAAGGATAATCGTCGTATGTCGACCTATCCGGACTACTAGCAGGCTCGTCAGGCGTCGGTGTGCGATCGTCAAGTGACGTGCTCCCACTTTTACACACCAAGTCAAGAACATGCTTTAGCTATGCAAGTTTAGCACTTTGTTTTGGTGTCTAGCACATATTCCCAGGACGGCTGGGTCCTAGCATCGGTCGAAATAACAAGTAAGAGAAAAGCCAGAAAGAAAAAAGCTTAGCAGAAACCCTGGTTGGTAAGTATAGTCATCCAAGCTTGGAAGTGCTGTGGTCTTACACCGTCCAGCAGGAACCCCCCCGGGAATTTGAATCTCGGACCGCTCAATGAATTAAAATCTCCGATATTGGTGACAGACTAGTACTCCCTATTATACTGCAAATGGTCAATTGGGCGTCGTATTAGCTGGTTTAGTCTGACTAGCATTAATCTGAGCTTAGCAATTGGTAGGTTCAGGTCAGCTCCGACCAGCAACCAAGTGAGATTAGTAACCTGGTTCCGGGAATAGATGAGCAATTTGAATTGGCGAAGCAGTCATGGATGGCCCCAGTGGGAGGTTCCACTTGGAGCGGTGCTTTTGGCTCCCTGCGAGTAGGCAAAATCGGTATAAGCGGGCGTCGCTCATTTTCCCTGAGGCGAGCGCGGGAAAGGCTTGCGGCCACTGGCCAGGGGAGACGATCCACGACTTGACACCGTCACGAGCATGGCTCCCTCGTGAACGGAGATGAGAAGAGGGCATTGGTGACAGCCACTCGCCTCAGAAGATCCACGGGATCAGTTTTCCCCACTGCACCAGTCGGGGTCTTGGGAAAATTCGTAGCGGGATGCGAGAGGGCGATGATGACGATTAATGCAGACCGATGACTGGCCGGGTTTCTCGACCATATTCTCATCAGGTGAGGGGCGCCTTTGATATCGTCAAGGCTGCTGCGGGTTTTTGGCTCGTGGGTAGTGGGCGAATGAAAACGCAGGGGTCCAGAATCTCACGGGGAAATAGCACACGGTGGCAGGCAAGTGGTTTGCGGATGGCCCTATGAGAGACGCTCCGGGCCTTTCTGACAGGGTGGTGACCTGGGATTACCCTGCAAAGAACCCCCTGCAAAGGCTAGCGGTCCGCGAATGCCCACATTCATCCAACTTACAGTAGTGGAGATGGTCGACGCCAAGCTCATTCGGCTATTCTCCTCCATCTATTGCCCATTTGATGGGAGCAAGTGAGCGGGGGTTTCAATAATAGAGCAACCAGTCGCGAGAAACTGTAGGAGCTGCGCGAAATTATAACGGGGCTTAACGGAAAACCGCTTCGGTGCGCATATACCTTTTCCAGACGAGGAAGTAGTGCTAGCGAGCGGGTGGATGGGCCTATGACAGGCCATTCGCTGCGGGCCGTTGGGTCAAAAAGCACTAAGGGTTGAGAAGTTGCTGTTGGCTAGTTTAAAGGTTAATAGACAGTTTCACACGAGACGGCCGATGGATCCCCTACCTCACTAGGGCCCCATCAATCGAAAGCAAGTTGTACTTAGCTGCTCCTCCTACATTGACCTATGTAGGGAGCCATCCGGCTAGTTTGGTGACGAATCTCTAACAGCTGAAGCACTAGAGAACGGAACTTGGCTGGCAGAAGTGGTTGGACGGTGTGCTATTGGATGAGTGCTGCGCAAGCGTTTTATGATTGTCCTCTGCCCGGGGACTTTTGTCCTCTTCCTCTATGTTTGATTCTTCCGCTTCCACGCTGCTACTATCATATCATGAGTGAGAATCCTGGGGGAGGACATGCCGGAAGGGGTGGAGGGTATGCCCATGTCTGCGCTCTCTGTTGCAGCGAACGAGATTTGCTTTGCTTTTTTGGCTCCAACCGTGTTTGGGGCATCCCGCTAACTTAGACCTCGGGAGTTTCCTTCATCCGCTGTCTTTCGTCGTATTCACTTCACTGCTGACCACCACCCACGGCACCAATAGGATACCCTAGATCAAGCTAGATCATCTCTGCCACTCACCCACTCCCCTCGGCATATCTCTCAACCAGCCAGGCGACGTAAGATATGTACATGCTATCTACAAAATGTAGCAGATAGTATGATAGGTAACAGAGCTCTGTTTTCTCATCATCCATTGTCGCCCACATATGTCTCGTCACACAAGTCCCAGGGATATCCAATTACCCATAGCCCTGCCTACACAATTCGTCTCTCGAATGGACAGAACAATAAATGGTGGGATAAGCCCCAATTCGGTAGAATCGAGGGACCTTGCCTTCGAGGATGGGGATGCACACGCGATACAACATGCGCGGCACCCACGTGGTGTGTATATGTGTGTAGCTACCTAGGTAAGTACCTAGGTAGCCAGTTAGTTACGTATGTATTTAGTTAGCTTGTTAGTTGGTTCCTCAGGTGGTTCACTCAAGCGGTTGGTGGTATGGCATAAGACGGAATGGATATCTACGGGTGTATGTACAGAAACCAAATAGCACTGGCCTTGGCCTGCTGAAGCTCTTCTCTCCACCCATCTAGTTCGTCACTATATGCAACATCCTGTCATCTCATTATGGGGGTGGTGGCCAGCTAGGCCCAGTGGCTGTTCGCTTGCTTCCACTCCCATTTCTTGTTGAAGCCCCCCCCCCCCCCCCCCCCCCCCGGTCACCCTTCTTGTCGCCATGTACCGTGCCCTCAGAGGTACGTAGTATTGTGTATGCAGTCTTCCAGCTCCAGGGCCCCATATGTCGTCGACAACTCCTCACCTCCCCATCCCATCCCATCTCATCCCATGGCTTTCTGACAAATGTTCGGTAGCAGTGCAGCGCACTCGGTTTATTATTTTTCTTCCCCTTCGTTTTTCACACCACCCCCCAAATCCTAACCCCCCTTCCCCCAGTCCAAGCATAACCCCCCCGGTCCAGCCAGCCTTCGCTCGACTTCGTTCACCTTTATTCATCCGTTGCCTTCTGCAGGCCCCAGTTTCTGTCAGTTTGTCATACCCGACAAATTCAGACCCTAGACTCACTCAGCCTTTGACATTCGACGCCTCCAAGGAGCTATTCCGTTTTTTTTCTTGAACTGAGGTACAAGACACAAAACAACGCTACTCGAACGATCCTTGTCCTTGCATATGAACTTACATATCATCAATCTGCGACCCTCCACACTGTCCAGCTCTTGTCATGCGTTTGATGCCACACTCTCTTCCAGACTCAACCTTCAACCTGCATTGCGGCGCCTTCTTCATGCAGCAGATCTTGCCTCCTGGCGACTACTGTTAATTCGGTATGTTGTTGTGCAGCTAGGTTTGCTGTGTGTCGTCTGCTCTTCCCCTCGTTTCAATACCACCAAGGGTGAAAGCGACGACCAACCCTTGGCCGGTTTATCACTCATTTACCTGGAGAATTTACGTACACCCCATTCATAATACCCATACCTTACTTACATACAGGTTAGTGAGGTCTTGGGAGCGCAAGACAACCCAATAAGTCATCTGTTGCTCTCCTCCAGTTAGCCATCGTTCGGGTTCGCTCTTGGCTTGTTGGCGAATAGCTCGATTGATCGCCGTATTTGCATTTGCTCACTCCGCTACCAGAAACCCGTCGCTCTCAATTACCGTCACCGCATTACATATACTCTGAGGTATCCACTGTTCCTATCATAGCCGCTTTTACACTCCTCCGCCTGTTCTGCTTTTTGGGGCTCGTCCGAGAAGCTGGCAAACGTTGCTGCAGCTCCTAAGCGCATCCCGACTCTCTTTGGACCTACACAGGTGTGCACTGCATAGCCCCTTCGAACAACTGATTGGTTGCACACACATGCATGTCGTTTCCCGTCTGTAGAAGGTCGAACCGCCGTTACTTTCCAGTTCGGCTAGTCTCCGCAGACTCTCTGGCTTTATTCCGACCAAGAGCCAGGGTAAACTGTGCGGTATACATACATACCCGACGGCAGACGGGCCCTTTTTTTCATATTGTGCCCACTGTAAATGCGACGGCCGTGGGAAAGAGCAGAAAACATATCCTCTTGAGCGTGCGTATATTAAAGAGTACGACGTGCAGGCAAATATGCATAACATCAACAGCTCAACCGGCATGTCGCAAGATAGCCACCTCGCGGGTGATAATGCATACTCGAATGATCAATGGCCGGATATGACTTCATTTAATCAGATGGCGCTATCGAGCTATGGAGGCAATTATTATATACCGCCGGTTTCCCATGGGTTGCCATCGGAGTCTATTGGCGTCAGCCATATGGGCCCGCCGCCCGTCCCTCATACTGTTCAGCAAGCACAGCAACAGCAGCTTCAATTCCAGCAACACCACCAACACCTTCAGCCGTATGCGACTCACCTTCCGCATGCTCTTGTCATCCCAGCAACCCCACAGGTTTCGTGGCCGAGCCTGCGGACAAATCCAGGCCAGAGTTATTCGGCGCCGCCCGTTCCTATCCCGCCGCGATCGGCATCCTCTTCAAAGCAGCAACCAAAACTTCCTTCCATCACGACCTCAACTCCAAGGAAGACGCTCACAAACGAAGACCGCCGGAGGATGTGCCAGTATGCCGAGGACCATCCGACGAGTAAGCAGACGGAGATTGGGCTCAAGTTTGGCGTAGAAAGGAGGTTAGTATATCTGCTACCGGCCAATATTAGAGGATCTTGCCACCTTAACAATTGTCCATAGCACTGTTTCCAAAGTCCTGCGGAAGAAGGAGTTCTTTCTCAGCCAGGATGAACGAAGTAGCTCGCCAGTCAAGAAGCCCAAAGGAAAGAATGCTGGTGAGCTTGAGCGCACGCTGGTGAACTGGGCTCGCAATCAGCAGAAGAAGGGTGTTGTGGTGAGCGATGAGGAGCTGGAAAATCAAGCCAGGGCCTTCTTCGCTGGGACCGGTAGCTCGGAAAATCCGTTGAAGATCATAACCAGATCCTGGCTGGAGAAGTTCAAGCAAAAGAACGGGATGGGGCCCGGAAAACTAATTCGCAGAGCTTCAGAAACTGCTGTACCAGACAGCGCCCAGTTATCCGCCGATTCGCCCGACGGGGTCTCCCCTGAGTCTCAGCCTTCGCCGCCGGTAATGTCAGCTACGACAAGTAATGAGGGTAAAGATATGGCTTCGGACTACACAAATTTCGAGGATGATGTGTATAAGCCGTCTCAGAGCACGACTTCACTCTCGAGCGCGGTCACGGATCCGTCGTCCTCGACATTTTCTGGAAATGCCTTCAGCCCTGGCTCCCAAGTGACCTTCTCCCCAGATGCAAATAATGGCATGTTTGATCAGGCCCGGATCCCTCTGGATTCCTCTAACTTTCAGCGTCCGAGGAGCCAAACATTCCCGACTTTGGATCTGGGATTTACACAGCAGCCGTCCTCGGATATACCTACACCTAAATTCAGCGCCTCTACTACGGCTCCACCTTCTGCCCTAGACTCTGCCAACTCTGACATGGGCAGCTCGAGCTTTGCAATGGAGACGGCGCTGCCTCAAGCGCTACATCATAGTCATAGCAGCAGCAGTCTCGGTGGACGATCAGCAAATACACCGATACTTCTGAGCGCGGGAGCTTCCACTCCTGGGTCACCGACGCAGGAAGATGCGAGACGGGCGGCAGACACGCTGCTTAGTTTCATGCAGCACGTGGGGATCGTGAATGGCGATGAATATGCTACCATCCTGCGATTGACAGAGAAACTGAAGCTCCATCAGCAACAACTTCAGCCTTTCAAAGGATCAATATCTGCTTCCATGGGAGGCCTTTCCCGCATACCAGAAGGAGACGTTGAAATGCCTATCATATCGCCCACGATCCTCAAGAGCGACGTGAAAGGCGAGCCCATGATTACTGGATAGGAACGGATTCAGCGGATCGTCGATTCTGAGTGTATATCTTCCTTGCTTCTCCTTCGCCTTTCTCGCGCTTCCTGGAATGCGCGTGGTTTGAATTTGTGTCCTCGCCGGACGCTGAAAAAAGGAAAGCGAGAACAATATTAACGCCAACAGCTCATTTCACTACTCTAATTTCAACTTTTTATCTTTTATTTTCCTGTCCCCATCCTTCCAATCTGGATACTGGACAAGAGGGGCGACTCTCTGGCAGCGAACTTTTTACACATCGGCTTCGTCTCACGACATTGAATCACGAGAAAAGGGGGTAACATCGGAAGAACCAGGAAGTATCATCTACACATGGAAACAGCAAGGAACGCCTATACAGCAAGATTCTCGCGAACAGCAAACCAGATCAATATACCCACGAACCGACCCGTACGGACGAAAAGAGTTCAACCAGCTCCTCATCGTCATTATCTTTTCATCGTATCAATACCTAATCTTCATCCACGACCACAAGACTTGTCCACCGCTCGCGCGTTTTGCTTGGACACCCAAATACTCATTCTATTACCTATACATACGTCCCTGTCGATCGCTCGACTCGATATCGATACCTCTCCCGTTCTTCATCTGGTTTTTCTTTTAGCTTAGGAACTTCTTGTTTGTTATGCTTATTTAGTTGACTTTATTGACTCATTGATAAATGCCACTTTATCGATCCCTATTTTTATACTTATTATGAATTTTATTTATTTATTCGATCACTTCTTTGCAGTATCGGCCAGGGAGAGAGGACACAAACACAGCGGAACAAAAAGGGCCAGTGGAAGAGAAATGAGCAATTCACTTGCCTGTGCGAAGACATAAGGTCCATGGAGTTCTCCTATCTAGGGGCGCCTCCCTCAATTCAGCCAATGACATTCTTAGTCGACCAAGAAACTCTCTCGATAGGTATCTCATCACAATGCACAACACATAATTCCGAATGCACAGGCAATGATTCCGATAAGTTGGAATAAGATTAGCTGGATTTCAAAGGCGCATCGTGGATCAGCTAGGAGTGAACCGAGCACAGACCTGCTTCCTCGACCTGTTATCATGGGCCTGGTTGAGCAGGGTCTGAAAGGCTTGGATGTGCCTACACCTCAATACTCGCCGCTGGAGAAAGGCAGGGGAGCGGTGAGAGGAAGGGGTGAGCGGGTGGATGGCAATGGCTTAGTTTGTTTTCGTTTTGGGGTGGGCGGCATTCTGCTTGCTTTAGTTTTGATGAAATCCCCCCAATCATGCTCTCGGCTTACCTCGTCGCAATGTGAGCCGCACAGTGAATGAACTACACACACATCTTTGTAATTCTTAAGAATAATGCTGCAAGCACTCCAGACACAACCCGGCTCCACCACAAACGGGGAGGGGGGAATATCCTTGGCAGTGTTGTTGCATTACCCTGCTATGCTGCAATGATGACATGTAACATTCGCGCGTTATTCTATATTATTTCTAGGATTGGGTATCTATAACTCATCATGAGGGGGAAAAAAAAATCAACCCCTCCCAGGCCCTGAAACATCTTCCACAATCCGCGGGATCTTTTGTGGCCCATAGGCGAGGGTCATGCTCCTCGTCTTAAAGTAAAGCCAGTGGGTACCTACGAGTACAAGGGGGGCCGGTGTAGAGCACGCGCGCGTGCGTTCATAAGTACACAATCTTTGATAATGGGTTTCACTAGTCAGTGAAGATCACCATTGATTCAACTTAGCCTTTCTTCCCACAGTTCAATGATCCCCTTGCGAGTCAATTCGGGCACGAGGCGCACTAGGATGAGCTCGAGTGCACCGTAGAGTAGATGTTTGTTACAGTAAATGTCCGAGAAGGGTTCTAGGACGCTTCGTTCAATTTCGGAAAGGATCTCATCCTCGTTGCCAGGGTGGCACTGAATCTGGTCCACTACAAGCTCACCGGCTTGGACAGTGGCGGGTGCCAGGTGCTCAGGTGGCTTACTAATCGGTGAGGTACCATCCGCGCTCGCTGTTACTGGTGGTACTGCTGCTGCGATTTGATTATCGGTGGTCACCTTGTCCCCCGGTGAAACAGAGCTACTGCTGCTGTTTCCAACCGCCGCTTGCGGACCGTACCGTGAAGAACCGTCTTGACTGCTAGATCCCGGGAGCTCTGACCCAAAGTACATCTTCCCCACCATCGTAGGGATGAGGGCATCGATTGCGCTTGCGCATCGCCGACGTAGAGCTGCTAGTTCCGCCTCGGATGAGGGGGCAACAAGACTGGGGGAGCCTGGAGCATTGTTTGGAAATAGAGCGGCACGGGTAGACCGCAGGAGTGGGGGTAGGCGCGCTGGGTCGAGCAGATGGCTCTGAATGTAATGTGAAAGTAATCTGCCGTATCATACGATTTGTCAGTCTTTGCATTATGCTTTATTACAAACGAAACGCTGATAGAGCCGGTATGTCCAGGCGAGTTCAGGGAGTGGGGGCTCAACCAAGACTGGGGGGGTTTCTGTTGTGTAAGAAGGAAAGGCTCTGTAGCTATCTAGAACAATGTTACACAGTCCGAGCCGCGGAACGTCCAATCCTTGATGGAGTGCCAGCTTGGAATCCGTCTAGTGAGGAGAAAGCGCCACAATAGGAGTGTGGTACCCCCCATCAACAATGCAGGACGGGGCAGCTACAGTGCTAGTTGAGGCTAGCAAAGAAGAAGAAAAAAAAACGAGGCTGCCTCACAGGGGATCAGAACAGGAAAGATAGAAACCCAGTGTGGCCATGCGCTCGCGACCACGGTCCGCAGGGTAGTAGCATTGAGTGCCCGGCCACGCGGCTCACTATTGGATTTATGCGCCTTTGGTTTATTACATCCAAAAATGATTTAGAGATATCCTAGAAGCCGGATGAGGGTAGCTGGCTGATGAATATTCATCGCTCTGTGAGATTGGATGATAGATGTTGCTGACAAGGGTGGTATACATTCCCATGTCAAAGTGACGGTGGGCTACAAGCCACATGTTTCCCCATGCTAAGTTGGGATGTCTATCCCTGTGACAGCCACTTGACGCTGCCGCCCTCGATAATTCTTTTTGATGGTCATTAATGACAATTGACAAGAAATCACCCGAAGGCGCCCATCCAAACGGGATTATGCTTCTTGAAAGCATGGGTAAATAAGAAAGGGCCACTTGAAGATCTCAATAGAGTCCCCTCACTCGAGTGTGGATCATATCATTCCACATGGTGAAACGGCACGGACGCATGGGAAGGAGGCTCGCAGAATCGCGCCGACATTCAGTAATGTTTGGTCGTGAATCTGGTTCGTCGGGGAATAATCCTTGTTAGCCCCAAGCTGGGCGCGTAAGAAAGGCTTCCGGATGGTCGGCCGGGACAGCCCTGGGCCGCTTATGGTGCAATCGGATGAAGCATTGCCAGGAACATTTGCCAATTGGTTGACGAAACGGAGCCATGGGATGCACTCGGGATGGGGCACTTTCAAAGGGCGATTGGAGCAGAGAAAGTGAAAGACAGAGCTATCTTCAGCTTTGAGCCGAATTGATTCCTTTGCAGGATAGAAAGTCGCATCACATACTGCCTGATGAGGATAACGGCGATATTGATCCGAAATATTGCTCAACGCATCACCACAATTGGAGTGAGGCGGCGGCTCTGATACGAGTGCCCACACAAATCTAGGATATTACCCAGGATATGAACGGAACAGAAATGAGGTCATAAACCTGGCGCCAACGCAACAATCCTCTACACTTGGGAAGAAAGCTCGTCTTGGACGCTGAATGGAAGAGTTTTGGATCAAGTGACCTGGAGTCTATGCGGTGTGATGAGGAGGAACTTCCTATCTGGGAAATTATAACGTTGATATGACCAAAAGAAACTATTGCGCCTTACCTGTCAATAACCCCATCAAAGGCTGCAATCCTGCCTGGACCCCATGAAGCACCCCATTGAATAAGTGAAAGTGCCCCGCTCAGCCACGGCATGCGTGCGTCAAGTTCAAGAAGACTTGCACAGCAGGGCCAGAGACGAAAGTTGACGATAGCTTTTCTGGGAGGATTTGGAGATGTTTCGATGGCCTCTTGATATTCGTGGGGTTCTTCGGCATGGGAGAGCCCAGATGGGTCCGACTTCCAGGGAGTAACTGAAGATGATCTCGAAGGCAGTGACCGTGACATGTTCAGAACGCTGAGCAGGACACGAATAATATTGACAACCGAAAAGCCCCACTGGATGACAGCCCAGAATGTTTGATGTATGGACCAGCTTCTATGCTTATTGATTGACATAATTCGCGGATGAATTTCTGGCTCACTTGGACTCTCAGTCCCGACGGAGTTGGCCATCTCAGTTGGCCGCTTGCCCACTAAACGGGTTAGCATAATGAATATCTCGTATAAGAGCCAAGGCTCGGAAAGTTTGTTAATAAAGAGATTGCCAATAATAAGCTCCGATAGTATCTGACCAACCAGTGCTGTCAGGCACTCATTCTCCAGATCCTCTGTGGGAAGCAGCACAGCCAGAAACCCCTGTACCAAAAGCTGGCGATAAGCAGCTTCATTTTCAGTCTGGACTTGGATGGATTTAGCATCATCTGGCCTTGGTACTGGGGATAGTGCTGGTAGAGGCAGCAGCGAATGATATATTTCGCGATGGTTGGCCTCAAGGGGTGCCCGAGCAGGGGAGTCTCGAGCAGTGCGATAGGCTACTTCATGTTAGCATGAATTCCTTATAAGGACAGCAAAGGTAGGGCAGTGTGCCATTCCAGGCTATTCAGGCAAGAATGCAACCGCGATGACATTGGATAGGTGAAAAGATAGTGGAGTTTGTGTTAGATACATCGCCAGTCACGAACCTTGAATATGTGCTTGAAGAAGCTCAGGTAATTCATCTAGGAGAAGGCTCTCCAAGTCGACCTTCCTCAGACGCTGCTCTAGCGCCCGAGTACAATGCGCTATAATCTGCACTATCTCGGCAATGAAGGTCTCGTCCGGGGTGATCTTGTTGTACCAGTTCTGGACAAACTCCCGGAGGATGATTGATATCAAGGCATAGAGTTGCAGATCCACATCGTTACGACTGGTTAGTGGTGGAAGCAGTTCTTCTATTGGCGCAGGAGTATTCCTCCCCCGATCGGAAAGATACTGCGCACAGAGCGTCCGACGAATGAGGGCCGCGGTAGCCGCGTCCGAGAGGAAGTCTGAAGATATGGGTCGTGTGGCACGGCGTGGCGGCGGCCGGGAGACTGAAGAAGGAACCCCAAGCCTGTTTGCATGTACGGCGGAGCCTCCTTCCGGAGCTGGGCGCGATACTGTCGGTGGGTTTGTAGGTTTCGCGGAGAGGTCACCACCAATAGGCGAGACCACAGCCATTGTTCCCATGGCTTGGCTGGGGAGAACGAGGTGGGGGAATCGAGTGTGAAGTTGGCTAAGGCCTATTTGATCATGGCCATGGTTCTATATGGCCTGCAATAGCACCTAGGGGGCCAGGTATGACCGGTAGAATGCTTTGCTGAGCGTGAGGGACGTGGGCGAAGATGGCTCTAAAGAAGAGAGGAGGTTGACTGGTGGCTATTTGTGAAGTGCCTCTAAGCACGTCAATCCCATGGCGCAGGTGCTACTTTCTTCGATGGGTCGCTGTAGGCAGGTGCAGGTGTGCTGTCATTGCATGGGGGATGTCTTAGCGCCAAATACGCAATGGTGCGGCCCCTTGTAAATTCAATCTAAGTATGTATGTAGCCAGACAGTTTAGGGTATCTGCGTAAACATAGTTAAGTTCCAATACACAATTGAACCGGCACGTGCACGCGTTAGCCCAGAATTCGGAAACTGGAGAGGCTGACTTTGGTCCCATCTTGTTACACACACCCACTACAACCGTAGCCACTTGCCTGCCACAACCCGTGCTATAAGCTACAGAATTCCCCCAGCTATTTTCAGTACAAAGAAAGAAAGAAAGAAAGAAAGAAAGAAAGAAAGAAAGAAAGAAAGAAAGAAAGAAAGAAAGAAAGAAAGGCAGAAGATCAAGTGGATACGTTCTTACGTGTATTGATTAGCAATGACTGTGAAGTGCAGCATGAGACCTAATACTTGCTAAAGAAGACATCATTTTGGCAGAAAGAGGGTGATATGAGCACGAACTGAAGCCTAAAATCAGTCCGACAGGTAAGGAAGCCTTGGTGAGTAAGAGTTGGGTTAGAACTGATATGGAATTCTTTAAGTCATAAACCCACATCCGCATCTAGTTATAATCTAAACTTTTGTACAGAATGGCGATATGTACATCGATATTGTACAATCCAGATCCATAGTTTGGGTGGACGTAGCGACACAACTGTCTGGTTTTGTTACACAGTGACCAGCACTTCCACGTTGGCCCATTCCATGCTTTGGTTTAAGCTCGACTTAGGGCTCAACATCCTTTCTAGTTGTTTCGTATCTGGAGGGGGAAAAATGTAAGCAGGTGTATAGATAAACTCAATGTGAAGCAGATATAAAACATACCTTTTGCCTCTGAACGCCCAAACACCCCAGTTGCCGCAAGTGACGTCCTGGGGATCTTGGTCATTCAAATCCCATCGTAAGCTTCGGAAAGTATTCTCTCCCGGCTCCAGAAGAATATCGAACTCGCCGCGACATGTCTGGCTGACCCAGTCAATGTCCCTCTCCATGTCGTATTGCGTATAACCAGTCGCGATGATGGGCGCTTTTGTTTCCAACAGCAGCGGTATCGTCTCCCGCCACTCGTGAGAGCTTGCCGGGTGGCCTAGACCTGGGTGAAAGAGGACGAAGCAGTCGAAGTAAGGGTCATATGGGTTGTAATATCCAGTTTGGTGAATCGTGTGGTAGTAATCAACTATTGTGCTGATCTTCATTGATGGTGCAATGCGATCTTCTACAATTGCACCGAATGGGTTGGAAGCCGTGCGTGGGGGCAAGGGGAATTCATCGTCGCGGTTGGACATGCTTTCAGGTCCGATAAAGATAAGATGGAACTTGCCCCTTGGGAACAGGTGGGAGAGCTGCACCCACACGTTCCGTGGCAACGATGATTCTGCACGGGCACCCAGGATAAAAATCCTGACGGGCGGTGCCTCGGGGCGCAAGCCACGAATGCCGTCGCCGCCACCACTTCTAGGTGGGTGCAATGTGTATCTTAAAGCGCTGAAGCTCTTCAGACCTTCTGGAGTAAGACGTCCACCCTTCCGGATGTTATAAGGACTCAATTCATGTAGGATGCTTCCAATAGTCATTGGATATGTTAGCAGGCGGGTGACCTGTCGCATGCTCCGGTCATCATTGACGGCTTCGAACTGTCTCGTATATAACAGGGTGTCCCAATTCGTCATGTTGATTGCTGCCTCCTCCATTTGTGGGCCTGAATATTCGAACTCAGGAAAGAATCGCCCAGAGCGGAGATCATGGTCATCTTCATTGATCTGACGCAAAGTATCGCACACCTTCAGGTGATTTTCGTAATCTTCAGCCCAATGTTGCTCGCTGCAATAAACAGGGATACCACAATCAGGGCATTCAAAATCGACGTGAGCAGGGGCCTGGGTGCCGTCTTGAGTTGGTGCCCCAGGGTCTGCCGGTAGGCGGGTAGCCTGGTGCTCAGGATGAGTACAGAAAGCATGCTGCCTCATGTAAGCTGCCCGCTGCCGAATTTCTGGTATCGGAGAATTTGTGTAAGAGTGGAATAGGTCATCAGGGCGCAAGACCGGCTTTCCGGAGGCTCGTTCCACCGAAGAAGCAGGCCCAACCTGCGAAGGGTCAGGATCAGATGGCTTCGTCTGCTGGCCAAATAATGAGAATGTTCGAGAGCTCGTGACGGCTGAGGCGGATCGTCTTGTGCTCGTTTGAGACGGTGTTGCTGCGGCACGCGAGAAAGCTCTCACGGAAACCAAACCCCTAACCCTTAGAGACTGTGAGCATCTTCGGCACACGCGAGAAGCTGCGGATCGCAACATGGGATCCATTGGGAGCGTAATTGACCTCAGAGTCTAAGATGCCAATGCAGTCATACGATCCCAGCGTGCGTCGAAGCTCTCAAGATTTTGAGCTTGGTCCAGTTAGCTCGCCTACATGGCCAGGGGCACGGAGAAATCCCATTCGAGGGCGGAACAATGATGATCCTGTGCTAACTAGGCGTGCACTGGCTCGTTTGGTGCTTCGAAGTATGCGAGCTCAAATAAATTTCATGCATCCACCTAATTGGTGGGGCTCCGACAGCTTCCAGCCTTCTAGGTTCCACTGCCAAAATTTCGAAGCTCTACACGTCGCGAGGAGTTTGATCCATCCAAAACACCAACAAACAGTGCAACACTGCTTAAAAACGTGTTGGATAGAGGGAGGTCGATGAAGCGCCGCGCTCGTCTCGCGCACCCTTCATAAAGATGGCGACCACGTCGAATATGTTTCTGTATTCTCTGACGGTGCAGCCTCCGACCACCATCACGCAAGCCATCGTGGGACAGTTCAGTGGCACTAAGGAGCAGCAGATTCTGACTGCTTCAGGCTCACGGCTCACGCTCTTGCGCCCTAACCCGTCCCAAGGCAGGGTGATTACTCTCTTATCCCATGATGTGTTTGGTATCATCAGGTCCATCGCTGCCTTCCGCCTTGCGGGAAGCAACAAGGGTAAGTTCGCTCTCCCCCCTTTCCATTCGAATAGGCTTCGCTTAGTGATTCTTGAAGCTGGCCCGGTAGAAACATCCCCGGTCTTTCCCTGAACGCGCGCTGTAGTCTAGGTCTTCATCAAGGTCTGGTGCGCCATGAGTTCACGTTGTGTACAAACGCTGACAGAATTTCCTTGCACCAGACTACATTATCTTGGCTACGGATTCTGGAAGGATCACCATCCTCGAATATATGCCGCAAAAGAACAAGTTTGTCCGCGACAAGCTGGAGACGTTTGGAAAGTCCGGAGTCCGTAGAGTTGTACCAGGTCAATATCTGGCTTGTGACCCCAAAGGCAGAGCGTGTTTCATCGCGTCAATAGAGAAGAACAAGCTTGTCTATGTTCTGAACCGGAACTCCCAAGCAGAGCTCACCATATCTTCTCCACTTGAGGCTCACAAGCCTGGCACACTAGTCCTTTCAACTGTAGCATTAGACGTGGGTTACTCCAATCCAGTCTTCGCTGCTCTGGAAATCGAGTACACTGAGTCTGATCAAGACCCTACTGGCCAAGCCGTGGATGAGGTAGAGACACAGCTTGTCTATTATGAGCTGGATCTTGGGCTGAACCATGTTGTTCGGAAATGGAGCGAAACCGTGGATCCGACCGCCTCAATTCTTTTCCAAGTCCCTGGTGGCAATGATGGTCCTAGCGGAGTTCTAGTGTGCGGTGAGGAGAACATCACATATCGTCATTCGAACCAAGAAGCCTTTCGAGTCCCGGTGCCACGAAGGAAGGGTGCCACAGAAGATCCTCAACGAAAGCGGACCATAGTCTCGGGCGTCATGCACAAACTCAAGGGCAGCGCTGGGGCCTTCTTCTTCTTACTTCAAAGTGAAGATGGCGACTTGTTCAAAGTCACTCTAGACATGGCAGAGGACGAGGAAGGCAATCCAACTGGTGAAGTGCGGCGTTTGAAGATCAAGTACTTTGATACAATCCCAGTTTCCACCAGCTTGTGCATCCTCAAAAGCGGCTTCCTCTTTGCAGCGAGCGAATTTGGCAATCACCACTTCTATCAGTTCGAGAAACTTGGCGACGATGACGAGGAAGTAGAGTTCTCAAGTGATGACTACCCTACAGACCCTACCGCATCATACACACCAGCTTACTTCTACCCGAGGGCTGCCGACAACCTGAGTCTCGTGGAGAGCATAGACTCGATGAATCCACTCACAGAATGCAAGGTAGCAAACCTGACCTCAGAGGATGCTCCGCAAATATACTCCATCTGTGGAAATGGTGCGCGCAGCACTTTTAGAACCCTTAAGCACGCGTTGGCCGTCAACGAAATCGTTGCTTCAGAACTACCTGGTGTGCCATCAGCCGTTTGGACTACCAAACTGAACCAATCTGAACAATATGACGCATACATTGTCCTCTCGTTTAGCAACGGTACGCTGGTGCTCAGCATTGGCGAGACGGTAGAGGAGGTGACTGATACCGGCTTTCTGTCTTCCGTCCCCACACTCGCCGTCCAGCAACTTGGTGATGACGGCCTAATTCAGGTTCATCCCAAAGGAATTCGGCACATTCGTGATGGGCGTGTGAATGAGTGGTCAGCTCCGCAGCATCGATCGATCGTGGCTGCATCTACCAACTCCCGTCAGGTTGCCATTGCCCTGAGCTCCGGAGAAATTGTCTATTTCGAGATGGATGCGGACGGCTCACTAGCAGAATATGACGAGAAAAAGGAGATGTTTGGAACTGTCACCTGCTTAAGCTTAGGTGACGTGCCAGAAGGACGGCTGAGAAGCTCGTTCTTGGCTGTCGGTTGTGATGACTGCACTGTTCGCGTGCTTAGTCTGGACCCTGAGTCAACTCTCGAGAATAAATCTGTGCAGGCTCTTACTGCGGCGCCAACGGCCTTGTCCATAATGTCGATGGCAGACTCTTCTTTCGGTGGATCCACGCTTTATCTCCATATTGGATTACACTCCGGTGTTTACTTGAGGACAGTTCTAGATGAGATCACAGGAGAGTTGACAGACACGCGGCAGAAGTTCCTAGGGCCACGGCCAGTAAAGTTGTTTCAGGTCTCTGTTCAGGGTCAGACATGTGCACTGGCTTTAAGTTCAAGGACTTGGTTGGGCTATTCTGACCCTATAACGAAAGGCTTCATGATGACTCCGTTAGACTACAGCGATCTGGAATGGGGCTGGAATTTTAGCAGCGAGCAGTGCGAGGAAGGCATGGTAGGCATCCAGGGCCAAAACCTCAAGTAAGTTGTTTCTCACCTCGGTTTTTTTTTTTTTATGCTTCTGCCTTTTCCAAGGAGAGAATGATGATAAATTGGGATCCTATGTCGCTTAGACATTGAGGAATACCTTATTATATTGTACCAATTGTTCCTACTGACTCTCCATCCTTTACTCGATATCTTGTTTGCATTTGTGTGCTGGATAGGTGCTAATGACAAATGACAATATCTAGGATCTTCTCCATCGACAAACTTGGTGAAACAATATTACAAGAATCAATCCCTCTTACATACACACCAAAACATTTTGTTAAGCATCCTGAACTGCCTTACTTCTACACGGTGGAGTCCGAAAACAACACTCTTGCCCCGGAATTGCGCGCGCAATTGCTCGCAGACCCTTCCGTTGTTAATGGGGATGCTGCTGTGCTACCGCCTGAGGAGTTTGGATATCCTCGGGGTCGTGGTCGCTGGGCTTCTTGCATTAGCGTAGTTGACCCGTTGACGGAAAAGAGCGTGGTACAGACCCTGGACCTCAGCGAGAACGAGGCTGCAGTTAGTGTTGCTATTGTGTCGTTCGCTAGCCAGGACAACAAGCCTTTCCTTGTTGTCGGAACCGGCAAGGATATGATTCTTAGTCCTCGTCAATTTTCAGCGGGCTATATCCACGTATACAGCATCAGTGATGACGGTCGCACCATCGAGTTCATTCATAAGACAAAGGTTGAGGAGCCGCCGATGGCGTTGATCCAGTTCCAGGGCCGACTGTTGGCCGGAATAGGGAAGACTTTGCGACTTTACGATCTCGGCTTGAGGCAACTGTTGCGAAAAGCTCAAGCAGAAGTTGCTCCACAGCTCATCATCTCGTTACAGACGCAGGGAAGTCGTATTGTTGTGGGTGATGTACAGCAAAGTGTCACTTACGTTGTATACAAGTACGAAAGCAATAAGTTGATTCCATTCGCGGACGATACAATACCCCGCTGGACAAACTGCACAGCTATGGTCGACTATGAATCGGTGGCAGGTGGTGACAAATTTGGCAATATCTGGATTGTGCGCTGCCCGGAGAAAGCCAGCATCGAAGCGGATGAAGATGGCTCTGGTGCTCATCTGCTCCACGCCCGAGACTATTTGCACGGCGCTAGCCATCGTGTCAGCTTGATGACACATTTCTATACCCAGGATGTCCCGACAAGCATCTGCAAGACGAACCTCGTGGTTGGTGGTCAAGACGTGCTCTTATGGAGTGGAATCCAAGGCACTATTGGTGTTTTCATTCCTCTCGTCAGTCGCGAAGACGCCGACTTCTTTCAAAGCCTTGAATCGCATATGCGCAGCGAGGACCCTCCTCTCGCCGGACGTGACCACCTCATCTACCGTGGATATTATGTACCAGTCAAAGGTGTTATCGACGGTGATCTCTGTGAAAGATTTGCATTGTTGCCCAATGACAAGAAGCAGATGATCGCGGGCGAATTAGATCGTTCCGTTCGAGAGATTGAGAGGAAGATCTCGGTAAGTAAAAGCGCTGTTCCCTCCTCTCGCCTGGTTTATAAATTGATAACTAACCATTTCACAGGATATTCGGACGCGCTCTGCATTTTAAATCACTATTTGGAGTCTGGGTTTCACATCGGCGTCTGGTAGCGATGGGCACGTGCTTTCCCCGAAATCGGTTATGATGGCACATATATATATAATGTCAGATGGAGGCCGGCGTTCGGCAATGGTATAAAAATGCTATATGATCTTGATATGCCCCGATTCTATGTTGTTGTCACCGAGAACACCAAGACACCTTGATGATCCTGATACCCACCAAATATATAGAGAAAAGTGACAGTTGTCGTTCCAAAAGCTCACGATATCAGCTTGGCGTTTTTTGATGCTGGACTGCTGCAATGCATTGCTCCCGTTTTCACCTGGAGGGTTGACCTTTACGGGGATGTCTCGCTTCCCAAGCCTCGTCAGCAAGATACATCTCCACAGCGGCCTCCAAATCGTACCCGCTTTGGTCGAGGTAAAGCACGGCAATATCATATTCAGAAACCTTGCATGCAACCATGAATCGACGGATCTTGCTTTTGCGTAACTCTTCCTCCTCGCCGGCGACAGGCCGTGGAGATAGGCTGATGCCCCCCTTGTAGTACTCGCTAGGAATGAGTATGGTTCGTCTACCAGCGAGCAGGTAGTCTGACGTAAGGTTATTGGCACGTCGTAGCGCAGGGACAGGTACTCCATAACGCAGAGACAAGGAGAGCACAGTATCGTAGTCATGATCTAGAAAATGGAGAATGTCGTCGGCCGGCGCCCCGCCACTGTTTCCGGGCACGGATTTCTCATCGACGCATCTGAGGGTCTCTTGTAGAGGGGGGGAGGCTGAATAGGGTGGCGGGGCAAGGGCGAGCGCATGCTTGGAAGAGCTCCCGTCGATCGAGGATGCATAGGAAGGGGGCTCCTTTAGGCCTTGGGGCAACGGAGTCGGCGAGAGCGAGATCTGGCAGTATGGGCAATACGCACTGAAACGGGGGTTTTTCTGCAGGAAGAGAGTTTGTTGTCAGGGACATATCTTTCTACGCAGCAGCATGACACAGCGGTCGGGCGGGAATGGTCATTCCACGACGCACTTGTATACATTTCCCACATATAGTCCGTGGGCAGCATTCTAATCGCCTGTCCGGAGGCGGCGGCTTCTCGGAGGCGTCATCATGACCGGGTATCTGAGAGAGGAGGGTTGCGCATGTACAGCAGGCTTCCATGTCGATGATGCTACTATTGTGGTACAACTTCTTGAGATTATATAGGTGCAGGTGGTCAGAATCGAGAGATTCAGAATCAGAAAGAGAAAAAGGAAGACAGTGTCATCTTAGAATGCTTAAAATGCTTAAATTGATCCCTCATAAATAGTACCTTCTTGAGCGATACCCGTCCGGTGGAAGAGTTGGTTGGATTTAGGTGGTTTTAATTTTTAATTTTTAATTTATTTTGGTTCTCTTGTACTGGGAGTCGGGAAGCTGGAAGAGCCGACACTTAATGGCCCCGTTGACTTTCGCGACAGGTCAGTGGCGTCGCCACCTATCGTTGGTGCTCTAGTTAAACGATATGGTGTGCATGTGGTTCCAAGTACTGTAGCATCCCGCCCACGTTTCCTATGGGAACGCGCAGCCTGGAGGGAAAGTACCTCCTAACTTAGTTGACATGGAGGATGGTGAGTACTAATGTGTTACAGAACGGGCGATCTGCGCATGTACAAATGTAGCTCGAGATGCACTTCTGTCCACTAGATGTGATTCTTGGCCTTTTCATAGGCCAATGTCCACCTCTTGCGTAATCCATTCCCGCCAAGCCTACCCAATTTGATCGGTTACGGCTACGGCGATGGAAGCCTCCTTGGTCAGAGAAGATCGATCTCTTGTGGTAATAGGGTCCATCATAGGGGCGAAGGGACCGCCTCGAGGCGGAGATAAAGGCGCTGAGGTACTGTATGCACTGGTTCCCATGCACTTTGGGGTGGCGGCTTAGGTTAGCGCTATTTACAGCTGTTGTGCAGCCCCATGCACCGTTGACTATGTTGTCTTTTTCCCGCCCACCGTGTCGTCTAAAAGTAGCTAGGTAGGTACATACAGTGGCTATGTCTATCTGCTTATGTACTACGTATGTGATCCCTGTCAGCACTTGAGACACTAATAACTTAAGCAGTCGGTGCAAGTGGCCCGTCTGGGGAACATCACTCCTCCCATTATTAGCTTGTTCGATGGCCCAACCGTAAGCTCAAATCCAAACATACCCACTTGCGGATTACATGCCTACCAAACATTTGGGTGGTGTTCTTCTGTCCCGACAACCCAACCCTTTCACCAGCACCCCTCTCTTAAAACACCATCCCTGACCTCAGACCGCTCTACGGTTGCTTCTTTTTGGCTGCCCAATGCTGTGGTAGCTAGTTCAGGTTCCAGCTACATACACTTCTTGCTTCCCCATGCGAATCTTGGACTGGCTGCCGTCGTCAGGAGCTTAGCCATGTCTGATACCGGCCCTGCGGCGCCGCCTGCGCCGGCAGGACCGCCTGTGATGCGTCACTCGAACCCATTAATACCCGTCATCCTGAACGAAGCCGGTCTCGACTCTCCGTCCTTCCGAGCGACCGCCGTACACTTTGCCGACCAGGTCGACGTGATTGAGCGTTGGCTCGAGGGCTATGTTCGAACAGCTGCCAAGCTGTCGCACGACATGCTAGGTCTCGAAGCCGCAGTCAACGACTATCTCTCCAAGATATTACCGCCGAGTAGCATCACCACCCTTGATTCCGATTATACTGCGCTAGCCCTGAAGCGGCTCTCAGAAGGGTCGCGGGAGTGGTGCGGCCAAGTTCTGGGCTTAGCCAAGAAGATGGACTCTATGTCTGCTGATCCTATCCGGAACTTCCTCCAGGGTGACCTTCGGTCCTTTAAGGATATACGTCGAAACCTCGATCAGACACAAAAGGCCTTCGATACCGCCCTTGCTAGATATCTCGCCCAATCTAAAACCAAGGAGCCGTCCGCCCTCCGTGAAGATGCTTTCGCCGTGTATGAGGCCAGGAAGGCTTATCTGAAGACATCTATGGACTTTTGCCAAATGGCACCCCAATTGCGATTCACCCTGGACAAATTGCTGGTCCGCGTTTCCACCGATATCTGGCGCGAGATGAAGCGCTCGCGGGATGCCGATGGCAATTTCGGGAAATGGGGTCACCAAATGGACCGTATCAGGGGCTGGTCCAAGGAGATGGAGGTCACAGAGTCCGTCTTCAAACGAGAGCTACAAGTTTCCCGGCGCGAGGTGGGCGAGAATACGTTGACAACCTTCAAGCCTTCCCGTGAACTAGATACCTATAGTGCGTCCACTGTGCCCTACTTAGGATCAAGGGGTCCGGTGAATTTGACCACAGACAATCAGTCCGCAGTGTATTCCGGAAAACAGGGATGGCTGTTCCTTCGGACCATGTCGGGTAAGCCGGTTCGAACAACCTGGATCCGTAGGTGGTACTACTGCCGCGACGGGATATTCGGATGGCTCGTCAACGGCCCTCAAGGAGTGCTGCAAGGCGATGAGATTGGCGTCCTGCTTTGTAACGCCAAAGCTGCAGTTAGTGAGGAGCGTCGTTTCTGTTTTGAGGTGAAGACGAAAAATCAGACTCTGTTGCTGCAAGCTGAAACCCAGGCTGAACTCATGGAATGGCTCGAGGTCTTCGAAGTAGCCAAAAGACGTGCTTTTGAAGCCAGCGTCGGCAGAGACACCTCGTCTCTCCCAGGAGGCGTCGATCCTGCCTTTGCCATTACACCCCCATCCATGCCTGAGTTTTCGGCAAAGTCACTTGATGCACAACTCGGCAACGATGACGTGGCGCAGAATATCGACAAAGTCAGCACATTGCCGATTCCAGGTCAGGAGAGTGGGCTCAACGCTCGGGCAAGCGTTGATGTCGGATCTGTCGGCCCTAGACGCTCTACGACGACCCTTACCCGCGAAGACGGTGAGAGCGGTCGAGATCACGCTACCAGGATAATGCAAAGGCTAGACCTGCACCGAAAGTCCAACGCAGACTCGGTTACGACCCCGAGTGCTGGCCCAAGTGGCGGTATCGCCAGTCTCATCTCTGCTAGTCATGGTCTTCTGCCAGGATATCCGGGCCAAATGCTAGGCCAGATTACTTCTCCACGCCCACCTCCCAGCCCGCTTCCGAATGCACTAGAAACCCAACCTGGAAGTCTGGCGCCCATGACACTGGCCAAGCCTCCAGCGGCGACCAGTCTTAGTAAGACTGCTGTCGTGTATAGTGGTGACCGCGTATTTAGCACTGAATCTAGTTACGGGATGCCGACTGCCATCCTTGCCAACTATTGGGGGAGCAGTGCCTGGGCTCAAGAGTACGGCCCAAAGCCGATCCGCACAGAGTACAACCCTGATGATCCCTTCGGCCCTAATTCCCCAACGATCAAGATGGCTGCTGCTGATGAGAACGGCGAGGCGAGGACACCGGCAACTGTGCACAAGAAGGCCATCAGTATGGATGCCAAGATTGTCCACACCGCCTCCGCAAACGACGAGAAGCCCTCACAAGAGCAATTTCCGCGCGGCTACCCGGTTGAGTTAAAGACAAATTCGGCACAGTTTCGGTTATCATTTCCAAACGCCCCGCTGGATGAGAAACTTGTTCTGGTCTTCCGGGCATCTTGGTCTAGCACCGCTGAGGGCCAAACCGGCAGTCTAGGCTTGGCTGGTAACGGGCGCATCTATATCACTCCAGACAACATGTATTTTTACGGCCACCAAATGGGCCTGGTGGTGGCGTATACGATCGCCCTAGACAGCATTAGCGAAGTGACGTCCGCACCAGGCAGGGATTGCGATTTTATCTACTTGCACCTGAACCAAGATGTACCCGATACTGTGTTCAGCAGAATAAATATCAAGGTGTTCTTGGAGGACTTGGACCTTCTTGCCGCTCGTCTCAATCTTTTGGTAGATGACCTGCAGGCGGAAGAGCCCATGGACCTTCCAGAGCTTATCAGAGCCTTGGTGAATCTCGAGAATGAAGAGTTTGACCATCGAAGCCCCAGTGTCGAGAGCTGGGAGGAGGTGTCTGCTAACACCCCTGCCGATGATGGCACGATTAGTGGCAGAGCTGTCAGCCCAAGAGCACATGACTTTGCCTACAGATCACGGACACGCGCTGGTGCACGCAAACCGGCTCCAAAACTTCAGCTTCCAGCCCATCCGGTTATATACGAGCCTGACGACATGCAAAGAAAAGTAGCAGAGCGGCATTTCGAGGTCAGTGCGAAGGCCTGCTTCCATGTTCTGTTTGGAGACAAGAGTTTCGTGTTCCCTAAGCTCTATTTCGAGCGGCGAGCAAAGCAGATTGCCCAAGGCCCTTGGACGGTCAACGAATCTGGCCGGTTACAGCGACTGTTTCACTTCAAGGTTGAATACGCGACCTTACTCGGGCAGTCCAAGGGTCAAGAGATCACCGATGAGCAAACCATCGATGTGTTTAGTGATCATGTCACCTACGTTGTCACACAAATCAAAACCCCTTGGCATCTACCTCATGCCACAGCTTTCAAACTCGTGACGAAGATTGTCATCACACACGTTGCCAAGTCAAAGTGTAAGCTGGCGATCTTCACAAAAGTGGCGTGGTCTAAAGCTCCAGCTCTATCCAAGATGATGGTCGAGCGGCAGGCTTTGGATGATGCAGATCAAGACGCAGAGGAACTGGCTGAGGTTGCCACCGATCAGGTACGCAAAATTGGACCTCACAGTCGAACAAAGCGGGCCATTCAAATATACGGGAATGTTGGCTTGCAAACTCAGGTCGTGTTGTTTTCTCCAGGAGAGTCTGACACGGCCAAGAAGACGCGCATCCGTCTACGCACGCTGACATCCATGGCTTTCGATACCTTGCGATCATTTGGCGAGAGTGCGGCGTCGTCGCTCATACTATGGGCGATCGCGGCTGTCAAGAAGTTGTGGGATGTTGTCACGGCGCAGCGCCTCATCCTCCTGCTTCTCGGCCTCAGTTTCTTCTTCAACGTCGCGGTATCGTCGCAGAGCCTCTCGACTTGGCTAAATGAGCGGAAGGCCACAGGCTTCATGCAACGTCTTGGCGTAGGACCTAACGTGATGATGAGCAAAGCTATATATCTTCGCGATCTGGATGAGGCGGCTAGAAGCTCAGCTAATCTAGCTTCATGGCCGCAGGATAGTTATTGGTAGGTTTCCGTCTCATTCACCGTATTATCTCCTTGCAACCCCCCTCCCCTCCCCTTTTCCATATTTTCCTCCATCCATCAGCACTTCAGACAGCTTGTAGACCCAGTTCTCTAAAAAGTTAGATTGTATCCTAACCACTACTGGCAGTTATTCGACTTTCCAATCTATTGCCAACAGCAGCAACATAGATGCTCCATATGAGGATACAGGCTCGACGCTGACTTCTGGCGCCAGCCGCGCCACTGCCCGCCGTCTGCGTCGCAACCGACAGCGCTTAGGAGCTTACAGGCATGATCTGATTGTAGCCATGCGCATGGTCAACAGCGTTGAACGTGAGATGCTGCAAAGCGAGTGGGAGAACTGGCTCCTTGACGAGAATCTGAGATGCGACCAGGTGGAAGGCGTCTTGCAGGCTTGGAACGACACCAGCTCCTCATCTGACGACGCTGCCGCAAACGATATTTCTTCAGCCAATTTGAAGATTGGTAACGAAGCCGCCCAGCAGGTCATCCGAGATGAGAAGAACTCCAAGCGGATGGAAGGTCTGAAGACCTGGTACGAAGAATACTGCGGAAGCTGTCGACAAGACCGGGATGTGCTATTGCTAGACCGTGAGCAGTCCATTATAGGATGATGATGTTCGATGGCGCTGTGTAATACGCGGAAAGCCCTCCCCCTCCTATGTTTTTTTTTTTTTGGCAGATACGAGTTTGTGTCAGCCTGAGAAAACCAGTTGTACAATGTATAAAGGAAGGAAAGGTTAGCGAGAGAGCTGGTCAGAAGAAGGGAGATGGTTTGTATACACGGACGACAACGGTGCCTCAGTTTCAATGAGCGAATACCCATAGTTAGCTTGTGGTTTTTCTGTACTAGTGTATATGAGTTTAGACTTGAACGTATTGTATGATCACACGCTGCGTGTGTACTAATTCTTAATACCAAGCGCGCGTTCTACACATCCTCATAAAGGCTTCAAGTTACGCATGCTGTGTGGTAAGAATAAAAGAAGACTGGCTCGAATGCTTGCTTGCTTGCTTTACTTATTTGATCTCATAAACTTCCATTCCTACTAACACCTGCTGAGAAGCCCATATAAAAAAGGAAGCAGGATATACATATATGTTAGGCATTCGACTGCTTGGCGGATTTGGATCCGTAAGGGAACCGCGAGTGCGATGTTGTAATATACAGGGAAAAATGACGAGGGAAGGTCATTATTGCGGTGGCAATTCTTACACTTGCCAAAGGTCTTTCTCATAGCTAGTGGCTTCCTATAGTTGCGGTGCCGTTGATCCCGTTTACCAGAGGCTTTTCCGACGCTCCGTGCTCATCGTGAATCCCGTTGACCCTACTAGTGGGTGATGTCGCAGAGGGCGAAAAGGCCTCCCTGTTGAGGCCGTCCATCGCATCGTTTGAAGTCATGCTCCTTGGCGTAAGATGGGCAGTATTCGTCAACAGCAGCTTCTGCTGCTCTGAGAGAAGATGACCCAGCCCTTGCTCCATGCATAGTTGAGCGTAATCTGGCTCATCAGGACCTACAGCAACAATACCACCTCTGCGGGGTACTCGCTGGTCGGGAAATGGGCTCTTGCTCGGTTTGTAATGCCCAGGTCTATCTTCTCCACTATATTGGCCATTGATGTAATATTTGTGGCGCGGAGCAAAACCCTCACGACTGCTAGCGTCCGGGTCTTGCTTCCACTTTGCTGGCACGCTCCAGAGATTGAGCTGGTACTCTTCTTCGGGGAGCTCCCGATAGCATATCGAAAGCTTGATATTGCGTAGATGGGGGAAATTGGGGAGGATGTAAAGGAAGTCGGATTCCTACAAGACAAGTTAGAATTCCCCGCTCCTCAACCCAGGCTCAACCCTGCAACTGACCTTTACAAAGAACATGTCCATCTCGAAGAACAGTTTGGAAGCATCTCCCCGAAGCTGCTCAAGCTTTCGGTAGCCTACGGTATTTGGGTTGCCACCGTAGTAATCGGGCAATTGCTCTCCAAGGTGGTAGAGTCTGCCCTCAGTTAGAGCATACCTATCTTGCTCCAGACGCCAGATGACTCGTTTGGCAATGTTTGACACTGGAATCCGGTCCCACGCAGTATCTAGAGATAGCAAGTTAGTATGGGGCAAGCAAATATTTCTTCCAGCAGTGAGTTCAGACATACATCGGGAGAGGTCCAGGTCCTTCTCCCCCAACAATAGAGCAACCTGAGTATTCAAAAGCCATTGCTCTCGTCCCTCAGGTCGTCCTGTGGCGGATGGGTTGATAGTGTCGTAGCGCACGCCTTGGGTGACCGCAAATAGCTCCGCGAACTCCCTCTTCCTTGGCTCGGAAGACTGGTCAAGCCAACGAAGTACTGGTGGCAACTTGGATAAGCGAACCCTCTCAAGTTCCTTCTCCTGCTCCTGCCGTAATCGCAGTGCCTCAGCCTCTCGAGCTGCGCGTTTGCGTTCACGTTCCTTTCGCTCCTCCTCTTCCCGAACCCGGCGAGCTTCTTCGGCGGCTTCCTTCTCCCGGCGGACACGTTCTTCTTCCTCGATACGTTTGCGCTCCTCCTCTTCTTTGCGCTTACGCTCTTCCTCTTCTCGTTGCCTCCTCTCCTCCTCTTCACGCTTCAATCGTTCGGCCTCCAGCCTCCTTTTCTCTTCTTCTTCTTTTTCTCTAAGCTTCCGTGCTTCCTCCTCTTGCCGCTTCTTCTCCTCTTCTGCCTGCTTCTTTTCAGCTTCTTCTTTCTGACGTTTCTCTTCCAATTCGCGTCGCACTTTCTCCTCCTCTTCCCGCTGCTTCTCTTCCTTCTTTCGGGATGCTTCTGCTGCCGCTGCCGCTGCCGCTGCCGCTTCTGCCTCCTTTGCCGCCTTCTTCTTCAGATCGTCCGATTCTCGTTCAAGCTGCTCACGATCGTCAAGAACTGTAATAGCCGGAGCGTCGCGCATGGATACATCGTGATCTTCGGAGTAAACTGTGATGCTCGCTTTCTCAGATGGACTCGACTTCTCCTGCTCCTTACGTTCACGATTCATCTTCTTTGCCTTGATCGATTCTTTACGATCACCTTCGGAGATCTTCTGCCGCTTGATAGAATCCCGAGACACGTCCCGTTTCCTCTGGCTGTCTGGAGATGCAGCTTGTTGAGCACGTTTCTCTTTACCGTCAGCATCAAGTTTTCTCCTCTTGACTGGTGCATCACTGTCGTCCTTATCGCCCGATCCATGCCGAGGCGGGGTTACACTTGCACGGTGGCGTTTGCCAGATCCGTCACCTGGTGAAAGCCTGTCTCTTGATTCATCCCGTTTCAAAGCCTTGGTTCTATCGTGGTACTTCTCGGAGATACGATCAACTCGTGACTTCTCGGCCGATTCCTCTTGTGCTTTTTCAGGCGCGTCCCTCGCTGAGTTGTTTGATGCCATGCTTGAGCGGCGATGCTTGTCGCGCTCGCCTTTTATGTCTTTTAGAGACATCAACTTCCTCCGAGGTTTGGCAGCTTCGCCTTCAGAAGACCCAGCAACATCAGATTCGGTGCGCTTCGGTTTGGCAGGATGTGATTTGGAGGATAGAGCAGGAGATGCCTCGCGATCTGAGATGACAGCAGTGGGAAACTTTTCGTCCTTCTTTAAGCGACCCACTCCCCGCTTTGGTGATGTCTCATCGTCGTTCTGTCCAAAGGACTGAGAGCGTCTCTTGGCTTTGGGACTACCAGAAATTTTCGATGAAACCGACTTCTTCTTTGGTTCGTTGTCTCTAGTAGGGCTGGAGGGGCGGCGCTTGGCCATAATCGTGTCTCCGCGGGCACCTCGCTTAAAATCCGCATCCTGCTCGCGATCCTTATCTCTTCGGGATGGAGATTTGGTTTTTAGAGAACCCTTGTGAGACTTCTTGTAGTCATCGTAAGCGTTCTTCAACATATGCTCCTCTTCCTTCCACATGGAACCTTCGCGGCGCTTAGCAATTTCCCAGTACGTCTCTCCCTTAAAGCGACGTGTTGGATCGAAGCCAGATTGGTTCAGGAGAAGCTGTATGACTTTAATATTTTCCTGTCCGATCGCGGCGAGCATAGGCGTGCTGTGTTCTGAAGGTAGCGATTTGACTGGCGCAGGGTCCGGATTCGCACCGCCCAATGCTAGCAAAAGTTCCATGACGACGTTATGGCCGCCTCGAGCAGCTGCCACTAATGCTTCGGCATCATCACAGCTTTCTTTGACCTGCAGAATGCGAGTAACAGTCTCCTGGTCACCCCGTGCAGCCGCGTGACGGAGAGTCTTTTCGTCGAGACTCATGTACAAAAGATGATTGCTGGTTTTCGTAGAGCGTACGGTTCCCCCTCTACGTGATGCTGCGGCTGCTAACGAGCTACCACCAGGGATATCGGGAGATCGGCGTGGACTATCGGCGCCGTGAGACGATGCCGCATCGTGCGAATCGTGCAGTAAATGATCCTCGGATGTGCGGCGCAACTCTCCCATTTTCTGCTTGGCTTCCTGAAGAGCAGCCCGAATTTCCTCAGCGTTATCAAGGTCGTCGGGAACCTTCTCCAAAGGCTCTTGGCCTTCGGCGTTAGGTTTCCTAGGATTGACACCAGCCGCTAGTAACAGTTTCACCACTCCCAGATGGCCGTTCTCTACGGCGTCCAGTAATGGCGTATCCTTCACATCATTTCGGCATTCCAGATTACATCCGGCACTGATCAGAAGTTCCACAATATCCTCGTGTCCGTGGAGCGCAGCAACTTGGAGTGGCGTATTGCCAGCATGGTCCGCATAATTCAGATCCTCCGGTCGCTCCTGCAAGCGTATTTTCGCGATGTCATACTCACCCTTGGCACACGCCTTTGCGAACAGTGTCTGGCCGTGCGCATCGAGGTGCTTCTTGTGAGGTGCGACCTTCGCCGGTGAGACTGTGGAGTCACCGGTGACAGGCGTCACGAGACTCTTGAGCCTCGAGCTTCGCGGGTGAGGGCTGCCACTTGCGGAGGAATCGTCAGAGTGATAATCGGTCGGCTGAAGGGGGGCGGGTCGCTTTTTGGTGCTAAGGCCATTGGAGGACCGGGTAGGAATCTGTGTCGACAGGCTTCGGCGGTGAGAACGGGCATGAGGCGATACCGATCGTGTCTGCGATAGAGACGGTTTTTCCCTTCCAGAAGTAGACCTGTGTTCCTTGTGCAGCTTACCAGCTTGAGACGAATCGACCCCTGTATCTGAGGTTCGTGGTCTCCGAACCTTGCGAGACTCGGCCTCATCATCGGATTCGGTTTTGGGGGCCTTGCGCTTGTGGGACAAAAGACGATCAACAGACTTAACCGTCTCTTTAGTCAATTTGGGAGATCGAGCTTTGGCAGACTCCGACTCGGATTCGGAATGAGCATCGCCGGATCTTCGACGGCGGTGTGACGAGGCTTGCTCGCGATGCGAATGTGCAGGAGGCGAAGCAGGTGCCGAGCTCAGACCGCTTGACGTATCCTTGACTCGCTGTTTGTCAAGCGGCCGCTTTTTCCGTCCAGCTATGGGAGCATCCTCCGTGGAAGCCAGAGCGCTCTTCTCTCCATCCTTGACATCGCGGCCCACCTTTCGAGGAGCAAGTGAAACGCCATCCATCTCGGTGTCACTCTTGTCCTCATGCTTGATCACCTTCCGTGGCTTGGAGGGCGACGCACCATCCTTGCCGGGCAGCACAATAGTCTCCGCATCCGACTCTCGTTCAGAAGCACCAGCGGCATCTTGTTCTTCCGCTGCTGATGGCAACTTGGAATATTTTGCAGAGGTTGTTGATGCCTTCGCAATTACGGGCGACTTGCTAGGCGGCGTCGTCTTGGACGGATGGGCTTCGTCATTCACTCCCCGCCTCGGAGAAGCAGACTGCTGCTTCGCGCTCGTGGGCTCGACAGCATTCTGCGCATCCATATCATTCAATTCAAATGCCCCAACGTGTCGCAGTAAACCATGGTGGCCACTCGTTGGTGACTATTGTATCGAAATTTGAAGTTGAAGCAGCTAGGAAAGAAGGGCGAAAAACTAATAAGAGGTAACGCTAGAGTGAAAAGAATGCAGCCTTTAGTGATCTATCGTAAGGCGCGGGAACCGAAGCCAAGCGTGGGTGCGAACTTCAGATCGACGACTTTGCGAGCACGCGGATGTAGGATTCGAAAGGTCAAACAGAAGGGCCGACAAAGCGCCTGTAATGAAACCAAGCACTACACTAAATACGAGATTGAGGTGCGAGCGGGGGCCAAAGGAATATACCGTCGGTAGATTGTACAGAGAAGTGCGAGGGGGGTTCTTGCTTGGCAGAACCAGTGATGTAGGATGAAATAACAGAAAAGGAACAAAATATGGAAAAAGGCAGGAAAAGGACGGGTCGGAAAAGTGCTGGTTTCGTGGAGTTGCGGTGCTAGGCAGAGGATCGAGGAAACTGCAGAGGCGAGTCGGGAAAAAGGGACGGGCTGTTTTGGCCTGCGCTCGCCTTGCCTCTCCGACGCCTGGCCTGTCTCTCTGGCTCTCACACACTCTCGCTCTCTCTTTTCTCTCACTCTCGAGATTGCGTTCAAACTTGCGAGTCCTTGGGCGGACCCCCCCCCCCCCCCCCCGGTCGCCCCCGGGTCCGCCACGCTAACTCTAGTGCCAGTGGCAATTTGATTGGCTCAAAGCTGCAAATTACGGCGCCCGGCTGACGCCCGAGACGCAGAAAGTGGCAGGGAGCAAGCCCAAGAGGCCATTCAGACACGACCCTGGTCTGTTGTTATTACTTCTCGCCCCCCTCTTTTGCTCAGTCTCAATTTCGTTTCTCTGCAAAGTGCTCACCACCATGGCCTCGCCCACGTTGATCACTGTTGCGCATTGAACTCTAGACCGGGACGATAAGCCTGCCTCGTCTCTGCATCGATCCACCCACTCACTCGCTGCTTATCCATCCAGCACTTCACCCAACTCGCTTGTTTCAATATGGCGCCAAGAAGTCAGTAATCTGAGTTGATTCTTTCCCCTAACACTCAAAACTCTCCTGCGCTCTGCCCTCTCCTCTCTCTGTCCCTCTCTTTTTTGTCTCTGCGTCTTTCGCCGTGCCCCCCTCCTAAAGGTACTCCCTGCCAGTTGCATGCAATTCCGCCCAGTGCAGGTCTTTCGTACATCCTCGCCTCAGCCTCAGAAAAGAAAAGCAAACAGGCAGGGAACGATTTCTTGACCGAGCTCCTAACACCTTATCAGCCAGTGACGTTCTTAGCTGTGCTCGGCTGCCTGCGCTGACCCCATGATCCGCTGATCTCCCCCACCCTGCGTTTATCTATGAGACGGCCTCACCGCACAACAACTCGACTTGTTTTAGGTAATTTCGAAACTCTTTCAGCGCAATTCAATCGGCCTTCATTCGTGATCGTGGACAAAATCAAAGCGGACCACCATGGCCTCATATTCAACACTACCCCAGACTGTCTCACTTCCTAGCTCCCTGGATGCTGCTCGAATATTGTCCCTTCCACCTGCTGCATACTATGTGCCCAACTTCATATCTGAGGAGGAGGAACAGCTTATACTGGATAAAGTACGCCTTGGAGTTGCTAGGGTCCTGTGCTCTGGGAGGCGGCCCCCGATTCTAACCGAGGGTACAGGTCTCTACGGCACCAAAGCCACGTTGGAAGCAGCTCACGCACAGGCGTTTGCAGACCTGGCCGTCCGATCTTGTCAACAACAAACTAGTCGATGCATCGCTTCCTGACTGGCTCGAAGAACCCATCGTCTCGAGGCTTAAATCGATACCTCTGTCCCCCGCCCAGGATACGTCGGACTTGTTTCACGATAGTCCGCACCAACGGCCAAATCACGTCCTCATTAACGAATATCCGCCTGGTGTCGGCATCATGCCTCATAAGTTAAGTACCGAATGGTAGGGTGTGCGTGTTCACAAAACTCATCTCAGAGCAGGACGGAAATGCATACCACCCTGTTGTCTGTACTGTAAGCCTCGGTTCCAGTCTCTGTCTCAACCTTTACCAGAATAAGCAGGACGGTTCCCTGGAGCCGGTGCCGGTTTGGCGGATACTCCAAGAACCTCGAAGCTTGCTTATTACCACACAAGATTTGTACACCGAGTATCTCCACGGCATTGCTGATATCACAGAGGACGACGACCTCTCGGAGAACACAGTCGCGAACTGGAATCTTCTGCGTGCAAGCAATAGCTTTGATACTGGTCGGAACGTTCGAGCACTACGTACGAGCTTGACGTATCGTGATGTCATGAAAGTGACAAAACTAGGAAACAAGTTTTCCCTGTTTCAAAAGAAGTAAATCAAGACCGAGGGTCTCGTGCCGGCCCCGATCTTTAGAATATTAATGGCACCATGTTCCATTTTCCTTGTATTTTCTGCTCCCCGAACTTGTCAATGTACCACTGCCTGGTCCCTCTAGCAGTGACACCTAGGTTGATGGAGACAAACAATAAACCACACATCAAGGTCCTGTTGTATAACTGCTCTGCCGGGGCAGCCAATATAGCCAGTGAGAGGTATAGCACGCATTCACAGGTATAATGTGGGCAGATCAGGAGGCGAAACATTCCCGTCTCCGGAAGGGAATACTTCTTCAATCCAGCCAGGTGCTTGTGGCACCGGTATTGCATGGCCCACGCAAGTAAGAAGAGCGGTAAGCCGACAATGTTTCTTGTAGATGAAAATCCCATACTCAGTGACCTCGGGTTGGAATGTAAGATGGATTCTACAAACTTAGCACAGGCTTCCAGTTCAGAGTAGTCGAAAACAAAACAGAATTAAGAACGACATGAGGGTATTGCATACCAGAACCCTCAATCCAGACGGACAGTCCAATACCTAAGTAATAGGCACAGCCAAGCAGCCAATGCACAATCCACATTTGGGAGGCTGAAGCACGCACGATGAACAAGCACTCGTATAGGCGCCGCGTCCCTTGCATTGTCATGAGGAACCACACCAAGACGACTTGGTTGATTGTCATCGACACACCCAGAGATCCGTTATGGGCTTGAGCCTGGGCAATGCCATAGAGAATACTGCCATAGTTCCAATACTGCACCGCCCAGAATATCGAACTACAGAGGGATAAAATATAAAAGTGAATAAACCATGAGTGCGGAACCTGGCTCATGGAGGTGACCCAACTGAGCAAGCTCGTGAGCGTGTCGTTCGTCTTAGATCCTGCCCCCGCGTCGTCTCGAGGCGTAGATGAGTTCCGAGCTCCGTATCGCAGAAGGACGCCTCTCAGATCGGCCGGCGTTGCGGCTACAGCCAGCACGCCAGCTGATGCCAGGACGAAGAAGATCTGACATAGACGTGCTGGTTCGAGTGATGTCACCACTGGGGCAAGGATACCAGTGAAGGTCATGGCCGTAGCAGCTGCAGAGCAATTGGAGAGGTGATTGCTAATAAGTTATTAGCTACTTGAAATTAGTTTCGGGGGCCAAGGCAGTTGCAATTTATTTATTGATTGGGTGGGCTTAAGCCTCAGCCAACCAACCATACACGCTAGTGGACACTAAAGTTGGACTCGAATTGGGAGTACCAGGTTGGGTACGGTGCACATGTGTATCCCTAACTACTCCGCGTGTCCGGAGTACGCAGAGCATGATGGCACCAAATATGGACAAGCGACAGCCGCGGTGATCTCGGTTCCTTCTAACCATGAGATCCGGCATCGTTCGGCAGTGTAATCCCTGCCTAGCTTCCTGTTTTGCCAGCTCAAAATAGCAGTATGAGCGACCCAGGATCGTGGATCCAGGCTCTCTCTCTCTCTTTTTTTTTTTTCCTACGTAAAAAATTCAAACACGTTACGCCCAGAATAGCCAATTACTTCGGCAAGTACGTTGAAAGCAAGCAAGTATTGTAAGACTTCTCACTACTGCAAAGAACCTCTCTTTCTTCCATGTCGGGGCCTTATACGCATGGCACAAATCTACACTATACACACCTATTCAGTAAACCAACTTCCCCGGTGTGCGCCACATATAATGAATAAAAAGAACTTTTATTGTTGCATTTCTAGCTCACAGCTATATCCCTCGGCTGCCTAAGATAGTTCATGGTGCAAATGAGGCACTAAAAACCATGTTAGGACTATTTTCTACGTCTTTCCATTACGTAGATTTCCGTCACAAAGTAGAAACATGGGATTCATACCTCCTCCAAGGCTCAAGGAGTTGACCCCATCTCCATCTACACACTGCCAGTACACATTATTAATTTTTAAAGATCAGTCAAGTCTTACTTAACATACAAGATTTCGTTACATTTTCCTAAGCTTACAATTCCACGTCAAATATGTTAATGGGTTTTAGTATTCAAGATGCAGGCTGACTGTCGTCACTACTCGCTACATCGCTACATGTGTGTGGAATTGCCAATAGGGATACCGAGAATTCCGCACAGCAGTCTGTATCTACTGGTTTGAAATGGCGGCCGCTAAGTGTCTTTGAGTTGAAAATTTAAACCGTACGCAAATAAATCGTATTTGTTGCAGCCAACGCACATTAGCCAGAACATAGTCACGGAACTAAGCAAGGTCTCGAGGATTTGGTGGCCTCATCTCGATAATACGGAACTCAAGCACCTCCAAAGATGGGTTCCCCTACCGCCCCGAGTTACTACTGCCTGTAGATGCCGAAAGTGGCTGCCATGTTTTCTTACTAGTACGGGAAGACTAGCAATCGCCAGTGTTGCCATGATGTATAATGGTGTTGAAACTTTAAACATAACTAAGTTACAGCTTATTCTAGCATCATTTTAACCGGTAGGTGATGGCATGGGCGTATTTATTAGTGCTATACAACGTAAGAGCCGGTGATGAGAAGTGGTGGACAACTGTTTCGTTACTCTAGGGCCATGGCTGGCTAGAGGCCTTAAAATATACCCAGCTCTGCTGTATCATGAATCCTTGCGCGAGAGAAATCGAAGTGCCGGTATCTATACCAGTGTGGGGGAACAAATGTACGTCCCGGAAATCCGATACGATAGAGGGTATCATCCCGTCGTCGATCAATCCCAAGCACATGGGATGCTGTTGTGATTTGACGGATCTCACAGCTATACCTCCAGATCAGAACACAAGATCTACGAGAACATCGTCGCATCGACCAGTCGTGGCCAAGCCCGGATCCATCCGCAACTGCCGAGCATTAGAAGGGAGAAATTTTATGCCTTGACGCCGGGAACACCGGTAGAGCTGCTAGTCTTCCCGCATTAACATGGCCCAACCCTGCGGCTGGGCCAGCATCTGGGAACTTAGTTGCGAACGCCGAAAGCGGGAGGCGACAGGAATGCCCCTTGACGAAAGTACACTAACGGGGCGGTCTAGTACTGGATTCTACCTATGAAGCTGACTATAATTACACGGCGCAGGCTTGGTTCAGATGAAAGCTTCAGATGACAGCTACAATGAGGCTCGTTAACAAGATCGAGAGACAATGCAGCCGTTGCCGAAATAGCACCGGCTAGGGTGAATATGCATGTATAAATAAAATCGGGCTAGCCAGTGAGATATTGGACATTGGTCTGCTCACGACGATCCTCATCTTAAATTGCTTCCGATTGTCCCTAGTTGCCCATGAGGCAAGATTTTAGTTTTTGGACACTATTACAAGCATCAAAACGTTACGACTGGTTTTGCTCGTATTCCAATGGTTAGCAAGGCGTTGAGACTACTAACACTCCATATGAGCAAGAGAGAAAACTTTTTCTGAAATTTTTAGAATGGGAGATAAACAACCCACCCCCCTGATCCACCCAAGTCTGCATTTTTCAACCCGAGTTGATGGGCAGGGAGTGCAGTGGCAGTGTAAAATTTTCCCAAAGGTAGCATTTCTGTTATAGCAGCTTGAACCAGGCTAGTACGTTGTACTGTAAATCTGAGCGGGATTTCCACCCGGATGTATATCCACTCGCTCTTTTAGGTTGAAACGGCTGTTTATTAGGCAGGGAATATGTTGCACAACTGCTGCTTCTACTGTATTCCAATACCCCTGCCTACCCTAGTACAATACGCAAGCTTGCCAGATACTCACGCCATGGGCTCGAATAGCCGCAACAAGGTGGGAAATCCCTTGGCACTTCAACATCTGGGAATATCATTTTTAACATCTCTTTCTACATGAACAAGACAGCGGGAGACGATGGTCGCTTTTAGAAATGCTTGACTTTATGTATACATATATATTTCATTTCATACATGTATATGTGTATCAGGTTTCCTTCATGTTATTGATAATTCCAGGAATGCTTTCGCATGACAGCTTGGGAGATGGAGGTGGATACCCGCACAATTTATGACGGTAGCTTTTGCCAAGCAAGAACGCTGACGTAGAGCAACTTTTTTTTTTTTGAGGACATCCATTTTTATCAGAGCTCCCGGTCCCTGTGCTGATGTACGTATGTACACAGTAGCAGCATTAAAGGGAAAGAAACTCCCCTTCGCAGAAAAGGCCAAAGCTTCGCCTGAACAAATTTGAAGTCTAAGCAATTGCTTTAAACGGCTAATGTCTAGAGAGCCAGTGGGTGGATCTCTAACGGCTGCAAGCCAGAACGTTGCGAACGGGATCCTAGTCTCAAAGCGACACTATACGTAATACGGTAGCTTCAGTTCCTGCGGGCTGCTCACGCCCTGAAATATGGCATGTACCTGAGACTTGTACACCGCCGAGCGTATGGGAAATTCGTCTCTCCAGTTCCAATGGGACTGTAGTGGAGGTGGGCAACAGAGAATAAACTTTTCCTCCTCCTCCTCCACCGGCAGACTCCCAATGCTAATGGAGAACCAGGTGGAGCTTTCGCCTGCTCCAGGTGGAATTTTGCTCAGTTGAGCCGCCCGTCTGAAAACTTGCGTCACAGGCACCGTAACATGGAGCCCTGGTGCAGTCTCGCCTACTACCTCAACCTGGCTCAACATCCGCCAGGGATACTGCTCCCGTCAGCAGTTAGGAGGGCTTCTTAAAGTACCAGGTATCCGGCCCTGCCTTGCTAGCGGGAAGAATCACCGCTGCCACGTTGTGTGGACTCCCCTCATGGCCCCATAGAGCACACCCAGAGAGCGTGGCACAGTCAACCCCCGATGTTGACGAATCTGCGCCTTTCTAGCCTCGTTTCGTGCAATATACAATACGCAGAGCCCTGACGTGGGCATGGGGACAGCCAGGGACAGCCTGGTCAAAGGTTTCCTATCCCACCCTGTGGCGGGCCCCGTCGTAGTGTTTTTCATGACAAACCGAACCACTAATTGATCATATTCGCCATACGGCTCCTACACGATGACATGGATAAGATGAACACAATTGCCCAGGCTTGTTCTAGGTAGTTAGCGAGCGGGCTATGTGCGAGGCAAGAGAATAATAAAATCTGAACTGGGCCCGCACCGTAAGGGGCTCCCCGGATGTGACGAAGATATAATTTTTTTTCCCTTTCTCTTTTGAAGGCTTCAAGGTCCTTGGTCTAATCTAGGCTTTCCTTTCATTCTCTGTGTAAGCCACTATATGGTTGTCATTCGTTTCTGACCTTCGAAGGTTATCTGTCTCTCGTTAATCATAATGAACTACTAATTTACATCAACTTAACAATATTCAAGAGAAGAGCAGAGATGGGTTTACAGCGAGCAAATTCGGTCAAAGTGGCTGATGTGGTCATCCCCAAACGCCTCCTATCGACCACGAAGAAGAACGCCGAGTGGTCGCCGCGCCGTCGTGGGGAAGAGGTTCTGGAGAGCGACGGTCCTGTTCAGGAAGCTATTCGTAACCCTCGGCGTCCTCTAAGTGTTATTGGATCAGCCATCTTGGACGGCCCAATTTCGCCAACGGTAGCAACGATCAAGCGGCCACGTAAGACCAGTGATCCCATCACGTTGCAAGAAGCTTTCAGCGTGAGGAGTTCATGTCTTACAACTTTGGATGACCTTACCAAGTCCAAGCCAAGCGCCCCCAAGCGTGTCTCTTTTGTACCGCCCCGTTCGCCTTATAAGCACGAGCCCCAGAGCAGTTTCTCGTCTTATAACACTGCCTCGGATGCCTCTTCTACTTATTCATACGACCACCAGGTTCCACAGCGCTCGGGTACCGTACGTACCATCGTCAATGCTGTGGTTCCTGATGCCGTCCAGCAAACTGCCCGCAATGTCGTCAATCGGGTGCGTAGGAACAGTATCCATGAGGTCTATGAGAAGGCCAAGACACGGGGTGTTGAACTTGAACGGAAGCGTTGGGTTCAGATCTTGTTCGAGTATTCCATCTACGTGCTCTTACTGTCCTTTATTTACTTCGTCCTGATTGGCATGCCGCTGTGGCGCGGTGCTGTGTACTGGCTCTATTGGGTCGTGCAAAACAAGTTCGTGATCACCGGTGGCTGGTCCATCACTCTGGGTATAGCCTTCTTGTAAGTACTATGGCATTGTACCATGGCATTGTTACCCCGCTGACCAAAACTCTGTATAGTTATGCTTTTGGACCATTGCTCATCTTGTTTGAAAAAGAGCCACCCATGATCGAGCGAGCTGCCGACTTTGACCGCAATGAAATTCCCGGCGTGGCAACGACTGCTTTGCTTATCCCATGCTACAAGTCGGCCAACATCATCGGGCCAACTCTAGACGCTGCGCTTAAGGTCTTCCCGGCTTCCCACATCTTTGTTATTGCCAACGGTAACTCCGAAACGCCCTTGGACAATACCGAGGAAGTCTGCCGCCCGTATGGTGTCAACCACATCTGGTCGCCCGTTGGCTCTAAGATCGTGGCTCAATTTGTGGGATGCTACGCCGCCAAGGGTTTCAAGAACGTGCTGCTCATTGATGATGACTGCGCTCTGCCGCCTAACTTTCCCGTAGTCAGCGAGAGGCTTTCTGGCAAAGTCAAGAGCATCGGCTACACCATCAAGAGCGTCGGTCCTAATTCTTCAAAGGGCAGCTGGTGCCAGCAAGCCCAGGACCTTGAGTACAAGATCTCCGGTCTCCAGCGCGCTCTGGCCGGCAAGATGGGCAGCGCCACATTCCCCCATGGTGCCATCTCCCTGTGGAACCGCAAGTTTTTGATCAAGACGTTCCACGATCATCCGGGCTTCTCTGTTTCGGAGGATTGGTTTTTCGGCCACAGTTGTCGGCGTCTCGGCGGCCGCATTAAGATGTGTACATCCGTCTTCGTCGAGACCGAGACCCCCGATGCGGTGTTCTTCAGCAGCGGAGGGAGCCGTGGAGGCTTTGGCGAGATGACTGTTTTCAAGCAGCGATTTTTAAGATGGAACTTCTTCTTCGTCAATGGAATGTGGTACAACCTACATTACATATTTTGCAGCTGGAAGCTTGGCTGGTGGGAGCTCGGTGCAAAACTATTCGTCTTCCAAGAGGTAGGTTTTCTTTCACTATGACGACACAAATATCTCCTCTGAAGACCAAAGTTTGGTTACTAACATAAACTTGCTATGTAGGTTTACGAAACCCTATTATATTTATTCACGCCATTCATTCTACCCATTTCATTCTATGTCAGGCCAGACTTTTGTGGTTATCTACTTGCCGCAACTATTGGTTTATATCTCATCAATGTTATCATTTTCAACGAAGTCCACCTGCGACTGAGAAAGGAGCGCCTCGGTTGGACAATGCTCCTTGTATACTATGTAAGTTGTTGGATATCACCTCATATTAAAGATAATACGGTTTCTGTGCTAATAAATTTGTCAGATGCCATATAAATTCGTCCTTACCCTTATCAATGTTGGCAGCTGTTACTGGTCGCTGTACAAATACGCCCGGTATTTTGCTAAGCGGCACCCGAAGGTCATCGAGGACGAGAAAGCCGTTGAGGTTGTAATGCGCCTAGAGGAGGCAATCCCCGACCAGGAGGATGGCGAGCAGGGTGGTAAGGAAGCCGACGCCGACGGGGAGGGAGGTCGAAGAATGTTTGTTACAGCTGTCACTTCACGGAATAACAACCCGCATGCACCGCGCGAGGCATACAAAGAATCGGAGGGCGGATGGACCAAGCGGCCAAACCAGAGATTGAGCTTCGTACCGGGACTAGAAGATCACATCCCATCTACTATAGAGCAGCCCGAGGCAGCATACGGAGGGCACTGGAGTGAAGATGAGGAGGACCTGGACAAACCTGAACCGCTACACGCAAGCCGCAAGAGAACCTCGTTTCTCAATTCCTTTGCGTATAAAACACGAGGACCAAGAACGAGTTGGTCACAGAGCCCCGTTTGAAGAAGTATAACCAATCAATAGAGCCAAGCCGATGGGTTCTGTTGGGCTTGGGTAGGATAATGTCAAGCTCGCTTGAACTTAATATTCCAAAAATTAATAAGAAATTGAAATAAACTAGACATTCTGGGACCGGACTGGGTCCTACCAGTGAACATACGGACACACAGTGATGGGTGACGCCATGTTAAGAAAAAGATGTAATAGTGATGTTTAGCTTATAGATAACATAAACGAATACTTGGGGGTTATTGCAAAAGGAGTTGACATCAAGAAAAGAACCCAACAAAAGAAAAACAGAAAGAAAAAGAAATTTGTGTGATATCTTCTTGTAAGTGAAGAGAAAGTCGAATGAAGGGAGCGAGAAGGCCAAAAAGTAAACGTTGAATTGTGCCCCCACTCGGGATTGAACCGAGGACCTCAGCATTACAAGTGCTGCGCACTACCACTGTGCTATAAGGGCTGATTTATTGGATGGGAGATCGGCCGCTTACTTCGATCTATACGCTAAATTTAAATCTGAAAAAACATATGCATACGCCAAATGCGGAGCCTCAGAAAACCCCCCCCCCCCCCCCCCAAAAAAAAAAAAAAAAAAAAGACACTCCAGTTAACGTTCCCTGCACAGTTCATACTTCGATTCGGCACTAGGTTGATTGCATATCCCAAGAACTTTTGTAATATTTTGCATTCTACCAAATATGATACTCCTGTGTTCTGTAAGCTGATTCATGCCCATGCACATGCCATCCATGACAATAGCAACAGACAAGGACATGCACCTACGGCTTGCTACGTTTACATCCGCCACATCCAATAGTACTGCGCTAAAACAAGGAAAACACTGGCGATTATCGCGTGATTTTGTTTCAATCCATCCGCGCCTGGTTACGTTGTAATCACCCATCCAGTTAATTTCAAAGAGGCGATGACACCTCACGACGATGTGCCATGGCTGGTCGTCTCCACAAGCGATCTATTGCTTGAAAGTACCTTCTCGGAAAGATAAAACTGCGGAACCGCAGCCCGACAGGGACGAACGGGCATGCCGTATGCCCTTACACACTTGTTCTTTTTACCCTTTTCAATCTTACTATTGGAAAAGCGGAGGCTTCGCGTAGGAAATTGCCCATAACAAGTAGTATTAAGAGCCGAGCGCACGCATATCGCCTGGGTATGCAGTTCGCAGGGCTTACAGAGCAGCTAGACCTATTGTTTTACACATCTCGCGAATAGCTTCACGATTTTTCAGCCTCTGCACGTCTCTTGCTGCTCGCTAGATCTTTGAGAATTGAGGCGGACTTCTTGCATCAGTGATCGAACATCTCCACTATAAGTTCCCCCTTGTCAGCGCAGGCGTAACTTGCGCATCTCACCAGGGTTCTTGACCAATATTCGTGCCTCGCTTCAGCCTCTTCTAAAAAACAGATCGCTGTGACTTTTGGCATATGGCCAATGGCTTCTAAGCATATACCATACGCACATGCAGTCAGGGTTCTAGGCCGTGCCCAATATGCCAGGGTGCCCTCGTCGATTCTTCTTTGCCCCTGTTTGCCCGGACTGCCTCACTGCTTCGGGATGATCCACTAATAACGTTTGAACACCAACCCGCTAATAACGTTAGGACTTCTTTTGCTTCAGCACCTCACCTGCGCTGGTTAGACCAACGGCATCCTGTAGGGTGGCGCAACAATAATCCAAAAGCAAGTCTCAATTTTTCCTGAAAAGTCATTTACCTTTACCATTACATACTCTTTCAGAAAGGCGCTTGGGGCGGCCAGGATTACGCAAAAGCTGTTCATCATGTAAGAACAGTCTATGACCCATACTGTATTAGATACATAGTTCGAAACTGGCAATCGTCACCCGCCGAACAATGTTTTGAATCGCGAAGGAGACTGCTGCCGCCATGATGGATCTTGGTGCACTTGTCATCCCGCGCCTGAAACTGGGTTTTGTTGGGCAAGCTCCGCGTGGTTTCTGACCGGGTGCTGGCCCACATCCCGGTTGTAAGAGGAGCTCACCTTTGTGGGTTCACTCGGATGGGGGGATTTGCATTCACGATGGTTCAGTGGCACTATTCCCTCCCAATCGAGAAGTGGCAGCCGGGGCTGAGTTAATATTTCACAATACTCCCTCAGCACAAGGTCGTGTCGGCAATGCAAAGCTCGAATCACAGGGTGCAAGCGATGGGGCCAACCTGGTGTGGAAATGGTGAATAAGAGTCAAGTCAACAAATGGCACACATGTGAGCGTGTCCTATTCAATTCCCTGATCACCCCCTCTCTTCTATCTACTTAGGTATGTATGTTATCTGCCAACCCGAATCAATGTGACCGTGAAGCCCGAACTATATTTTCCCGCGTAAAATGGTGCCATCTTGCCGTACTGAACCTGCTGCCACAGATAGCACATTGATATCTCCCTCTCATGCAATGCCGTAACCAGCCGTAATGTCATCGCCATGTCCATAGCCATAACGCCGCGCCATGCTCAAATAAATCACAAAATAATTTGTACAATATACAGGGTTAGTTGACCCATCGTTATCCCATAGTAGATATCGACCCTATGGTTGCGTCCAATTCATGGAAATTTTTTTTTTTTACAACAAGGTGAAGAGAGCACCCACACCGATGAGGACAGCGAGCAGTTCCCAAGACATGGGCAGTGGTGGTGCGGCGGCACTCGATTTGTCCACATTTATGCTACTGGTACTGCTGCTGGTGCTGCTCTGAGCTGTGAATGTTGCCGATACAGCGTTCGACACAGCGGTTGCGTCTGGAACTGAGTTTGTCCCAGTGCCAATTTCCACAATGTTGGAATCCGTTGTGTTGAAGACGGTTTGTGCTAGGGAGATCTCGCTATTCGCGATGTCGTAGACAACGTACGCCGATCGTAAAAACGTATCACCCAAAGTACTCGGCAAATCCCCCGTGGGGGCAATACCAAAGACGCAAGCGGCCTCCCCGTTAGTGAATGTCGGGTTTCTGCTACCTGCGGCGACGACATCAAGCACCAGCTCGCGCATGGTTACCGAGATAACGGGCGAGGTGAAGTTGAAATCGAGAGTCATGGCTGAGTCGGCGAGTGAACAGGGCACGTAGGCGGCGCCTTCATTATCATCGTACACGCCGTTTACTTGGGTGTAGATTTGACTAACCCAGTCGTCGGGCAGGTAAGTCAGCGATGAGCCGGAGTCAAGGATCACCGGAAGCGCTTGTTCATCTGCAATAGTTGTATTGTCAAGCGTGACGCTAGTCAGCGTAATGACAAACGTCGAGTTGACGGACGAGGAAGTCTGAATGGGCAGGGTTTGGAGCGATCCTGTGTAGTGTGCAGTGTCTACACCGCCAAAGAGAATGCTACCAGTGCTTGCATCCAGATCGTTAAGCCACAAGCTGTATGCATTGGACTGGATGGTGCCGTCGGTAACCAGTTTGGCGGGCAGGTTATCGTAAGAGGCCAGTTTCGCTCTTCCAACTTGTACCTCGCTGGCCGGATACCCGATTCCCAAGATACCTTCCGACGACGAGCTTGTGTATCCAATGCCAAATTGAAGACTATCCACAGTGATGCCAGCAAATGTAATGTTATCCGTAACATAGTCCCCGCTGGCACCGCTACCGTCGACATAAGAGATATCGAAGTAGCTGCCGATATACTCGTAGGTCGAGGAAGCGTTGGCATCGTAAGTTCCCGCAAAAGAACACGGGCTCGACTTCTTCGAGCACAACGAAGAACCGGCGGTATTTACCCACAGGTCACTACTACCAGTATCCAAGTGCAGCCTCAGAGACTGAGGAGGAGTTCCCATTGTCACATTGACAAAATATAAGGTTTCCTGGCTGATTGTTAGTTCGGATCCCTAGTCAAAGGGGTTAAAAGAATGGCGCTGGAGTTGCATACCTCGTTGTCCAAGGTTGTCTCTACCGTTCCTCTCCTCCTTAAGCGATCACGCTTTAGAGGATTTGAGACCCTGTCTCTCTTCGTTTCCATCGACACAACTCTAGCTGGGCTGCCGCTCGTCTCTCGCAGAGCGAGCGCGGCGACCCCAAGTGACAACGGGCTAGTCGCCAAGGCGATGGCTGTAGTGAGTTTCATCTTGTCGATTTAGGACCACAATCCTCGGCGAGGATTGTAAAGCGTTTCCTCCCACTCGTCGGGCGAGCTATTCTAGTTGTCGCATGCACTATAACATTGACATCGGGGCGATTTGTCGTGGTTGAATCCAGCCTCTTCCAAACTTTTCCTCGAAACCAAATCGATACTCTTTGATGTTGTCCGGTGATAAGGTCGATGCTGCGACCGGAACTCCGCACGCCTCGGAACCTGTTCGGCGGGCTCAAAAAAGCAACGAATGCCAGAGGTTAAGGCACGTTAGAAACTGAGGTCAAGCACCGGGGCGTTGTGAGAGGCGTATAAGAGCCGCACTGCACGGGAAGTTTGCCAACGAGACGGAGTCGTGAACAGTGGGATAAGAATATAGGGTCGGAGATCGAGAATAGAAAACAGAACCCGAGCCAGCAGAGTGCATTAGGTTGCAAAACGCTTTTAATCAAGCACAAATACGGAAATAACCCATGTCCTACTACCAAACCTCACATTTTGAAGCTGTGGGGCTGGCCGCATCGAGACGCGCGGCCATCTATGTCTAGCCAGCCGGGCTCCATTGAGGGCAATGCGGCTAACGTCAAGAGCTTGCGTACCCCTGGCTTTGATCGGACGGCTCCATGGTCGCAGCGTCGAAACTACAGCAGCCAAGATGCAGCAACAGCCCGGCCCAAACCCTTTGCAAAGAGAGACTTCCCCAGTCCCGAGCGGCTCTAGCGATCTACATGTCCTGGGAGCCAGTGGAGAGTTTTTCTGTTCTGAGACGTTCTCTCCGTATCATACTGGTGGGGCCGATAAATGTCTGACCACTAAGGAGCACAGACCCGCGCTTTTGCGCATTGCCACTAGGGGCGCTCTAACCAGTTGGATGGCTGGCTGTGCACAAATTGTACGCTCACATTGGCTTTCGAGGTAAAGGGGAAACGCGTCTGCAGAGAGCGCTGAAATGCCGCGGCCTATGCATTCTCTTGAGATGCACAAAGGCCCTGCAGGTCGAACAGACGATCGCCTCTAGGAGAGGGGTTCGAGTTCGAAAGAGTGTACGTACATGCGAAGGAAAGAAAACCCCTTACGCATAGATCAGGGTTGCAATACAATCGGCCAAGGATTGCCAGGGGGTCAAATTAATATTCCCAGTAATAACATCCAACGGCAGATGTGGGGGAAAATCGGCCAACCTCACATAGCAAGTTCTTTATTGGTGCTTTCCGAAGGCTGCACATACCCGGGTTACATGGCGATATTGCATTCAAGGCTTGGCACACGTTTGTCCGCCAATATCCGGTTGAAAAAGCGAAACAAAACCAATTAAGGCAAAATCAGGGAGACAAATAAGAAAAAAGAACAAGAAAAAAAAAGGGAAAGAGACTTGTTTTAGTCTACTTCAAACTACAGAGGAGCCAATGTTACGGCCTTCACCATTCATTTACTCAACAGCCCGGAGTAGAATCTTACTAAGAGTTGTTCCATCTGGGATGTTGCCATATCCTACCCAACGCCTAATACCGCTGTCACCGCTGGTGTTGGTGGTGGTGGTGGTGCTGCTGCTGCTGCAACATAATCTATGTTAGATCGCGCGCACTTACGTACAATGGAGTAAGCACCTCCCATCTACAAAACTACTATTGTTGCATCGCACAGCAGCCGAGCTACAAAATCACTAACTAATATCCCATAGTACTTGACCAAGAACGATCCAGCCGGAAAAACTTGATTGCGACCTAACCTAACTGACAGCTAGGTTAGTTTCAATCTACTTACGCGTCCGATGCAATTAATAGTTCTGCCGGTGCTAAACCCCATCTGGAGCCCTCTATATGCTGGTCATCTGCGAGGCGCCAAGTGTGGCTGCGCCCCTAGTTTTTAGTTGCACCAACCATTGACTTGACACAATTACGACGAAACCTGCGGCGGGTTCGTCCCAACATGGTTTGTATTTTTGGACAATTGCAGCATGAGAAACAGCTCCTGCCGTCATGTTCAAATTTGGGATATTGTCCTCCCGGGAAGAATTTGTGACCCTGCACTAAGGTAAGCAGCGTGCGCGGGCTCTCTCGTTGCCACTCAGGAACTTTGGTCCGGTACCTATCCTGCAATGGCACCTGCTAGGGATTCGGGTTACAAGCGGTAACTAATACCGCGCAACTTAATGTTTCCGTCCGGCCCTCCCGGTGGTTACCGGCAAAGCCAGAAGAAGCGCCTTCTCGGATAATACTCAGTTGAGACCTTGCTGAGCTCAGCAACACTCACGTGGTTGATGGTTTTCACCATTTTATTGGGGTAATCGTACCGCCGAGCTGAGTAGTTGAGCTTGCGAGAGACTGTAGCCAATCATGGCACCCGGTATCCTTCTGCCTGAGCTTCGTAGCTTGGCATAAGAATGTATACCATTGCAGGCTCTGCGATCAGCTCAAAATTCAAAGATAGCAGGCAGACATTTTTCAAGTCCAGATTTAAACTTTCAACTTTCGCATAAGTTCTGTCTTGCTTGCTTCTCACTCGGTAGTGTGTCGTCCTATATAAATATATCGGCATTGCGTAAGTCATAGGGGACTTATAAGTGCTTCGGCTACGCCAGTATTCGTCAAGACGGCGAGATTCTTCCTGGGGGTTTGAACTTCCGTTCGTTTATTGGCTTGCAGAACAGTACGATAACGCAATTCATAATGGCCGACTTCAACCCAGATCGATGGTATGGTGTTTCGACAAAGACTGTCTTGAGTTCCTCGCCTCTCACTTCGTCATGATTATCTGGCTAACACTGGACCTCTCTAGCCCGATCTATGCCGTATGTTACTCTATAATAGCGTAGTCATGGCTCCTACACGTAAAATTAACACTATTCAGCCGTTCTTCGGTGCTATGGGTTGCGCGTCTGCCATCATCTTCACTGTGTTCGGATCTTCGTATGGCACGGCGAAATCAAGCAGCGCAATATTTACATCGGGTATCATTCGCCCTGAACGACTCGTGCAGAATACGTATAATCCTCCTCTCCTCCTTTGATCGGCCTCTATACTTCCCATCCTGTGCACTATCTTATTCGTGGCTCATGTTCAATAGACTATGTTCTATCATGGCTCAGATATTGAGTATATACGGACTCGTGGCGAGTATCATCATATCGGGTGATCTAATCGAAGAATTATCCCTCTACCAAGGCTTCATGCAGCTAGGAGCTGGAATTAGCGTTGGCCTGTGTGGCCTCGCCGCCGGATTTGCTATTGGCATAGTAGGCGATGCTGGGGGTAAGTCGAATTCCTTCTCTGCAGGTAGCTGTTTAAAAGAGATGAACTGACGTACTGGATATGATAATAGTCAGAGCTAGCACGCAGCAGCCGCGCTTATACGTCGGCATGGTGCTCATCCTCATATTCGCCGAAGTCCTAGGCCTGTATGGAGTTATCGTTAGCATTCTCATGCTGACAAAATCACGTGATGCAGCTTCTTGTGTGCAATGACGAAATACAAGGATATTTTTAGAAGTTCCCTTGTCTTGGTTGCCTGTTTAGGCGGACGGAGGAGCCCGTTGCGATGTTTGGTTTTCTGGTATCTTATTTTGGGGTTCCTGTGAGGTATAGTTGTGAATGAATGGTGGTCTGCAATTTACAGTATGAATCGCATAAAATCTTAGTTGGAGTTTGTCCAACTGCTACAGTGCAAAATGTAATTGATCATGGTCTCACAGTCATGTTCTGTCAGATTGGGCTATTTCGCGAGGCTATGAGTTGTCTTGGCCCTTTGGGGTAACAACGAAGGCTCATTGGATTAGATGCATCCCTGTCCCCCTCCCTTGGCTGGGCGCCGGGTGTCTTCCCATATTATGATGGCACTTGTTGAACGTGGACACTTTCCAATTGAAATATCTTTCCTTTCGCTCTCACGCTACATCCGTCCTTGCCAATTCAAAATTGATTTCCCTCAAAGACGGAGCGAGCGCGCAAAATGGTCTCGAATTCAGGACTTCCTGGCCTGGGCAACGGCTGGGGTAAGACGCCAGAGCTACATCCAGCCTTCTACATTGCGTAAGCACTGCGACCTCTTCCAGTTTTGCGGAACAAAGCATTAAACAGGCAGAATTTCATAGGAGCTGGATATTCTTCAGTAACATCACAATTATTTTTAACAAATGGCTCCTCGACACAGCAGGATTTCGTAAGTTACCCGTGGAAGTCGATGCTCCATGAGATGAAACTAACAACCAGTCTGCAGAATACCGCAAGTTTATCAACAAATTCCCTTTTGTGACGAGAAACGGGTATGGCTAATATGGCATGGATACAGCAATAATCCTGACGACCATACATTTGACAGTAGCCACGGTACTCACTCAGGTCCTGGCACGATGCACGCCTCTACTGAACTCGCGATTCAGCACGAAAATCACTGGGCGCATCTACTTACGCGCCATTCTGCCCATTGGCTTGATGTACACGCTGTCGCTCCTCTTGAGTAATCTAACATACCTGCATCTGAGCGTACCCTTCATCCAAATGCTGAAAGCATTTGCGCCGGTATCAACACTTTTCCTCAGCTTCTTTCTTGGGCTTTCAAACCCTAAAGTCAGCGTGCTATACAATGTGTTGGTCATCGGGTTTGGTGTGTTGCTGAGCAGTCTGGGTGAAGTCCGGTTCAGCTGGATAGGCTTTGGATACCAGATGGGAGGGACGGTAGCAGAGAGTATCCGCTTGCTCATGATCCAGGCACTACTTTCCGAGGGCGAAGGGGGTCTCAAGATGAACCCACTGGTTGGCCTGTATTACTATGCCCCAGTATGTGCAGTGCTCAACGGAGCCGTTGCATTCTTTGCCGAAGTCCCCACATTCAATTGGGGCGACTTGGAGAGGGTTGGATGGAGTGTTCTTCTTCTCAACGGCGTTATTGCTTTCATGCTCAATGTTTCAAGCGTATTCTTGGTAAGCTTCGAGCGAGTCACACAACCGGAATCGGAGTGTATACTAACAGTGGAGCAGATTGGGAGAACATCGGCCTTGGCAATGAACCTGACGGGGATCCTCAAGAGCATTCTGCTGGTGGCTGTGTCGATGCTCATATGGCAAACCACTATCACATTTTTGCAGACTATTGGCTATGGTATCGCTCTTCTGGGTATGTGCTACTATTCCCTGGGGCCGGATGGAGCAAGAAGTTTTATAGAGTCCTGCCAAACGTGGATCAATTCCAGGGTTGGCATCCCGGGGACTTCATTCCCGCTGAGACGACTGAGAAATCCCCTTTCAAATTACCGTGCAGTGCCAACTCAAGGAGAAGCACACTCCGATCCAGAACGCGGGACAGCCGAAGGAGGTGTAATGGATCAAGAGCCATCTCAAGGTGGTGGTAAGCTTGGTGTCAAGCAAGGCTAGTAACTTCCTACACCGAAGTGGTGCAAACGCGATGAGATACTTTGATACGATAGACCTGGAAACGAGATGCTTACATATACCTATATACGTGTAGAGTGTAATTGCGCCCTCCATTTTTTGCTCAGCCGTGATTATGAGTTAGCGTGTTTGACACAGTAGATAGGTACATTTGGCATCTACGGCGAGGATCCATTTCAGATGATTTGGGGAGAAAAATTATAGAAGAATCTCGCTGTTGAGTTCAGCTGTGATTTGTTCACTGTCAGAACTAGGAAGTAGTCATAAGCCATGGAAAGACTAAATATGAGGCTGACAAAGAGTGTCTGAAGCTCGATCGCATAGTTGATTAATAGCACCAGGTAACAACGGAATAGTTGGCACGCAAGCAGAGTTGAAGCCAGCCAAATTAGGTGGGGTGGCTGGTGCTGGGTAGAGGGCATGTAACTTACCTAACTAGGGGTAGCTGCATTGCCGGAGCTCAGAAGGTCTGTGCTTGGAGTGTAGCGTCATTGGCAAGCTCCATTCATTCAGTCAAGGCTCCAGGATCCCGAGCTTCCAGTTCTACGTAATTACACCTCGCATGACCACACTCACTATCTGGTCGGCGCGCCATCCCCTCGGGCGCCTCTGCTGAACATTCCCTCACTCTGCCTGTCGAAAATATATGCACGAGAGGCCCCTTTCCATCGCTTTCGCCCCTTGAAGCTTGTGTGACGGGCTGATCCATCATATCCGTATCCCCTCCCCCGCCTTCACATCGAAAAACCGGCATCGACACCGACTCATCCGCATCGCAATCGCATCCTTTGTGCCAGTTACTTTTCGAATACAACCAGTGAGTGTGCCAGACTCAGACATGTTCCTTAACTACCACTGACAGGTTGACGTTAAAAATCAGGAATTTCTTTGACGCTGAAAGAATCGACCACAATGTGGAACGACGAGGAAGATAACAACCCGTATGGGACCAGTTTCGACAGACGGGACTCTGCTACATCCTCATCTGCAAACGCAACCTCCCCTACTTGTAAGTTTCTCTCGAAGTTACCCTGCTGAAGACAACGAGAAAGTTTGGTTCAGCCCTCCATCCGTTCAGCCAATGGTGCATCATGTGGAAATCAATATCCCTGGAAGATCCTCCAGTTGATGAAGCTGATGCCAACTGGGACTTTCTAGACCAGCGTTACGAACCACCTCACACTCCTTCCACCACCAGCGAAGATGCGCCGCCTCCTCAATCCATTCCGCAAGAGCCAAGCGACGCCGACAGCGATGAAGAATATACCGCCCAAGCCAGAAGCCAGGTTCCAAGGCGAAAGCCCGGTGGTTATGACAGTCGCATTGAGCAGATTCTATACGAAAATCCGGAACTGCCTATAATGATCACAGATGCTGGGAAAAGCCTGGAGAATGGGGGCAGATATATAGTCTACACCATCCGAACAGGGGTAAGCGCAAGTGAAAGCATCGTAGGAGGCGAGCCTACTAACCAGCTATAGGATCTCGAGGTTCGCCGCCGATATTCCGAGTTTGCATCGCTGAGGGACGCGCTGACGAGGCTGCACCCTACACTGATTATTCCTCCGATACCAGAGAAGCACACCATGGCCGACTACGCAGCAAACCCCACAAACGCAAAACAGGATCAGCAAATCATTGATTTACGGAAGCGCATGCTTGCAGTCTTCTTGAACCGGTGCCGGCGCATGGAGCAAGTGAGAAATGACGGTGTCTGGTGGAGGTTCTTGGACCCTAACGCCAGTTGGAACGAAGTCCTGCACACGCACCCAATCGCCTCCATTCCTAAGTCTGTGTTGAAGGCGCCGCCCTTGGACACTGCAAATCCTTCAACTGCGCACTCGTATCTTCCAATCCCCGCTGCTTCTGCGAAGCTGAGAACTCAAACGGGGCCAGGTGCGACAGCCAGTTTTGATGGGACGGCAAGTACGATTGGTTCTCAAGCACTGCGCCGATTTCCCCCTGACACCAATAACCTCACCGAACAAGAGCTGGATCCGTATTTCATTGCGTTCGAAGCATCCATTAAAGATCTGGAGCAACTACTCATGGGGCCGATGGAGAAGGTGAACCGACGAACGCTAAGTCACCTAACGTTGCTATCTTCAGACCTTTCTGATCTAGGTGCAAAGTTCAACGCTTTTGCCTTGTCAGAACAATCGCCTTCTCTTGCTGCTGCCATTGAACATATTGGCCAGGCTGCCGACTCTTCCTACATTGCGACCGAAGAGCTGGCGGGCTCATTGGGTGCAAGTTTCGCTGAGCCTATGAGAGAAAATGCGCAATTTGCCGGCGTTGTTCGCGGTGTTCTGCGATACCGGATCTTGAAGAGAGTGCAACAGGAGATGACCAACGATGATTTGCAAAAGAAGCGCGCCTTGCTCGACCAGCTGGAGAGAAGCGAGGCCGAGGCTCGCAGAATTGAACAGTATCTAAGCAGCAGCCAACAGATCGGTGGTAGCTACCCAGTACATCCACCGCGTAGATCATCGAGCATGAGAGAAACTTCAACACAGCACCATAGGGAAGGGAGCGGCGAGGATACGGCGTCAATAGATTCAGATTTCCCACCTACTCATGGCGATTTTTCGTCTCACCCTTCAGCTAGAGTAGGAGCTCCCGAGCAAGCCAGCCCTCCTCCCACCCATAAGAAGGCGCCGAGTGGCAACTCGATTACCAACAAGATCTTTGGACCTATCCGTCACGCCGTCCAGGGTGTCGTTGATGTGGATCCAGAGAGAACGCGCAGAGATACGATCGGTAAAACGAGAGAAAGTATTGAGCAACTGGAACAAGCCCAAGTAGTGGCAGAACAAGATGTGAAGGAAGCCAGCGCGAACATTCTGAAGGATTTGAAGAGATTCCAGGGCGAAAAAGAGGACGATATGAGGCGGTACATGGTACGTATTTCTACAGTGACACAACTGGTCCCGCAATCTACATTGCATACTAACATTATTGGCAGCTTGCCTATGCAAAGAGCCAGATTGAGTGGGCAAAGAAGTGCAGGGAAACATGGGAGGAGGCAAAGTTGGAGGTTGAGAAGATTGATGAGACATGAACAGACTGGCGCTATCGTTTGGTGGCGACACGGATGATCGATCATCTGCCCTGTTCTGTCCGCAATGAGCCGCGACAGATTGACGACTACGTTGTTTTAATTGATATATTATATCAACCCGCATACACGGATTAGTTCCATAGCCTGGGACAAAGATGCTTGCTTGGGTGGAAGGAGCGGCTCGCCAGGCTCTAATATATGGGAACTGTGAAGATCATGATCGGTTTCCTAGCACACAGCGCTTCTGTTTTAGTTGGTGGGATAGAATGTAGTCAGGCTGAGGTCACATGGCAAGCTTCTTTCATATCCGAGGGAGCTGGCTAGTTGAGTTTGCATCGAAACCGTACGCATCTAGACCGAGAGACACTCCAGGGGAAGCCACGTAGTATGCCACGAATACCAGTAGTACCAAATAGTTGACCCGAAGTAATGATGAATATATCCTGAGTTAAGTTGTGATTGCTAGTAGCAGTGTGTATACTTAGAATCGATGGTTAGATATATTCCTCAAGAGCTTCACACGAGCTGGTTCAGGCCGACATCAGGAATTATGCATCATGTCGGTGATTCACAAAATCATAACACCATACCTGCCTGGGTTATTTTCTATTGTAGAACAAATTATCTTTATTAAACGAATTCACCACTTGGGGCATCTAACTACTAGATGAACTTTGAGTTTGCATCATGGGGAGACGATGTTGATAATGTCATTTCATTAATGTCACGGCACTCTAATCCATCATAAACTCTCACCGTCCATTGTCATTTCACTTTCACCCAAGCCGTGCTTTAGAGCCACCTCACCATCTGATCGCAGGGAACGTGCGGTAGCTCGTACTCGACGTGATCCCAGAACTCCCAGCCCTTCGGCTGGTCCATGCCGTTGCTTCGGCTCATCTTTTCCACGTACTCTTCGCGGCTCTTGACGGCGTAGTGGTGGAGGCTGACGCGGTTGCGGGTGATGGGCTGACGGAAGGCATAGCTGTTGATCTGATCGCCCTCCTCGCCGACGGTGATCTTCCCCGGCTGCAGGTGGAACATGTGGGGGTTGATAGGACCCCCGTAGTCGCGCTGGCGCACGATGGACTTGACATGCTTGTTGTCCGAGAGCTCGCCCTGGTTCTCGGCGTCGTCGAATATGCACTCGGTGAAGGCGGCGCGCACGGAGGCGGGGCGCGTCAGCTGGTGGTTGGACGTGTGCATCTGCCAGTTGACTCCGAAGGCTCCGATGTCGTCGCGCTGCTCGAACTCCCGGAGAACCGTCTCGAGGGTCTCGCCCGAGCGCACGTCGAAGAACTCATCCGTGTCGATGAACGCTATCCACGTGTGGTTTGTGCCGTATATGCTGGCACACTCGTTGTACAACTTGTACTGCATCGCGCCCACGCGAGCCGACTCGTCATAGTACACAAAGGTTACAGCGGTCTCCGGTACACCGAAGCTGTACGAGAATGATGACATGGGCGGTTGCGAGCCGTCATCCATTATATAGAAGCGTCGGATGCCCATGTTGTAGTAATGGTGTTGGAGGAACTCGGGGAGATCGCGGCCCTGATTTCTGATAGCCAGGCAAATGGCTAGGTACTCATTGCGAACCGTCTGTGATTCCCCTCCTGTCCCTTCAGCTATCCCTTCAGCTGTCCCTGCTTTATCTGTATCTGTAGGCATAGCGGCACCCGCAGCCTGCTCTACCGCAGCCGCATCTGCGGCTACTGTTGCCTCTTCAACTGCTGGCACTACTTCAGCGGCCACTGCAGCAGATGCTTCTTCAACTGATGACGGCTGATTTTGGACGTCTTCCGCAGGTTGTAGTATCACTGGGACAGAAGGGAAGTCATCGTGTCCAGATTTTAGTGCAGTACCGGTGGACGTCAATGAAGAAATAGCGCCAAGGCTTTCTTTCACATTGGGATGGCCGTAGAAGATCAGGGACGGCGTCAAGATGCAGAGTATTGCGCAGATTATGAAGGCGTAGCCATGGGACGAGCGCGGTCTGGTCAACGCCATCGCTGGACGACAAGCAGGTCAGGCTTAATACACCTAGTTCACATCCACCTGTTCCGGAAAAGTATTGGTGCTAGGATCGGTCAATTCATGAGAACAATACGAGCAGGGGAAAAGTCAATCCAGGCTTCTCAACTAGGTGCCACCCACGCAGATACGTAGACTCTCCGCAGTATTTACGTCTCACTAGAGGCTAACAGCACGGTTTGGGTTGGTTTTTTCTCGGCCGTCCTGGTTCGAGTTTTCAGCTCCACGGAGAGCAGAAGGGCTTCCCTCCCTTGGCAGTACAGTACGGCCTTTTGGCATTCCTTTCGTGAAAGGGGGGAGAACATCTGCGACACGGTTGTATCTACTTAGTTCCTCGTATGCCCAGTCCACTTCATAAGTGCAGATCGTTCAGATTAGTAAGAAACAGTTTGTTCTACTCGAGAAGACCTATTCGATTCATTGGCTTATATAAATCGCACTTGTATAATATCCAGGGGTGGGTAAGTGACACCCTATTTCCAGCCGGCGCAATATAATGGTACAGTACAACGTTTAATGAAACAATGTCTCAATGCACCAAATCTATGCCTGGACTGTTGACTTAGACATGATACTTTGGAAATCGGACTGGAACATTGCAATTTTTTTTTTTTAAAATGGGGTTCTTTCGCGGTTCTCTCTCCCAAAGGGCCTGATTTCCAACCAATATTTCATAATTGGGGAGACTAGCACTCGGCTGTATGAATCTTTAAGATACTACACCACTCAACCAAGCAAACATGTTAAACCATAACTTATTGAAGCCCTCAGGAATCTGGACACAGAGGGTTATTCTTTACATATATATATATATATATATATATATATCTATATATTTACACGCATTTATTAAAGGTGTAAATCATCAAATCTATCACTGGAAACTCGAGGGTGCTGGCTTCACTAGGTACATACTGATATCCCATATTGATCAATGCTTTCACTAGCCGCTACTAGTATTGCTATTATCCCTTTGTTCCAAACATAGAGTGGGGATATGCTATTGGTGTAGCACCTCCCTCCGTATCGAACTCCCTCATTTCTTGGCGTAAAGGGGCAGGTGGCACCGTGATGCTCGTTACAAACATTTAATTTCTAGCGTTAGGTGGCTAGTAGCTTGATAATGGGCTTCATGTCTTGGTAGAATGCATCTCTAGACAAATGATGTACAGTATAAGAACAGGCTTGGAATAACGTATAGCGCTTTTCTCGTGAGGTCCTCTTTGGTCAACCATCACTCCCTACCTGAATGTATTTCCAAAATTTCCGGGACCTATCAGTTAGGGCGAACAGCTGCGGAGAATCCGGAGATCAGCATTACGGATTATTAAACTACCACACGGGCTTAGCACAACAGGAAGCGGAAACACCCGTTCGATCAAAACCGCCAAATGACCCAATGCTTGAGCTGGGGGTTAGAAAGGATACGCTGCAACGGCCACCAACTGTCTTGATAGTACTAAGCTCAAGACTTTTCAGTTACATCAATGGGCGACTTACAAGGCTACTATGTATAAGCATTTAAGTTAAGCTAAATACGTGAGGATGATGTTTAGAACCCAGAGTCACTCACCGCATAATACATATGTAACCGATCGAGGCAGTAGTCCCACAGTGGCGTTTCTTAACCTCCGACCCACTGTGGGCTTGCGTAACGGTATCTGGCATCGTGCGTCCTAAACGCCCATCAGCCCCGGCGTCGAGATTCATGTTCCTCATTTGTATCAGGTCAAGCACCGGCTGCTCTCTAACGCCTTCTACGCACCTTGCGTTAATACCAACTAGGGGAGCAAGCGTGGTTGTTATACTCTTCTTAGACATTTTCACATGCTGGTGGTGGAATCTCAAGACATTGGGTGTCTTCTTATGCATGGTAGTCAGGTGTGTGGAAATAGTATTGAATCAAATAAAATCAGAACCTTAAACTCCGTAGCTCTTCTTGCCAGATATACCTTCGCTCTGAGGTATGGCAGACCAAAAAACTCCTATCTATGCAGTATGTTATTTTGAACAAAACCCAAACGCCTAGACGCACAATGAAAGGAACCAAAGTCCTACGCGTTGCTACCGCCCCTTGCTTTATGTCGAATCATAACGACCGAGTAGCTGTGAATGTCGTTAGCAAACACTTTTACAATGTTGCGAGGGAGGACCATGACTTACGCAACAATGCCTCCGATTGCGACAAACACGCCGAGAATAGATTTATCGCCTACTGATCTGCCGGAGGTGGCCCAACCGAGGGCAACGATCGTACAGGTCTTGAGATGTCCTACCACTGTGCTAGAGACAGGTCCTGTCTTGGCAATAATGAAGAATTGTGAGATGTTGATAAGCGAGGCAAAAACGCCGGACTGTATCCAGATTAGCCGTCTGCTATTCAATGACAGGCTTAACTTGCAGGAGCGAGGGATAGGGTTTGGAGCTTACCATAGCAATCATCACCCATCGATTAACAGGCACTTCCGACCAAACCGGGAAACTATCCACAAATGGAATGACATATAATAACAAGAATGCAGACACTGGTGCTTGATTGAAAAGCAGTTGCATGCTTGTCATCTGTAGCTTGCGGTGATAACTCGCAATCCAGACCGTGTAGAGGGCAGACGCAAATATACCGCAGAAGGCAAAGATAACACCAAGACCAGAAGTTGTCTTTACGTTGGCGTCATTGGTTGGGAGCGAGTCGAAGTAAGAGACCATCCCAACACCGGCACAAGCGGGAATAAGGGCCAGAATGGCATTCTGCGGCAGCGTTGACTTGTACAGCACAAAGTTCATCGCTGCTACCGTCGGAGTTAGGAGAATCCGAGCCACCTGGTAGAAGGTAACTGTGGAGAAAGCCAGAGACAAGTTCGGAAGGATAACGTTCAGCGACATGGCGATAGAGAGCGGGATGATCTCTCGGATGGTCGTTCGTCGCGGAGCGAAGAAGGCGAGCTGCGGGCGTGATAGAACAAATAATGTCAACCATGTGATGAAAAAATGGAAGGCGGCAAAGGTGAGTTGCGCGAGCTTCAAGGACGGATCGGAGAAGATAGCTTTGTTGGTGAACACGATGCCGATGGTGGCTAGAGTATTGACGACCATCCAGATGATCGCCGTCGTCATGCCGCTGCTCTTCTTGTCGGGAATTTGAAGCTGAGGCGGTTGCTGTCCCTCATCCTTCTCAAGGAGGCCGAGGCTCTCGCCGCGCTCGGTGTCATCTACAGCAGTGAGCTGGGATGCGTTATCAGCGCCATCAAAGCTTCTCCGCTTCTCGGTCTCTTCGTGGTCAGTGGGCGACGCAATCGAAGAGGGATTGTCCTCGTAGCTCGGGGATGCCATGTTGCAAAACTCCAGGTTCTGGGTGGCTTTCAACAAGAGAAATAGTGTACGGGAAACTTGGAAACCCGCAGCTGGTTGCTGGTTCGAGATGTGTGGCTCCTATATCATGCGATATCGAATCGAAATGAGTAGTATTGTAATGAATCAACTTGCGAAAACCAAGGTCCGCTGTAGATCGATGTAAAAGAAGGTTGCGTAGAATAAAATTAGAAAGACCGGCAGCGTGGTCTGCGTCTTGTCGTGATTGATGCTTGAATAGAAGTCTCGTTCACCTTCGTGGCAATTGGCAAGCGCGAGGGGACACCAAATCGGACCCAACGGCGGGTCGAGATCCAAATATACCTGGTCGACGTTACGCACTCTGCAAGGAACGTAGACGATTCACGCTAAAAGGCCACCTGCACAATCTTTCGGCCCTGAATGGAGACTCCGGAATGGACAGCTTTCGAGCCGGCAGGGGTCAAGTTCCGCAGATCCCCGAATTGGCGAGGGCGCAAGAGCGTGCCAGATGCGCTTCGAAACACTGGGGGGTAAGAGAAAAGAGAATAACTGCGTGCCTGGAGGGATGTCAGGCAGGGGTCTGGGACGACCTGGATGTTGAAGACTGTCTGTGCCTGAGACACATCGCTCCGCCATTGGAGATTTGAGTGCCTTTATTGAATCGCTGTCACGTCTTCCCTCGTGTTACTGTACCCTGCCCAGCCCCTATGGAATGCGTACCCAATCAATAATGACTAGCATCTATGCCTGGTCCGCCCGCAAAACGTGAAGTTTTCTGAACACTCTGAAACTTGCATACCCAGGCTTCAGTCGCAAAGACAATGGTGGATCCAAATGAACCCCAATCAATGTTGGATCACCTAGTCGGTATCGATGGACGGACTAGCAATACGCCTTGACCAAACTTATTACTGTGAAAGACGTTCTAGCGCCAGGACTGTAGAACACAGTACGTTTCTAGCAATTCCCAAGCCCGTGGTCGAAGTCTCAGGAAGCGTTGTGGACTCCGGATTTACGCAATGCTCGCCTAGAGTTACAAGCTTTTCCTGAGCTGTTTGGACGCGTCACCTTTGCTCAATGTTCTCTCTCAGACCCTTTTTAAGCAATGATAAACAGGAGCGTTGCCATGTTTTCCATTTTCATAGCAGCGGCAATGCTAGGGCTGTGGGTATTCCGAGTCCCGGTTCGACGACGCGTGCTAAATTTAAACCTTGGAATAAAAAATAAGAAAAGAACCCCCCCCCCTTCCCAATCCCTAACGCCCAAGATAGGATCAATACACTCAAGCTGCCCCTCCACCAGTTGGTACTGGCTCAGCCCCATCGGTACCTCATCGTTGCCACTTGAGCAAGCTTCGACAAATCAAACCATGATGGGCTGAGCAGCACAATTGTTTCGCTGCCGTTTGGAGGTCAAATGTGGTAAGTTCTTAAATACAACGGTACTGTCGCAACGAGGCTTACACAACGTGTCGTCGCGGCGTATCTAAACCAGCCTGTCAGATTGCATGTTGCCAGGAGTCGTGTCTAGCTACGTACATACCATCGCATAGTCACTACCTCCTCGGTAGGTAGCTATGCAGGTAAGGTAGTACTGTGGATGATTCAGGGCAGGCAAGTTCCGTGTGCGACTTATAACATTCGAGTAACCAAAAAAGGATTGCATTGCTATTTGCATTCCACATGCTTGTAATCTTAAGTGGCGGTCCGGAGCCATAAGTCTACCAGTATCAGTATGATCGCTTCATCCTATCTTACGGATGATATTCACATCATGCAGGAATCGGATCCGTTTCCGAACAACCTTGATATGTACCTAGATTGCTGTAATCGGTCGGCAAGGCGGCTACACCATGGTTAAAACTCCTCAGATTTCCCTTGATAGTTGATTGTCTACTGCTATCAGATGGACACGAATTCTCCGTAGCTAACGCGTTATAGCTGGTGCGCAAAATCCTTCATAGCCACAACCTTCAAGAATGACTTCCATGCATTTGCCATGGTGTAAAGAGCACTAGCAAACTTCATCGCAATTCTCAAAGGCTCAACCCGGAAGGGTTACGTGTCGCTTGACGAGTCCCATTCCAATCACCCATGCTTGACAAGTTCCAATGCGTATCACCATCTGAGGTGATGTGATCACTGTCTCAGATTAGCACTCTAGTGGGGCCTCCGTGCTGAACAACGCCATCCATCCATTACTTGGTCCCACGTGTAGCCTAACTCATCTGCGATCTACGTATGCATATGTCGATTGATCAACACCCATACGTAAGTACTGTTGGTACACGCACGAGTAGGAAGATGGGACAAGGGTAACGTGGTAGTCCGGTCTACGTATGTACCGGCGAATACGCACAGCGACAAACTACGGGGGTCTCTGAGCGAGACCCAAACTCACGCTCCGCGGGCGGACGCCAGTGCCAAATATCCGGCGATGTGGATAAGTGATACCAAGGGCACGCTGAGGTCTAGTGCAAGCAAATCGAAGGTTCATTTACTCTTTGGGTAATTAGACTGAGTATATTCGGCGACTATAGAGATACTATTGCATGTAAGATGCCATTCCAAGCTGCGAGCCGAAAGCTTGGCATACCAACTTTGGCCAGGGGCCCGTCCTGTAATTGGTTCTGAGGAAATGTCCACAGCGTGATGAACCGCCACGCCGGGAAGCGGCACACGCAGCAGCAGCATAATGGAGGCGATGAGGCAACTGGCCGATTGCTTGTACATAGTAGGATCACCGCCCTCTTCCCTTGAATCATCAGTGGAAACAAAGACACTCGTCTTTTGATGACCAGGTGAAACATGCCTAACACCAGAATCTCTCAGTTCCTGACCATCACACTGAACTTAAATTGGAATACAGAAACAAGCCCTTCGGCTAATCAATGTCGGGCAGAAGGGGCTCCAGGTTGAGGTACGCAGGTACTAACAGCGCGCCTGGGCAGTTTTATCGGCATTCGCTGCCCCATCCTGCTCCCCCTTGCGTAACCTACCTAGGTAATCGGGTCCAAAGGTTACCATCCCATCCCACACTGGGGCAACTCTCGTACGCGGTCGCAATCAAGTCCGGGATCCACCGTGCACCGCATTTCAAGTACTGAGCTACGCTGCGCTCCAGTCGTCCTTTTGCCAGATGTGTTGTGATCGTATCAAAATCTCACCACAACCAACTTTTTTGTGCGAACGCTTCAGCAGTGCTGATGCTAATCTTTTTTTCCTCTCTTATACATCCAGCGTAGTGCTTATCTCGAGTTTTTATTTTATTTTATTTACCTGCGGGGTTATCTCCTCGATCCTGCTCTGGTTTCCTGCCTAGGTAAGCACCACACCCCACGGAACATTGAGTGGCCTATTGGACGCTTCGACCAACGTCATCTCTCCCTGGGCAGCAAGAGAGACTGGCGTCTCACAGCGCGTCGTCTCCCTGCACTCTATAGTCCTCCTACGGTGGGCTCAATCCAGCAGCTTGTCTCTGAGCTTGGATTGCCAATTTGCCTTTGAGACATCATCCCTTAGCGAAGGGCCGACTGGCTTCGTTAGAAAGGAGCTCGCATCTCATCGTTTTGAGAGTATCTGCGCTGACCTCGTGGGATTTCTCTGCAGCGTCTTGCTCTTAAACGCATCTTACTTCGAGCGTTTCTCTATCTCTCTCTCTCTCTCTCTCTCTCTCATATTCTCTAGAGATACCCAAGCCCATCGTGCTATCAGCTTGTCCTGCGTTATTCCAGTTGCGTAAAATGACTGCCGGGCAACAACTCAACGCGCAGCAACCTGGTTAGTAATTGTTGTGACCAAAGAGACCTCTGTCTCTTGGGACGCCTCTCATGCTGACTCGTGTGACGGATTAGCTGCTACTGGCAGCTCCAATGGCCACCAGCAAAAGTTCTTCCAGGACTTTGGTATCTGGAAGGAGGCTCCGGTGCTGACAGGAAGCACCAAATTTCAGCCCCTTCCAGACGTCAAGAATATAATGATTACAGGCGGTGCAGGTTTCATGTAAGCTATGACAGCCACGTTCGCTATTGTGAACCCAGTCTTCCATGGTGATTCAGATCGGCTTACCAGTTCTGTGCAGCGCATGCTGGCTCGTTCGCCATCTTACATTAACATACCCGGATGCTTACAATATTGTATCCTTCGATAAGCTCGATTACTGCTCATCGTTGAACAATACCCGCATGCTCAATGATAAGCGAAACTTTACCTTCTACCACGGAGATATCACAAACCCCTCTGAGGTCCTGGATTGCATGGAGCGGTACAAGATTGACACTGTTTTCCACTTCGCAGCTCAATCCCATGTTGACCTAAGCTTTGGTAACTCGTACGGATTCACGCACACCAACGTTTATGGTACTCACGTCATGCTGGAGAGTGCCAAGAAGGTCGGAATCAAAAAGTTCATCCACATCTCCACTGATGAGGTTTATGGTGAGGTTAAGGACGATGATGATGACCTGCTCGAGACCAGTATTCTGGCTCCCACCAACCCTTATGCAGCTAGCAAAGCGGCCGCAGAAATGCTCGTTAACTCCTATATGAAGAGCTTCAAGCTCCCCGTCATCATTGTTCGCAGCAACAACGTGTATGGGCCACATCAATTCCCTGAGAGTATGTTGTCCTTCTCCCAAAGAGATTTAAAAAAATAACCTGTCCGCTCTGAATTATTTTCGACTAATACCCAAACAGAGATCATTCCCAAGTTCACATGCTTGTTGAATCGCAAGCGGCCAGTCGTTCTCCACGGTGACGGCAGTCCTACCCGCAGATACCTGTTTGCTGGAGATGCCGCTGATGCCTTTGACACAATCTTGCACCGAGGCGCTCTAGGTCAAATCTACAATGTTGGTTCCTACGACGAGATATCCAACATCGATTTGTGCAGTCTCCTATTGAAGCAGATGGGTATCCCTTGTGATACAAAGCAAGACTTTGACAAGTGGGTTAAGTATACACACGATCGACCCTTCAATGACCACCGCTACGCCGTTGACGGCACCAAACTCCGTCAGCTCGGCTGGGATCAGAAGACCTCTTTTGCGGAAGGTCTTAAGATCACCGTCGATTGGTACAGGGGATACGGCGAGGAGTGGTGGGGCGATATCAGCAAAGTACTCAGTCCTTTCCCAATTGTTATCAAGACAGGCTCCGAAACAGAGGTCGTGTCAGACAAGGAGGAAATCAGCGAAGAGCCTCAATCGGCCAAGAAGAGGAAGGTGGATGCAGTGAACGGCTCTCGATTGCCTCAGGTTTCTGCTTGAGTTGAATGACTACACGAGACGATGCTCAAGAGTATGAGATTTTCTGGGCAGCCAGCAAGCAAGAAATGATTTTGTTGGGATTAGCCAGGAATGAATACTAGTGGAGAGCATTCATGGGTACGGCATAACTATAGACGGTGTTGTACTGAGCTTTTTTCCCTTTTGCGGTTATGTAGTTTTAGCAATATCCAGGGCATAACTTTCACTTGAGTACAAGAGTCCTCATGCTGTGACACAGCGTCCAGACGTCATCGGTGGAGCTATGGGACTGAACACGCAGTCGATAGGGAAATCTTGGCAGCTTCGAGTTTTGTGATGTCTTTTTTGGCTTCATTCTGGTTGACTATTGGTCTGCGTTGTTTTGTGACTGAAAGAGCCAATAGTTGGTAGATCTAGCTCGCGAGTATATAACTTGGGGTTGTGGTGCGCAATTGGAATAACGAATCAAACCTAACCGGCCTGTGGCTGTCGTGCATCAGGCTGTTGAAGATACAGCATGTTTCAGCCTTGGGGAGCTCGAGGCGAGATGCCACAGCAGCTGCAAGAGTAGATGCGTTTTGAGGATTCCAACGACCAGGCCCCCCATGGCCAGTACTAACTGCATACATATATATGTACAGACCCAGTGTTGGGTCGGTAACCTACATAGAATATGGCCCCCCTGTCACAAGCCATCATTCATCCCCAAACCCCAGCTTCGGCAGTTCACTAAACAAGGCTCACTTGGAACAACGGCTAATATTTTTTATGCTGCTAGTATCACTAGATTCCTTCATCTTGCTTATAGTTGATGGATTTTCCCCCTGAAGTTGGCGAAAATATTATTTGCTTATGACATGGACATCTATTCCTGCTCCGGATTGGCGTTATGCAGGCCGGTTGATCAGATACTACCTGCGGGAAGGGGGCGTCAGGGTGTGACAGAGCTTGGCAGCTTGGTTCAAGGGTCCCCAGAAGGGGGTCGACCGTGCCACTTCTCGGCTGGTAAACTTAGGTCCTCGATTTTAAATGGAAAAACCGTGGGTGTTGATCGGAACTAGATGTCATCAGTGTCCGAAAAGCTCCGTTCAATCGCCTACACCTTTGCTGATTCGAACGAGAGCGTCGAGCGCAACGTATCTGAGTCGAGTTTGGGCACCCCGTTCTATGACAGCACCTATTTAGCATTGCGAAATTCGTCTGTTACATATTTGTTGATCGGTTGACACCCGCCCCACTGAGATGCGACGATAATGTCCCGGCCGCCTCCACAACACAGAATGCTATCGGGCCTCTAAAGGATTCTAAGCATCAGATTTCGAACTTTACCCATCCCGTGAAACGGCGCGCATAACCAAACAGCAAACGGGCTAGTGATGATGGGAAGAAGCCAACTCGGCAGAGGCTGAAGCTTCAACCATAGCCAGGATACGCACGGCTGCTGCAGGCACCTACTTGAGTGAAGGAGAAGAGAAGGAAGCGAACAATATCGTTACGTGCCAACCGAGCCACGGCATGGGCGCTTCGATGGCATTGATACAACAAGGATATGCAAGTTCGCCATCGGCCAGCCGGCCAAAAGTCCAACAGTCGGATCTGCCTGAGCCTGACCGTCCAAATAATACAGACGATGATGCTAGCAAAGACTTGAGCCTGATGTATGCGAGTTTACCGGTCCCTGATCTTGAGGTGGATGAAGCGGCCGCAATAATGGAGCCAGATGAAGGCGTTGATATGGACGGCGTGTCTTCGTATGCTGTAACGCACTATCCGCCGAATCCGATCAAGCAGAACCCTGCACGGCCGATGGATGACAGTGCCACGTTGTAAGCAGCCCTCTTCGAAGCTCGGCATAGTTTTGAGTAACCTATACCATGTGCTAATGAAAAGTCTCAACCTCAACAGTCATTCGAACCGCTCTATCATACCAACAGACGTGGAGTTTCAGTGGGAGAATGGTCGGCGATACTGTGGGCTATACTTCATGCCTAACGATGATCAAGAACAGACTAGGCTTCTGTTGGTACACGAAGTATTCAAGAGTGCTTTCGACCATGAACCAACTACTGTACCCTTACAGAATCCAACCTCTATATTGGATGTAGGAGCAGGGACGGGTGAATGGGCTATGGATATGGCCGACCGATATGACAGCTGCGAGATTACGGGTGTGGATATTGCCAACAACTTTCCAAAATACACGCCTCCAAACCTTTTCTGGGAAATAGACAATGCCGAGTGGGAGTGGGAGCGACCGTTGAATTCATACGACTTGGTGCATTTCCGCTACATGGCCGGCGCCTTCTCGGATTGGCCCTTCATATACCAGCAGGCCTTCAAAGTCATTAAGCCCGGTGGGTGGATTGAAATTGTTGACTTTGACGCGTTGAAAGGCCTTCAGAACTTCATCTCATTCTTTGGAGACGATTCGCCAATACATAAACTCGTGGTAGATTTCACGGCCGCCAGTGTCGCTTCGAACAGACCACTGGGAGAGAGGTACTTGGAACCGCAGCTGCTGATAGATGCTGGTTTCACTGAGGTCAAGGTCACAGAGCACCAGCTCCCCGTTAGTCCAAAGGAAATGTCATCAGGCCACCTCTTCCTGAAGGCCTTGGTGGAAGGCATTGAGGCGACTACCCTAAGACTTCTCACAACTTATAAAGGATGGACCGCTGAAGAGGTCAGGACGGCCTGCGCCATAATTTCACAAGAAATGAAAGATATAGCAATGAACAAGAAGAGGGAGAGAAAATTCGTGTCTGGAGCCAAGGTCCTAGTCGGTAGGAAACCTGCTATCGCTTCCTGGTGGGATGTCAAGCCCAAAAGTGAGTCTGACCATTGTGCACTGGACGCTGAAGCCCGGCGGCTCCAGAGGCATAAGCCACACTTTGATCGCAGTATAGCCAAGGACTTCTCACCTGTAGCTTGGACCACACCGACCAGCAATTCCCCGTCAAGGGCTACGGGGCTTCAACCGGGTCAGATGGCATCGATTGAGGTTAGCAACGAAAGGTCAGAATTGTTGGAAGAAGCAGCCGAACTTGTGGTGATTCCCAGTGATAGCCCGCGGCATCGAGAAGACAGCCGTAGACGGTACCGGCGATTGGGCTCAGAACCCCCTTGGGCTTCGATACCTCCGGACGAGCTGCCCGGTTCTCGAAGACTATCCACATAAATGGCCATGTTCTATTCCCCAGGATGTAATACTGGAAGCTACCCAGGGCGAGGGTGTCTGCGCAGGAATTGCGTTTTATCGTGGAAGAATCATTGGGAGCTACTGGGTGGGTGGTGTTGTACGTACTGGATATCAGAGCTTCATCCCCGTCAAGGGTGAGCTTCATAATACACCGGGCTAACTACAATTTTCTCGTTGATCCCTAGGCGCATCATTTTGGCCTTACCCTCTAAGGTGGTTTAGTACTATGTAGATCAATTAATTGCTCTGCCAAGCAGCTTTGTGTTCCCGGCCCTGGTGTATTTCACACTCTAGCTGTCCTTTACAAGAAAGCAACCACACCTTACAAGTATGTATGAATCCATAAATGTATAGGTTGCGTGGTTGTCTCTGTAGGCGCCGTTCTGCTCTATATGTAGATACGGTATGTGAGACACCAACCAGGCGACGTCATTAATTAGAGGCCCCGATTTTGGCATAAGCTCGGCTAGATGCGCTAGAGCCATGCGGGCGTACTTGCCGCCCCATTGACGTTGATTGGACCTAATGGTCAAGGCAGCGCCCGCAGATTAGGTACCTACCCCGACGTACGGCCTGGGCTGGAGCTGGAGCACCTCCAAACCCGACCTCCGCCTCTCGCGGCCGAACCTCATGCTTGAGCTCCAGCAGCAAACACCTCACCTTCCACAAAGCGCCGATGGCATTGGATGGATCGAATGGCTTCACAGCCATGGCCGCGAACGGGGTGACCGATCTTGCCGACGACGGCTTGCCCATCTTCAAGGTTGAGCAAGTGCAGCTGCAGTTCTCCATCGCTGCTGACTTCGTAGCCGCCCAGGTCGCCAACAATGTGCTTGTGCTCGCGCTGTCGAACGGTCGCATCCTGCGCATCGACCTGAACCGCCCCGAAGACATAGACGATATCGATCTCCCCAAGAAACCCTCCGAAGTGGGCGTCATCCGGCGCATGTTCATTGACCCGACGGCTTCGCACCTGCTGGTTTGCACCTCCCTAGGCGAGAACTACTACCTGCACTCCCAATCACGCCAGCCGAGACCCCTGGCTAGGTTACGCGGCGTTTCCATAGAGTCAATAGCCTGGAATCCTTCTCTACCGACCGCTTCAACGCGCGAAATTCTCATCGGCGCTTCAGACGGAAACGTCTACGAGACATTTATCGAGAGCACGCACGAATTCTACAGGAAGGAGGAGAAGTATCTGAAGAATCTTCAGAAATTCCCCGACGGCCCTGTCACCGGCGTCTGGGTGGACAACCTCGGCGGGAAATCAGATGTTAGGCGGGTCCTAATCAGCACGCAGAGCCGACTCTTCCACCTGGTTGGCAAGGTCGGCCGGAGCCATCAGGAAGGGAGTGGCTCTATCTACACAAAGCTATTTGAAGCTGAACAACCCGCTGTTCATGAGCTGTCGCGAGGGACAGGCTCTGCGCCATCAGGCCTATCAGTCTCCCCTGACCCGCCAGACGCGAAGACCTACGACGATGCCATTCAAGAGAGAGCTTTTGCTTGGTTGTCATCTCATGGAGTTTTCCACGGGAAGTTGCTAAATCAACCGATTTCCCCGGACCTAGGCAATAGGGTCTATGCCGACTCTAAGCTACTGCCGAGGGCACAGGTAGTTACTTCAGAAACGTCCACGAGAAAGAAGACTTCCGGTGACTTCATCGAGGCATCAGCATTGACGGAATGGCACATCCTGAGTCTCGTCGCTGGCCGTGTTGTCGCTGCCAACCGGTTAACGGGATCAATTGTGTACGATCAAGCGATCTTAGATCCAGGACAGAAGGCTTTGGGTATATACGTTGATCAACAAAAGAGCACGTTCTGGCTCTTTACCGCGCAAGAGATATACGAAATTGTGGTGCGAGATGAGGACCGTGACATATGGCGAATCTTGCTCGAAAGGGAGCAATTTGGCCAAGCGCTCCAGCACGCCCGCACAGCTGCGCAGAAGGATGCCATAGCAACTGCGTCAGGCGACCACCTAGTCTCCAAGGGCCTATTCGCAGAGGCCGCGTCTGTCTATGGCAAGAGTAGCAAACCATTTGAGGAGGTGGCGCTCACTTTCATTGACAACAACCAGAATGACGCACTGAGAACATACCTTCTAACGAAGCTGTCGACCTACAAGAGAGCGTCTATCATGCAGAAGATGATGATAGCAACCTGGTTGGTAGAGATTTTCATGGCCAAGCTCAACTCGCTGGAGGACACGATCAAAACGGAGGCAGAGCTGGTTGAGAACCTGAACACCGACCAATCGCGAGAGCAGCTAAGCTCGGTTCGCGACGAGTTTCGCTCCTTCGTGAACAAGCACAAGGCAGACCTCGATCGCAAAACCATATACGATGTGATCAGCAGCCATGCACGAGAGGAAGAACTACTCTTCTTTGCAAATGCCGTCAATGACTATAACTATGTCTTATCTTACTGGGTACAGAGAGAGCGCTGGACAGAAGCCTTGAATGTGCTCAAGAAGCAAACAGACCCCGATGTCTTCTATCGATACAGCAGCGTCTTAATGACGCATGTGGGCCATGAACTTGTCGAAATCATGATGAGGCACCCTAAACTGAATTCAAGGAATATTATACCAGCTCTCCTAGATTATGATCGAAACTTTACGGGAACCTTGCAGCAGAACCAAGCTATTCGCTATCTTCAATATGCCATTAACCAACTACACTCGACCGATGCAGCAGTTCACAATACGCTGGTGTCTATATATGCATCTCATCCATCAAAGGATGAGTCTGCACTCCTGAGCTATCTCGAATCGCAAGGCGACGATCCTCGATTCGATCCGGATTTCGCGCTAAGGTTGTGCATCCAGCACAAGCGAACGTTGTCCTGTGTTCATATCTATACCAACATGGGGCAATATGTTCAGGCTGTCGACCTGGCTCTTTCTCATAACGAGATAGAGTATGCCTCTATAATTGCCGATAGACCCATGTCAAATCCAGCACTCCGCAAAAAGCTGTGGCTCGCCGTGGCCAAGAAGGTTATATCGCAGTCTAATGGCATCAAGACTGCGATAGAGTTTCTTAAGCGCTGTGATCTCCTAAAGATCGAGGATCTGATTCCCTTCTTCCCTGATTTTGTTGTTATCGATGACTTCAAGGATGAGATTTGCAACGCCCTAGAAGACTACAGCCGTAACATTGACGGACTTAAGAAAGAGATGGAGGAAAGTTCTAGGACGGCGGCCAACATTCAAATCGATATCGCAGCTCTCGACCATCGCTACGCCATCGTAGAACCCGGTGAAAAGTGCTATGTTTGCAGCCTGCCACTCCTGAGCCGGCAATTCTTCGTCTTCCCTTGTCAACATGCGTTCCACTCAGATTGTCTAGGCAAAAAGGTTCTAGAACAGGCAGGTGTGAGCAAGAGCAAAAGGATTAAAGAGTGCCAGGTGCAAATTAGTAAAGGGCTCGTCAGTGGTGCGAAAAAAGACGCCATGGTCGCAGAGCTGGATGCCCTTGTTGCTTCTGCTTGGTATGCCGGAGTCTTCGTCTTTTGCTGTCTTCCTCATTAAGCTAACTTTTTGTGTTTTTTTTTCCCTAGCATCCTTTGCAGTGACTACGCTATTAAACGGATCGATGAACCCTTCATCGCTGCGGACGACGACAAGAACGAATGGGCTCTGTGAGGCCAAGAAGGGATCAAGTCATCCCGGCATTGGAGTTCAAGTGGACAGGAGGCATATCCAGGGGGTCTGCTATGGACTCCTTAGATGTGTGATCAGGTGGGCTTGTAGCATAATGATATTTGATACCCGAAGGGCTCTGCTTCTCATGCTCTGTTCTCATTACGAAAGTCTAACAAAGGACTGAGCTTTACTCGTATTATTTGCAATACCTAGTTGTCGTGTTCTTGTTGCCTTCTGCCAAGATCCTGGTAGATTGGATAGATGCACAGGAACTAAGCAGAACCTTGGGTGGTGATGATTAATTGCCGATCAGGTGTGGCTCTACAGCGGCTCAAATTTATAGTTTGAGGTACGTATAACATATTGGACCATTTCAGAGGGTTGTTTAGAGATTTATCCGACATACTGTAACATCCACTTCGTGTGATAGAATGATTGGCGTTGTGTGGCGTGGTGCGTGGCTCGATCCACCTGGTCGGAGAACGCCCCTGAAGCCAAGCTGCGAATTCCTACGTCTTCCACCTGTAACTGAAACTGGGCGCGTGCTCCCCAGAAACCTGGGTCGAGGAGTAGTTTGATGCACGCCTTGCCTGCTGCTAACCGTACACTGAGTTAGCTACATATATTTGTGTTATACGTAGTTGGGGTAATAACGTGCTGTAGTGATGTCGAACCATAATGGCGAAGCATCAGTGTCTAAGACAAAAGAGAGAAATTTGACTCTCGCTTCCCCTATTGTGGAACAACACCACTATTAGCAGACAGTTTGGCTCCCGTTCCTTGACTCCTCCCTCTCACCAGACTAGATTGATTCAAAGCTACGGTGTTCCTTCGTCTGTGACCGCTTGTGTCGCTTGTCTTTTCTTCCCATCATGTTGACTGAGACCTGTGACGCCCTTTCGTTCTAAACAGTTTCAATGGCATTCCCAGCACGCACGTTAGCTAGTTGACCAATTGGCAAGGCACGGAGGTGTGTGAGGATAGAGGTTGCCCATTGGACGTTCTGAGTTCACGATCTGCCACAGGGAGTAGGGAATGAGCTTCATGGAGATAGTGCTGGACGCCGTCCATGGCCCTGCCTTGTCCTCCGTCCCTTGCCTGCACAGTTTGTTACCGCCCGGTTCTTCCCCTGGTTATCTGTTGGGGAGGGTTATGCCGGATAATCTGTTTTCTTCACCTGCTTCTCCCTCAATCACTACGATTTATCCAGAGACTCCACCTGCGAATGTAACATTTAGTAAGAATCTAGTTCTAACTTTTTGTTTCTTGTTTTGGCATGTTGCAACTAGAACATAGGTGAGACCACACAACCCCAAGAACAGCAATTCTCGGGGCCTTGTGCTCTCCTCTTGCCCCCTGCCCTCCAGACGCGGGTCAGTTTGTCCTTTACCTCTCGGTAGTGAAAGGGTTTGCATCCTTCACATTGCCCAGTGTTGTTGCGCAAATGTATTCTCAGCCAGGAACTCCGGCATCCGCATCCTTGGGGCTCAGCCGAGGCTCTCTCTTGAAGGCACTGACATTGCTTGTTTTCGTCTGGCTAGTAGCCGCCTATATTCGTGTGCCTGTAAGAAACCCTCTTTCGTCAAAAGACCCCTGGCCAAACACAGTCCTCGTGCTTGTTGGCAGCCCTATAAGCCGTGTCCGCAAACCCAGCTAATTATATACCCCACAGAGCTATCGTGAAGGTAGTAACTATGTTGACTATTCATCTTCCGGGTCTACAACCACGTCAGATGATGCGGGTGAGACCCAGAAAGGTGGCAGCTTGTCGCCATGGAACCCGGTCAAGCAGAGGCCAAGCATAAAACAACACACAGACCGGGTAGCCGTGATTATAGAGAACCGGCCTATTGAGAATCTAGTTCCAGTGATCCTACATTTTCATAGTGTACTAGGACCAGAGTGGCCCATCATCTTCTACACAAGCCCGACAACGTCAGACACCCTGATGAGCCTCCCTGCATTCGCCCGGGTTGTGGATGAGAAGAGCGTGATTGTTCGGCATCTACCTCCAGAGGTGGTGTTCAACAGCCACTATGCGGTGTCGCTCTTTTTAGCAGACACGTGGATATGGCAGGACCTAGCGCCGTACGAGAAGGTGCTTATATTTCAGTCCGACAGCATCATCTGCTCGGCATCGAAGACCACGGTGGACGACTTCTTGCAGTATGACTTGATCGGCGCACCCATCGCGCCGGCGTACGGTGAGGGCTATAATGGCGGGTTGTCACTACGGAACCGCGAGATTACTCTGGACCTGTTCACCCGCTACAGCTGGGCCAACGATAGCTCCACCCCCGGCGCCCCTCCCAACATGAAGTACGAGGACCAGTGGCTATACATGCGCATGTCCGAGCTGCCACCGGGGCCGGATGGCAAACCCGGGGCGAACCTGCCGTCGCTTGAGACCGCCATGACCTTCGCTGTCGAAACCATCTGGGCAGACGACCCTCTCGGGTTCCACCAGCCGGTACGGTGGCAGATGGACAACATGGACAAGATCCTGAAGTACTGTCCTGAGGTTGGAATGATCAGCGGGTCTACTTTCTTCTAACTTACTGATGGAGGGGGAGGGGGACGCACGAGAGATTAATGGTGACCGGCTTATCGTTGGGCGACAAATAAGGGCGTTGCAGGTTTGAATGGGCTATATATAGGCTTATACGACGGACAAGGATGACAATGTCTTTTGGATTTTGAGAACTTCAACGATGATCATGATCCATCCCATCTTATGAGCACCACGTTGCTTATCATTACCAAGTGTGACTACTGAGGGTAGGCAAATATATTTTAAAAGAGGATGCATATACAAATTTACTATCACTAACATGCAAATACTGTCCGAGGCTATGTTCCCTCCGTTCATGCTGCTGCAGTAGAATATGTTTCGTGAGGAAGCTACTTCTATATCCATATGTACTCACTGGTAGAGACGATACACTGCATTCTAGTTACTGGGTTAACTAGTATGTGTGCTTTTGCTCTACGTACCTCCGTAGACTTAAGAATGCTGTAGATGGCAACCATGCAACTTTCTAACTTGGTGGGCCATATATTGGTGCGCACATGGAATGGCGGGGAGAAGAACGACAACTCCGACCAAAGGCTTAACTCAAGGATGTGGGAAGGGTCGGAAACCTGATCCATCTGGCAATGAACGTTTGCCACTAACTTCTACAAAGTGGTTCATACGTTCAGCCCCATTAATTTTCTGGGTAGGTTTGCGTTCACGACATATATATGTGTAAGCACATTTAAATGGGGGCAAACTCAGTATGGTGTGATTCGGGGTTATGAGGAACGCGTGCGAACGCCATGCTGACGGGATCTGCTACATTGCATCTGTGAACAGGATGGAGCTGGCAACCACTCACCACGACGTCAAAACAGACTGTTTTCTATATATATTTGAGAGTTTCCCCTATTGTACATAGGACGGAGTCGACATAAGCGGCCATTACTGAGCACCGACACACCCTCAAAAGCTTCCGACTGGTTGGATTTCCCGGTATCAAGTCAGGGTGTGAGAACTACTACGAAAATAGCCTGTAGCTGTGGTCAAGCTACTTATCTCCAAGCACCAGGCCTAAAATGGCCCTTCAGCTTCCGTCCTATTGCATATACCTCTGGAACGCATGCAACCTACAGCCGAGCGGCGATGGGTCAGCCCATCTGTCCAAGGGTGGTGGCCTTTCAACTGCTCCGTACGCCGACATCTCCCTTTCCTTGCGTCAAATGGCGAGGTCACGATGCCCGTTTCTGCTTCATCTGACAAGGTTACTTTGCGCCGATCAGCCCCAAGAGGGCAAGAGGCAAGAAGAAAGCATGGGGCTGACTGCAGTCATTTTCCATCTGATATACTGTAGATCACCTATGCAGATTAGTTTTAGGCCACTATGGCTGGCTCACATCCGTGGAGGTAGACGAGCTGGATCCTAGGATAGCTGCCAGGACATGGGTAGTCTAGCTGCAGAGGGCAAAGCTCATTTGCCCGGTGGCGGAGCTGACCCGTGGAATCTGGGGGAGTAGCTCTGCATATTGGGCCACCTGTATACAGCATCACAAAAAAAGGCCATGTTTCAGAATTTTTAGCAGATCCTACAAGAGAAGGGTTCGGCCTCATGATTGGCTCCGGGCCTGCCGTACCTAAAGCCATTGGTGACAGGGGTGCTGTCCCGGCAAATAGGGTACTTTCTGCGTCTTTCTTGCAGCTCTTGGCTCCGTATTTAATTTGACGGATGGGTAGTGACAACAAGAGAGTCGGGCGGTTGAGGTACAGTAACATGATTGCTTGGTTGGGAAGATAAGACCTCTGACCATGCCTGTGGCGATCATGGGATAATTAGTCAAATAATCGTATGGCTGGCGAGTAGAGCTGTGCAAAATGATTCTCGAATTTGTTATTTTGTGTGTAGGTCTATATCTAGGTAGACCCCAACCATTTAGGCAATTTGCTGAAAAAGCGCCCGCGCTTCCCAGGTTCTCTTTTTAAAGCTGGAGTTGGCATCGGGTGTTACGAATTACTAACATTAGCACTGCCTCATTAGACATACGTAGATGTGTTACAGACCCCAAGATGCAATGGGCATCGAAGCCGAGGCCGATTTGAAGCAGTGGAGCTTTTTTCCTCTCTCCCTCTCGCGGCTTGTGTCTTCCTTCCACTGTAACTTAGTACTATGGGATCCCACCCAAATGTCACTGTGCTGCTGAGCAGCAGGGGCATGCGGGGCAGCCTGGCTCTGCGTTCTACGGGCGCCGCGAAGATTCGGCGTTTCAACACCACTCCTCCAATGCAGCCAATCTACCTAGAACAAAAGCAAACGTCTATTACCCACAGCATACAACCAACTTGGCCCTCCCATTCAACTTGCCACTGGTACCTCCCGCCGATGGTGGGCACCCCTATCAATCTGCGCGTGCACACACGCACCCGCACACACCGAGCGGCGCACGACGAAAAGAAACCAAAATCCCTCCAAAGAAACCCCGTAACAAAATTGCACGGTGCTGCGGTCGTTGCCTGGCGTCCACGGGTGCTTTAACGTTGTTGCTTCTTCAGTAGCAGATTATATTATTAGTTCACCTTTGTGGGAGGACGTGCCCGGCGTTAATCGTCAGATATCTTTCCATGATAGTTCGAGAATGTTTTATGATGCTCTATATGCGCTAGCGCGGCCTGGGGAATACGACGCTGGACCAGCGGCATACTCCTCAACGAACAAGTAAGAGGAGAAAAGGGAGTGTGGTGTGTCTCTTCATCTACCTGAATCCCGCGCGTTGGTCTCGTATCCACCATGTCACCAATGCTATAGAAATGCCGAGCCCCCCTCCCACTCCCTAAAAAAGACATGACAGGGGAGGATGTCAATCTGTTCGAGTCGTCAACTGTTTTGGGCTCTGTAGTTTGTTCAGTTAAGACGGACCTGGTCCCGTCATAGCAAGCAACCGTCCTTCTTTGGCAAGTTGACGTCTCACCTTAACCGTGAGCTCTATGATGAGACGATTTACTTTGTACTGTTATGCACCAAGCACCTAGATAGGCATACGAAGAGCAACGTGCCGAGGTTGGTCTCTGCTCGCCAAAAATCGAGAACTCATTGGCGGGAGTGCTTTCGCAATACGACCCGATATGTGATATGCAGTGCCAAACGCAATAGAGTTAGCGAGCCAAATTTCTGCTAGATACTACTACGTACAAGGTTCGGGAGGTCACAGACGTATGATCAACCTGAGAGTCCTAAACGTCAAGAACGTATTTTTAGCCCCTGGCTGCTTGTGACAAGCTCTGGAGGTCGGGTATTTTCAGAGGGTTGCAGGTGGTGGGCTACTAGGCTGTGTGAAGTAGCCCGCCGTTGGAACCGTCAATCCCGCGTCCGCAGATGCGCCGGCCCGCAAGCTCACAGCATTTGCAACCCATCTGCCCCGAGCAAGGGACAAGGGGCAAGGCAGAAGAACCCTAGTTGGGAGTATAGAGTATAGAGTATAGAGTAGTAGAACGTGTTCAAGTGACGTCGACTTTCGGGGTTTGATTTATGGCTTTGACGAGTCACCTTTGTCTGCTCTTCTAATTCTGTGGCAGCTACCGGTTGCTGTGTTATGCTGCGGAAGCAATATCAAGCTTGATGCACAGGCGTCAGTTGACTTTTCCGAAACTACCCCTGTGCCCCACGAACCAGAAGCATTAACAGAGCGCTGGGCGAGACACTGTGACAGAGAGAATTAGAGAGAAATAGCCTGTCGCTTGCCAATGTGAGCATATAAAGAAGCGCTCCGATTTATTATCAAGGCAACCAGAGAAAAAGCACGGATTCTGGAGCGCCTGGGTCAAGGTGGCGCATCTCGGAGACGTCTCTTGCATTGGAGGTGGCACCGTGAGCAGTTTCGGGAAGAGGGGGGACCAGCACACCTGGGCACAGATATTGCGGGATGGTACTGTACGGGAGAGCTCTCCTAGCCAAATCAGCTCCCAAGCAGAATACTGGCACGATCTCGGCCCCAGCAATAATATTGCAACGGAGACGGCCCTGCTATTCCAGCAGCTCCTCCACCACCATCTCGTTGTCCACTATGTAGACGTAATCACTGTTGTGGGCAGATCTAAAATAGAAGATACAGCCTTGTTACAAAAGTCGGGGGGTCCACAGGCGTCATCCTTGGCCTGGATGTCCTTGGTAGCAGGGTAGGCGAACCTCACCTCACAGGTCGGCCTAGCTGATGCGCTAGATTCGTAGCCCCCTAAAATGGACGATCCCCTTGTTTCACAGCCGACTGGGCCATTCCCAAACAGCCGTCCCTTTTCTGCCCTCTCCCAGTACCTAAGCCTACTCGTCTGCCGCCTGCATGCGTAATAGTGTGAGGGAGAGGCGGGGGGGGGCGGCTTTGATCGTTGTAAATTGACCAGGGAGAACAAGCTGCGTCCACTAATCAAACGTCCAGCCTCCGAAAAGGTTCGACTAGAGCGGTACCTGTGGCCCTGGGCTATGGATGCGGGCACCGCCAGGTACTGTGCATTGTGCAGTGTTATACCTAGCTCGAGGTATCCATTTCCCCCAACTCTCGTCTGTAACCTATCAATGGATGTACGTACTTTTGGCTCCAAATGCAGGCGCAGGCCCCCACCAAAAGCCTTTTTTTCGGGTTCCCTGCTCTCACATCACCCAAATCGCATTTCTTGCTTGCTCGCTGGCTGCTGGTGCGTGTAGAGATCTATCCACAACCACCGCCTCCTGGAAACATCTCATCCTTCTTCTCCCCCGTTAATTCGTACACTCTGCCCCGTATCTCTTCCCGTTTCTTTTCCTTCTGGTTGTTTAATCTCCTTCTCCAGGCTCAATCCTCCCCTCCCGGCTTTCAGATGACGACACTGGAGATCAACTAATGCAGCCTGTATATTGATCCATTGGTTTGGTCCTTTTTTTCTTGGTTCAGAGTTGTCGAGTTGCCACCCCCCGTTGCACGCGCAGACGCCCTCCCGACTCCAGATCTCGTCTTTGCTTTCCCATCTGATTCTCGTCCTTCTCGACCAAGACTGGAGAGAAATCGAGTCGATATCTACCACGAGAGAAGTGTTACGCGAGGCTTCGAGAGCAATTGCTTCTAGGTCATACGACAAATTGTGGATTCCAATCGGAAGCCTGTTTCTGCGACCTTGATACATCCGCCTTGCGTCATCCGGGGACAGGTGCTGGCCTCTTTTTGATCCAATCTTCCTTTTTGAGACCATCCAGACTCACGGCTTATGAGACCAGTCGACCTCTAGAGAGCGTCCTGGTTTGCCGTAACATTGTAATAACCCTGCATCATTGGGATTACTCTCTTCGACATTGTCGCTCCTTCTGGCATATCTTTCCCTCCGCCCTGCGATTAGATCCGAGCTGCGAATTTTCTTTTTAATACGCACGTTTTCTGTCACCAGTAACTACCTTGGAGGACAACTGTGGTGAATTGAAATTCGCCTGCCCACTTTGTCCACCAGCTTGACGCTGTATACAATCACACTCGGGGTCCACGCGCACATACTGGGGCTAATATTCCTTCCCCTTCAACACCCATTCGGCCGAGGGCATCACAGCTATAGAACTGCTTCTCGGGACGAGGGTCGGATGAATAATCGATAATGTCAAGTGCTAGATCTGAACACATGAATCTGGGCTTTGCCCCCACCGGCCAAGGCCGTTCCAACACCCCCCCGACCACCACCACCTCGCACTCTCCCATCGAGGCCGTGGCAGCTTCGGCAGGAAGATCTCCATTCGGCATGTCCGGCGCATTGAATCCTTCGGCCACCAAGATGGCTGGCACCACACGATCCGGGGCAGGCTCCCCTTCGCACGATCTGCCTGGTTCCAACAGACTCTTCTCCAAGAGGTGAGTCTCATTCAATATTCTCGTGATCTTGTGCCCTGGCAGGCTTGCAGCGTTGTGGTAGCTTTTACTACATCTTTGAGGCTGGTTTTACTAACGCTTTTGTAGAGCGAGAGAAATTCAAGCGCAGGAAGGTGTAACCGGCTTACCCCTAAACCCTTGGGGCGGTCCACCTACCAGCGGAAATTCAACACCTCTGCGTGAGAACATCCCCGAGTCGCCGACAGATGGATTCCCCGACTTTGCCCAACTACCTACTCCCGACAGCCTACCTGCAACCGGCAGACGTGCTCGAGCTGGTACCGTGCCTTCTCGGTTCCCCGGTGCTCCTGTTGGGAATGGACTTTTGAGCATTCCCGCGCTGAATGCTCAATCTTCGCGTGCGAGCCCATCCCAGACGCCCTTTAACAAGACACCCTCTCCGGGCCTGAGTGAAACCCCGGATCCATCGCGTTCATCCACTCTACTCTCGAGGTTGCGTGCCGGATCCATGCCGCAGCGCAGTCCTTTTGCCAACATTCCAGGCACGGCATCTCCCTTTGGACCCTCGATTTTCAGCAGCTGGCATCCCACTGGCCGTGAGCGAGGAAACACTCTGGCGAGTATTGCGAGCGTTGGTTCTAATGGACCCAGTTCCCCTGCACAGTCTGCCTTCTCCAAGGAGGGAACTGGAGACAATGATGTTCACATGAGGACTCTCGACTACCTTGGCTTGGCTGAGACTCCTCAGCCTGCCCGCGCGCAGCTGGCTACCCCGTATCTTCCGGGGCTGGCTGACTTCACTAAGCAAGCGAACCGGTTCCGTTCATACTCCGTAAACAACAAGGATAAGTATGCTGACGAGGATGAAGATGATTATGATGATGGTATGGGTCAAGAGAGCCAGTATGCTGCATTACTCCGCGACCAGTTGGCGGCAACGAATGCTGCTATTCATAGCCACAACATCGCCGTACAGAATCTGCAGTCATTTGCTGTAGCATCGATGACTCGACCACGTGCTCGAACCGTTGGCGGTTTGGAGTTGACTGGTGCGGGTTCAAGGGGCCTACGGAACTTCTACCCCACGCCATCGCGATTGGAGAGCTCGATCAATGCGGCAGATATACGTCTATCTGATGACAAAGAGTTTGAGGATCTCCCTCAGGCCGTTGCAGCTATGAACCTCGGTAGATCTAACAGTCGTAACAATGGGCTTTTGGCAGCCGAAGAGGCTGGCTTGGAAGGTCCTACAAGCGCCCTGTGGCTTGGTAGCATACCCACGTCCACGACAATTACGACACTGACGGAGATGTTTAAACAGTATGGTCCTATCATCTCGGCAAGAGTACTTACTCACAAGAACTGCGGCTTCGTAAACTTTGAGCGCATCGACAGTGCAATCTCTGCCAAGGCAGCTCTGAATGGAAAAGAAATCTTCCCTGGGGCTGGTCCTATTCGCATCAATTTCGCCAAGCCTCCGTCTGCTTCCAATACTCCTGGCCACGATGGTGTTTTCCCTTCTCCAAGTCCCGATCCGTTTGCTAAGAGTGGAGACGCTGTCACATCGAGTGCTGCAGCCCATCCAGCTGACGGAGCAGCACCTGCCTCCCGTGCCGGAAACTCCACTCCCACGATTCCTCCTCTCCATGAGATGACAGCGGACATTCTGCAGATTGTGAAGTCCTTCGGCGCTAGCGACGAGGATTCCTTCAGAATCTCGCACAGCTTGAACTCTGCCATACAATTCACCTCGTTCGCGGATGAGATCCCGGCTGTGAAAGAGCCCACTCACACTCGAGTTCACGATGCGCCCAAGCTTCGGGACATTCGCAAGCGGATTGATAACCAAAGTCTGACACAGGCAGAGATCGAAAATATCGCCATTGACATGCTTCCTGAGATTGCCGAGCTTTCATCTGATTACCTGGGAAATACTGTTGTCCAAAAGCTCTTTGAGCACTGCTCTGACGACGTACGGGATGCCATGCTAGCTGAGATTGCTCCGCACATGGCAGAGATTGGCGTGCACAAGAACGGCACTTGGGCTGCGCAAAAAATCATTGACGTTTGCAAGACCCCTCATCAGTTGAGCCTGCTAGTTGAGCATCTTCGAGCTTACACTGTTCCACTATTCCTGGATCAATACGGCAACTATGTTCTGCAGGGTTGTCTTAAGTTCGGTGCTCCGTTTAACGATTTCATCTTCGAGACAATGCTCAGTAAGATGTGGGATATTGGTCAAGGCAGATATGGTGCGAGAGCGATGCGAGCATGCCTTGAAAGTCATCATGCCAGCAAGGACCAACAGAGAATGTTGGCCGCCGCTATCGCATTAAACAGCGTTCAACTTGCGACAAATGCCAATGGGGCACTGCTCCTAACTTGGTTTCTCGATACGTGCACGTTTCCACAGCGCCGTAGTGTGCTGGCTCCTCAACTTGTGCCGTATCTTGTTCACCTTTGCACCCACAAGGTTGCTTACCTTACTGTCCTCAAGGTCATCAACCAGAAGGCAGAGGCCGAAGCTCGCGACACGATCCTGCAGGCTCTCTTCTTCACTCCCAACGACCAAGTGTTGGAGGCTATTTTGAGCGATCATGCTTGCGGTGCCACTTTGATCTTCAAGGTCCTTACAACACCCTTCTTTGACGAGAGCATCAGAGGCCAGGTGGTCGAGAACGTGAAAAACGTTCTTGTTCGTATCAAGGCTCAACCCAACCAAGGCTACAAGCGTCTCATGGACGAAGTTGGTCTATCGACTCGCAATGGTGGCGGTGGTTCTCGTGATCACTCTACAAGTGCATCTGAACGTCAACGACCAGCTTCGAGACAGGCAGCCCACGCGCAAGCCAGTGCAGCAGCCGCAGCCGCTGCTCAGCAAAACCCTGCGTATGGCAACCAGTATCTGAACCCGCTGAACTCTGCTTCCGCCACGCCCAACAACTACGAGATGGGGTTCGCGATTCCAAGAAGCGAAAGTGTCGAGCCTGCCATGCCTCCATTCCCTCCCTACAGTCAACAGGGGCCTATGTTCAATGGCGCTAACCCATCAATGGTGCCCAACATTCAGCAACTACAATATCAGCAGAACCTGCTGCAACGGGGCACACCGCCAATGAACAATTTCTTCCCGCCCCTGCAGGCTGGCTTCAACGGGTACAATAGTTCCAGCCCTTCTCTAGACCAGTTCCGCAACCCAAGCTTAGCCAATGGTAGCCCAGTTCAACCCCCTGGCGCCCCTGCCGGATTTGCGCCTCCTGGTTTCAATATCCCCATAGGCATGGGTGGCGGCTATGGGTATGGAGGAATGGCTGGAGTACAGAACATGCCTTACATGCAGGAACAACCAGTCAGTGCTAGACGTGGACGTGTAGGTCAACCCAACCAACATGGGAGAAAGTCTCCTCGCACATGAACTTCGGCACTGATTATTCCGATTTACAGAGATGATGAAAGAACCATCTTAGCTCACTCGACGAGAAATAAAAAAAAAAAATTCTCGCCCGGGTCTTCTTCTTGCTGCATTGTGTCACGGCTTTCTGTGAGGTGGGCCATATAACTGTATCTGGTTCATGTGGATATAGAGAAACAGCTGTAACACAACAGCGGTCTTGTGGAGATTTTTCCTTTGTGCTTAGCCCTTTCCATCAAAAAGGGTGGCAGGTATTTACATTATCAAGTCCCTTCTTGGGTTCGATTTGACGTGGTCATTCAGCGATACAAAAGGGGCCGGAGGCCCTGCTTTAGTTCATAGCTATATTTTGCCCCGAGTGCTTCGTCACACACTCTGTCCTAGCAGCGAACATTCCTTGAGCAACGCAGGCTTTACCGTGCGACAAAACGGCAACTATATTTCTTAAGCCGGGCTTTTCCTGCTGTTGCCCTGTATCTTACGATTCTCAGTGGGAGATTTTTTTATTTTATGAATGTACCTCACAAGAGAATGTGGGCTATTGATTCGTCTGGGAAGGTAGTCTTACTGTGGTTTAGGAGGTGGTCGCGCTTCATTCTGGAAAGGTCTGGAACTGAACTGGAAATGGGGAGCGAATAAAATGGGAGAGAACAAACAGAAGCATCACTTTACAGCAGAGAAGTACATTTTGCATGCTTTAGAGCGCGAATGGATCAGTGAATAGTTCTTAGCAGTGGGGACTCCCCTCATTCGTTTGACTCCGATTTACTAGCATTGCCGTCTGTCTTCATGTGAAAGCAATCGCCGTAGTGCAACAACGTTCCTCACCGAGTAGAGTTCACCTTATAAATTTGTCATTGATGTCAAGGGGTAGGTAGGTGTGTAGGTGTGTATGTGTGTGTGTACAGAGTACAGGCAACAACAAATAGCCTCTCCGGAGAGAGTTTTGGGGGGGGGGGGGGGGTTGTTTGGCCTCAGACTAGGCGCTGCTGCCGCATAGAGGACGGCGCAAATCCTCCTTCCCCACCCTCCCAGCCACCGAATTAGTGATGACTGCGAATCGATCACATGGCTCCTCTTTGGTAGCAAGTTCCGTGTTGGATAGATTTCAGAGTTTGGACCGAGAAGGCCTACAAAATACGATATGATGAATCAGCATGATCCGCGCGGATTTTAGTGGAGAGGCTGTGGCTCTTGACTACAGTGTGATTATACACTCTTTGGGGAGGACAGCTAAGGAAGACACAGTGAACTTAAGCCTTTTCACCTTTCTGTCCTTTCCACCGATGAAATATTTCCCCTCTGGCCGTGTGTGGGTCAAGAAAGAATAAGAATAGCACCATACATAGGGGGAAGAGTCAATAGATCTATACCTTTAACAACAAAGGAGGTTATTCTCTGTATTTCACTGCCGGTAAAGGGATTCTCCTAGCTCTCGAGTCTTTTTATCTTGTAACCTTGCCTCACGATACCACGAGTTGCCATGGGAATTCGTAAAACCGGTATAAACGCCTCAACCAATATTTCGTCTGTTTCTGCGGTATTTATCTTCTCGTTCTTAGCCCCTTCCTTCTTATCGGAAAATCCACCAGAGAGACCAAGTATCAAGGAACTGGATCAGGAACAAGAGTCATGTTCGGAAAACGCCTTGGAAACGAGATTGTACTTGGTGGGAGCCAGAACAACCAAGAGGATGTAAATGTCTAAAACGAAGCCTGGTTCCTGTGGTTGGGGGAGGAGGGTACTGGGGCAGGGTTCGCAAAACTCAGCCTGGGCAGTTTAGTCTTCTGCAGCAGCTTCTGAGCTGTGTACTGATGATACAATGGATCGCCGAATATAGACAACGCCGTGGCCATTATTCTTTGCCCTTATGTTGTGAAAAATTGGAAGTCCGAGGGAATCAAAGGGGAGGGGTATGATGTGTTTAAGTAGCTCCTGGACTAGATTAATTAGTTATGATAGGAAGACGCCATCAACAGGGCGTAGCATCCTTGTATTTACGTCCCTCGATATCCATTTGAGTCATCTGTCGAGGTCAAATTTTTTCGAGAGCTTGACTTCGCAAAATCAGATATGCCAGCGTGCGCACAATGATAATTGTATGCAGCGACTAATATCTAGCTTCCAGTATCCGAGTTGCTGTGCATAGGAGCGGTGGGGGAGTGAGGTGGTGTTCTCGGGACAGATGAGGGTGAGATGTCATGTCATTTCAAGTCAAGAACAGCAGTGAGGTTCAGTCTACCTGCATGGCGGAATCTTCAACTTTAGGGGTAGGAGAAGCAGCAGCAGCATCCCGGGGTAGGGATTGCCGGACTTCCAGTATCTTGGAGATGGTGTCTCTCAAGCTCTCGGCTTGAACTAGCATCATCTTGAGCGAGCCCAGATCAGCATTGCTCAAGTCTCCGTTGGCAATGCGTGTTGCGTCACCCTGGGCCATCAATGAAAGGGTGGTAGGCGTCGCCTCGGACTAGGGAGGGGTACAAGGTAAGTAATCTAGCGTGCACCAATTGCAGATGACAGTTCCCGGCCCTGGGGGGGGGAGGGGCCGGTTTGGCTGTGAAGGGGTGCTACAGAAGGGGGGCGGGAGAGGGAGAGACATACCAGCAGCGCGGTGATGAGCTGGTCAACACCGGTTCCACCGCTGCGGGCCAACTGTGATAGATTCAGTGCCACCTGCTGCTCTTCCAGGGTGCGCACAGGCGGCGCAACCGCTAAAGCGGGGTTCCCAGCGCGGGACTGTGCTCGGTCCTGATACACACTGGCGACAGGAAAAAAATAGATTAGCGTCTTAGCGAAATTAAACAGCCCCCTCAAAAAAGATCCATCGGACAGAGGATCATAGGAGGCCGAATCAAACGGGAGGTTCAAAATCGCATGTACTTACCGAGAGATGAAATCCAGTTTGATGCCCCTCTCGGGCAATCTGTAGACGCGTCCAAAGTCCCGGAGCTCCGGTGCTTGCTTGTCGAGTTCGTCGTCTTCCTCCTCAACCTCAATCCAACCATTGTTCTTCATGCCGCGGCTGTAAGCTTGCTCAATGACTGGAGCATGCTTGATCTTGCGATACTTGTGGGCCGGCGCCAGATTTGACATGAATGCATCCTCGACGTGACAGGGACAGCGCCAGTTGCGGAGTACAGGAGGGATAGTCAGGGGCGGTTCCAGGCACTCTAGGTGCCAGTTCAAACCACACACAGAGCAAGGGATGATGGCCTTGTTCTCCGTCGCACCCTGGTGACACTGGAAGCAGAGCACCGGGTTTCCCTCAGCGCTGCGTACTCTGAAGAAATCAAAAGGTTCATCGTAACCCCTCTTGTTCGACCTAGTGTTAGGAAAGCAGGTGAGCTTTAGTTCACGTCGCAGAGTAAAGCAATGAGGACTCTTAAGGCAGATAGACGGACAAGGATAGGATTCAAAGGGCCACTTACTTAGGTTTTGTGCTGGTTGTCTCTTCATATTCGCCGTCCGCGCCGGTTTTGACACCGTCAAAATACTCACGTATATCCAGCGGCAGGCGGAAGGCTCGCGGATTTTTCTTGTCTAAAGAATCGAGCAGGCTGCCAAACGCGCCCTTGTGCCCAGCGAAATCAGCCGGGAAGTACCTGTGCCGGCACTCGTTACAATACCAGTCATCGGGTATGTTGCCTTCATCCATCGGGGGGTCGATGCAGAGGAAATGGAATGAGTAGTGGCACCCATCGCAACATACGAGCTCGCCGTTGCCACCGCAGCTGTAGCAAGAATCGTCGTTATCGTCCTAATATTAGTTACTTGTGTCAGCACGGTGAATGTTGGGATTATGTGGATGGCTATCTGCTTCAGAGTGCGGCAAAAGCGGGAACCCTGGCATCGCCACCGCCCCAGCCAGATTCACCCATGATCGTGTATCGGCAACGGAAGCCCTTGCCTCCCCCCCCCCAAAAGAATGCCCGCTCTTCAGAATTGGCCCAATTTTAGGCCAATTCAATCCCCTGACATTGTATAAAGCTGCCGACCACAATGCATCAACTATTAAGATGAAAATAAATAATTATCTTACCTTGTCATGCGACGCGCCATTACCCACGGGGCTTGGCCGCTCTCCACTGCCACGAGGAATTCCCGCAGATGTTCCCTTCTTCTTCATCGGCCTAGAGCAAAGGTTTCCACGTGAGCAAGCGTTTCAAGGATAGATGTGGGAAAGAAAAGCATGACTAGAGAAAGCACGTGGTATGTCTTCCTAATCTGTGAGAGAGGATGGAAATTTGAACAATCTGAGCAATCATTTGCTGCCATGTTGTCACGCAAAGTGCCAGCAATGACAGCGAAGCATTCACGAGAGGGTTATTTGTTGGCGCGGGTCCGTTGTGGCGGGTAATAGGACAGAGTCCCAACATGAAAGAGAGAAGAAAAACAGAAAAAAAGGGGTTATGAGATGAAGAAAAGAATACGTACGAAGTCTTGACGCGCGGTCCAGCTCGCTGCTTCTTATTTGAACGCAAGTTGGAGGGCGTGGCAGCTCTGGAGTTACGCGCCGACGATGGTGGCTCAGGGTCAGCCCGGAGGGACGCAGCAGTAGTGGGCGAGATAGCCTCATCCACATCTTCATTGTTCCTCTTGGCCGCTCTGGCCGCTCTCAAGGACAGAGCCGGCGTGCGGACCGGACGGTTCTGTTCTAAGCGCACTGGCGCCAGTGCAGGCAGCGACTCCTCTTGGGAGTCCGATTCAAGAGATCTCCTGGTGTAACTCTCGGCCGACTGCAGTTTTGTGAGATCCTTTGTCCCCTGCCTAGCTTTCTGCTTCAGTTGAATGAGCTGATCACGGCCATCAATCTCGCTGGCACTGCCGGCGGCCTTGTTGTGGGAAACGTGCTGATGAGATGTGCCGTTGGCCAATATGGCGGCTGGCATGTCAGGATCGTGTGGTGGGTGGGAGGAACTGGCAGTGTTTGGCGGACAATCAGGTTTAGGCGACGCATTCTTCTTTTTGGACGCGGGTCTCTTCTGGCGGGCGTTGATTGGCTGCCAGGAGCCCACCGGGGTTGGTGCATTATTTGGCTCGGCTGTGCTGGGCCGTGAGACGCCTAGATCCTCGTCCACCTGATCCATAAACTCCTCGTAATCATCGAGAGCATCGTCTGGGACTGACGAGAGCTCCGAATCGCTGCTGACAGAGCCCTCGCGTGCGGCTCTCTTCTTGTTTTTCCCAGGAGACTTGTGTGGGGATTTATGTGGAGATTTGTGCGTCTTGACTCCGTTGAGGTTCTTGGAGCTGCCGGTACCATTCAACTTGGTAGCGGCGCTTTCCCCAAAGTCCAACTTCACTTTTTTGCTCACGTGATAATCGAAATCATCGTCGCCTTTGTTCTTGACGGGCGTGAGATCCATACTGAGAAGGCTGCTGTAGGGTGCAGGCTTTGGTGCGTGAGGTGTGAAGTGGCTTCCCGTAGTGGGGGGGACAAAATAGTAGCAGCCCTTATCTTCGTGCTTGCCCTCTTTCTTGCGTGCCGCGATGAGCCTGTTGAACTCCTGTAGTGTCTCGATATCTGCCCTCTGGTGAAAGACATCCTCAATCATGGAGACAAAGTGTGGGTCCGTGGAGTTTTCATCGTAGAGCAGTCTGAGGGCCCATGCAGTAGGGTACCGGTAATGCCGGATCGCCTCGTCTACCGCAACCTCGACAACCTTGTCCGTCAGCTCCTTGTTGTCGGGCTGTCGGCGAGTAGCTGGAGGTGCAGTGAACTCGAGTACCGCATCCTCCGTTGCTAAAACATCCCCATTCACTGGTGTGGATGGGCGAATGGATGGGGTAGGGCTTTTCTGGCGCGCAGCAGTGCTCCGCCGACCAATTCGTGACGAGCGCGCCTGCGTCCCGGCTTGAGATGTCCGACGCGCCTTCTTGGTAGATAGTTTCTTTGGCATGTAGTCCTCGTCCTCTTCGTCATCCATGCCAGTTGCCGGGAAAACCGGACGTGTCGGGGAACAAGACTCTCTGGGGACCGCCGTAGTGCTAGTTGCGGTGTGCGACGTGCTCTCCTGCGTGGGCGCGGCCGCAGGAGTCGCCGGCTTCTTCAAAACGATACGCTTGACAGATGGCATGGGGGTTCCGTCCGGCGCAGCTTGTTGCTTCTTGGCTGCTTTGGGCAACGTCCCTAACGGCGCCATGTTTTCTACCACGCCGGTTCTAATTAATCCTGCCTCTTGGAAACTGGCCTTGTTCTGCACCGGAGGCTCAAGCCAGCGCTGAAGGAATGATTTCTGCCCTTCCGTAGCCAGTCCCTTATTATGGCTCGACGGTGAACTCGACAGGTGCAGCGGACTGGAGAACCGCGAGCGGGCGGACTTCGAGGTGGAAGGCATCATGGCAAGCTTCGCGAGCGTGGGCGTTTGCCCCTATTGGCGAGACGCTGCAAGCATGCACTGCTTCGTTTTGGCAGCTGGGAGAAAAAATTAGCTTCAGCATTTGGTAATAGGACATCAGGTAGTTAACTCACGTATCAAAAGAACAACTCGAGTGTGAAAAGTTGCTTTGGCGCGCTTGGTTGGAGCTTGAACGCGGTTTGCTTGGGGGAGAAAGTTGGATTGCCAAAAACTCCGAGTGCCAGCACCGCGACGCTAGAACAAGGGGGGCCGCTCATTCCAAGGGGCCCGCCAGACTCACAAAAGGCCACCCCCTGCACCACCAGGCTGATATAACCAACGCGGAATCCATCCTCTGCCGTCCTTTCTTTTATGTTGATTTCGCCTCGATAAGCACTGCACTTGAGTGCATTGCCAAGACGCCACGAAAATACGTGTTGCAATTTGAGGTCTAATGTTCTGCAACTCTGATTTCCCCATACTGGTTACATGCTCACTTGGACGTGTTCACCACGCCACTCTCTTTGAAGTCCTCCCAAGGGTTGTTGGGCTGCCCAGCGCTATGTCCGTATCATCGTCATTCTCTTGCAAAGGGATAAATTTGCATGACCTTGACCTTGGTCAGTAAAATCGGGCTCTCTACTTTCCATGCTTTCTCCCTGCTGGCACTATCCAGTCGGGTTGAGACTGTTCTTCCAGCAGCTTGCTGCAATTCGAGTCTCCTCAAATCATAGGGGGGCGGGCGGCGACTATGCGAGCTGTGCATGCCGCCACCAAGCACCCAGAGCCTTCCAAATCTCCGACAGCTTCTCTCCAAGTTCACATCAGCGGACTCATGGACCATCTCAGTCAGACACAAGTACTCATTCACGTGTGAAAATGCAGACCCATTCATCTAACCCTTGTTTTTTTTTGGGGACTGATATGGAACTCTAACACTACCTCCGGACCTGGATTTCCAAGCTCTTGGCCCGCCAACCGGCTCTTCAGGGGAACATTGGAATTACACAGTGAGTGATGAGGCTTTGGCTGTACACAGAGCGAGACTCAATCCCAACTGCCTTTACTGAGAATATCACTCCAGTGTCGCATATCTTCAGTTTGGTTCCGGGTGGTAGAGGCGTTAATGTACACACACAAGAGAGTCAACATTGCTTTTTTGCCTCTTATCATGCATATATCATAAGTTGCCCTTTGGAGCTCCCTACTCATCGTCGCTCTCCTCGTCACTCTCCTCATCGTCCTTCTTAGCAGCCTTCTTAGCAGGCTTCTTCTTCTTCTTGTTCTTGCTCTTGCCCTTGTTTCTTGCCAAGGGTTGCTCAAGGATCTTCAAAACCTCCTCATCCGTGATCTTCTTGTCGGACTGGAATTTGCTCAAATCCAGAGTAGGGGGTCCACCAAGCTTGGTTACACCGTTCTTGGTGATGGCTAGCGGAAATAATCATTAGCATTCAAGATTCGTACACTTAAGCAGCGCCATCGTGGGAATTAGTACTCACCAACCGTGGTCAACAGTCGGGCAACGGGGGCATTTTCCTTGTCTCCTACCACTTCATACTCACGAAGCATGCCGTTACGGACACACTCGAGAACTCCGACCTTCGCATCGCGCTCGCTCTCAAGCTGCCTTAAGCTGAAGGGGAAAGTGTGGAAAGACTTCTTGACGTCGTAGAGAAGCTTCTTGGATGTCGCTCGCTTGGCCAGACCGTTCTCGTTGATCAGACGGTGCAAAGTGGGCCTCTGCTCGAACTTCTTGACTTTGCCACCGCCCAGACTGACACCCATTTCAACTCCCCAGACTTCACCCAATTCGGGTGTGCCATCTCCCTTAGACCCTTCACCGGGAGCGATAACGATCTTCTTCTTGCCCTCGATCTCATTGCGGTCAAACAACCAAGAGGTGGTGCTCTCTACCAGGTTGCATTCGTAGCTCTTGACCACCTTCTCCAACAGAGAGGTTATCTTGGCCTGGGTCGGCGGCTTCGTGGATGCTAACTTAGCCTTCTCTTCATCTGTACCAAGGGTGCCGGGGGGCAGCAGAAGGCGAAGAAGAAGCTCGTTGGCATAGTGGGTAGCAAGTATCAGATCAGCAGGACGGCCAGTAACGACATCCTTCGATGCGTCCTTCTCAGTCACGAGGACAGTCCCGCACACAATCGTTCCGAATCCATCGACCTGAGCACCTAGCTGGATCTTCACAGGCTCGCCAGCTTGAAGCACAACATTGGCCTCGGCCTCGTCAGAGCTCAATGGAGTGTAAGGGGTAACGAACGAAGAAGGCGATACGGTGGTCGGGTGGGCGAAACCTGTGGGGTTGAGTGTCAGGGTGACGATGCTTCCACTAAGGTCGAGAGTCGCTCTTTAGGGAGAGGGAGGGGGCAGAGATACTCACCCTTGAGCTTGGTCTTTGCGTAAACCTTGGAAACTTCCTCCTCTAGAAGCTTGTCTCCCTTCGCACAGAGGTCGACAATCTTCTCGCCAGCAACACAGAGCTCTGCAACGGCAGCAAGGACCTTCTCCGAAATGGCACCAGCAGTCTTGTACTTGGTGAGAGTGTCCGGGTTGTTAAGGGAATAGTCTACAAACACAACGAGGTCAGTTAATTCAATCTTGGAGAGTAAAGGGTTGTGGTGGACAAGTCAGATGGCTAAGTAGGAAGTACGCATGGCGGGGTAGTTCAAAGAGCTGCGTAAGGTGGGGTGAGATTGCACAGGAAAGCTGGCAGCACGGGGATGAGCAGGGGAAATTCGCTTACCTATAACCTCCTTGTCGGCCATCTTGTCGAACTTGAAATCTCAACTGTGTACCGTGGTGTTCTTGCAGGGTGTGTTTCGAGGGAGGGGTTGGTGGGGGAGGGAAGAGAGAAGCAGAGTCTGTGTTATGCTTTTTGGAGGTTTTGCTTGCATTATTTTGCGGATTGCCCCGCAATTGTGGGAAGACCTCTAACTCTGAGGCGACATTTGGGGGGCAGAGTGCGATTGAAAACGGAGGCAGTTAGCTGGTCAGGCGATTAGGCCCAAACCAAATCCAAAGAAGCACTTTTAAGAGCTGAGAGGTGTTGTGACGTCCATTCCGCTAATCCAGGGCAAGCCCAACTCCCTGCTCGTGTGCCCAAGCATTGCCATTCGCTGATGTCCTGTTCCGTTACGAAACTTATAAGAACATGGCGTGCTCAGCATCAAGCCCCTTCGCATTGTTAAGATCAAACATGTCACATTGGCATATCTCACTTTTCAGATGGAAACGGCTGCAGTAACTCATATGTGATTCTGGACATGTTAGTGGTTTGAACGCGCGGTTGGTTGTTTCGAAGGGCATAAACACAGAGGCATGCAAGCATGACACTCCATTATTCATTTTGTCCCCGAGACTAGTCCAACAATTTAGCATAAGTAGCTACCAAATGTGTGTCTATGCTACGATTATAGGCCGGGGTCGGTGGCGAGGATGAATAACAGTTAGAGGCAGCCGTAGCTCAACTTGGCCATACTATAGGTAGCTATGCGATGAACAGCACACGCGGATACTTGGTCCGGATATATATTTTCTTGTCCGGTCTTTGGGTCTAGGGTACAGTTTTTCTGTCTTCGTTGCAAGACTATTCCCGAAAACCAACACTAACAACCAGAGAAGAAGCAAAAGGGTCATTTATACCATAAGGACACAAGTACGTGTCCTTCATCCCTTTATGATGTCTATGCGTGTTTGACCCAGCAGACTGTTCGAGATTCCCACTTGTCCTGGTGCTGCAGAATGATTCTCGTCTCTTTTCCGAGGAGGGGATTCTGACGCACGGTCCAACTTTCTCTTGTCCCTTTTAGTCCCCTTTGGTAATAGGCTGCGGTACTTGGCCCTCCACGGTAAAGACACCCAATGATTGAGTACTAGGCTGAAAATAGGCAAGGCTGGCGCGATCGCGTCCTCCTCCCAAGCCTTTGGCCGCCGGGCTTGATAGTCTCATGTCGCTTTTTCATCAATCGCGACTTCAGCCAGCTCGGCCTCTCGACCACCCGCTCAGCATCCCACTCGCTTTCGCCAATCACTTTCATTGCATCTTACATCGCATCTCCTATTGCTGTCGGCTTTTAGGTACCGTGAGTGTCTCTGCTAAGCTGTATGTGGCTCCTAATTGGATCCCATCATGGCGACAAAGCAAGATTCCGAAATGGCCTCGAGTGCCACCACTGGCGCAGCAACTGCCTCGTCTTCGACATCGACCGCGAAGTCAGAACAGTCCTCTACATCGACGCCTAAGGACAAATCCGAGGCACTGGATGCGAATCTCACTTCCGTCCCAGTCCGCGACAAGGAATCCTTCCAGAAATACTTGATCAGCCAGTATATCGCCAAGGATCACATCCATGCTGCCGCCATGGTCGAAGAAGACCTCGATCGGAATAGGAGCAACTTAACTCAAAAACATAAAATGATCGCTGACTATAAGATGGTCAGGGGAGAGTATCGTCCTTGGTTCACCCCAAGCAGACTATACGGTGAGGGATACAGTGGCTTTGGTAATGGCCGCACCGAAATTGGTGGTCCCTCCCGCTTGCTCTATCCGACGCAGAAACAACGACCGGGCAAGCGCACAACACCTCCGCTGAAATGGAAGAGAAAGGATATGAAGCAGCAGGCTGAACAACACGAGGAGTTGGTCCCCGTGCGGTTAGATGTTGACTGGGATAAAATACGTCTGCGCGACACATTTACATGGAATCTCCACGAGCGGTTATCTTCGCCAGAATTATTCGCTGCCCAGCTGGTGGAAGACATGGGCCTCAAACCGCCTGCAGCGCAGCCAGTATATGAGCAAATACTGCACCAAATGCATGAACAGCTGAACGACTTCTATCCCTTCGTCTTCTCCGACGAGGACGCCCTCGATCCAGAGCTGCCTTATTCAGCCTGGAAAAACGATGAGATGCGAATCCTGGTTAAGCTCAATATCACCATTGGCCCACATACCTTGGTGGATCAATTCGAGTGGGAGATCAATAATCCCCTGAACTCACCTGAGGAGTTTGCTGCGAGCATGGCCAAAGATCTCTCTCTTAGCGGAGAATTCATCACTGCTATCGCTCATTGTATTCGGGAACAGTCTCAGCTCTTCACCCGAAGCTTGTATAGCGTTGGCCATCCCTTTGATGGCCGACCCATAGAGGACGCCGATCTAGTTGCTGCATTCCTCCCCTCTCCCCTCCCCTCCGTTTTCAGACCTCAGCAGCAGGCCAAGGACTATGCACCTTATCTTTACGAGCTAAGCGAGGCAGAACTTGAGAGGAACGAGGTTATCTTCCAGCGAGAGCAGAGACGGCAGAAGAGGTCTGTCAATCGTAGAGGTGGACCATCTCTACCTGACCTCAAGGAACGGCAGCGAACGATTCGCACGCTCGTCGTCTCCTCAGTCCTGCCCGGTGCATCTACTACTATCGAGGACAGTACTTTGTACAAAAGAGTTGCAGGTGTACCAAGCCGCAAGCGACCCGGTGCTCGAGATGATCTCTCCGAATCTGAGGAGAGTGAGGACTCGTCTCCGGATTCACCAGCTGCTTCTCATGTGGCAGGTACGGCGAGAACACGAGGCATGCGGGGAGCCGCTTCTGCTGCCCAGCAACGCATGGCCAACATAGGCCGCTCTGAGACTCCCGAGGCGACAATACATCATCACGAGACACGTACCTCGAGGAGATTTGGTCGTGAGCTTACCAGAGAGGCAACAGAAGAACCCCAGCACTTGGTGATCACTCTCAAAGTTGGCAAGGACAAGCTCAAGAAGCTTTTCCGCGACTTGAAAACTAAGCAGAGCACACCGTCCGGGTCCCAAACCCCGTCCCTTGCCCATACTAGAGTGCCCAGTGCATCCGCCGCCCCAAATAGCATGCCTCCCCCGTCTACTCCTAGTGCCTCGACCCCAGGCAATGTTTCTTCAGTACGAACTCCAACAAATGGCATCCCTGCTGGACAAATTGGCCGCGTCGAAGCCCCTGCTCCGACGGCAACTGCCCCCACTCCCTCTCCTGTAAGACCCCCTCCTCAATCCCCTGCCGAGCCCAAGCACTCCATATTCCGCTATGCTAGTAAGACATACGACCTTTGATATATGATCGAGTATTCTTACTCGGTAGCCAATTGACCTCACTCCCATCTCTTTACCTTGAAATCGCCTCGGGACCAGTTCGCTCACTTTCATTTGCAGCCCCCTCCCCCGGAATGGCTTACAAAGTCATTAGAAGCATGGAAGCAACAAGATGCCTATGCCAATGATCAGTTCGAAGGTGTAATGCGGTACAGCGCGGTGGATGGCACTACCGGCACACCTGTTCCAATGCCGCAGCCGGGAAACATACCGCTTGGTGTTCGCTTCTACTTCCTTCCGAGGATCAGATGTTTAGATTGCCCCGGAAAGCTGTATACACCTGGGCCAGATATGTCAGCGATCAACTTCGAGGTTCATCTAAAGAACCGCCAGCATCGGGAAAAGGTCGAGGCACGGTTACGCGCAAGCCAGAACCCAGGAGCTGCAACCTAATGGATACCATACTCATTGATGTCCTTATGGAAAGACGATGCTATCCTTTTGTTCTATCTTAGCCCAGTTTTGTTTGACCCTTTGCTGTGGAAGGAAGCATCACTGCTTCCACACGCACCTTTGTACATATAATCGATCTTTGGGAGAAGGGCGCATGCCTTCTGGTTGGCAATATTGAATTTTTCCGGAGCTAGAGCAAACAACGCACGGCGATATCGGCCTGGCGTTCTTTTTCCTTCCCCTTGGGGTTCAGGCGTTTGTTCCTTTAAGCGATTGGCGGGCCAGAATGATAGATTGTATAGGCTATCATATGTACGTCGATATAGCGGCACAGCATACCCATCAGATCACATATCAAGAGATTGCTTTTCCGAGGTCTTTTAATATTTCTACCTATCGCCCGGTACTGCACCTTTACTAAAGAAATTTACAAAGAACCCCCCGGTCATTGATTAAATGATAGTATGCGCGTGCCTGCTTCTTAGTTTATATCACATTGGGAACGAAAGCCCTCGTACCACGCCACGTGTGCTCTCCTGGCAATCGGGCAAGCTGTGGGTTGGAGCTCAATACATCTCAATCCTTTCGCCACACTGACCGACAGAGCCACCGGGTTGCCTCAACAGCACGCATATCTACGGCTCTCCAAAATACATCACTAATCCAGAACAATACAAATGTGTTTACAACAGACCCCCAAAAGGCTTGCAGTAGATACACCCTCCACTCGGATCGTATCAAGTTGTTAGCCTCATCCTCCATCCCTGCCTCCCGCATCTGCAATGCCCCCTGTTCCGCCGCAGCCCACCTGCCAACAGCTGGATACAAGTAACGGACCCCGAGCGTGTAGTTCAGGCTACCGTGAGCTAGGTACATTGCGTATGAGACGTGGCCCAGGTACTGTGCCAAGGGGGTGGTAAAAGGTGCCTGCAGCAGAGGTTCGCGGTGCGGCTGCTGTGCCTGGCCCACGGCCCTGGGGCCCGAGAGGAAAGTAGAGGAGCCATCGCAGGACGTCACTGTGATGGTGGTCTCCTCATCGGCGGCCCTCTTACTGCGCCGCAGCAGGCGGAGGCAAGGGAAGAGTTTGAGATGCGGGAGAGTCACCGGAGGGGAATACATTAGCGACAAGACGAAGAGTACCGAACCGATGGCGATCCAGAAGAGCTGGATGAAGTCCTCCATGAACTTGTATCTTTCCGGCGTGATCCTGGTCAGCGTCCGAAAGCCGGGCGACTCTGGCCCCGCGACCTCCGGGTAGCTGAACAGGTGGAGTGAAATTATGAAAAGAGTGATAGTAATGGCATGGCGGACCATAGTGGGCGAGCGCAAGCCGCCGAACTTCTTCATGCCTGCAAACCAAGAGTTGATTTTGGGGTCATCCGGAGGCACCAACAGTGAAAGTTCTGCTAACAACAGCCCGGCGCAGAAGAGTGCCTGGTCGAGGTCAACCAAATACACCAGCCAGAGCATGCCGATGGTAACCGCAGACATGTGAACCCATCGCTTGGCCTTTGAGAAGGCGAGGAGCATGGCGAAGACCATCAGCGATCCTTTGAACTCCACGGGGATTGTCCAGAGGTGGCCCTCGTACGGTGGAAAGTACATCATGCTTCGGCCCGGAATGGCACGGAAGGGGTTGACCATGTCGATGGTGGTCACGATGAAATGGTCCAACTGCTCATTGAAGGTCTCAAAACGGGGCGGGAGATGCAACATGTCCATGCGCACGAAGACAAAGATGATGCACAGAGCCGGTATGATAGGGAGGTACAGCCGGAACGGCCGGCGGAACAACGAGCCAGCCAGAGTGTCCAAGACCCGTTCATGTTGGCCCTTATATATCATAGTCAAGGTCTTGATCGTGATCACGTACCCCGAGATGACGAAGAAAACGGTCACGCTGGCCCGCCCAGAGTGCATGGCCCGGATGACAGGCAGCTGGAGGAACAAGTTCGCGCCGCCGGGGATGCCCCATCCATCGCGCAGAAAAGGGAACCACAGGTACGACCAGTGGAAGACGTATACCACTAGCGCGGCCACGCCGCGGAGGCCATCTAGGTACGCTGTAGGGTGCAGTGGCTTCTCCTTCACGCTCTTGCTTGCTGGAGCGGACCGGGGAAAGAGTGCCGTTATCCAGGATGGCAGGAAAAATATGACGAGCGACAAGATCTTCTGACCGATGAAGCGACTCATGGAGCTCCGGGAAACGAGGCGTATGCCACTCTGCACACCAACACCGGCATATTTCAGCATCGACCCCGCGTGCTCCTGCACCTTCTCCTTGATGTCTCTGTTCTCACGGGAGTCATGGCTTTCGTAGTAGTCCGCTCCTACCAGAGCCTCTGTCTCTTCGATAGTAGACTGCGAGTCGTGGCGGTTTGGAGGAAACACCATCTTTGGCGAATTCTCTTTCAGTCTGGTGGTGGATATTGAGAGAACTGAAGGGCGTGGCGTAAGACGGACTGATTAGGGGAGGGGGAAAGCCTTGATATCATCTGTCGGATAACTCATGGGATCTACGAGGGAGATGTATTGGACGGCGTCAACTCGATAAGGGCGGGCTTGTTAGAAACAACATTCCAACAGAGAGCACTGAGACAAAGGAGGGGATCAGTAGTGCCGGGTATTGTGTCCACGATAATTGCAAAACATTGTTTCGTTCTCTTGGACCTTGCCTAATCGTGATTTTTTCCATGGTTGCAGAGACTTAGCAATTGAAAGCCAAGTTGAGGTGATGACCCTACGATGTTGTATGACGGTACACCCGAGCACACCTCATATGTACGCCGACTTTGACACACAACATGTGGCCATTGGTAGAGTTAACGAATTCGCAGCGCTCAGCGGGGCCAAAGAACACACACCAAGATCTGTCTTAGGTTCGGGCCAATGTGGGTGAGACATCATAACATGCTACCTGCAGAATGACGGCGAATTTTCAACAAAGCATTGGTACTTGGTTGCTGGGGATATACTAGCCCGTTCTCAGGGGTTGGGCTAGGATCCTCACGATGATGTGTCTCAAGATCAAAAGAAACAAGACACATGCGCGAAACTGCAATCAGATTCGAAAAGCTTCCCAAGCTTATTCGGATGATTCTAGCGATGTTGTAGGCTAGGGTAACATGCAAGGGCAAACAATATCATATTTGAAGCGTCCCACCCAAGTCCAGTTCAATTTAATCTCAGCACTGGGGGGAGGACAGTGATTAAGATCGAGCTAAAGATGAGTAGTTTGTAAGCGAAGTTCTGAATATCATTGACTTCACTTAGTACGGCATTTTGATCGTGTATAGGCTATAGGCTACAATGGGTGATAAAATGAGTTTCAGGCCAATGATAAGATTTGGCTCTTAAGGGTTCGATGGACACTGCACAATTTTAATATACCACAGCAATACATGTGTTTAAGTCAAAGAATTAAACCAGCCATTGAGGCAGCAAGCATAATCATAGTTTTGACCGCTCTTTCGCGCTATCCATTCTCTTCCCTTCATCGTCTTGCTCTGCTACTGATAGATCCGGAAGTATGGCAGGCATGATGCGCCTCGGTTCCGAGCCCGGGATCAGTGCGTACTTTGCAAAGTCCGTGACCCCGGCGTCAGTCCTAAGGAAATCCTCGTCCAGCTCGAGCCGCCCGTTAACGCTCTCGGCCGGGGCATCGAGCATAGCCAGCACCGCGTCTGAGAATATGGTGGCCTTCCTCAGATCACGCGCCTCTTCCGGATTCTTGATCGTCATCTGGCGTGTGGCGCCACTCTCGATGGCCGCCGCGGGCCAGATGCTCGTGATGGCCATGCCGCCGAGCCCCTGCCTCCTGAAGTCCATCGCCAGGCCCTTGGTAAGCACACTCATGCCGACCTTGCCCATGGCGTACGCCGTCTTGCCCCGGAAGAAGCGAGAGTAGATCGGCGGGCTGACCACGATGATCCGGCCGCGCCCGTTCTTCTTGAGGTGCGGTAGGGCTTCCTGCACGGTGCCGTACAGGCCTTCGATGTTTACGCGTTGCATGAGCTGGAACCGCTTCATCGGCGTATCCTCCACGGAGGCCCACCAGATGGCGCCCGAGTTGTAGACGAGGACGTCAAGGTGGCCGTACAGCTCGATGGTCTTTGCGACCAGGGCCTGAATGCTGGAGTAGTCCCGCGTGTCCACAGTGACAGCAGCCGCGTCACCCCCAGACTCGACGATCTCACGGGTCACAGTGGATATCGTTGATTGAGGAGAGTTAGGGTCTGGAGGGAAAGGCTTGACTGCCGCTGCATCGCTGGTGGATTTCGCAGCAACAACGACTGTGTCCTTGGGAAGTATTCTTCAGATATGGTTTCTTTTTTTTCTTGCCAAGACAACGGGGTAAAGATAGAATCGATAAAGGCGGCCATAAAAGGAGTTGTTCTTACCAGCATACTGATGTTTAGCTAAATCAATAGCGATTTGCCGGCCAATGCCTCGAGAGGCTCCCACGACAAGCGCTACCTTCTTTTCTTTCATTGGAGCAAGCCAACAAACGGGAGCTTGGCCCTTTTCTTTGTCTGACGCGAAGCTTAGGTTATTTTATCGCCGCTTTCCCAGTTCGGCGTTGCATTCTGCCTTCTTTGTTGGAATTTATCAGGAAGCCCAGAAGGGTTCTTCTGGCACTCTGTACGAATATATGTGTCAATGTGAAGGCTCGTCGGCGCCCGGAGGCCGGGATCAGTAATCAGATCAATCCGGACCCCAATGTGGGGCCGGGCAGTTGCCGAGGCACTTGACTTGGTGCCCGTGACGTCCTGGTTCCTTGCACGCTGGCACCTAAACAAGACAAACACCAACAGCATTCCGGACGAACTTGTTTCTCATTGCTGTCCGGGCCACCCATGTTTGAACAATTGCGCAATTGAACAATCGCGCAACTGAACAATCGCGCAACTGAACAATCCGCTTTGTCTATTGGTTGGCTATTCAACAGATTCGAAGAGCGGAGACTATTTTAGAGTCAGCAGACTCATCCTTGACCTGAATCATGGCCAAACGAATTGAGCTATACCTTGACCTAGGTAAGTGGCTTCAACAATTTCACCATAGATGCGGATCTAATATGATATTACCATAGCGTCGATGTACAGTTATGTTGCCTTCAAACAGGTCACAAAAAATTGGGAACAGCTGCAGGGCCACGGGGTGACACTTGAGTAAGAACATGGGCAATGCGATCAACCCCCGTTTGGTATCACGTCTCATGATATGAACAAAAATATAGCATCAAGCCTGTACTTCTTGGCGCTATTAATGCCGGTTCTGGTATGTGGCATCACCAAAATATTCCTTTCAGCATCTCCAATGCAATTCCGCTGGCGCTCTCTCCTCAGTTTGCAATGCTGCCACTCGCTCAAACTGGCTTGCGGAGGCCAAGTCATTTCAAGATATGCTTATTTTTGGGCGTAACTAAATGTCAACATAGGAAACAAGCCCCCATGGTCTTTGCCTGCAAAGGCAAAATACGGCAGATTCGATTTTAGACGGTCAAAAAATGCTGCGGGTATTCCGGAGATCTCGCCTCCTGATGACTTAATGTCGGCGGCCCGCACCATGGTGCCCCTGCGGGCCCTGCACTATATTAAAGCAAGCTTTCCGCTCGAAACCTATCTCAGAACCTGGCACTTCCTCTTTCATTGTTTCTGGGGGCCGAACAAACTTGATATCAGCCAGTCGACCGAGCTGGCTGCTGTACTTGCCGCTATTCGCAGCGGGTTCGACGGACCGGGCACGGAAGAGCTAGGCGAATTGCTCTTTTCAGCAGCGGAAGTCAGCTCTATCATGAAAGCCGCATCTGAAGATAAATGGAAAAATGAGCTCAAGGCGACGGTCGAAGAAGCACTGCACAAGGGAGCCTTTGGAGCACCATGGATTTGGGTAACGAATGCAGAAGGCAAAAGCGAGCCGTTTTTTGGCAGTGATAGGTAAGTTTCCCCAAACACACTTAACTCGTGCGTAGAAGCAGAGGCTGACGTGTGACTACATAGGTGGCACTTTATATACGAGTTTTTAGGCCTGCCTTTTCAAAGCGTGGAGCTGGTACCCGCGCCTACGAAGTTGTGGTCCAAGTCTAATCTATGAGGAATACAGTATGTGTTTCCTTGATATGTACAAATGGCGCACGCGAATTTCATCATTGTCGAGTATCAAGCGTGATGGAGGGCACGGCAATGCAAGATACATGGCTCATTTCTAGCGTGGCCTGTTCACGTGGACTTAGGGTATTAGCTGTCGGCCTTCGGGACACATCAAATCATTGATTAGTGTGTATTCTGTCTCAATACCAGCCTCGTCTCCCACTGTTAAAACCATTGCCGCACAATAGCTATCGCCTTTGCTAAGATGGCTGTGGAAAAATTTAGATTCATTGTGGACTACGAGGGTACAAACTTGGATGAATGGTAGAAAGTCGTGGACGCTCGACGCTTGATACTATAGGCCGCAAGATTTCCAAAATAGCAAGCAATAAAATGAATCAAAGAGGATCAAGAGTGGGATTAGCAATAGTCGTTGAGTTTGGTGGAAGCAACCGAAGCAAGCATGCTCGTGACGTCAGGCAACCGGTGCCATGAGACGCTGGGAGGCGCAGAGGAATCGAGACACACATGAACAATAGCGCTGCAGTTGAAACATATTTGTGGCATCTTCCTAACCCATTTAGATATCTGTAATCAATCAATATACTCGAAAATCAACCAAATTTGGATTGAGATAGTGCTGCGCAAAGGGCTATAAGAGACGCCAGAGGTCGCTAGTGGAGCCAGCGGCGAACCACTTAAAAATGGTGGTGGTCTGAAGAGGAATATGAGAAGTCTACGTACGTCATCAAATTCGGCCCCGCCAGCAAACAGGATAGCTATTAACGTGGGCAAGCTATCCAATATCAATGACTGTACTGGTACTGAAAGTGTATTGCATGTAACGGCGATCATCTGTCATATCGTCATTGTTGACATTTACATATATGTATATTTCAACATACAAAATAAAGTTGCCTATCAGCTTTAATATCAATACGTTGCTTGTCTAATATCTTCTCCATATATATTTAACGGCACTCCATAGTCTAGACCATGGCTAAACAACTAGACTAATACCAAAACGTTAAATTATACAGGATTTGAACGAATACATATCGTTTCACACAATCGGAAAACAACAGGCAAAATTGCCCAGACGAGCACACGTCGAGAACATGACAGATCTGGCCTCGCCAGCGATCGATCCGAGCGCCGGAAAGAGCAGCTCCGGGGGTAAGAAGGCCAAGGAACGGCTGCTCGCCGACCTGACGGCCAAGCTTGAGGAGTCGAGGAAGCTTGCGGCCGAATCGGAGGAGCTGCAGCGCAAGGCCGACGAAGCGGACCCGGAGGAGGCAGAGAAGCTGAGGGCTGACGCGTGGGAGCGCGAGCAGAAGGCCAAGAAGCTAATCCGGCAGGCGAACCGGCTGCAGACGGGTGCGTTCCAGGGAGGCGCGGCGGGCGCGGGCATAGGCGCGGGCATCGCGGGTGGGCTGGGCACGCTGATCGGCGGCCTGGTCGGCGGGATCGCGGCCATTCCGACGGCCGGGCTGGGCGTGCTTGTCGGTGCGGGCGTGGGCGCTGTTCACGGCCCCTGGGTCAAGCTCGTAAAAGACACGGTTAAGGAGCAGCAGGAGGAGGAGGAGACAGGGCAGGAGAGTCCCGATTTGGTGGAGGTTAGTGCGGAGCCGGAGCCTGATGTCGAGGCGCTTCCGCAGAAAGCGGATCAGAAAAGTGAAGCAAAAGGGGCGAGTGGTGAGCACAAAGAGACTTCTTGACTGGACTTGGGATGCTGATAGGGAATGAAGCCACGACGATGACGCTCTGAATACTGGCACATCTGATGCCGAAGCAAGAAAGCGAGTAGTAAAATATATTACGATAGTCACAGATTGTACGATTTCCTAGACACCATACAATGGCGTACCACGAGGCATAGCGTTTGAATAAGTGGTTGGTAATGTCGTGGTATCATTATAAAAGGGGTATCACTATTGCTATCCACCCGACCAGAGAAGTTGATCCTAAGGTTTTCTTTTCGAGATCTGTTCCGCTCATGTCTTCGGACCATAACCAAATATCAAATTTATGATTTTGACCGAGCATCCGACCAAATTTTGTCGATGATTTGAAAAACTGCAGTCACATCTCTGCGCACCGAGTCGTCAAACTTATCTCCCAATCTCTGCTGGATCTTATCAGGATGCCAGCGCACACGCTCATCCTTCAATCTGGCGATGAAAGCTTTTTCGCCAATTTCAATGGGGTCAAGCCCATTTACAAGGAAATCTCGGACGTTTTCATTGTTAAGATCCTGTCGATCGCCGCTGGCAATGGGCCAACACATGCCGTCTAGCGTTCCAGACCAGTTGCCCCAGGCCGCGACATAATCTTCAAACTTCGATTTCCAGCTCTTCTTTTTGCGGCGTTCCTCACCTCTTCTCAAACTGTCCTCCATTTGTTTTGTTAGGCGCCTGGCTTCCTGTTCCTTGGCGTCCTTAGCTTTTCGCATTTCTTCCCTCTTGGCTCGCTCCTCCAGCAGGCCTTGATGTGTCTTTTCCCACATCTTTTGTCGTACATATGCGGCATATTCTTCGTCATCCATCTGCTCCAGCTCACCTTGCGGTCCAGTCTTGGCGTTAGAATAAACGTGGACAGGCTGGCCGTAGACACCCTCCCAATATGCAGCACCCTCGTCGTCCGCCATAGCATCAAAGAGCGACTCGCGGAACGCGGCTTCTGGATCTAGGGGAGGTTCCTCGAATGGATTCGGAGGAGTGGGGGAGCGAGAGCGCGTGCACCGTCTCCTACGTCGGTGGTGATGGCGACGACGCTCCCTGTTCTCTCCATGGGAGGAATATTCATGTTCCCGACGTGACGATCGACCTTCTCGATTTTCGACATCGTCTTGGCTGTAGTCTCTGTCACGGTGCCTAGAAGATCCATGAGAGCGTGAACTTTTCGATTTGAATCGAAACCGAGATGATTTGCGCTCGGTGCGATCGGTGGTCTCCGCCGGAAGGGGCTCAACAACTTCCGGCGTGCTATCGGAGGGTAGAGTTGCCTCAGATGAGACTGGCTCCAGTTGTGGTGAGGCACGCGAGCCCTCGGGATTTATGGAGGAAAGTATGTGTCGCCTCCTGGGAGACGATGGCTCGGTCGTCATATTGAATATTTCATGGTGTGCAGGCAAAGCTGGGTGCTGCAAAAGTCGGCCATGCGTGCTGAGCAGTGATGAAATAGTAAATGCCTGCGAGGCGGGTCGTCATAAGTTCCGGGGGTGTTTTTGGTGGTAAGGCTTATCGATAATGCTGCCGCCCCGGCTGGGTGGAACTTTAAAGACAAAGTATACAGACACCCATGCATGTCACGAATACACCCACTTCAGAGATCATCAAGGAAGGCCAGCAAGCAGCCGTGCTAATGCGCATCCAATAGTATATTATATAACCATTCTAACTCATAGGGAAACTCTCTACGGCTTCCTCGGATCTTGTATCTGCTTGACAATACTCCTTCCAATCCGCAGTTACGCACTTCTCCCAAGTCCAAGGACCCAAGCCTGGCAGGCAATGCACTGAGGCATTGCGACAGCGTTGACGTCATGAACAAACCAGGGCTGTCGTACGGTCTCAACTTGGGCAAGAAACAGTCTAATCAAACCAAATCAGCCCCGTTGCGACCCAAACCTGGGGCCATCTTTGGTGGCGATGATTCCGACGACGACAACGGCGAAGCCAACGAACAGAGTTCCTCTACAACCCAGCGTCCTTCGAAGTCTAAATTTCGCGATGGAGGGCCGCCAAAACCGCCAAACAAGTCCAAAAAGCCTCAGATATCCATGTATGGAGACCTTTCGAGCGCATTAGAATCGCGGCGGAACCAAGAAGCAGCCGAAGAAGTAGATCCTTCGATATACGACTACGATGGGGTGTATGATTCTTTGAAACCTGAGAAGAAGATCTCACAGGAGGATGCCGAAAGGCGACCGAAGTATATGAAGAACCTTCTTGCCTCGGCAGCCGTACGTAAACGCGATGCCCTGATTGCTGAAGAGAAGAAGATTGCGAGGGAGCGCGAAGCCGAGGGAGACGAGTTCGCCGACAAGGAGAAGTTCGTCACGGAGGCATATAAGAAGCAGCAAGAGGAGAACAAGAGGCTGGAGGAGGAAGAGAAGAGGCGCGAAGAAAACGAGGCCAAAAAGAACAAAGGTGGTGGCATGACTGCTTTCTACAAGGACCTTCTGAACCGAGGTGATGAGCGGCACGCTGAGATGATGAAGGCTGCTGAAGAACGCGCAAAACTGGGCCCGCAACACCACGAACAGGATGGCCTTACAGGAGAAGAGAGAAGGACGGACACTGATCGAGCAAGGGAAATCAATTCCAAGGGCGGCACCATTGCCATCAATGAAGACGGTGAGGTGGTGGATAAGCGAGAGCTCCTCCGAGGTGGTCTCAACCTCGGCGCCAAGAAAAAGACAGAGGTTCCCAGTCAGGAACGAAAGCCGGAGCGTGGGGATAATCGGGACTCTAGAGGTTTCGTAGGTTCCGGGGGCAAGCAAGCCATGCGCGAGCGCCAGACGCGAATGCTCGAGGCCCAGTTGGAACAATCACTCAAGCGGTCACTCCAAGATGAGGAGGAGGAGAGACAGAAGGTTGAGCGAGCTTCCAAGAGTCGCAAGACCGATTCCGAGATTTCGAGTGCTAAGGAGAGGTACCTCGCACGTAAGAGAGCTGCAGAGGAAGAGAAGAAGAAAGGGCTGCCTCAGGATTGATCAATTCACTGTCGTATACTCTTGTAACCTTTCGGCCTCCGGTGTGGTATAGAGTAATATTATACATCATACAACTGCCTGCTCATATTTGCGGCGGCTTGAAGACCTCTGCATTTGCGTTCAAGAATTTCATTTGACATATCCACCTAGATGAGTCGTGGGCGACTTTCCTTCCACGATGCCAGCTTGGTGTTTGTTCCCTAAAACAAGTCTATTCCAAATCGATATTTTCCCTTTCGCCCGGTTTCTACAAATGACCTCCACCATATTCTGTTGTTATACACATGATGGTATCGTACACGGCCCTTAAGCGGATGGTAGCAGATGTACGGGTGTGTAATTCAGTTACACTGACGAAGCACATCCCGCAGATTAGAATAGAATCCTGATTTATTAACCCTCTCGCTGTATCCGGTTGATATACGTGGTGCTGGTCTGGTTCCAAGCAGACATGTACTTCTCCATGCAATGGGTGAAGCAAGTCTGCTCGCCGCTCGATAACGAAGTGCCCGGCTTGGGGACGCATTTCTGGAAGCAGTGCTCGTTGATTTTCTAGGGAGACGAAGGAAGCTTGCTGTTAGTACACCGCGGGAGGAGAGATTCAACAGGCACCACTAGCTAAGAAAAATAGGATAGGGTACTGTATACCTCAATTAGCTCCCGCATGTTGTTGATCGCATACTGAGTTTTGACCTGCTTAACGACCTCGGCCTTGACGCTTTCGGAGTCCATGCTGAGTTTGGAATCAGGAGCACACCGGCGCTCCTAGTGTATGCAAGAGATATGTATGTGCGTATGAGAGCCCTCTTGTAGGAAGATACTAGATGGTCGTTATTCGCCGAAGCTGCCACCAGGATAAAACCGACGATGGTTACGGATTCCAGCCATAGAGAGCGAGCGAGCGAGGCTTAAGATATTTCCTTAGCGCAAGGCTGGCGGTTTGCAAAGCCCACTAAAAAGCAGCTCTGCCTCGCCGTGTGTCCACTAATAAGAGCTCTTTGCTCCCGCGATTCCAAATGATCCCAGCAGAACCTCCGACCCGCGTCCCCCTCCCCCTTCCCCCTGGAGGTCTTGGCAGAGCCAATCACAAGAGCTTGCCAGGGTAGCTGTGGTGGAATTTCCGTGAGCTCGCAAGCTGGCCACTTTGAACAGTTTGCGCTTTGAGGTGAACCCCCCTGGTCAACTTAACGCCGCCCGGGCTCGTTGAGCGAGGCTAAACGCAGGCTTAACTTAAACCACCCACTGGAGTAGAGGCCAGCACACGATATTTACGTCCTGGCTCTGCACCACCTGTTAGGGGTCCTTTTTTCCGCGTCGCACACCTCGAACAAGCCAAATTGACCCTCGCTTTTCCTTTTGTCCTACTTAGGTTCTATTCTTTTTTGTCTACTGTTTTCCTCTCTCACGATCCCTCTTTCTCCGACCAAAATTTACCATGAGGTGGCTTACATCTGTGGCGGCCATATGCCTGGCGGCCTTTGCCGGGGCTGCGGTGAGCCAGGATGAGGATGGCAACATTAGGAGTATTTCGGTCAGTAGATGCAATCATCGCTAGATGATGATAAGGCGACTGACATTCGGGGGCTTGTGCCCGAGCAGCTTCGAACCCACACGCTAAACCAGCCCTACTTGGACTCGGATATGGGAAGTCGGTGGTACGACTTTGGAGGCGATACTATTGTCCGAACAGACTCGTATGCTAGAACCCCTCCGCCTGCTTGGGAAATGAAGTCCTTAGTGATCACCAACTAACGATTTGAGCGAAGATATATTCGCCTGACATCGGCTCGGCCCTCGCAGACGGGCTGGCTGTTTTCGCGCGTACCACTGACGGCCACGAACTGGGAGATCGAGGTCGAGTTCAAGGTCCACGGCACCAGCAACCTCTATGGCGATGGATTTGCCATGTGGCTTACCAAAGAACGCGGCAAGGTTGGTCCGGTCTTTGGACACGCGGACAACTTCGAAGGTCTGGGTATCTTCGTGGACACCTACAAGAACAACCGACCCGGAACTGTGTTCCCCTATGTCATGGCCATGGTTGGGGACGGCCAGACCAGCTACAACAAGGATAACGATGGCAAGGATACGGAGTTTGCTGGCTGCTCTGCTCGAGGCATTCGCAACGCCAACGTTCCCACCAAGCTGAGGTTGACATATTTCCAGGACAAGAGCCTGAAGCTGGAACTCCAGTACAAGACCGAGGACGACTGGATCATCTGCTTCGAGACCAATGAGCCCCCGGCCATCCCTTCTGTCACGTACCTAGGCTTCAGCTCCGAGACTGGCGAGCTAAGCGACAATCACGACATTGTCTCAATCTCCGCCAAGAACCTCTACAACAGCAAATCGAGTGGTGGAAAATCTACGCCTGGCGGTGGTCGCAAGGATCGCCCTAGGAAGAACAAGAAGAACAAGAAGAACGGTAACGGTGGCGGCTGGGGCTGGTTCCTGTTTAAGCTTGTTGCGTTTGGTTTGGCTGTTGGTGGAGCCTACGTGGGCTACACCGCCTACAGGGCGAACAAGAAGAGGTCGCACCGATTCTAGGGCAATAATGATGTGACTGGGAATAGGTTCTGGTGGGAATGGAGATGATGATTTCGTATATATCGGCTGCATCGACGGAAGCAAGAAATGAGTATCGAAATATTTCTGCACAATTTTGTGAGGTTTATGGTCCGCCCCTTTGCCCCTTCTTTTCTCGCTTTACTCCCTACCCTCTCATTTGGTCTATTCAAATTTTTTTTCGAGGAAGTCAGGCGCAACAGGCTGTGTATATTTAGTCAGTCCATACACCCAAAAAGGCGAGTGATTTCAGTGATTAAATTCGTGTAAAGACCTGAGCTTCCCTTGCTTGTGGTTTTCGGTCTGCCATGTGCGCAGCTGCTTACTACCCTAGGTTGTTGGAAACCTGTGCACTGTCATAGGAACCATGCCTGCGCCAGCATTGCCATATGACAAAAGCAGCTTGCATCATTATTCCTCAAACTACAAGGATCCGACACTAATTATAATACATATAATCAGTTGTGAAAGACTTACTCTGGCCATGCTATGACATATGTACGCTTCGAGAACTGAACATCTCTTTTGCTTCGTGCATCCGTCTTCTTTACTACAGAATACAGAACAGAGCTGGCATGCAAGTTGCCACAATGTTTTTTTTTCTTTAGCGAGCAGACTACTCTAAAGATAGTTGGGGCCAATTGTCCAATGAAGAGGCTATGACGCACTTCCCGGCCTACCCCACATCATTACGATCTACTACGTATGCCAGTTCATCAACTAGTGCTCTATCTTCAGAGCTATGCCTGTGAAGGGAGATGGATGGGAGCACAAAAAAAAACAAGTGGCAGTCCATAGAATCAAAGCGATCGTCTGAAAGCCGTTGCCAGGGATCTACCATGGTAGACTGACTGCTGTATTTGGATCTCGGATCATGGAGTAAGACAAGTGCATACCAAATAGAATACGTGAGCGGAGTGTTTCTTTTGGGTCTGGACAATTGGGCAGGAACCTTTGGGAGTCATTTGGATGCTCGCGCAGTCGTAGCCATCCGAGCGTTGC